>JANKKI010000058.1:0-1200000 GCA_025175665.1 Cinchona pubescens
TTATCAAGGTCTTTGAATCTTTCTTGCCTTTGAATGTCATGTGGTTTGTGCATCCGTTATCAATGAGCCAAGTGTTGATGGTGTCTATCTTTGTGAAACACGAGACAACAAAGAGTTGCTCCTCCTAAATTTCTGATTCATTGCTTGTGCTTGTTAGTGTGGTCTCGATGTGTATAAGAGACAGTCATTACACTTTTTTCACTTGCTTGTTTTGTCCACATGTAGAATATGATCTCCACCAGCAATATTTCTCCAGATGTGTACTCTTCTTGCAAACCTTGTAGGCTGAGTATTTTTTTCTTACCTGTTCCTTCTTGACCACCAAAACCTTCACTTTTGTCTTTGGTCTTCTTGTTAAAGTGCTTTTTGCCTTTATCTCTTGTTGGTTTTGTGCATGAAGGCATCCTTAGTGACTTTGTCTTGCCTCAAGACTCTTCTTTGCTCTTGTGTTTGTAGAGCATTCATTAGTTTGGCAAGTGTAATTTGTGAGAGATCCTTAGATTCTTCGGAGAAATCTTTGATTCAAACCTTTTTGGAAGTGTCACAGACCTCTTTACACAATTCTTCTATCGAGAGAACTCTTCACCAAGCAACTTTGATTTTGTTAACAATCAGGTGAGATTCTATCAGAATACTGACTAATTGTTTCATCTTCTTGCATGGAGAGGCTCAAAGTCCCTTTTCAAGTTTAAAATTTGCATTTATGCAGTTACATCCTTTGCCTTGATATTTCAATTTGGCGTGTCCCAAGCTTCTTTGGTGTCTTACAAGCAGGTGTTGGGAATCTTGGAGTCATCTACTGAATTTTGGATGAGTGTCATGGCTTTGAACCTCTTCGTCTTTTCTTCAAAATGAGCTTTAATTTGTGCCATGGTTGGATTATTAGGAAGTTGAGCTCTTGGTCTGTCTTCAGTCACAACTTCCCAAAGATCAAATGCTTCAAATATGTTTGCATTTCTTGACGATTTGGTAATTTTCACCATGAAGACTTTTGGGGCTATCAAGGACATATTGTTTGTTGTCATTTTGAAGTATGGTTTGAAGAAAAAACATGGATTTTAGGCTCAGGTTTGGATGTGTATAATCTTATACACATCTAGATGTGTTCAGAGACAGGTTTTAGTCTCCATAAAGACCAAATCCAATTAGTTAGGTGGCATTAGAGGAAGGTTTCTTTTTCGAATGGTTGATTCATGGGTATTAATAACTGGCCTTTATGCAGAGAAGTAAAACTTCTAGTCCTACTTTTAATGCCTAGTGGATTGTTAAAACTAAAAAACAATAAAATCAGGATAGTAACTTATTTCGTGATTTTCTACTTCCCTTCATGCTGAATTTGTGGAACTAAAATACCAGATTTTCAACAACTCCACTAGCTGCTCCTCAAAAACTTGGTTTCCTTGATGCTGTCATCGTAACCGTACCTCACTACACAACGGTAAACCAGGTAGTCTCTGGGCTCAACCATTCGAAAAAGAAACCTTCCTCTAATGCCACCTTACTAATTGGAATGGACTTCGTTTATGGAGACCAGCACGATGACTGAATGAACTAATGTAATGTTGGAAATGAAGTGGGGAACATCAGATGAATTCCTTGGACAAGTTCAGAATATAGAGCCCAATTCTTGGTACTCTTTTTATTTATGGGTTTTCAGCCAAGTCTCTCACATAGTCACTGGAAACTTTGTTGTTGAGCTCGAATAAGTACCTCTCCTCGTGGACATAATGCCAAATTCCTATATTGTCATCAGGAAAAACGAAAAGACAATAGGAAGGAAACCGCTTTGAGCGAATTTGACGAGTACAGATGATAGATATATGGTAGAGTGAAAAACACCACAAAGAAAAGAGCTACACTCCACATGCTTGCCTTCCATACAATAAGCATAATTAAAGTAACCAAACAATTGGTTATCACAAATATGACAACCACGCAATTCCTGCATTAGAAAATTGATCATGTAATTTTCTTTATTGAAGATTCTTACATTGACCTAGTCTATGACTTCATTTATGTATTTCGATGTGGTTAAAATACATGAATTAAATTATGCATGCTTGTGTAAGAAAATCATATTGTATGACTCTTAGTTTAGCCACAAATACACATATGGACATGGTTCAAAGTTGCGGTTATAGTCTTAGACGTCAAAGTTCTACATCGGTCACGGCGTATCGATCGCGTGATACGCATGTTTTTGTCAGAAAAAAATGTAACAAATTTTGAAAATATATGACACTATTATAGAAGTAATGATCAATTTATTTGTTTTTTTCCAGAAAAAATCTAACATAAAATTTTTAACTTTTAAAAATATATGAAACTGTTATAGATTTAATGATCAATTTATTTTTAGTCGGAGTATTGATCAAATTTACCAATAGAATGATCTATTCCTCATAAAAGTACTTCCTCGTCTTATAATTTTTGTCATTTTATGAAAATACAATTTATTAATAATAATGTATTGATAGTGATAGTTGTTTATACCCTTTCCATTTTATCCTTCAAAATTTAAATTTTGAATAGTATTGTAGTATTGGTCTCCACTAAAAGACAAAGGAAAAAAGTGAAAATGTGTAATGATTATGTTTTAACCTTTTGAAGGTGACAAATATTTTTGAGACAAGAAAAATAAAAAACCATAACACTTTCAATATTATACAAGGAGTACAGGTTAAAATAAAAATGACCCTGGGATTCAAACCTGAGACTTCAAAGTTATTGGTTCAATTACGTAATGAGCTGAGCCAATTATCAATTGATTAAATATTAGTACTCCTTTGTTTCATATTTTAGCTATTTTTTGGCAATTCAATTTATTAAGAGTAGTGTATTGATAGTAATAGTTGTTTAAATCTTTCCTAATTTACCTTTTAGAATTCAAATTTTGAATAGTGGCATTTGTTTCTACAAAAGGACAAAACACAAAAGTGAAAAAAGTGTAATGATTATGTTTTGAACAATTGAATATGACAAATATTTAGATCAAAGAAAAATGAGAAACATGACATTTTCAATGGGATGAAATGAGTATTAAATTAGTAGTTAAACCGTATCCTCTTGGCTAAACTCTCCCAAGAAAATTAATTTAGGGCCTTCAGGTTTCAATCTTCATGGTATTGCAATGTAGCTCATCTAGAGTTATTGACGGCGAACCAAATACCAATTGAAGAGATGGAGAGCTCGTCGACATTGAAGGAGGCTCAGGCACTCCTCCACGCTTTCCGAACTGGACAACTGCCTACCTCCACCAATCTTATTGTCTATCCAACTCTCCTTCCCCCTTCTCTCTATTTTATAACATTGAATTCATGTGGAAGGATTTTTGAGTCATTGTTTACTTTAAATCTTTGATTCAACATTATGTTCTGCTACTAAACTTTTCTCTTCTTCAACTTCATAATTTTTTGTGTATTTTTTGGTTGGATTCTGATATGACTCATATCGATTCAGGCAAGTCGCGCTAAGTTTTTGACTAGGTCTATTGAATCGGCTAAAACCGGTCGTGTCTAATGGAGTTGATATCGAGTCTATCGTCTTCTATATATGAAGCTGCGGCCTGGACTCAGAACAGACGACTAAATTTTAGTTATGACTCGACTAAGTTTTTGAACCCTGTTAGGGTTAGAAGCGGATAGATATAAAAACTTTTCGTATACATATCTACAATGTATAAGAGAAAGATATTGAAATAACCATAAGCATTGCCGATCTAGTATGTTGTTTTAAAGCTGGCAGTAATTATAATACAAGCAGTCATGATGAGATAATTGAGCTTGGGATAAACCTTGGTCCTCATACTTGGCCGAAGCGTGAACAACTTTAACCCTTGGGAAATAACATAGATTAACAGCCTGAGGAATACTTCAAAAGGCTACAGATATGGTAGCTTGACTGGCAATATTGATTATAGTGACAGCTATAATGAATGTCAGCTAATGTGTAGGCCAAGATTGGATCTGTTTCTCTTATACAAATTGATCATCATAAGAGACAAATTGTACATATTTCTAATACATCATAAAAACAATCAAAAAAAGACATGGGGCTTGACTACTTGCTATTCCCTGTTAGAATGAGGGGCATGGAACTGGAAAAAGTTTTCTTTTGGGACCTGCACAAGTGATGAAAGTCTGCAGCTAAAATTGGAATGTCGTAAATGATTCCAATAGTCTCTTTAACTTTTACTAATAATTTTATTTGGTCCTTTAACTTTTAAAAGTATCTATGAAGTCTTTAAATTTTTTTAATTTGGTTCCAAACAGTCCCTCAATGGCAAATTCAAATACGATAAATTTTAATTTTCCCTCCAAAGATTTGGTTTAATATCTATTTCCCCCATCTAAGTCTATAAATATGGCACTTAGCCCTATTTAATAGTTTTGATTAAATATCAAATAATTAACTGATTTGACTAAGATAAAATGATAGCACTGTCATTCTAACAATTTTGTAAAAGCTAAATATTTAAAAAATATTTTTTCCCTTTATACACATCTAGATGTGTATAAGAGACAGGATATATCTATAAGCTGTCTTTGATAATAAATAGGGTAAAACAAACCCCCATGTGGTATTGGTCATCTGACCCATAACCCTCATGTATTTTGGAAATATACCTTAAACTCCCATGTGGTCTGCACTAAATAGTAAATTGGACGAAAATCATCCAAATTAACGGTATTTGAAAAGCACGCACTCCGAAGCAAGTGTTTAATGAAAAATATAATTTTTTCTCAAAAAATTTACGATAAATTACCTTAAACCCCCATGTGGTATACATCTTGGACTCATAACCCCCATATGTTTTTGTATATATACCCTAAACTCCAATGTAGTTTGGACTAAATGATAAAGTAGACATAAATTATCGAAACTAATCATATTTACTATACACGCGCTCCTATTACAAATTGTTATCTGAAAATTCATTTTTTCTCCCAAATAAATTAAAATTGTATGATTTATACACTTATTGTTATTTATATAAATTTACTCTCAAATTTGCAACACTTATCTATAATTTACAACCAAAAAGTACAACTACAAGGATGCATAAGATATTTTCTCGTAAATTTTTATTTTTTATTTTTATGCATTACTTTACAAATTTTTAATTGTAATAATAAATTAATATCATTTTCTTCATTTTTAATCATGCAAAGTGAAAGCTATAATTTCTGAAAATAGAGAAATATGAATTATCTGAAAGTTTTGATATTAAATTACATATCGAACAAAAGTATAATTTCAAAACCATGACTTTGGATGATTTTTTTCTGTTTTATCATTGGTCCAGGCCACATAGGGGCTTAGAATATTTTTTTCAAAATATATAGGGAGTATAAGTTAGAATAATCATTAAAGGATAGTAAAATATCCTTTGATCTTAATCTGGAGAGTAATAGAAACTGTCTCTTATTAGTTTGGATGATTTCTGTCCACTTTACCACTTAGTCTAGATCATATGGGGGTTTAAGATATATTTTCAAAACACATGGTAGCTATGGGTTAAATGATCATGCCATATGGGGGTTTAAGATATATTTTCAAAACACATGGTAGTTATGGGTTAAATGATCATACCATAGTGGGGGTTTACAGTAATTTATCCTAATAAAAATAAAAATAAGATAGCTATAAACAATTATTCTCTTTTATTTTTTTATTTTTTCCTTATTTTTGTTTTCTTATTTTATTAGTTATATAAGTTCTATGTAGTTATTCATATTTTACTAAATTTGTCATGGAAATTCAAATAACTTAACTAACACACAATAAAAGGATAATATTCTTAGGACTTATCCCTTTTATATCCGCAATTGACCATGCTAAAGCAGATTTGTCTATATGTGCAAAATCCTCAATAACATTTCCTCTTGCACATCAGATAAATTGGTATTAATAATAACTGGATACCTTCTCTTATACAGACAGTAGTTCCTTTAACTCTACTTTTGGAATATCATCTTGAACATCTTGTTGAGCTTTGTCTCCCATCCCCCCTATCTCCTCAAAATATCCTTTCGAACTTTGATGCAAGAGGTTACGCATCCAACATATCCGCACATGCACTTACTTATTCAACTTCCCCATCATCATGTGCATTGATGTTATTAAACACAACTAAACATCTCTCAAACGGTAGTTCCAATATATCCCTACCAAAAGTTTTAATTACCTCATAATCATCTAACATCAATGGAAAAACAATTGTTTATCTCTCTCAAATTCTTCATTGACTCAAAGACATTAAAGGTCACTTTTTCCTCTTGAACCCGTAACTCTAGTTTTCCTTGTTGAACATCTATCAACACCCTTCCTATCACCAAGAAAGGTCTTCCTAAAATAAGAGGGATTTTAGTATTCTCCTCCATGTCCAAGACAATGAAATTTGCAAGAAAAGATGAATTTATTCACTTTCACAGGTACGTCTTCTATAATCCCGTAAGGCCTCTTCACACTTCTATCTACTAACTAAAGGACCATCATTGTCAGCTTAATCTTCTTGTTTTCTAATTTTCTGAAAATTGATACAAACAAACAAACAAACCAAACATTAATCCCACTATATAGGGTCTGTATGAATCCTGCTACACCATTGTGCTTTGCATGAATCATAGTTCCTCCTCAATTCTTAGATGGGCTATATCTTTCCTACAAGTAACCCACAAGTCTTTTTCGGTCTTCCTCTACTCCTCTTATGTTGACTACTCTCACTAAAATCTACTCGCCTGACAGGTGCTACTACTGGTCGTCTTATCACATGACCTAACCACCTTGAGCATGTTTCTCTCATTTTGTCATCAATAGACGCTACTCCAATTTTCTCACGAATATGCTAGATCCGTATAAGATAATATGTTACTCAAATGGGTCTAGATTATTCCATTAAGGCTAAGTTTTGGGAGGATTTGTCCGATTCACTGCCCAACACTTAAACCCATAGAGCATCGTTGGCCTAATTGTCATTTTATAGAATTTACCTTTAAGTCATAAAGGAATTTTGCGGTCACATAATATTCTCGATGCCATTCTCCATTTAGTCCATCCTTCTTGTATTCGATACATAACATCTCGAACTATACCACCAGTATTCTGAATAACTGATCCTAAAGCTCTATTTAAAATTTTCACTTATGGGTATCTCTTGATATCTTATACTACCCTTATTCTATTCCTACGTGCACCCTTGCTAAACTTCAATTCCATATATCAAGATTTTTTTGATCTACTAATTTTAAACCCTTTGCCTCAAGCGTCTCTCTCCAAACCTCGAGTTTAGCATTAATCCCATCTTTTGTTTCATCTACTAACACAATGTCATCTGCAAATAACATACATCGTGGTATTTCCTCTTGAATGTTCCTTGTAAGTTCATCTATAACCAACGCAAATAGGTAAGGACTTAGAACTGGACTTTGGTGTAAACTATATTTATAGGGAACTCTTGTATCAACCCTCATGGTGTTCTCACACTTGTAATCACTTCCCTATACATCTCATTTATTGATTCTATATATGCTACTCTAACTCCTCTTTTTTCTAAAACTCTCCATATAACTTCTCTAGGGACTCTATCGTATGCCTTTTCAATATCAATAAAAATCATATGTAAATCATTTTCTTTATCCTGGTATATCTCGGTAAGTCTTCTTGAGAGATGTATGGCTTCAGGAGTTGATCTCCCTGGCATAAAATCAAATGGAGTTTTTAGCAACCTATAGTCTCATTCAATACCTTCTTTCTATCACCCTCTCCCAAAGTTTTATCGTATGGCTCATTAACTTAATACATCTGTAATTCGTACAATTTTGTATATCCTCTTTATTTTTGAATATGGGTACGAGACTACTCTTCTTTCACTGGTCGGGTATCTTTCTACTCTTTAATATTTTATTGAAAAAATTGGTAAGGCAACTTATGCCCTTCTTTCCTAAGCCTTTTCATACCTCGATTGGGATATCATCGGGGCCAACTGCTTTTCCTTTCTTCATCTTCTTCAAAGCCTCCTCCACCTTTGATTCCTAAATCTTTTGATAATACATTATGTTTCTATACTCCTCAGATTAAGCTAACTCTCCTAGAACGCTATCATCTCCATTGCCTTCATTGAATAGTTGATGGCAGTATCTCTCCCCATCTTCCTTAATTTTCTCATCTCTTACTAGCGCCTTATTATTTTCATCCTTGATGCACTTGACTTGGGTTAAATCCTTCGTCCTATGGGCTCTTGCTTTAGAAATTTTATAAATATCTTGCTCCCCTTCCTTAGAAATTTTTGGTAAAAATCTTCGAAAGCCCTATCCCTCGCTTTACTTACAGCCTTTTTGCCTCCTTTTTAGCAAGCTTATATTTCTCAATATTTTTGTCACTTCTACAACTATATAGAACCGTATAGTTATCCCTCTTAAATTTGATTTTATCTTGTACACCTTCATCCCACCATTGAGACTCTTTGTTCACGGGGGCACAACCTCTTGACTCTCCTAGTATCTTCTTAGACACTATTCTCACTCTAGTTGCCATGTCATTCCATAAAGTATCAAATTCTCCTTGTAAGTCCCAAATACTTTGCCCTAACAAATCTTCCTTAAAAATTTCATCTTTTTCCTACTTCAAATTCCTCCACTTAATTCTAGGTGAGATCTCTAAGTATGTTCCTTCACCTAATGTGATATTTAAGCCTCAAGTCCACCACCAAAAGCCTATGTTGTGAGGTTAAACTTTCTCCACATATAATTTTACAATCTCTACAAACCATTCTATCTCTCTTTCTTGTGAGGAGAAAGTCAATTTGTGACTTTGTTGAACCACTTTTAAAGGTTACTAAATGGTCCTCCCTTTTTTTTTGAAAAAAGTATAGATAATGCAAAAGAGAATGCCATTGGAAACTCCAAGATTGATTTTCCTTCTTCGTTTCTTCCCCCATAACTATATCCACCATGGACTTCTTCATAATCCTCATTATTTCTTCCCACATGTCCATTTAGATCACCCCCTATTAAAATTTTCTCTCGTTGGGAGACACTGCCTATCAACTCATCTAAATCCTCCCAAAACTTAGCCTTAATGGACTAATCTAGACCCACTTGAGGAACATAGACACTAAACATATTAATAGTTTCACGTCCTAAAATTAGTGTAAGGGTCATTATATAGATATCTAAGAGATAGGATAATGATAATTTTCACTACACCCTGGACCCCCATGAAGATGTAGCAGCCCTTGCCCACTATTCACCGCACTCAAGAAATACATCGCGTTGCTTACGGGTAATGCCCTAGCATTAACGCAATATCATAGTTGATTCATCTCATAAGATTGACAAAGTTTTATGCTGGCTATCGACCTAACGCAACCCTACTCCTTTACCCGGGTTTGGGACCAGCTATGCTAAGATAAATTCAATTTAGGCGGAGTTTTTATGAAAATTGACAAAGGCATTAAATTAATACTATCACAAAGATTAGATAAAACTTCATCAAAAGACAAATTACCTAAACTACAAGGAATAGTAAAAATCCTTGGATCTTTTAGTTTTGATGGCAATTTATTTAGAAGGACAACACTGCATTCTTCAGTGAGCATGATAGTCTCAACCTCCTTCTATTTCTTCTTGTTCGACATGATCTCCTTCATAAATTTTACATAGTGAGGCATTCGTTCAAGAGCATCAGCAAAAGGTATATTAATTTGTAATACTTAAAAATGAAGAAATTTAGAAAATTGATACTCCCTGTTTTGGTTTTTCAATCTTTGTGGAGGGACTTCAACAAACGGATAAGTTACTAGTTGTTTTTTTTCCCAAATGTCTTCTTTCTTCTATCTCCTACCTAGTATTTGATACATAGGCAAGTCATCAGTAGTTGTGTCAGTCACTAACAATTTTAGGTGATTCTTCAACTATCTCTTCTTCCTTCTTCACAACAGTGTCATCATCATTGTCATCACCCAACACCTTTCTACTCCTCAGAGTAACTGCCCTCACCTATTCCTTCGAATTGGTTACTGTGTCACTAGGCATGGCGCATTGTGGTCTTTCAGCAATTTGCTTACAAATTTGCCCAATTTAACTCTCAAGGTTTTGGATAGATATCATGTGGTTTTGTAGTATGGAATCATACCCACTTTTTTGTTCATGAAATTAGCAATCATGTCCTTGATCTCCTTAATGAGCTCCTTCTCCATTTGATGAGGTGATAGAGGTTGTTGGTGTGGATATGGTGGTCTTTGAGCTTCTTGATTACTCCATAAAATATTTGGATGATTTATCCATCCCAGATTGTATGTATTGAAGTAAAGGTTGTTTGCATCCTTTGCAGATTGGCTACTTAGTTAATTTGGTCTGGCACATCTCTATTTCCCTTTGAATGACATTCCACAATTCGGATGATTACTTGCATAAAAATAAGAAGAAAACTCATTAGAATTAACTGAATTGACTGAATGCACATGCATACCTCCAATTTGTTTTGTAGGGATCACTACTTGATTCTCCATTGACTGTGAAGGATTTAACACAAGTCTAGTGCATATAAGTGAACTCCTGTCACTTAGGAGTAATAGTAGACCTCTGATAAAAATTTCTGGTTATCTTCTCTAATAAGTCATATGGTTCTTCGGGAG
Source organism: Cinchona pubescens (assembly GCA_025175665.1). NCBI lineage: Eukaryota > Viridiplantae > Streptophyta > Magnoliopsida > Gentianales > Rubiaceae > Cinchona > Cinchona pubescens. The sequence continues at coordinate 10,637 of JANKKI010000058.1, forward strand.
TTTTATACATGAATGCTCCCCCACTTCCAGCATCTATTGTATTTTGAGTGGTTGAGAAGAATCCATGGTAAACACGTCTGAATGGAGAATCAAAGGCTAATCCACGATGTGGACATCTTCTCAATTGTATCTCTCCCAAGTCTCATATAGTGTTTCTCTGTAATTCTGCGCAAAAGATGTACTCCCTCCGTCCTAATATATTTGTCACATTACACATTTGTACAAAGTTTTAGGTAACAACATATATTTACCAGATTGTCCACAAATATCCTTATTGAATTGAGTTGACTTCATATCACTAAAGGACAAAATATTTGTAATTAGAGAGCTTTTATTGAGAGGAGAGAAGATAGGAGAGAAGGATGATAAATTGATCATTGGAGCCCATTGGTTATTGGAATTGGGAATATTTTCCCTGTCTATTATAAGGGGAAAGATGTGTATAAGAACCAGTTTTTTTTCATTTTCAGTAATAAAATATCTTGCTTGGATATCCCAATATGAAATGTGACAACATAAATGGGACGGAGGGAGTAATCTCATTTTTGAACTTTGACCTCTTGATTGATGGGAAAATTTTACCAAAATTCTCTGAGCTAGATCATTCTATGCTGTAAAAGTTCCTGGAGGAAATGATTGCGAACATCCTTTAGATTTTCTCTCGATGTAAAAGGAAGTTATTGTAGAGAAAAAGTTACTACTAATTTTAGGAGGAAGATTTCTTCCAGGACTAAGTATTTTACAGCATAGAATGATCTAGCTCCTGTCTCTTATACACATCTGGAGCAGAAGGGAGCAAACTTCAACCAGACTGTAAGTTTAAGGGATTTTTCTACATTAAGGCTAAGTTTTGGGAGGATTTAGATGAGTTGATAGGCAGTGTCTCCCAACGAGAGAAAATTTTAATAGCTGTCTCTTATACACATCTAGATGTGGGAAGAAACGAACTAGGAAATTGCCAATCTTGGAGTTTGGCCATTGTTCTTCTCAGCCCTTCTTCTGCTTCTTGTTTGTCTCTCCAAAGTCTACACAAAATCCTCTTGATTTCTGGGTCTATAAGCATCAATCGAGACAAAAAAAAGTATAAACTACAGGACTAAAAATAAGAAGCAATCAAATATAACTCGAACAGTATAACAAAAAAAGAATTCCAAATCAGTAACAAAACTAGGTGGTATCAAAGTAATTTAAATGCTAGTCCCAGAAAATGGCTCCAAAAACTTGATGGGCAATTTCCTACACTAGCAAGTGCACGAAATCGTATCAAGTATATAGATAAGAGTGGGGTTGTCGTACCCACGGGGGCTGGAAAATAAGCACTGAAATCAGTAGTTTCACAACAATTTGAAAAAATTGAATCTTGAGAAAGTTGAATTAATTAAAGTAGAAGATTAAATAAAAACTAGGGTAGTTAAATAAATAATACAAATTCAGAATTAAACAAGCGTTAGGGTTTTCTCGACTTCACCAATTGCTAGGCATAAACTTCATTCAATCGTATTCATGTTGGATATCTAAGGTTACCAGTCGAATTTCCTTATGTAGTTATTAACCAATGATCATACAACAATAACTCTATTTTTACCAATTTATTTGTCTTTGGTCCAGCATAATTAATTAGAAGTAAAAAACATTTATTAAGATCATGGAATTCATATGGTCTTTACATGAATTGCGTTAATCCTTGGTCCAGCATTCGCTCAATTCATTATATTAAGGGACCAATCCTAAATATGTTAATTACTTGGTCTGTCTCATCACATAGTTATATTAAAATCCAAATAGGATCAATTATTTGAAAGCATTAGAAACAGAGTTAATACTCAACCTTTAATGGAAATCAAAGGGCAAGAATTTATACCATCACAATTGACTATATCTTGAAAACCCTAGAATATGACAAACGATAAAAGAACACTAAATATAGAATTAAATAGCTTAAGAAAGTTCTAAGAAGGTTTAATCTCTAACGTAGAATTATGAGTTCTTGGTCCAAGGTTGTCAATCTTGCACCTCATCTTCAATTCTTCTTGAAAAACAAATAAAATCATAGTCTAACTTGTAGCCCCTGAAGAGAGACTGAATATATAATTTTTTTTTTCTAGTCCAAAAGACTCTTGTTTATGGGTTTTAAAAGTTACAAAGTGTAGGCCTCTGAATAAGTTTCGAAATGTACTATTACGGGCCCAAAAACATATACTCATAACCTAGAAACACTAAAAATCTTGAAAATGTGTCATTGTTGGACAGATCTGGTACCCAATGAGATCTCATTGGGTACGCTTTGCACCTGGGATAGTCCTAGGCGTGGCTCGCAACCTTATGGGCACGTGATTACCCACAGCTCTGTTAGCTGGGTCTCGTTTTGCTCCGTTTTCATACATTTGACCTCTGACTAATCCCAAACTTATAAAACACATTAGAACACATAAATAACTATAATGAAATATTAAAAACACATAAGCTAAATATTTTGGATAAAATCCTAAAATGACCAAAATACCCCTACTTATTAAATACAAACTCTCAAAAACTAATTAAAGCTCAAGATGAAGTACATGTAAATAACTCTATTTAGAGAATTAACAACAACCAACCATTCCAAGCTAATTTGCTTGGTGTTGGTTTAAGCAAACACAAGCAAGATATTTTATTATTGAAGAAGATAAAAAAAACTTTTGCTTGCAGGCATGGTCAGCCAAGAGTTGATGTTTCAAGCAAACCTTAATCTAAAATACTTGCAGGTGGTGCTTCTAGAGAATCTCAAATCCTCCGTGCACCACATAACTGAGCACGTGGATTTTTTTTCTTATTCATAGAGTAACAATCCCCAGATTTCTCATGTTTCTCCAATATAAGTTCTCATCCACGCCATTGTACCCAACGTGGTCTCAATGGCCATGGAACAAATTTTTTAGACCACAACTTTCTTGGTATTATGATAGGATTTTGGGCAGTCATGGGACTTGTAGAGAAGAAAGAACGGGACCAGGAGGATTGGATTTGAGTAATTTTGGTGAATTGTGAAGGGTAATTTAGTCAGTTAAGACAATTTTGCTCTAGCTAGATAGGAACTACTCTAGCAATAACTATACACAAAAATAAAGTAAAATAGGAAGATTACATATGGTCATCTTTCAACAAACTATAGTCTCCTTTAGAGACTTATTACATTCCTAAATTTTAGGTTGACCACTTGTCCTAATTTACATTCATCCATTAAAATAAAGTTCTCACGTTAGAGTTATAAATAAGAGTAGTGGTAGTATCAAAGATTGTGATTTAGAAAGTAAAAGATGTGTAAAATTCAAATAAATGCTAATTATGACTCTTCCAAATGAGTTTTAAGTTCAACGGGAAAGTATCTTAAAAGTAGGTGGAGAGAGAATATGAGATAGAAATTATTTGATAAACATGTATGTAACATCAGAGTCTATTATATTCCTATTTTCCTGTATAAGTAAGGGTTCTAATGTAGAAAACTCCCTTAAACTTACAGTCTGGTTGAAGTTTGCTCCCTTCTGCTCCTTTAATAAGTACTTAACCTCATTTTTTATGTTTTGGGACAAAATTACTCCTATTATTTTAATTATTATGATTTTTCTTTTTCTTTTTTTATCTATTCTTTTTCCCTTCTATTTATTTTTTGTCTCTTGTTTTTCCTTTTATTTTTCACCATTCTCTCTTGTTACTACTAAACAATTATAGTATTACTTTTTATAATTGAATAATTCAAAGCTCTTATACACATTCAGATGTGTATAAATAAGGCTTAAAAATTGGTATTAATAATGTTTTAATCAAGAAATATATCTTTACAGGTGTAAAATAAAATTTGTGATTAACTATTAATAATAAGATTAACAAATATACAAACTACAATAAAATTTTTGAGCCAAAGGAAATTAAAGTGGTAAAATGTAGTAAGAAAAAAATTACGACTACCTAGTATTAGAGTTTTCAGAATTACAGTGAACTTAACAAAACTACAACAAACGAATGTTTTGGCACAAAAAAATTGTTTGCATGCTTAGAACAAATATTTTAATATTTTTATTAATTTGTATATTTTTTGTAGTTTGTTTATTTGTTAAAATAATATTACTAATTACCCACAAAATTATTTATTTTTCATGTATTAAAAAATTTATTTATTGCAAATTATTTTAGACAAATGTTAAAAAGTTAGTTCTTGTAATTAATAAATTACAAGTAGTATAATAGTTTTGCCATAGGAAAAGATAATGGGGAAAAAAGAAAAATTAAAAGGAAAAATATGAGAGAAAAAATAAATAAATTAGTAAGAAGAAAAAAAAAGGAAAAACAAAATTATTTTAAAGATAATTTTGTCCTAAAATTATTAAATAAGTTGAGGGACCAAACTGCTACTAGGGTGTAAGTTTAGGGCGTTTCTATATTTTACCCTATAAGTAATGTATGTAAGTTTGGAATTGGAAAAAAGACCAATTCAGTCCCTTATCTTTGAGATATCGACCAATCTGGTCCCTTATCACAGTCGATCAATTTAGTTCCTCATTTTCTAAAAAATTAAACAATCTAAGGTCTGTTACATAAATTATGAACAAATTAATGGAGCAACCTACATGATAATTATGTGGGCGTTAACTTGTGATAGATGTCTGTGTCAATTCAGTTAATTTGTTCACAATTTTCATCACAAATCTTAAATTGGTTAATATTTTTAAAGATAAAAGACCAAATTAATGTTTGTGATAGATAAGAAACTAAATTGATCAATATCCTAAAATAAGAGACTACATTCATCTTTCTCCTTTTGAAAATTATATGCTACTGGTCCTCAAATAAAATAAAAAGGGTTAGATATATGACTTTATTTGAGGTTCATCTCTATTTGAAGATTGCCCTTTGAACTCCAATAATATACACTTTGTCCCCTCAAAAAGATTCCATTATATAAATAATTTAAAAAAGGTAATGTGGATAGTCATTTTAACAAAAGTGCCCTCCATATTTGTGTGCAAAATTATTCTCCTTTTATTTTATTTTTAATGATTGTACATATTCATTTTTCATTTTTTTTATTTCAAAACTATGAGAAAATTTCATGAATTGTCAAATTTCTTTAATCAACTTATATATTATTTTCTTTAATATAAAACTAAATATAACAGGGAGATTTGTTTACAACTATTGAAACTTATTTAAAGATTAACGCAAATAAGAATCGTAATCCGCCCGGCATGTCAACAAAGTCAAGGTGTCAGTTTTCTACCAAACCAATGGACGCTCATGCGAGACTTCTGTATAAAGTTCTTATCAGGAAGTCCTTGCAGAAACGCAAGAGGAAAAAACCAGACTTTCCACGTACTCAAAAAAATGAAGAAGACTGAGCTGGTCTTTGTTCCTTCACCAGGCAGAGGTCATATTGTAGCTATAATCGAGCTGGCAAAGCGCCTATTGGAGCAAGACCAACGCCTATCGGTAACCATTTTGGTCATCAAGCCGCCTTATTCCGCAAAAATAGATTCAGACACTGAAGAATTGGCTGCCATTAACACGAACATCCGATTCATCGACCTTCCTCAAGTTGATCCACCAGAGTCCGTAAATTGCTTCGAGCATTTCATGTCAGTTTACATAGATAAACATAAATCCCACCTCAAAGATGCTATGGTCAATCACATACTGACAAAATCAACTCCTATTGCCGGGTTAGTCATCGATTTATTTTGCAGTTCAATGATTGATGTTGCAAATGAGCTTGATATTCCTTCGTATTTATTCTTCACCTCTGGGGCTGCCTTCCTTGGCCTTATGCTAAATCTCCCAACTCGTCATTCCCAAATTGGATCCGAATTTAAGCTTTCTGATCCTGATTTAATCATACCAACCTATGCCCACCCCATACCTTCAAGAGTTACACCATCTTTTTTGTTAGACAAAGGTGGTTATACCTCATTCTTAAATCACGGCACGCGGTTTAAAGAGACAAAAGGATTGATCATAAACACCTTTGCAGAGTTAGAACCCCACGCGATTGAGTACCTAAAATCTGCAACTGAATTCCCACCGATTTATACATTTGGTCCTGTGCTCAATTTTAAGATAGAAAAGCAGCTGAAATCCGAGATAATAATGAATTGGCTCGACAATCAACCCACTTCATCAGTGGTTTTTCTGTGTTTTGGAAGTTTGGGTGGTTTTGAGCCACCCCAGTTAAAAGAGATTGCAACTGCCCTTGAGAGGAGTGAGATTAGATTCCTGTGGTCAGTACGCCCACCACCACCGAAGGACTTCAACCTGAAGCCAGTTGAGTATACCAATTTTTCTGATGTACTGCCAGATGGGTTTCTTGAACGAACAGCTCACGTTTAATACGGGATTGGTGTGCGGATGGGCACCACAGTTGGAGGTTTTAGCCCATGAAGCAGTTGGAGGCTTTGTATCTCATTGTGGGTGGAATTCCATACTGGAAAGCTTGTGGAATGGTGTGCCAATTGCAACATGGCCTGTATATGCTGAGCAACAACCTAATGCATTTGAGTTGGTGAAGGAATTGGAACTAGCCGTGGAGTTGACACTGGATTACCGCATTGAAAGGGCTGATAAGATTGTAGTGGCTGATGATATTGAGAAGGCTTTAAGGTCTTTGATGGACACTGAAAGTCCTGTTAGAAAGAGAGTCAAAGATATTGAGCAGAAAGGTAGAAAGGCTTTGATGAATGGTGGCTCTTCCTTCATCTCACTGGGACGGTATGTTCAAGACATTTTGGTTGACAAATAGCGAAAATTTTGCTGGTTTCAGATGCAATATGAACAAAATAATGTCTGTGGAACCATAGACACAGTCCAGTGAGACTGATATCGCATATTCGTTTTCTTTATAGGATGCTATCACTAGTCATTTCGAGATCCCTAATGTTTGTAATAAATTCATGATTTAGCATGAAAAACAATGTTTGTGTTATTTGGATTAATTTCTTGTTTTGAAGAACTATAATATTTAAGATTGTGAGTTAGAAAAAATTAAGACAAAAATATGAACACTTTGTGAAACGAAAAAAAAAAATCAGTTTATTTTTGAGTTTTACGTATAGCAACATATATAATAAATTATATTATGAATGGTTGTAATTTTTAAAATAATTTAAAAGTACTTTTATAAGGTGTATTTCAGAGAATATTTTCAATTATTTTAATAGAAATTGATATTAGATAAGATAGTTTCTATATCTATAATAACAAAATAAAAGAAAAAAAACACAGTAATTTTGCAATAAAGAAAAAAAGAATAAATTGGTTTAGAAAAGCTCAAGTTGTCATCATTGCCACAGAGCTAAGAATAAGTTATGAAGAAACTAATAAAAATAGTATATTTGAATAGAAAAAATCATCTATAAAACATCATTTTCAATTGACTTGGTGCTCTCACTAGCCAAACAAAATAAATTTTTGCTTGTGAACTACTTGTAGTTGGAAAGTAAAAATGTAAAATATTTGATGATAAAACCATAGATGATTGCCTCATTTATTAAAATTCCAATCTTATCATTGAGGTTTAAGTTTAAAAATTGAAATTTTATCTTAATTGTATGATCATTTGAAAAAAAAAAAAATTAATGTAGAAATTTGTGCTAACAAAGATATAAGAAAAACATACTCTACCAATGATACAGTTGAAGGAGTAACTTTAACCTTGGACGAGCTGATAAGGGTTTAAAGAGGAATCATTACAAGTTTCAGTCGGACCAATTACAAGGGCACGTACAAAAAAAATTCAACAAACCAAACAAGGCTTAGTTTGAAATATTCTTTCCAGGGAAGCTGTCCAAAGTAAGTTGGAGATTAATCAAGACTTAAAACCTGTCCACAACTTGCAAGTTCTTGAAGTCCAAATCCATGAAACTACTTGGAGGATGGGGCCTGATTCGGTGATTTTAATTGTCCAAGGGCCGAAAATTCTTATTACAATTTTACTAGGCTTTTATATGATAAGTCTGTTCTTCTATAAAGCCCAATTCTTATCTAACTGTTCTGTAAATTGTGTTGGCTTTAGACTTAATTGCTTAGTTCTTTTAATAGGGTCCGTACGACAAAAATCGGGCTACCCTTGGCCTCCCCTTAAGCTTCTAGAATACAGGATTCCTTTAAGTTTACCTACTTGTCAAGATACAACTTCTAGAAGACTTGGCTTGTAAGGCAAGGAGGCTGCCTTACAACTAATAGACTGATTTAGTCATTATCAAAACCAGGATTATGATTCAACAAAAAGAACATTGCTAGTCGACCCCTATATCATCATTGTTAAAGTGCTAACTCTCCACTCATAAAAGCATATATCACTAGTTCACTAATCGATGAAAAATCAATTGAACAAAAGATTAGTAAGTGATAAACATGTGGAAAGAAGGGGATTAGCACACACAATACTCACTAATATAAATGAACTCAAACTAAAGATCATATAAATCTTTAAACCTTGTAACGTAGACGAAGGAATAAAGGTAGGATATATTTGGATAAAAATAGCTCATATCACCTTAGACAAGTTAGAGAATACTTTGAACCATAATCCTCTAGAACATTCCCATACAACCATAACATTTAACCATCACTTTCAAAGGCAAAATGTACCTTCATTGTTATAACTTATAAGGAATTGTCCTTCTTTATTCATAACACTTAACACAAACATGGAAGGAATTGTCCTTTTTTCTTTCTTTTTCTCTTCTAATTTTTTTTTCTCTTTCTTTTTTTTTTTCATTTGTTTTCAACAAAACATTACAAAACTAGGGGATTATTACAAATGTTAAAGTCATAAACTTGAATTTTTCCACCAATAAAACACATTTCATGTCCTTTCCAACCATTCATAATATCATGCCCATAGTATTGATATTTCAGACTACCAATACTAACGACACTAAAGTGATGGGTAGAAGAAGAATAAAATAAAAGAGTAAGTTAGCTAAATAACACAGTTAAACAAGAAATACAACTTATGAGGCTAAAAAGGGGACACTAAGGTTAAAATTCCAATTAGGTAGGCTTTTTGGCTCAAATAATCGAAAAAACTAGCCCAAATCATTTGCTTGGTCTAAAATTCACTCATATTTCGCAAGCATGTAAACCATACACAATCCAATAAATGTCACAAGCAAACAAATATTGCAAGCCAATCATAATTAACACTATTTGAAAATTAGCTTACTTTCACACCTTCACTCAAGAGAATATATTTAAGTGTATAGTGGCAACACTTTAACAATTCAAAGGGATCAAAGAGCAAATAAACCTTATCTACACTTTCAATCCATTTACTCTAACGAACATAGTCCCTATGAAATATATTTAAACTATTAATACATAGTCACAAATGTTAATGAATATACAAAAACTACTAGTAAAAACTGAAAATATTTTTGGCTTAACCCTGTATAATACATCAAGTAAAAAGGGTATAGAAATCCTGAAAACTGCCGTCCGATAGTTAGAGAGTTTTTTAAATAGTTAGATTGTCAAGACTAAAACTCTCAAATACTATTAAGAGACTAAACAAAATCGTTTTTGAATTTTTCAAAATTTTGTGATTTTTTAAACACAAACTAACCTCAAAATCCAAAAATACACCACCACAGCTCATAAACACACCCCAACTTAAAGTGAAATATTGTCCGCAATGGTTTAAACCACAACAAAACATAATAGAAACTTCAAACTTCAAAGTAAGAAAAGTAAACGAAACCACAAAAATAGTACTCCCTTGGTTTGTGTTGCAGCTTGGTTCACTCTTTCTCATATCCACCTCTTCATTTATGTACTCTTCGTCTTCCGACTCAACATGGGCTTTGTGTGGGGAAGAGTTTAGAAGTCTCTTCACACATGTTAGATGTGTATAAGAGACACATATATAAGGAATGCTGCAAAAATTGTAGTCTATTTGTGCCTTGCCTCGGCCAGCCTAGATGCATTTTTTTTGTCCAAAAAAAATCCGTTCTTCATTGTCATGCATATTGTGAACCTCAATTTACCTCCAAACTTTATTAACACCTACATAAAATAAAAAAAAGGAGAATTAGTTCAAAACTAATTACTTTTTTTTTAAAAAAAGAAAAAGAAAAACACTATTTAACTACAAATCAAAGAAGTCTAAGACAAGAAACTTGGTGCCTCCCAATAAGCACTTAATTTAACATCTTTAGCTAGACATGCATAAGAAACCATTAATTTTTTTCAAACACCAATGAAGTTCCATGAACTTCAACATCACCACAAGCATAAGGTTTTAATCTTTGACCATTCACAAGAAAGTATTATTCTTGCTGCTTGTTTCCTCACCACCCCATACAACAATACCCTTGATACCACAAATGGACCCATCCAACGTTATTTTAACTTCGCAAGGAATAACTGAAGTGGAGTGTTGTAAACTAACAACTTCTAACCTACTTCAAATTTTTTCTGTATAATGTGCTCGTCATGCCATTTTTTTTTGTTTTCTCTTTCTAGATCCGGGCATTGTCATATGCTTTGTTATGAAATTCCTCCAACTCATTTAACTAAACAAACACTCCTCACTTGTGTCTCTCATATCAAAATTCAAGGCCTTGCTTTCCAAATAGGCCTTATGTTAAGCTCAACTAGTAGATAAGATGATACGCTTTCTCATAGGTGACATTCCAATAGGTGTTTTATAGGCGGTCTTATAAGCCCAAAGTGCATTGTCAAGCTTCCATGCCCAATCCTTCTATGAGGATTTCACTGTCTTCTCCAAGATACGCTTAAGCTTTAGGTTGGATACCTCAACTTGGCCTCTTGTTTGGGGATGGTATGGAATTCTCTCTCTGTATGTTACTCCATATATGGCAATAACACGTCAAAGTGGCGGTTGCAAAAGTACGTTCCTCTATCACTAATTATCCGAAACTCCGTACCTTGGAAAATATTCTCTCCTGACAAAGTTAATCGCCAAATGAGAATCATTGGTGGGAAGAGCAACTTCCTCAACCCATGTGGACACGTACTCTACTACGACAAGAATATATTTATTAGAATAAGAAGAAGGGAATGGACCGATAAAATCAATACTGTAAATATCAAATAATCTGACAACTAAAACATTATTCAAGGGCATCTCATGTCTCTTGGATATGTTTCCCATTCTTTGGCACTTGTCACATGAGTTAGCAAACTTTAAAGCATCCTTGAACAAGGTAGACCGGTAAAATCCCCTTTGCAACACTTATGTAGCTGTCCTTGTTCCACCAAAATGTCATCCCACTGATGATAAATGGCACTAATATAAAATGCTTGTCATCTCCTCTTTTGAGACACATCTTCTAATCACCTGGTCAGCACAATTGATATGTTAAATATCTAGTGTAAAATTTATAAACACCTAACTCTACTATTAACTAAATAACACATCGCAAGTGTACGGGATCAAATAGTATATATGACAGAAGTAGGGGACAAACACATAAGTGATTAGTTTAGCAAGTACTGGTTATTTGACTCAAATGCTATTTGAATAATCAATAAAAGAAGAGAGTTAACCGAACTAGAATTAAAGACTTCAAATAATGAAAACAATGAACTAGGGTTATGAGTATCTGTCAATTCCCAACATTAGATTACTTCATTCAATTAATTGGTCCAATTATAGTGCATGGAAGTTTAATCCCAACTATTAACCCAACCACGATTCCTAGGATAATTGGGTCCTATCAAATTAATTAAGGGTAGATTCCTCTATGTCTTAGATTAATCAACTCGAGTCTTATTTATATGGAATGATCATGAACTAATTAATTAATCCAGCCACTTTGATCGTGAACTAAATTAATCTAGTAATTAAAACATATCTATGATGGGAGGTCAACTTTTGTATCACCTCGACTAAACTAACCAAATCTAGAGTTAGCTACTCTCTAAAATTGTCAATTTGTGCCAATTATTGCCCAACTGTGTTATGATTGTTCCAATTGATGCCAATTATTACCCAACTATTATAATAATTCCAATTGATTATGAAGTTAATCATTACCCAAATTTCTTCGCATCATCCAACCTTAATTCATACTATTTAGAATATGAATGAAAAAAATAACACAAAAGAAAATATTAAAAGTAAGTAAACTAGTATAAACATTAATCTAGGAAAGCAAATAAAGAAATCAATAATCGAATACAAACAATAAAAAGTAGTAAAACTGGAATTAAATAGCATAACAAAGATCTAAAATGGTTTTGAAAAGTTTCTCCAATGAAGAATCACATGTTATTGGCCTAAGGTTGTCAATCTTGAACCTTCTCTTCAACTCTTCTTGAAAAAGAAAGAAATGTCTAGTCCAATCTTGCATCCCTCAAAGAGAAGCTGAAAGATAACTTATTTTTGAAGTCCTAAAAACCCTTATATATAGTTTCTAAGAGTTATAAATTCTAGGGCTTTGAATAAGCTTCGTAACGCACTAAAAAAACAGGCCCAAAACGGACACCCAGAACTTTAAAAATCGTCAAAATCGTGTAGCAACCTAGTCTAGTCGAACCAAGCAATGACAGTGGTTGATTTGCCTTGATTCAAGAATAGACAGCACTTGTGCTTCTAATCCAAGCACTGACTGCACTTGATTTTGCCTTGTCCAATTGCAGTCAATGATTGGCGTTTGACAGCTTTGCACGGTTTTGCCATTTTGCCTCTAAAATCTTCATTCGACGTCCGGTTGATGCACCGTTTGTTCCTACACCACCCTAGAACAAAAACATTTATTAATATCTATAATATAACTCTAATATAATGCTTAAAAACTGCCTAAACCTATAAACAAAAGTCAAACAAGAACGCACAAAGAACTCTAATTCTGGGAGAAGTTAGGTAAACAACCTAAACACATAAATAGAAGTAAAATAACATTAAATAAACACTTAAAAACTACAATAAACATATATAAATAGGAGAAACAAAATGCACAAAACAAACACATTAAAATATAAAAGCGCCGAATCTAGTGCAAAAACATTATAAAAAAAGAGTAGGAGTAACCCTAATTTCTTTGGGTTGTCAACAGTGATCAAACATAAAAGGTTCTTCCATATAATATTGCTACAAATTTACAAAGTATTTCTTCCTTTATTGATAACTCAACTCAGAAGGAAGGATACTAGTTTCCATGTAATTAGCAAAATCTGCAAACCACGGCTGGGAATGAACTATCATCAACTGCTCATCAGGAAACGCTTCATTGCTTAGCAACTCATGTTTCTCATAATTCGTCACTTGATCCATTCGTGAAAAATGATCCGCAACCATGTTCTCCAATCCTTACTTATTTCAAATTTCAATATCAAATTCCTGCAACAATAAAATCTATCAAATTAGTCATGGTTTAGTATCCTTCTTGTTCAACAAATATCTCAATGTAGCATTATTAGTATATACAATGACCTTAGACCCTATCAAATATGACCTAAACTTATCGAATGCATAGTAAATGGCGAATTTTTTTGAAGTGATCCTTTATAAATCTTTGATAAAACTCGACACGTCCAAGGAAACTTCAAACAATTTGGACATTGATGGGTGATGGTAATTTTTCCATGACCTCCATCTTGGCTTTATCTACCACAATTCCTTTGGTTGAAATCCTACACCCAGCACTATCCTTTCCTACACCATGAAATGACACTTTTCCCCGTTCAAGGATAAGGTTAGTTTCTTGTCATCTTTGTGTATTACAGAACCAAAGCCAATTTTTGCAAACATCCTAGATATGCCAAAAAAAAAAAAATCATCCATAAAAACTTCAATAAATTTTCCACCATGTCATGAAAAATACACATCATGCATCGTTAAAATGTAGCAGGGGCATCATACAATCCAAATGGCATCCTCTTATTAGCAAAAGTACCATAAAGGCATGTAAAAGTTATCTTTTCCTGGTCTTCGAGAGCAATGGGATTTGATTTTAACCAAAATAACCATATGAAAAGTAATAAAACTCATGCCCCGATAATCACTCTAACATTTGATCAATAAAAGTAAATGAAAATAGTATTTTCCGGTGGCATCATTCAATTTTCTATAATCAATACAAATTCACACCCAATGATAGTACTAGTGTGAATTAATTTATTATTGTCATTTTTCATTACAGTCATTCACCTTTTCTTGGGCACAACTTGATCATGACTAACCCAAATGTTATTTGATACAGGATATATGATAACAGCATCAAATAATCTGACCACTTCTTTCCTTATCACTTCCATCAAAGTAGGATTCGATCGACGTTATGGCTGAACTACAGGCTTGTAATCATTCTCCATCAGAATTTTGTGTTATATAGAAAGTTATACTAATCCCTTTTATATCCGTAATTGACCATGCTAAAGCATATTTGTGTGCAAGCAACATCCGCAATAACATTCCCTCTTGCACATCGGATAAATTGGTAGTAATTATAACTAGAAAAGTTCTACTTTCCAAGAGAAGCATACCTCAGATGAGATGGTAGTTCTTTAACTCTACTTTTGGAATATCATCTTGAACATTTTCTTGAGCTTTGTCTCCCATCTCCCCTATCTCCTCAAAATATCCTTTCGAACTTTGCTGCATAGGTTGCACATCCATCATATCTGAACATGCACTTACTTGTTCATCTTTCTCATCATCATGCATAAACACAACTAAACATCTCTCCAATAGTAGGTCCAGTATATCACTATTAAAGTTTCAATTACCTCCTCATAATCAATAACATCAATGAAAAACAATCGTTTATCTCTCCCAAATACTTCATTTACTCAAAGACATTAAAAGTCACTTTTTCCTCTTGAACCCGCAACTCCAGTTTGCCTTGTTGAACATCTATCGACGCCCTTCCAATCACCAAGAAGGGTCTTCCTAAAATAAGAGCGATTTCAGTATCTCCTCCATGTCCAAGGCAATGGAATTTGCAGGAAAAGATGAATTTATTCACTTTGCGAAGTACGTCTAAAATAATCCCGTTAAGGCCTCTTCACACTTCAATCTGTTAACTACAGGGCCATCATTGCCAGCTAAATCTCCTTGTGCAATAATTTTCTGAAAATGATAAAGGCATTAAATTAGTACTAGCACAAAGATCACATGAAGCTTTATCAAAAGACAAATTACCAAAACTACAACTAATAGGAAAACTCCTTGGATATAAGAGTTTTGATATAGTAATTTGTCTAGGAAAACAACACTGCATTCTTAAATGAGCTATGATAGTCTCATCCTCCTTCTATTTCTTCTTGTTCGACTTGATCTGATTCATAAATTTTACATGTTAAGGCATTTGTTCAAGAGCTTAATCAAAAGGTGTATTAATTTGTAACTTCTTAAAAATATCAAGAAATTTAGAAAATTGACACTCTCGATTTTTGTTTTTCAATTTTTGCAGAAAGAATTTGACATTTGTTGAAAAGTAAGTGGTTGTTTTTTCCAAATGTCTACCTTCTTTTTTATCCTACCTGGTATTTGATACTTAGGCAAGTCATCAATTGTTGTGTCATCACTAACAATTTAAAGTGATTCCTCAACTATCTCTTCTTCCTTCTTCTCAGCAGTGCCATCATCATTGTTATCACCCAACACCTCTCTACTCCTCAGAGTAACTACCTTTACTGGTTCATTCAAATTAGTTACTATGCCACTGGGCGAGGCACCTTGCGGTCTTTCAGCAATTTACTTAGAAATCTGCCCAATTTGACCCTCAAGGTTCTGGATAGATGTCATGTGGTTTTGTAGTATGGCTACGTCCGCTTTGTTTTATTCATGAAATTAGCAATCATGTCCTTGAGCTCTGTAATGAGCTCCTTCTCCAATTGATGAGGTGGTTGAGGTTGCTTGTAAGAATATGGTGGTCTTTGAGCTCCTTGATTACTCCATAGAATTTTTGGATGATTTATCCATCCCAGATTGTAAGTATTTCAATAAAGGTTGTTTGCATTCTTTGCTGATTGGCTACCTAGTTAATTTGGTCTGGCACAACTCCATTTCGCTTTGAATGACATTCACCAATGGGATGATTACCAGCATAAAAATCAGAAGAAAACTCATTACTCTTAACTGAATTGACTGAATACACATGCATACCTCCAATTTGTTTTGTAGGGATCACTAGTTGATTCGCCATTTACTATGTTTGAGCCATGAGTGTGCATCCATCATCCCTACTTCGTGAACTCATCTCACTCTAGCAGTAATAGTTGACTTCTGATAAAAATTGCTTGTCATTCATCTTCTCTAGCAAGTCATAAGACTTCTAGATGAGATAAGAGACTACATGAATGGACCTCCACTTCTAGCATCACTGTCTTTTATGGTTGAGAAGATCCATTATAAATTGTCTAATTCTGTATCCAAAAATGTAATCCACAATGTGGACATCTTTTCAATTGTATCTTTCCCGAATCTCATATAGTGTTTCCTTGTCATTCTGCACAAAAGATGTATTTCCTCCGTCACAATATATTTGTTACATTACACATTTACGTATAGTTTAGGCAACAACATATTTTTAACAGATGTCCCAAATACCCTTATTGAATTGAGTTGACTTCATATCACTGAAGGACTAAATATTTGCAATTGGAGAGCTTTTATTGAGAGGAGAGAGGAGAGAAGGATGATAAATTGATTATTGAAGCCCGTTGATTATTGGAATTGGGAATATTTTAAATGTTTGGAAGGGTAAATTTGATATTTGAACCATACAATTTATCCAATTTAAGTAATGTGATATTTCCTTATTAGGACATTTCAATATGCAAATGTGACAATATAAATAGGACGAAGGGAATAATATCATTTTTGAACTTTGACGTCTCGATTCATGGGAAATATTTTTCAAAAAATCTATCCCATAGCTTATTCTATGTTGTAAAGGTTTCAGGAGGAAATGATTGCAACCATGCTTTAGCTTAATCTCTCAGTATAAAAGGAAAAAATTGTAATTTAATTGTGTAATCCGAAACTCCATTGTACTTTAATCTATCACAAATTTCTTGAAAATTTGCAATATATTGATATGGACCTCCAATCGAATTTCTACCATACTACACTGAGTTCTGTAGCATAGAAAGTAGAGCAGGATTTATCTCAACATTATTAGCTTGTACAGCGACCATGTAATGAGAAATCAATCCCAGTGGCATTGCATAATCTCTCAATGATCTATTTTTGGCTTGAATTGGTGGTTGCTCTCTTATACACTGCCACCTTAACGTCTCCATTACCAAATCTGACCATTGCTTCTTCTCAGCCCTTCTTCTGCTTCTTGTTTCACTCTCCAAAGTCTACACAAAATCCTTTCAATTTCTGGGTCTATAAGAATCAATCGAGACAAAGAAAGTATAAATTACAAGACTAAAAATAAGAAGCAATAAAATATAACTCAAACTATATAACAGAAAAATAACTTCAATTCTTTAACAAAACTAGGTGGTATCAATGTAATTTAACTGCCACTCCCCGACAACAGCGCCAAAAACTTGATAGGCAAGTTTCTATGCTTGCAAGTGCACGAAATCATATCAAGTGTATAGATAAGAGTGGAATTGTCGTATCCACGAGGACTGAAAAATAAGCACTGAAATTAGTAGTTTCATGACTATTTGAAAAAATCGAATCTCGAGAAAGTTTAATTAATTAAACTAGAAGATTAAATAAAAACTTGGAAAAATTAATTAAATAACACAAATTCAGAATTAAACAAGCATTAGGGTTTTCTCAACTTCACTCAATCGTACTCATGAAGTTGGACTTCCAAGGTCACCAGTTGAATTTGTAATGTAGTTATTAACCAATGATCATGCATTAATACCTCTATTTATACTAATTTATTTGTCTTTGGTCCAGCACAAATAATTAGAAATAAAAGAAAACTATTTATTTAGATCATGGAATTCCTATCGTGACATATGAATTGCGTTAATCCACGTCCAAAGATTCGAATTGAGCGATATGCTACTGACCAATCCTAAATATGTGAATTACTTAGTCCATCTCTACACATAGTTCTAAAATCATCCAAATAACGATCAAGTATTTGAAAGCATTAAAAACATAGTAAATACTCAACCTTTAATGGAAATCTGATAAATTCATAATTGTGTTATGTTTTATATATCATTTACCAGGTTTTTATGTGTTGTAAGCAAGATTTGAGTTATTATTGAGCTTCATTTGGTTATTCTTAGTTTTTGTCGAGTTAAAGTGAAAAAGAGCTGAAAAAGATGGAAAAGATGAAAGAAAATGCTAAGGAAAAAAGCAGAACATGCATGAGTATGAAGTCATTTTGGATGCAGTTTTGTATTTCAACCATAATTTTCAAGTCCAAACTATGATTGAGATGATTTGGAAAGCTATTTTAGATTTCTGCAACTTTCATGTTTTTAGTTTTCAAGGATTATAAATGCATCTTGTTCAAAATTACAAAGTTGGAAAATATGCACCAGTGAGGAGCGAATCTGATATAGTTTGGTAGATTGAGCATAACTTTCTTGTTCAAGCTCCAATTAAGGTTATTCAAGATGTTTTAGAAATATAAGACATAGATATACAACTTTTATGTTTTAAATTTTCCAAATTCGATCTACATCGGGGTCAAAATACACATCTAGATGTGTATGGCAAATTTATTCACCCGGTTGGACTCTTTTTCTCACCCTACTTGGGGAATTTATAATGAGTACTTAGGGCTACAATTAAAGTCTAAGGATAACAACATGAAATCGGATGAAAAAGAGTCTAACCGGGCGAATAAATCTGCCAAAAATCCAAAAATATGCAATACTGATGTTTCGGACACACATGCACTACCTATTTTGGGCACACAGGCAAAGCTGGAACTTCCTTCTCGGTCCCAACACATGCATTCACAACCCAGTAACTTGTGCCTTTGGGCTTCACTTTCGGGTTTAATTTTGACCCTGATGCATACCCAATTTGGCAAAACATAAAACATGAAAGTTGTATATCTATGTCTTAGCTTTCTAAAGCATCTTGAATAACCTTAATTGGACTCAAATAAGAAAGTTATGATCAATGTACCAAACTGTGTCAGAAACGCTCCTCGCCGGTGCATATTTCCAACTTTGCAATTTTGAACAAGATGCCTATAGAATTCTGGAAACTAAATAAAACATGAAAGTTGTAAAAATCTACAGTAGCTTTCCAAATCATCCAAAATCATCTCAATAGGAGGTTTGACTCAAAAATTAAAATTAAAATACGAAAAAGCATCCAAAATGGCTTCATACTCATGCATGTTCCGCCCTTAGCATTTTCTTTCATCTTTTCCATTTTTTTCAGCTCTTTGTCACTTTAACCCTACAAAAACTAAGAATAACCAAATTAAGCCCAATATTAACTCAAATCTTGTTTACAACACATAAAAATGTGGTAAATGACACATAAAATATAGAACAATTATGAATTTATCAAAATCTATGATGAAAAACAAAAGAACAAGAACTTATGTCATCACAATTGGCTACATCTTGAAAACCCTAACAAGACAAGATTAAAACCTGAAAAATGATAATAGAAGAATAAATATAGATTAAATAGCATAAGAAAGTTCTAAGAAGATTTAAGAATTGCTTTCTAATGAAGAATTATAAGTTCTTGGTCGAAAATTGTCTCCTCAAAATCTTGCACCTCATTTTCAATTCTTCATGACAAACAAATAAAAGTCAGTCAAACTTACATAAGAGATGTTCTAAGACTGAATATATTACATGTTTTTTCTAGTCTTTTAAAGACTCTTATTTATAGGTTTTAAGAGTTACTAAGTGTAGGCCTCTGAATAAGTTTTAAACACACTATTATGGGCTCAAAACATACATCCGGTTCCTAGAAACACTAAAAATCATGGAACAGTGCATTGCTGATTAGACCTAGGTGCCTCTCCTAGCTTCCTGGGCGTGCTTGCACCCAAAGGATAGTCCCTAGGCGTGGTTCCCAACGTTATGGGCGTGGGTGCACCCACAACTCTATTAGCTAGGTCTCGGTTTTGCTTCATTTTCATACGTTTGACCTCTAATTGATTCCAAACTTATAAAACACATTAAAACACATAAATAACTGTAACAAAATAATAAAGACACTTAAACTAAATATTTTCGCTAAAAATCTTAAAATGACCAAAATACCCCTACTTATTAAATACAAACCCATGAAAACTAATTAAACTCTAGTTAGAGTACATGTAAATAACTCTATTTTAGAGAGTTAACAGCAACCGACCATTCCAAGCTGATTTTCTTGGCATTTGTTAAAGTCTGAAATTATTATAATTGAAGTGTATAAGCTTAGGCTTTTCACATCAAGCATGGTTGGCTGGAAGTTGATGTTTCAAGCAAACCTTAATCTGAAAATACTTGCGGTGGTTTTGCGAGAGAACCTCAAATCCTCCCTACTCCCCCTAACAATCCCTAGATTTCTCATGTGGATTTTTTCCTTATTTAGAGGGTAACAATCCCCAGATTTCTCATGTTTGTCGAATATAAGTTCTCATCCGCACCATCGTACCCAGTGTGGTCTCAATGGCCATAGACCACAACTTTTTTGCTATTATGATAGGATCTTGAGTAGTCATGGGACTTGTAGAGAAGAAAGAATAGGACCAGAAGGATTGGATTTGAGTAATTTTGGTGAACTGTTGCAAGGGTAATTTAGTCACTTAAGACAATTTTGCTCTAGCTAGATATGAACTACTTAGCAATAGATGCACACAAAAATAAAGCAAAATAGGAAGATTGCATATGGTCATCTTTCAATAAAATATAGTCTCCTTTAAAGACTTGTTACACTACTAAATTTTAGGTTAACCACATGCCCTAGTTTACATTCACCCAGTAAAATAAAACTCTCACGTTAGTGTTATAAATAGGAGTAGTGGTAGTACCAAACATTATGATTTTAAACATAAAACATTCAAGTAAATGCTAATTATGTGACAAGCTCGTAAATATAGTATATTTTGTGTGTCGTTTACCTCCATTTTAATGTAATTTGAGCAAGAATTGAGTAATTATGAGCTAAAATAGTTTATTTTGAGTTTTGTAGGATTTGAGTAAAGAATGAGTTAAAATGGATCACAATATTGGAGGAAAACATTCACTGGCATAGTGCAAATCAGATATAGTTTGGAAGATCAAGCATAAACTCTCATGTTCAAGCTCCAATTGCTGTGATTTTGGATGATTTGGAAAGCTAAGGAAGATTTCTACAACTTTCATGTTTTGAGTTTTCTAGGATTCTATAGCCATCTCGATCAAAATTGCAAAGTTGAAAAATATGCACTAGCGAGGAGCGATTTCCTGTCCTTAGAGACAGCGTTAGATCAGTCTATTTTTAGATTATTTATGTTAGCTTATAGATCTACAACTTTTATGTTTCGATTTTTTTCCAAATTAAGCCTGCATTATGGTGAAAATTGAAGATGAAGTAAAGGATGACCTGTCTCCAATGCACATCTAGAAATGTAGTAAGGGAGCTTATGCTCACTAGAAATAGTGCCCAGGCGCTGTGAAAATGCAGCGCCCAGGCACCATTCGATGGACAGTTCATGTTAATGACTTATTTTGCAAGAAAAGTACTCCAGTGGGCCCGGTTACGTGAAAAAATGTGTACTTATTATCCTGGAGCCCCAAAACCCTAAAAATACACCTAAAAAAGCTGATCTCTTGATGATGCTTTCAAATTCTTAGTTGCTTCTATAAGTTTAGTCGTTAGGGTTTTATTTTATTGTTTTTAATCGCTTCCATAGAGTAGATTAATTTAAATTCTTGTTCTTGATTAAATTCTTGTAAGTAGGATATATTAAATTAGGGTTTTTAGTTAATTATCTTTAATTGCTTTTCGTAGGGTTAGAATTTTACGTTCTTGTCTTTATTTCAATTTCATGTGATTAAATTTAGTTAAAAAATCCTTAATTATTTTGTCTTTCAGTAAATAGGCTTGTGAATCTAGTAATTGTTCCGATAGTCCTCGTGGGAACAATCCTACGCCTATCCTATATACGAACTCACCTCGTATACTTGTAAGCATGTGGGAGTTGATTAGAATAATTAAGATTTTTTTTTTATTACTTGTTCATTGTTTGCAAAAATTCTAATCAATATCTTACCGAACATTATGACTCTTCGAAATGAGTTTGAAGTTCAACGGGAAAGTACCTTAAAAAGTAGGTAAGAGAAAATATGAGATAGAAATTATTTGATAAGACACTACAATCTGTTATATTCCTATTTTCCTATATAAGTAAGGATTAAGGTTGTGTTCGTTTGGATTGAAAATATTTTCTTGAGGAAAATGTTAGACTTGGAAAATATTTTACATGAAAAAGTCAATATTTCATACAATTTTTCGGTGTTCTGTTGACAAAATGAAAATATTTTGAAATAAAAAATTTTGACGGTTTTTTCTTTAATTTTATGGATACAAGTTAAAAAAAACTTATAACAATGGTAATAAATACCTTACAAGTAATTGTGATTAATAAAAAATTGATTTTGTTCAAAATTAAATGATAGTACAGTATCGCAGTAAAATATGCATAATGATAGTTATATTAGTGTGGGACCCATAATTGAGAGAAAAACAAATGAAAAAGAATTAAAGACGAAAACAAGTTTAGCAAACAAAATTCTAAAAGTAAGTATTTGAGGTTTAATGTCACTCTTGAATTATCCGGAAAATAACTTACGCTAAAAAATTCCGTAAATTATTTTCAGCCAAAGGAAGGAAAATTGAAAAATATTTTACACCGGAAAATATTTTCCAGTGTTTGGCACAAAAAAAATTTTCTGAAAAATATTTTCAGTCCAAACGAAGACACCCTAAATGTAGAAAACTTTCTTTAACTTACATTCTGGTTACTGTTTGCTCCCTTCTACTTATTTAATAAGTACTTAACCTCCTCTTTTATGTTTCGGGACAAATTGTATTACTCTCGTTATTTTAGTTATTATGATTTTTCTTTTTTCTTCTTCATTATCCCCTCTATTTATTTTCTCTTTCTTGTTTTTCCTTTTATTTTCATCATTCTTTGTTGCTATTACTAAACAATTATCATATTACTTTAAATAATTGAATAATTCAAATTCCAACTTTTCACATGTATCTAAATAATTTAATATACGAATTAATCATGATTTAATACAAGAAATATATCTTTAATGTATTATAAAGTTTGTGATTGACTATTAATGGTAAGATTAACAAATATACAAACTACAATAAAATTTTTGAGCCAAAGGAAATAAAAGTTCTTTTATTTTACAACTAAAACTGTAGAATGAAAATTTGTGTACAACTTTATATGCTAGCATCATAGTGGCAACATGTAGTAAGAAAAATATTACGGCTACCTAATGTAAGAGTTTTCAGAATTACAGTAAACTCAACAAAACTATGACACACGAATGTTCTGGCACAAAACAAATTTGTTCTTGCATGCTTAGAATAAATATTTTAATATTTTGGCCATTTTTTTTTGGTAGTTTGTTTATTTGTTTAAATAGTATTAGTAACTACTCACAAATTCATTTTTCATGTATTAAAAAATTTACGATTAAATACAATAAACCCTCTTAAGGTTTGGACTGTTTTACACTAAACCCCCTAACATTATTTTTTTTTCACTTTACCGACTAACGATCAAATGAACTCCATCGTTAGTTCTTTCAAAAAGACAAATTTACCTCTGAGGGTAAATTGTGGTAAAATCCCGTAAGATTTAAGCAAGATTTCACTTTACCCTCTCATATAAATTTTGTAACATTTAATACATTGGAATAAAAACAAAATTCAGTAAGGTTGTCAATATTGTTAAAAAGATAAATATGCTTCAAATTAATTAATATTCTAATTCTCGAATTATGCTTTCTTCAATATTTAATATTTAAAATACGGCAAAATAATAATTTTTTAAAATTTTGATGCAGGTATTTCATCTAAATTATTTTAATTTGAGTTTTTATTTATTTGATAGAGTTACTTCATTCAATTTAGGTGTTAGTTAAATCATATTAACAAAGAAAAAAAATTAGAAGAAAATCATTTTAAATAAGCATACATAAATCTTAAAATATGATATAACGTTAATAGATGATTATGGGTCTCGTATATTTAAAAATTTATTTTTACATGAAAATAAAATAATGAAAAGTCCAAAAAAAACATTGAAAGTGTTAGGGAATTTTTGTTTTTAAATTTTTTTTCCCAAGTATATTTAAAGAACCACTAGTGTTGGTGATATTTTTAGTTATTTTGACAATATTTTTATATTCATTAAGACTAAAATAGATTAATTGACATGAAACTAGAATTAGGGAATAAAATGACAAATATAATAAAGTTTAAGGGGTTAATTTTATATTTTCTTGTAGCGTCTAGAGATTAAAAAAAAGTCTTTCTTGAATGTTTAATTACAAATTGCTTATGTGTACTAAAGAAGGGCAAACTGAGAAAAAAATAACGTTAGGACTTTAGTACCTGTCTCTTATACACCTTTAGGATGTTTGCTGTATTTAACCCTACAAATTATTTAAACACCCGTAAAAAAGTTAGAGCTTGTAATTAATAAATTACAAGTAGTATAATAGTTTTGCAATTGGAAAAGATAATGTGAAAAATAAAAAAATTTAAAAAAATATATATGAGAGAAAAAATAAATTAATTAATAAGAAGAGAAAAAGAAAAACAAGTAATGTATGTAAGGTTGGAATTGGAAAAACGACCAATTTAGTCCCTTATCTTTGATATATCGACTAATCTGGTCCCTTATCACAGTCGACCAATTCGGTCCCTCATTTTTTAAAAAATTAAACAATCTAATGCTTGTGACATAAACTATGAACAAATTAACGAAGTAACTTACATGATAATTATGTGGGCGTTAACTTGTGATAGATGTACTATAATCAGCTCTATTAATTTGTTTATAAATTTTCATCACAAATCATAAATTGATTAATATGAGATTTTTAAAGATAAAAAATTAAATTAATGTTTGTGATTGATAAGAACTAAATTTATCGGTACGCTAAAGTAAAGACAAAATTGATCTTACTCCCAAATAAAAATCGTAATCCGTCCGGACTGTCAACAAAGTCAATGTCTTTTTTCTACATAACCAGTGGACGCTCATGAGAGACTGTTGTATAAAGCTCTTATCAGGCAGTCTTTGCAGAAACGGAGGAGGAAAAAACCAGAATTTTCACGCTCAAAAAATGAAGACTGAGCTGGTCTTTGTTCCATCACCAGGCAGAGGTCATATTGTAGCTATAATCGAGTTCGCAAAGCGCCTATTGGAGCAAGATCAACGCCTATCGGTAACAATTCTGGTCATCAAGCGGCCTTATTCCACAAAAATAGATTCAGACACTGAGGAATTGGCTGCCATTAACACGAACATCCGATTCATCGACCTTCCTCAAGTTGATCCACCAGAGTCTATAAATTGCTTTGAGCATTTCATGTCAGTAGTTACATAGATAAACATAAATCGCACCTCAAAGATGCTATGGTCAATCACATATTGTCAAAATCAACTCCCATTGCAGGGTTAGTCATCGATGGATTTTGCAGTTCAATGATTGATATTGCAAATGAGCTTGATATTCCTTCGTATTTATTCTTCACCTCTGGTGCAGCCTTCCTTGGCCTTATGCTTTATCTCCCAACTCGTCATTCCCAAATTGGATCCGAATTTAAGCTTTCTGATCCTGATTTAATCATACCAACCTATGCCCACCCCATACATTCAAGAATTACACCATCTTTTTTGTTAGACAAAGGTGGTTATACCTCATTCTTAAATCACGGTACGCGGTTTAAAGAGACAAAAGGATTCATCATAAACACCTTTGCAGAGTTGGAAACCCACGCGATTGAGTACCTAAAAGCTGCAACTGAATTCCCACCGATTTATACAGTCGGTCCTGTGCTCAATTTCAAGATAGAAAAGCAGCTGAAATCCAAGATAATCCAGAATGAATTGGCTGGACAATCAGCCTACTTCATCAGTGGTTTTTCTCTGTTTTGGAAGTTTGGGTGGTTTTGAGCCACCCCAGTTAAAAGAGATTGCAACTGCCCTTGAGAGGAGTGAGATTACTGTGGTCAGTACGCCCGCCACCACCGAAGGACTTCAACCTGAAGCCAGTTGAGTATACCAATTTTTCTGATGTACTTCCAGACGGGTTTCTTGAACGAACAGAGAACAGGGGATTGGTGTGCGGATGGTCACCACAGTTGGAGGTTTTAGCCCATGAAGCAGTTGGAGGCTTTGTATCTCATTGCGGGTGGAATTCCACACTGGAAAGCTTGTGGAATGGTGTGCCAATTGCAACATGGCCTGTATATGCTGAGCAACAACCTAATGCATTTGAGTTGGTGAAGGAATTGGAACTAGCCGTGGAGTTGACACTGGATTACCGTATTGAAAGGGCTGATAAGATTGTAGTGGCTGATGATATTGAGAAGGCTTTAAGGTACTTTGATGGACACTGAAAGTCCTGTTAGAAAGAGAGTCAAAGATATTGGGCAGAAAGGTAGAAAGGCTTTGATGAATGGTGGCTCGTCCTTCATCTCACTGGGACGGTATGTTCAAGACATTTTGGTTGACAAATAGCGAAAATTTTAGCTGGTTTCAGATGCAATATGAACAAAATAATGTCTGTGGAACCATAGACACGGTCCAGTGAGACTGATATAGCATATTCGCTCTTTATAAGAGGCTATCACTAGTCATTTTGAGATACCTAATGTTTGTTATAAATTCATGATTTGGCATGAAAAACTGTGTTTGTGTTATTTGGATTAATTTCTTGTTCTGAAGAACTATAATATTTAAGATTATGAGAGAGAAAAAAGACTGTGAAGTTGAGTTTCTCTTGTTTTACTAATGCATACTATCTATTACGAAAAGGAAAAACTCTTTTGCGCAATCGTTCCATTTTTATATGTGATTTCTTCAAGTAGTGGATTTTGGCTGTGAATTTGAGCCCTCATTTTGGGGAAATAAAACAGGTTTCATGTCCTTATACACAACCATTCATAATATCATGCCCATAGTATTGATATTTTAGATTACCAACACTAAAATTCCAATTAGGAAGGTTTTTTTGGCTCAAATAGTCTAAAAAACTTGCCTAAATCATTTGCTTGGTCTAAAATTCACTCATATTTCGAAAGCATGTAAACCACACACAATTCCAATAAATGTCACAAGCAAACAAATATCACAAGGCAATCATGATTAACACTATTTGAAAATTAGCTTACTTTCACACCTTCAATCAAGAGAAAATATTTAAATGTATCGCGGTTACACTTTAACAATTCAAAGAGATCAAAGAGTAGAAAAACCTTATATACACTTCCAATCGATTTACTCTAAGAAACATGACTTTGTCTTGAAATATATTTAAATTATTAATACATAGTCACAAACATTAATGAATATACAAAAAACTATTACTAGAAATTGAAAATATTTTTGGTTCAGTTTTCCCTCTATAATACATCAAGTAAAAAGGGTATAGAAATCTTCTCTTACTGTCGTCCGATAGTTAGAGAGTTTTTTAAATAGTTAGATTGTCAAGACTAAAACTCTCTAATACTATTAAGAGACTAAACAAAATCTTTTTAAAATTTTTCAAACTTTTGTGATTTTTTAAAATTTTGTGATTTTTTAAACACAAACTAACCTCAAAATCCAAAAATACACCACCACAACTCACAAACACACCCCCAACTTAAAATGAAATATTGTCCGCAATGGATTAAACCACAACAAAACATAATAGAAACTTCAAAGTTCAAAGTAAGAAAAGTAAACAA
The DNA here is from genome assembly GCA_025175665.1 of Cinchona pubescens. Taxonomy (NCBI): domain Eukaryota; kingdom Viridiplantae; phylum Streptophyta; class Magnoliopsida; order Gentianales; family Rubiaceae; genus Cinchona; species Cinchona pubescens. The sequence continues at coordinate 38,496 of JANKKI010000058.1, forward strand.
AACCACAAAAATCGTACTCCCTTGGTTTATGTTGCAGCTGGGTTCACTCTTTCTCCTATCCACCTCTTCATTTATGGACTCTTGGTCATTCGACTCATCATGGGTGTTGTGTGGGGATGAGTTTAGGAGATTTTCAGAGGTGTTTGGACGATGGAAGAGATGAGACATATATAACAAGGCAATGTTCTGCAAAAATTGTAGTCTATTGTGCCTTGCCATGCCCAGCCTAGATGCAATTTTTTAGTCCAACCTTGTTCCGTTCTCCATTGTCATGCATATTGTGAACCTCAATTTACCTCCAAACTTTATTTAACACCTACATAAAATAAACAAAGGGGAATTAGTTCAAAACTAATTACTTTTTTTTTTTAAAAAAAAAAAAGAAGAAAAATACTACTTAACTACAAATCAAAGTAGTCTAAGACAAGAAACTTGGGTGCCTCCCAATAAGCGGTTAATTTAACATCTTTAGCTAGACAACCATATTAAACCATTAATTTTTTTCAAACACCAATGAAGTTCCTTGAACTTCATTATCACCACAAGCATAAGGTTTCAATCTTTGACCATTCACTTTGAAAGTATTATTCTTGCTGCTTGTTGCCTCGACCACCCCATACAGCAATACCCTTGATACCACAAATGGACCCATCCAACGTGATTTCAACTTCGTAAGGAATAACTATCTATAAGTGGAGTGTTGTAAACTAACACCTTCTAACCTACTCCAAAGTTTTTCTGTATAATGTGCTCGAGATGCCATTTTTTGGTTTTCTCTTTGTAGATCCGGGCATTGTCATATGCTTTGTTATGAAATTCCTCCAACTCATTTAACTAAACAAACACTCCGCACTTGCATCTCTCGTATCAAAATTCAAGGCCTTGCTTGCCCAATAGGCCTTATGTTAAGCTCAACTAGTAGATAAGATGATATGCTTTCCCATAGGTGAAATTCCAATAGGTGTTTTATAGGCGGTCTTATAAGCCCAAAGTGCATTGTGAAGCTTCCATGCCCAATCCTTCTATGTGGATTTCACCGTTTCTCCAAGATACGCTTAAGCTCTAGGTTGGATACCTCAACTTGGCCTCTTGTTTGGGGATGGTATGGAATTCTCTCTCTATATGTTACTCCATATATGCCAGTAACACTTCAAAGTGGCAGTTGCAAAAGTACGTTCCTTTATCACTAATTACATTCCAAAACTCCGTACCTTGGAAAATATTCTTCCTCACAATGTTAATCAGCAAACTAGAATCAGTGGTTGGAAGAGCAACTTCCTCAACCCATGTGGACACAAACTCTATTACGACAAGAATATATCTATTAGAATAAGAAGAAGGAAATGGACCCATAAAATCAATACCGTAAATAATGAATAATCTGACAACTAAGACATTATTCAAGGGCATCTCATGTCTCTTGGATATGTTTCCCATTCTTTGGCACTTGGTACGAGTTAGCAAACTTTAAATCATCCTTGAACAAGGTAGACCGGCAAAATCCACTTTGCAACACTTATGTAGCTGTCCTTGTTCCACCAAAATATCGTCCCACAGATGATAAATGGCGCTAATATAAAATGCTTTTCATCTCCTCTTTTGAGACACATCTTCTAATCACTTGGTCAGCACAATTGATATGTTAAATATCTAATGTAAATTTATAAACACCTAACTATACTATTAACTATATAACACGCTGTCGTAAGTGTACGTGGTCAAATAGTATATAGCAGTAGTACGAGGACAAACCCATAAGGATTAGTTTAGCAGGTACTAGTTATTTGACTCAAATGCTATTTGAATAATCAATAAAATATGAGAGTTAACTAAACTAGAATTAAAGACTTTAAATAACGAAAACAATGAACTAGGGTTATGAGTAGCCAATTCCCAACTTTGATTACTTCATTCAATTAATTGGTCCAATTATAGTGCATGGAAGTTTAATCCCAACTATTAACCCAACCACGATTCCTCGGATAATTGGGTCCTATCAAATTAATTAAGGGTAGATTCCTCTATGTCTTAGATTAATCAACTCGAGTCATATTTATATGGAATGATCATGAACTAATTAATTAATCTGGCCATTTTGATCGTGAACTAAATTAATCTACTAATAACACATATATATGATGGGAGGTCAACTTTTGTGTCACCTCGACTAAACCAACCAAATCTAGAGTTAGCTACTCTCTAAAATGAGTTGTCAATTTGTGCCAATTATTGCCCAACTATTATGATTGTTCCGATTGATGCCAATTATTACCCAACTATAATAATTATTCCAATTGATTATGAAGTTAATCATTACCCAAAGGAATCGGCATCATCCAACCTTAATTCATACTATTTAGAATATGAATCAAAGAAATAACACAAAAGAAAATATTAAAAGTAAGTAAACTAGTATAAACATTAATATAAGAAAGCAAATAAAGAAATCAATAATCGAATACAAACAATAAAAAGTAATAAAACTGGAATTAAATAGCATAACAAAGATCTAACATGGTGTAAAAAAGTTTCTCCAATGAAGAATCACATGTTATTGGTCTAAGGTTGTCAATCTTGAACCTTCTCTTCAACTCTTCTTGAAAAAGAAAGAAAACTCTAGTCCAATCTTGCAACCCTCGAAGAGAAGCTGAAAGAGAACTCTCTTATTGAAATCCTAAAAACCCTTATACATAGTTTCTAAGAGTTATAAATCTGTCTGAGTTTAGGGCTTTGAATAAGTTTTGAAACGCACTAAAACGGGCCCAAAATGGATACCTAGAACTTTAAAAATCGTCAAAATCGCGTTGCAGCCTTGTCTAGTCGAACCAAGCAATGACAGTGGTGGATTTGCCTTGATTCAAGCATAGATAGCACTTGTGCTTCTGATCCAAGCACTGACTGCACTTGATTTTGCGTTGTCCAATTGCAGTCAGTGATTGGCGTTTGACAGATTTGCACGATTTTTCCATTTTGCCTCTAAAATCTTCATTTGACGTCTGGTTGATGCACCATTTGTTCCTACACGACCCATAGAACAAAACCATACATTAATATAACTCTAATATAATGCTTAAACACTGCCTAAAACCATAAACAAATGTCAAACAAGAGCGCACAAAGAGCACTAATTCGGGGAGAAGTTAGGTAAACAACCTAAACACATAAATATAAGTAAAATAACATTAAATAAACACTTAAAAACTAAAATAAACATATATAAATAGGAAGAAACAAAAATGCACAAAACAAACACATTAAAATATAAAAGTGCCGAAGCTAGTGCAAAAACATTATAAAAAAAGAGTAGGAATAACCCTCATTTCTTAGGGTTGTCAACAGTGATCAAACATAAAAGGTTCTTCCATATAATATTGCTACAAATTTACAAAGTACTTCTTCCTTTATTGATAACTCAACTCAGAAGGAAGGATACTAGTTTCCATGTAATTAGCAAAATCTGCAAACCACGGCTGGGAATGAACTATCATCAACTGCTCATCAGGAAACGCTTCATTGCTTAGCAACTCATGTTTCTCATAATTCGTCACTTGATCCATTCGTGACAAATGATCCGCAACCATGTTCTCCAATCCTTACTTATTTCAAATTTCAATGTAGCATTATTAGTATATACAATGACCTTAGACCCTATCAAATATGACCTAAACTTATCGAATGCAAAAACTATTGCTAGCAGTTCTTTCTCAGTTGTTGCATACTTAACTTGAGCGAATCATTCAAAACTTTACTGGCATAGTAAATCATACGCAACAATTATTTCTTTCATTGGCCTAAAACAGGTCTTATAGCATAGTGCTAGCATCACACATCAGTTCAAATAATAATGACCAATCTGGTGTAGAAATTAATTTTTCCTTCAAAGTTTTAAAGGCATGCGAACATTTGTTGTCAAATACAGAAGTAACATCCCTGACCAAAAAATTGAACAAGGGTTAAATTTTTTTGAAGAAATCCTTTATAAATCTTTGATAAAACTCGACACGTCCAAGGAAACTTCAAACAATTTGGACATTGATGGGTGATGGTAATTTTTCCATGACCTCCATCTTGGCTTTATCTACCACAATTCCTTTGGTTGAAATCCTACACCCAGCACTATCCTTTCCTACACCATGAAATGACACTTTTCCCCGTTCAAGGAAAGGTTAGTTTCTTGTCATCTTTTCAGAACCAAAGACAATTTTTGCAAACAATCCTTAAAAGAAGAGCCAAAAAAATCCAAAAAATCATCCATAAAAACTTCAATAAATTTTCCACCATGTCATGAAAAATACACATCATGCATCGTTAAAATCCTAGCAGGGGCATCATACAATCCAAATGGCATCCTCTTATTAGCAAAAGTACCATAAAGGCATGTAAAAGTTATCTTTTCCTGGTCTTCGAGAGCAATGGGATTTGATTTTAACCAAAATAACCATATGAAAAGTAATAAAACTCATGCCCCGATAATCACTCTAACATTTGATCAATAAAAGTAAATGAAAATAGTATTTTCCGGTGGCATCATTCAATTTTCTATAATCAATACAAATTCACACCCAATGATAGTACTAGTGTGAATTAATTTATTATTGTCATTTTTCATTACAGTCATTCACCTTTTCTTGGGCACAACTTGATCATGACTAGCCCAAATGTTATTAGATATAGGATATATGATAACAGCATCAAATAATCTGACCATTTCTTTCCATATCACTTCCATCAAAGTAGGATTCGATCGAGTCGACGTTATGGCTGAACTACAGGCTTGTAATCATTCTCCATCAGAATTTTGTGCATATACAAAGTAGGACTAATCCCTTTTATATCCATAATTAACCAAGCTAAAGCATATTTGTGTGCAAGCAACATCCGCAATAACATTTCCTCTTGCACATCGGATAAATTGGTAGTAATTATAACTAGAAAAGTTCTACTTTCCAAGAGAAGCATACCTTAGATGAGATGGTAGTTCTTTAACTCTACTTTTGGAATATCATCTTGAACATTTTCTTGAGCTTTGTCTCCCATCTCCCCTATCTCCTCAAAATATCCTTTCGAACTTTGCTGCATAGGTTGCACATCCAACATATCCGAACATGCACTTACTTGTTCATCTTCCTCATCATCATGCATAAACACAACTAAACATCTCTCCAATAGTAGGTCCAGTATATCACTACTAAAGTTTTTATTACCTTAGATGTCAATTTATAGACAATGCGAAAACAATAGATATCTCTCCCAAATTACTTCATTTACTCAAAGACATGAAAAGAAGACTTTTTGACTCTTAATGTAAATAAACAGAAGTTTGCCTTATTGAACATCTAGACGCCCTTCCTATCACCAAGAAGGGTCTTCCTAAAATCGAGACTTTAGGATTTCAGTATCTCCTTCATGTCCAAGACAATGAAATTTGCGGGAAAAGATGAATTTATTCACTTTGCCAAGTACGTCAAAAATAATCCCGTTAAGGCCTCTTCACACTTCAATCTGCTAACTACAGGGCCATCATTTTCAGCTGAATCTCCCTGTCTCCTAATTTTCTGAAAATTTATAAAGGCATTAAATTAGTACTAGCACAAAGATCACATGAAGCTTTATCAAAAGAAAAATTACCAAAACTACAAGTAATAGGAAAACTCCTGGATCTTTTAGTTTTGATGGCAATTTGTCTAGGAAAACAACACTGCATTCTTCAATGAGCATGATAGTCTCATCCTCCTTCTATTTCTTCTTGTTCGACTTGATCTCCTTGAACATAAATTTTACATAGTAAGGCATTTGTTCAAGAGCATCATCAAAAGATGTATTAATTTGTAACTTCTTAAAAATATCAAGAAATTTAGAAAATTGACACTCTCGATTTTTGTTTTTCAATTTTTGCAGAAAGAATTTGACAAGCAGAAAAGTAAGTGGTTGTTTTTTCCAAATGTCCACCTTCTTTTTTATCCTACCTGGTATTTGATACTTAGGCAAGTCATCAATTGTTGTGTCATCACTAACAATTTAAAGTGATTCCTCAACTATCTCTTCTTCCTTCTTCTCAGCAGTGCCTCATCATTGTTATCACCCAACTACCTCCCTACTCCTCAGAGTAACTACCTTTACTGGTTCATTCAAATTAGTTACTGTGCCACTGGGCGAGGCACCTTGCGGTCTTTCAGCAATTTACTTAGAAATTGCCCAATTTGACCCTCAAGGTTCTGGATAGATGTCATGTGGTTTTGTAGTATGGCTACGTCCGCTTTGTTTTATTCATGACAATAATTAGCAATCATGTCCTTGAGCTCTGTAATGAGCTCCTTCTCCAATTGATGAGGTGGTTGAGGTTGCTGGTAAGAATATGGTGGTCTTTGAGCTCCTTGATTACTCCATAGAATTTTTGGATGATTTATCCATCCCAGATTGTAAGTATTTCAATAAAGGTTGTTTGCAATCTTTGCTGATTGGCTACCTAGTTAATTTGGTCTGGCACAACTCCATTTCGCTTTGAATGACATTCACCAATGGGATGATTACCAACATAAAAATCAGAAGAAAACTCATTAGTCTTAACTGAATTGACTGAATACACATGCATACCTCCAATTTGTTTTGTAGGGATCACTAGTTGATTCGCCATTTACTATGTTTGAGCCATGAGTGTGCATCCATCATCCCTACTTCGTGAACTCATCTCACTCTAGCAGTAATAGTTGACTTCTGATAAAAATTGCTTGTCATCTTCTCTAGCAAGTCATATATTTCTTCGAGAGTTTTATACCTGAATGCCATACCTCCACTTCTAGCATCACATGTATTTTGAGTGGTTGAGAAGAATCCATTGCTTTACGTCTAAATTGTAACCGAAAATGTTATCCACGATCTGGACATCTTTTCAATAGTATCTTTCCCGAATCTCATATAGTGTTTCCTTGTTATTCTGCACAAAAGATGTATTTCCTCCGTCACAATATATTTTTTACATTACATATTTACGTATAGTTTTAGGCAACAACATATTTTCAACAGATGTCCCAAATACCCTTATTGAATTGAGTTGGCTTCATATCACTGAAGGACAAAATATAGATGCAAAGGTGAGCTTTTATTGAGAGGAGAGAGGAGAGAATGATGATAAATGTGATTATTGAAGACAATTGATTATTATAATTGGGAATATTTTAAATGTTTGGAAGGGTAAATTTGATATTTGAACCACGCAATTTATCCAATTTAAGTAATGTGATTTTTTATTAGGACATTTCAATATGCAAATGTGACAATATAAATAGGACGAACGGAATAAAATCATTTTTGAACTTTGACGTCTCGATTCTTGGGAAATATTTTTCAAAAAATCTATGAGCTAGGTCATTCTATGTTGTAAAGGTTTCAGGAGGAAACGACTGCAACCATGCTTTAGCTTAATCTCTCAGTATAAAAGGAAAGAATTGTAATTTAATTGTGTCATCCGAAACTCCATTGTACTTAAATGTATCACAAATTTCTTGAAAATTTGCAATATATTGATATGGACCTCCAATCGAATTTCTACCAAACTACACTGAGTTCTATAGCATAGAAAGTAGAGCAGGATTTATCTCAACATTATTAGCTTGTATAGCGACCATGCAATGCTAGAATTCCTTCCACAGATGGCATTGCATAATCCCTCAATGATCTATTTTTGGCTTGAATTGGTGGTTGCTCAACTCGAACTGCCACCTTAACGTCTCCATTACCAGTTCTGGCCATTGTTCTTCTCAGCCCTTCTTCTGCTTCTTGTTTCACTCTCCAAAGCCTACGACAAAATCCTTTCAATTTCTGGGTCTATAAGAATCAATCGAGACAAAGAAAGTATAAATTACAAGACTAAAAATAAGAAGCAATAAAATATAACTCAAACAATATAACAGAAAAATAACTTCAATTCAGTAACAAAACTAGGTGGTATCAATGTAATTTAACTGCCACTCCCCGGCAACAGCGCCAAAAACTTGATAGGCAAGTTTCTATGCTTACGGGTGCACGAAATCATATCAAGTGTATAGATAAGAGTGGAATTGTCGTATCCACGAGGACTGAAAAATAAGCACTGAAATTACGACAGTTTCATGACTATTTACACTTGATCGAATTTCGAGCAAGTGTAATTAATTAAACTAGAAGATTAAATAAAGACTTGGAAAAATTAATTAAATAACATCTTATTCAGAATTAAACAAGCATTACGGTTTTCTCAACTTCACTCAATCGTACTCATGTTGGACTTCCAAGGTCACCAGTTGAATTTCTAATGTAGTTATTAACCAATGTAATCATGCATTAATACCTCTATTTATACTAATTTATTTGTCTTTGGTCCAGCACAAATAATTAGAAATAAAAGAAAACTATTTATTTAGATCATGGAATTCCTATTGTGACACATGAATTGCGTTAATCCTTGGTCCAGCATTCGCTCAATTCATGATATTTACTGACCAATCCTAAATATGTGAATTACTTAGTCCATCTCTACACATAGTTCTAAAATCATCCAAATAATGATCAAGTATTTGAAAGCATTAAAAACATAGTAAATACTCAACCTTTAATGGAAATCTGATAAATTCATAATTGTGTTATATTTTATATATCATTTACCAGGTTTTTATGTGTTGTAAGCAAGATTTGAGTTATTATTGAGCTTCATTTGGTTATTCTTAGTTTTTGTCGAGTTAAAGTGAAAAACTTTGAAATTTGGAAAAGAACAAGAAAATGTGTATAAGAGACAGGTACAAAATGAGATCATGAAAGATGGGCTTTTCTATAATTCCTGTCTCTTATACACATCTAAACTATGATTGAGATGATTATAAAGCTATTTTAGATTTCTGCAACTTTCATGTTTTTAGTTTTCAAGGATTATATAAGCAGCTTGTTCAAAATTACAAAGTTGGAAAATATGCACCAGCGAGGAGCGAATCTGATATAGTTTGGTAGATTGAGCATAACTTTCTTGTTCAAGCTCCAATTAAGGTTATTCAAGATGTTTTAGAAATATAAGACATAGATATACAACTTTTATGTTTTAAATTTTTCCAAATTCGGTCTACATTGGGGTCAAAATTGAATCCAAAAGTGAAGCCCAGTGCACATGCTCTGGGTTGTACAGCGCATGTGCACTGGGACCAGAGGAGGAAGTTCCAGCTCTGCCTAGGGTGCACATGCGCCCAAAATCGGCAGCGCATGTGCGCCCAAAATAGCAGTATTGTGCATTTTTGGATTTTTGGCATATTTATTCACCCAGTTGGACTCTTTTTTCTCACCCTACTTGGGGAAAATTTATAATGAGTACTTAGGGTTACAATTAAAGTCTACGGATAACAACGTGAAATTGGATGAAAAAGATTCTAACCGGGCGAATAAATCTGCCAAAAACCCAAAAATATGCAATACTGATGTTTCGGACACACATGCACTACCTATTTTGGGCGCACAGGCAAAGCTGGAACTTCCTTCTCTGGTCCCAGCGCACATGCGCTAAACAACCCCAGCGCTTGTGCACTGGGCTTCACTTTCGGGTTTAATTTTGACCCTGATGCATACCCAATTTGGCAAAACATAAAACATGAAAGTTGTATATCTATGTCTTAACTTTCTAAAGCATCTTGAATAACCTTAATTGGAATCAAATAAGAAAGTTATGATCAATCTACCAAACTGTGATGAAAGGCTCCTCGCCGGTGCATATTTTTCAACTTTGCAGTTTTGAACAAGATGCCTATAGAATCCTGGAAAACTAAAAACATGAAAGTTGTAGAAATCTACAGTAGCTTTCCAAATAACATGTCATCCAAAATCATCTCATTAGGAGTTTGGACTCAAAAATTAAAATTAAAATACGAAAAAGCATCCAAAATGGCTTCATACTCATGCATGTTCCGCCTTTAGCATTTTCTTTCATCTTTTCCATTTTTTCAGCTCTTTGTCACTTTAACCCTAGAAAAACTAAGAATAACCAAATTAAGCTCAATAATAACTCAAATCTTGTTTACAACACATAAAAACGTGGTAAATGACACATAAAATATAGAACAATTATGAATTTATCAAAATCTATGATGAACAACAAAAGAACAAGAATTTATGTCATCACAATTGGCTACATCTTGAAAACCCTAACAAGACAAGATTAGAACCTGAAAAATGATAATAGAACAATAAATATAGATTAAATAGCATAAGAAAGTTCTAAGAAGATTTAAGAATTCCTCTCTAATGAAGAATTATAAGTTCTTGGTCGAAGATTGTCAATCTTGCACCTCATTTTCAATTCTTCATGACAAACAAAGTAAAATCACAGTCTAACTTACAGCCCCTGAAGAAAGGCTGAATATATTACATGTTTTTTCTAGTCCAAAAGACTCTTATTTATAGGTTTTAAGAGTTACTTAGTGTAGGCCTCTGAATAAGTTTTGAAACACACTATTATGGGCTCAAAACATACATCCGGGATGCAACACTAAAAATCATGAAACTAGTCGATTGATGATTAGACCTAGGTGCCTCTCCTAGCTTCCTGGGCGAGCTTGCACCCAAAGGATAGTCCCTAGATGGTATCCCAACGTTATGGGCGTGGGTGCACCCACAACTCTATTAGCTAGGTCTCGGTTTTGCTTCATTTTCATACGTTTGACCTCTAATTGATTCCAAACTTATAAAACACATTAAAACACATAAATAACTGTAACAAAATAACAAAGACACTTAAACTAAATATTTTCGCTAAAAATCTTAAAATGACCAAAATACCCCTACTTATTAAATACAAACCCTCGAAAACTAATTAAACCTCTAGTTAGAGTACATGTAAATAACTCTATTTTATAGAGTTAACAGCAACCGACCATTCCAAGCTGATTTTCTTGGCATTTGTTAAAGTACATGAAATTGTTATTATTGAAGAAGATAAGAAAACTTTTGATTGCAAGCATGGTTGGCCGGAAGTTGATGTTTCAAGCAAACCTTAATCTGAAAATACTTGCAGGTGGTTTTGCGAGAGAACCTCAAATCCTCCCTACTCCCCCTAACAATCCCTAGATTTCTCATGTGGATTTTTTCCTTATTTAGAGGGTAACAATCCCCAAATTTCTCATGTTTCTCAAATATAAGTTCTCATCCGCACCATCGTACCCAGTGTGGTCTCAATGGTCATAGACCACAACTTTTTTGCTATTATGATAGGATCTTGAGTAGTCATGGGACTTGTAGAGAAGAAAGAATAGGACCAGAAGGATTGGATTTGAGTAATTTTGGTGAACTGTTAAGGGTAATTTAGTCACTTAAGACAATTTGGAAAGATGCTCTAGCTAGATAGGAACTGCTTAGCAATAGATGCACACAAAAATAAAGCAAAATAGGAAGATTGCATATGGTCATCTTTCAATAAAATATAGTTTCCTTTAAAGACTTGTTACACTACTAAATTTTAGGTTAAGCACATGCCCTAGTTTACATTCACCCAGTAAAATAAAACTCTCACGTTAGTGTTATAAATAGGAGTGGTAGTACCAAAGATTGTGATTTTAAACATAAAAAATTCATGTAAATGCTAATTATATGATAAGCTCGTAAATATAGTATATTTTGTGTGTCGTTTACCTCCATTTTAATGTAATTTGAGCAAGAATTGAGTAATTATGAGCTAAAATAGTTTATTTTGAGTTTTGTAGGATTTGAGTAAAGAATGAGTTAAAATGGATCACAATATTGGAGGAAAACATTCACTGGCATAGTGCAAATCAGATATAGTTTGGAAGATCAAGCATAACTCTCATGTTCAAGCTCCAATTGCTGTGATTTGGTCTGGATGATTTGGAAAGCTAAGGAAGATTTCTACAACTTTCATGTTTTGAGTTTTCTAGGATTCTATAGCCATCTCGATCAAAATTGCAAAGTTGAAAAATATGCACTAGCGAGGAGCGATTCTGACACAGTTTGGTAGATTTAGCATAAATTTCTTGTCCTAGATCTTTTGAAAAGTTAAGACATAGATCTACAACTTTTATGTTTCGATTTTTTTCCAAATTCTGCCTGCATTATGGTGAAAATTGAAGATGAAGTAAAGGAACTTACTGGACCCAATGCCCAGGCGCCAAATCCAGTAAGGGAGCTTATGCTCACTAGAAATAGTGCCCAGGCGCTGTAAAAATGCAGCACCCAGCCACCGTTCGATGGACAGTTCATGTTAATGACTTATTTTGAAAGAAATGTACTCCAGTGGGCCCGGTTATGTGGAAAAGCGTGTACTTATTATCCTGGAGCCCCAAAACCCTAAAAATACCTATAAGTACACCAATATATGGAAAGGAAATCATCAATCATCATCAGTCATCATTAGTTTTTAGGTTTTCAATAGTTAGGTCAATAATTTAGCTATAGGGTAGATTTTTCAATTGTTCGCGCAAGGATTTCATTCTCTTGTCAAGAATTCGAGATTTGACGACCATCAACATTCGTTCTTGATTCAATTACTGAGTTTGATTTAATTTTATGCAATTTAATCTTCGTTATTACTGCATTCTTGTTTTTCAATTATCGCTCTTGTTTTACTGCTTTCAAATTCTTAGTTGCTTCTATAAGTTTAGTCGTTAGGGTTTTATTTTATTGTTTTTAATCGCTTTCATAGAGTAGATTAATTTAAATTCTTGTTCTTGATTAAATTCTTGTAAGTAGGATATATTAAATTAGGGTTTTTAGTTAATTATCTTTAATTGCTTTTCGTAGGGTTAGAATTTTACGTTCTTGTCTTTATTTCAATTTCATGTGATTAAATTTAGTTAAAAATCCTTAATTATTTTGTCTAACCAATAAATAGGCCCTTGTGAATCCAGTAATTGTTCCGATAGTTCTCGTGGGAACAATCCTTATTCATCCTATATACGAACTCACCTCGTATACTCGTGAGCATGTGGGAGTTGATTAGGATAATTAAGGTTTTTTTTTATTACTTTTTCAGAATCAGAATAAAAAATTCTAATCAATATCTTACCGAACTTTATGACTCTTCCAAATGAGTTTGAAGTTCAACGGGAAAGTACCTTAAAAAGTAGGTAAGAGAAAATATGAGATAGAAATTATTTGATAAGACATTACAATCTGTTATATTCCTATTTTCCTATATAAGTAAGGATTAAATGTAGAAAACTTTCTTTAACTTACATTCTGGTTGCAGTTTGCTCCCTTCTACTAATTTAATAAGTACTTAACCTCCTCTTTTATGTTTTGGGACAAAATTACTCTCGTTATTTTAATTATTATGATTTTTCTTTTTTCTTCTTCTTTTTCCCTTCTATTTATTTTCTCTTTCTTGTTTTTCCTTTTATTTTTCATCATTCTTTGTTGCTATTACTAAACAATTATCATATTACTTTTAATAATTGAATAATTCAAATTCCAACTTTTCACATGTATCTAAATAATTTAATATATGGATTAATCATGATTTAATACAAGAAATATATCTTTACTGTATTATAAAGTTTATGATTGACTATTACTGATAAGATTAACAAATATACAAACTACAATAAAATTTTTGAGTCAAAGGAAATAAAAGTGTTTTTATTTTACAAATAAAACTGTAGAATGAAAAATTGTGTACAACTTTATATGCTAGCATAATAGTGGCAACATGTAGTAAGAAAAATATTACGGCTGCCTAATATAAGAGTTTTCAGATTTACAGTAAACTCAACAAAACTATGACATACGATGTTCTGGCACAAAACAAATTTGTTTGCATGCTTAGAATAAATATTTTAATATTTTTACCATGTTTTTTTGGTAGTTTGTTTATTTGTTGAAATAGTATTAGTAGCTACTCACAAATTTACTTTTATTTTTCATGTACTAAAAAAGTTACGGTTAAATACAGTAAACCCTCTTAAGGTTTGGACTGTTTTACACTAAACCTGAAAAGAGGTAAATTTTTCACAAGTACTGACCTAACGATCAAACTCCATCGTTAGTTCTTTCAAAAAGACAAATTTACCTCTGAGGGTAAATTGTGGTAAACTCCCGTAAGATTTAAGCAAGATTTCACTTTACCCTCTCATATAAATATTGTAACATTTAATACATTGGAATAAAAACAAAATTCAATAAGGTTGTCAATATTGTTAAAAAGATAAATATGCTTCAAATTAATTAATATTCTAATTCTCGAATTATGCTTTCTTCAATATTTAATATTTAAAATACGGTGAAATAATAATTTTTTAAAATTTTGATGCATTATTAAAAGTATTTCATCTAAATTATTTTAATTTGAGTTTTTATTTATTTGATAGAGTTACTTCATACAATTTAGTTGTTAGTTAAATCATATTAACAGAGAAAAAAAAGTAAGAAGAAAATCATTTTAAATAAGCATACATAAATGAAAAAAAAAATAGACTGATATAACTTTAATAGATGATTATGGGTCTCGTATATTTAAAAATTTATTTTTACATGAAAATAAAATAATGAAAAGTCCAAAAAAATATTGAAAGTGTTAGGGAATTTTTGTTTTTAAATTTTTTTTCCCAAGTATATTTAAAGAATCACTGGTGTTGGTGGGCATCATTTTATTTTTAGTTATTTTAACAATATTTTTATATTGATTAATGACTAAAATAGATTAATTGACATGAAACTATAATTAGGGAATAAAATGACAAATATAATAAAGTTTAAGGGGTTAATTTTATATTTTCTTGTAGCGTCTAGAGATAAAAAAAAGTCTTTCTTGAATGTTTAATAGTCAAATTGTTGATGTGTACTAACGAAGGGCAAAGTGAGAAAAAAATAACGTTAGGGGTTCAGTGCAAAACAACCCAAACCTTGAGGGGGTTTGTTGTATTTAACCCTCGAATGACAAATTATTTAAACACACGTAAAAAAGTTAGAGCTTGTAATTAATAAATTACAAGTAGTATAATAGTTTTGCAATAGGAAAAGATAATGGGGAAAAAGAAAAAATTTCAAAATATATATATGAGAGAAAAAATAAATTAATTAATAAGAAGAGAAAAAGAAAAACAAGTAATGTATGTAAGGTTGGAATTGGAAAATAGACCAATTTAGTCCCTTATCTTTGAGATATCGATTAATCTGGTCCCTTATCACAGTCGACCAATTCAGTCCCTCATTTTTTAAAAAATTAAACAATCTAATGCTTGTGACATAAACTATGAATAAATTAATAAAGTAACTTACATGATAATTATGTGGGCGTTAACTTGCGACAGATGTACTATAATCAGCTCTATTAATTTGTTTACAATTTTCATCACAAATCATAAATTGATTAATATTTTTAAAGATAAAAGATTAAATTAATGTTTGTGATAGATAAAGAACTAAATTGATCGATACTCTAAAGTAGGGGACAAAATTGATCTTACTCCCAAATAAAAATCGTAATCCGTCCGGACTGTCTCTTAAACAATGTCATAGATCTACATAACCAATGGACGCTCACGAGAGACTGTTGTATAAAGCTCTTATCAGGTAGTCTTTGCAGAAACGGAGGAGGAAAAAACCAGAATTTCCACGCTCAAAAAAATATAAAGACTGAGCTGATATTTGTTCCTTCACCTGGCAGAGGTCATATTGTAGCTATAATCGAGTTCGCAAAGCGCCTATTGGAGCAAGATCAACGCCGATCGGTAACAATTCTGGTCATCAAGTGGCCTTATTCCACCAAAATAGATTCAGACACTGAAGAATTGGCTGCCATTAACACGAACATCCGATTCATCGACCTTCCTCAAGTTGATCCACCAGAATCCATAAATTGCTATGAGCATTTCATGTCAGTTTACATAATAAATCGCACCTCAAAGATGCCATGTTCAATCACATACTGTCAAAATCAACTCCTATTGCCGGGTTAGTCATCGATGGATTTTGCAGTTCAATGATTGATATTGCAAATGATCTTGATATTCCATCGTATTTATTCTTCACCTCTGGTGCAGCCTTCCTTGGCCTTATGCTTTATCTCCCAACTCGTCATTCCCAAATTCGATCAGAATTTAAGCTTTCTGATCCTGATTTAATCATACCAACCTATGCCCACCCCATACCTTCAAGAGTTGCACCATCTTTTTTGTTAGACAAAGGTGGTTACACCTCATTCTTAAATCACGGTACGCGGTTTAAAGAGACAAAAGGATTAATCAAAAACACCTTTGCAGAGTTAGAACCTCACGCGATTGAGTACCTAAAACCTGCAACTGAATTCCCACCGATTTATACAGTTGGTCCTGTGCTCAACTTTAAGATAGAAAAGCAGCTGAAATCCGAGATAATAATGAATTGGCTCGACAATCAGCCCACCTCAGCAGTGGTTTTTCTCTGTTTTGGAAGTTTGGGTGGTTTTGAGCTAACACCCCAGTTAAAAGAGATTGCAAGTTGCAACTGCCCTTGAGAGGAGTGAGATTAGATTCCTGTGGTCAGTACGCCCGCCACCACCGAAGGACTTCAACCTGAAGCCAGTTGAGTATACCAATTTTTCTGATGTACTTCCAGACGGGTTTCTTGAACGAACAGAGAACAGGGGATTGGTGTGCGGATGGTCACCACAGTTGGAGGTTTTAGCCCATGAAGCAGTTGGAGGCTTTGTATCTCATTGCGGGTGGAATTCCATACTGGAAAGCTTGTGGAATGGTGTGCCAATTGCAACATGGCCTGTATATGCTGAGCAACAACCTAATGCATTTGAGTTGGTGAAGGAATTGGAACTAGCCGTGGAGTTGACACTGGATTACCGTATTGAAAGGGCTGATAAGATTGTAGTGGCTGATGATATTGAGAAGGCTTTAAGGTCTTTGATGGACACTGAAAGTCCTGTTAGAAAGAGAGTCAAAGATATTGGGCAGAAAGGTAGAAAGGCTTTGATGAATGGTGGTTCTTCATTCATCTCACTGGGACGGTATGTTCAAGACATTTTGGTTGACAAATAGCGAAAATTTTAGCTGGTTTCAGATGCAATATGAACAAAATAATGTCTGTGGAACCATAGACACAGTCCAGTGAGACTGATATCGCATATTCGCTCTTTATAAGATGCTATCACTAGTCATTTCGAGAAACCTAATGTTTGTTATAAATTCATGATTTAGCGTGATAAACTATGTTTGTGTTATTTGGATTAATTTCTTGTTTTGAAGAACTATAATATTTAAGATTATGAGAGAGAAAAAATACTGTGAAGTTAAATTTCTCTTGTTTTACTAATGTATACTATCTATTACAAAAAGAAAAACTCTTTTGCGCAATCGTTCCATTTTTATATGTGATTTCTTCAAGTAGTGGATTTTGGCTGTGAATTTGAGCCCTCATTTTGAGGAAGATTGTTTTTGGGGGAAATTGTTTTTTTCGTAGTTTTAACTCATTTCTTTCTGTTACCATTATACACATCCTCTTGTGTATAAGAGACTCCATCTTATTATTTGTATTTGAACAACCGAAATTCATAAATGATCATATTTTATCAATAATTTTATTGTATTGAGTAGATCAACATGCTTTAAAATCAAATATATTCAAAAATGTTTTACACTCAATTTTCTAGAAATATTTGGATGGTATTAAATGGATTAAAATCAAGACCAAATTTTGAACACTTCATGAAACGAAAAAAAAAAATCTATTTATTTTTAAGTTATATGTATAGCAAACATATATAATAAATTATATTATGAACGATTGTGATTTTTAAAATAATTTAAAAGATTTTTATAAGGTGTATTTCAGAGAAGTTCTCTCCATCTAGTAGAGATGAATCTAACTAGTTTCTATATCTGTAACAACAAAATAAAAAGAAAAAACAAGGTTATTTTGCAATAGAGCGAAAAAAAGAATAAATTGGTTTAGAGAAGCACGAGTTGTCATCATTGCCACAGAGATAAGAATAAGATATGATGAAACTAATAAAAATAGTATATTTCAATAGAAAAAAATTATAAAATGTCATTTTCAATTGACTTGGAGCTCTCACTAGCTAAAAAATATAAATTTTTGCTTGTGTACTACTTGTAGTTGGGAGGTAAAAATATAAAATATTTGACGATAAAATGATAAATGATTGGCTCATTTATTAAAATTTCAATCTTATCATTGGGGTTTAAGTTTGAAAATTGAAAGTTTTATCTTAATTGTATGATCTTTTGAAGAAAAAATTAATATAGAAATTTGTGTGAACAAAGATATAAGAAAAACATACTCTACTAATGATAAGAATCAAGGAGCACCTTCAATCTTGGATGAGTTAATAAGGGTTCGAGAGGAATCATTGCAAGTTCCAGGCAGATCAATTACAAGGGCACGTACAAAAAAGATTCAACAAACCATGCAAGGCTTAGTTCGATGTATTCTTGCCTACGAAGCTGTTCAAAGCAAGTTGGATCTGTGTAGATTAATCAAGATTTAAAACCTGTCCACAACTTGCAAGTTCTTAGTCCAAATCCATGACTTGAAAGTGTTGAACCCCAGTTATGATAATCATGTTTTGATGATGACCAAATCGCTCTAACAGTTTGAAAACAAGTGTGCAGGAAAACAGGGAGTTACGGACGTTGATAACTGTTCGAAAGGAAAACAATTCGGACGATGATAATCTTCCGACACAAAGAACCTGAAGCCGTCTCGGATGAAGAACAGCGTCCGACCATATTTTCAGAAGACATTGCATCGACCGGACGCAGGTTCGGACCCTTCCTCAAACGTCCGAACGAATACCCTCAGAGAACGGACACAACGTCAGACGCAGGGTTTAGCAGCGGCCGTCCGAACGGTCCAATGGCTAGTTCGTTCGGACGCATACTTATTGCATCGGCCATCCGAAAGGTCCAAGGGCTAGTTTTCCAGTAAGCAGAAAATAGCCATTGGAAAGTTGTTAGAAGTAGATTTTGGACAACTATAAAGTTACCCCTTAGTCTGAATTAAAGATGAAGAGACTTCTACATTGATTACAAGTAATTCTTGAGTTATTTGGGAGAAATAGTGGGTACAAGTGTTGTAATAGTGTAGGTAATTTTGTGAAAAGAGCTTAGAAGTGTAAGAGTGGAGAGATAACAATTGTAACAAAGGGAGGTTGTGAGTGTGAAACTCTTGGCTCAACAAAAGGCAATTAGTGTGAGCAAGTGTGATCCTCATTTTGTACAAGAGGTTATTGTCCCAACCTACTTTGAAGAGACTTTTAGTGGCTAAACTTCAAGTTGAGAACTTGGTGTTTGCCTTGTAAGAAGCTCTTTGTAGTTGTAAGCTCTAAGCTTGAGAAGCTTTGGAATTTGGTTTGATTCTCTTAATCTCAATATTCTTATTTGTTCTTTAAGCTTAAATTGTTGAATATCTATTGTATTCATTTGTGCTTAAATTTTTATTTGGTGCATAAAGTTTGAATTTCTATTAAGCAAATGTCTTGATTATACCGTCCCCTGTCTCTTATACACATCTTATTAGGTTGCTTTTGGCCAACAGAAAGATGGGGTCAGATTCGATGACTTTCATATTCCAAGGGCCAAAAATTCTTACTACAATTTTACTAGGCTTTTATCTGTTAAGTCTGTTTTTTTGTAAAGCCTAATTCTTATCTAAGTGTTCTGTAAATTGGACTGGTTTTAGACTTAATTGCTTAGTTCTTTTAATCAGGTCCATATGACAAAAATAGGGCTACCCTTGGGCCCCCTTAAGCTTCTAGAATCTAGGGTTCCTTTAAGTTTACTTGCTTGTCAAGATACAACTTCTAAGACTTGGCTTGTTAGGCAAAGAGGCTGCCTTACAGCTAATAGACTGATTTAGTCATCACCAAAATCAAGATTATGATTCAACAAGAAGAATATAGCTAGTCAACCCCTATATCATCATTGTTAATGTGCTAACTCTCCACTCATAAAAGCATATATCACTCGTTCACTAATCAATGAAAATTAATCAAGTGAACTAAAGTTTAGTAAGTGATAAACATGTGGAAAGAAATTAGCACACACAATACTCACTAATATAAATGAACTCAAACCAAAGATCAAATAAATATTTAAACCTTGTAACATAGAACAAGGGGTAAAGGTTTTATATTTGAATAAAAATAGCTCATATCACCTTAGACATGTTAGAGGATTTGAACTTCAAGAAGTTATTAGAACATTCCCATTTCTCTAACATTTACCAACTATCACTGTTCTAAGGCTCTTATACACATTCATTGTTATAACTTATAAGGATTTGTCCTTCTTTATTCATAACACTAAACACAAACGTGGAAGAAATTGTCCTTTTTTCTTTCTTTCTTTTTTCTCTTTCTTTTTTTCATTTGTTTTCAAAAAAACATTACAAACTAGGGGATTATTACAATCGTTAAAGTCATAAACTTGACTTTTTCCACCAATAAAACACGTTTCATGTCCTTCCCAACCATTCTTAATATCATGCTTTATCTGTATTGATATTTCAGACTACCAACACTAATGAACTAAGGTAATGGGTAGAAAGAAGAATAAAATAAAAGAGTAAGTTGGCTAAAGAACATAGTTAAACAAGAAATACGACTTATAAGGCTCAAAAGGGGACACTAAGGTTAAAATTCCAATTAGGTAGGCTTTTTGGCTCACACAGTCTAAAAAACTTGCCTAAATCATTTCCTTGGTCTAAAATTCACTCATATTTCACAAGCATGTAAACCAGACACAATTCTAATAAATGTCACAAGCAAATAAATAACACAAGGCAATTATGATTAACACTATTTGAAAATTAGTTTACTTTCACACCCTCACTCAAGAGAATATATTTAAGTGTATAGTGGTAACACTTTAACAATTCAAAGGGATCAAAGAGCAAAAAAAACCTTATATACACTTTCAATCCATTTACTCTAACAAACATACTCCCTATGAAATTTATTTGAACTATTAATACATAGTCACAAACGTTAATGAATATACTACAAAAATTATTACTAAAAACTGAAATATTTTGGGTTAACCCTCTATAATATACCAAGCAAAGAGGGTATAGAAATTTTGAAAACTGGCGTCCGATAATTACGGGGTCTTTTAAATAGTACGATTGGCAAGACGAAAACTCTCTAATACTACTAAGAGACTAAACAAATTTTTAGTCCAGTGAGACTGATATCGTATAGTCGCTCTTTATAAGATGCTATTAATAGTCATTTCAAAATACCTAATGCTTGTAATAAATTCATGATTTAGCATGAAAAACTATGTTTGTGTTATTTGGATTAATTACTTCTTTTTGAAGAAACAATAAAATTTAAGCTTATGAGTGAGAGAGAGAAAACGACTGTGAAGTTAATTTTCTTTTATTTTACTAATTTATACTATCTTTTACAGAAAGAAAAACTTGTTTGCATAGACGTTCTATTTCTATATATGATTTCTTTAAGTAGAGGATTTTGGCTATGAATTTGACCCCTCATTTTGTGGGGAAGATTGTTTTTGGGGAAATTATTTTTTTTCTTAGTTTTAACTGTTAGTTACTATTTTCTTGGATCCTTTTATTATTTTTCTCTCCAATGATCATTCATATCTAAACAACCGAAATTCATAAATGATCGTATTATATCAATAATTTTATTTAAATGAGTAGATCAACATGCTATAAAATCGAATATATTCAAAAATGTTTTACACTCAATTTTCTCAAAACATTTGGATGGTATACAATAGATCAAAATTAAGACAAAAATTTGAACACTTTGTGAAATGAAAAAAAAAATCTATTTATGTTCAAGTTTTATGTATAATAAATTATATTATGAACACATTGTAATTTTTAAAATAATTTAAAATTATTTTTATAAGGTGTATTCAGAGAAGTTCTATCCATCTAATAGAGATGAACCTAAATAGTTTCTATATTTGTAACAACAAAATAAAAAGAAAAAAAAAACTATAATTTTGCAATAAAGTAAAAAAAGAATAAATTGGTAATTAGAAAAGCTCAAGTTGTCATCATTGCCACAGAGCTAAGAATAAGCTATGAGGAAACTAATAAAAACAATATATTTGAATAGAAAGAAATTATAAAACATCATTTTCAATTGACTTGGTGCTCTCACTTGCCAAAATAAATAAATTTTTGCTTGTGAACTACTTGTAGCTGGAAAGTAAAAATGTAAAATATTTGATGACAAAACCATAGATGATTGCCTCATTTATTAAAATTCCAATCTTATCATTGGGGTTTAAGTTTAAAAATTGAAAGTTTTATCTTAATCATATGAGTTTTTGAAAAAAAAAATTAACATTGAAATTTGTGTAAACAAAGATATAAGAAAAACATACTCTACTAATGATACAAATCAAGAAGCACCTTCAACCTTGGATAAGCTGACAAGGGTTCTAGAGGAATCATTGCAAGTTTCAGCCGGACCAATTACAGGGGCATGTACAGAAAAGACTCAACAAACCATGCAAGGCTTAGTTCGAAGTATTCTTTGCCCAAGGAAGTTATCCAAAGCAAGTTGGAGATTAATCAAGATTTAAAACTTATCCACAACTTGCAACTTCTTGAAGTCCAAATCCATGACATGGAGGATGGGGCCAAATTTAGTGACTTTAATTGGCCAAGGGCCGAAAATTCTTATTACAATTTGACTAGGCTTTTATCTGTTAAGTCTGTTCTTTTTGTAAAGCCCACTACTTATCTAAATGTTGTATAATGGGTTTGTTTTAGACTGAATTGCTTAGTTCTTTTAATAAGGTCCATACGACAAAATTAGAGCTACCTTTGGCCGCCCATTAAGCTTCTAGAATCTAGGGTTCCTTTAAGTTTACTTGCTTGTCAAGATACAACTTCTAGAAGACTTGACTTGTAAGGCAAAAGGGCTGCATGTGGCCGCCCTTTACCCTAGAATTTTTAGGACTTTGAAGCCTATAAACAGGCCTTGTATCCACCCTCTCTCAACATGAATTCATCAATACAATTCAGTATTTTCAAGTGAGAAATAGTTTCTCTCTTTTGGTCTTTGAATTTAAGACTTTGTGTTGGGATCACTGCTTGAGAAACCAGTGATTGTGTATAACCAATCTAAAATATTTTCAGTTACCTGAACTCTATAGACAATGAGCAAATTCTTGTGCTTAAACACTTGTTTTTTTTTTCCGGTGACTTTCTTTGTTTTTCTTGTTGTTCAGATTTTGAGACCAAATTTTGGATTTCAATCCTTGGGGCTTTGCTGCTATATTGCATTATTAGGTTTCGTGGCATCAAGTATGATTAAACATAGGGATCGCATCATCTGGTATTAGAACTGGTCCAATTACTGGTCAGTTCTCTGTGTTTAGTTTTAAATTCCTAGATTTTCCTTTGAGAAAATCATATCTTTGTTCGAATTACTTGTAGCCAGTGCTCTTGTTTTTGTCCCATTTGTGCCTGTACATTTTATCCTTTCTCTAAATTTTTTTCTGCAAATTTTTTTGCCGTCGTATTGTTGTTGAAAAAAGAATGAAAGGAAAGAAAAAATAGCAGAAGAAAAGTAATGAATAGTTGCGGCTATTCCTTAAAAATTAAGGGCTACATACCCTATTGTTGCTTGTGTTTATAGGAAAGTGCTTTGTTTCCTAATCAAAACAAGAAAGAAGGTGTTTGTTTTCTACTTGGAAAAAAAAAAATTAACCCCTAGTTGAATTTGGAAACTTTACAAATTTGAGACTTACTTTCCATAAATTGTTCAACTACCCAAATTTGCATTTTCCTTTAAAAGAATTTTTTTTATTTTAGTTCTTTTAATTTTTTTAATTAATCCTATGTGCTTAATTTTTTATTCTTACCATGTTTATTTTCCTTTATTTGGTAAATCTACTTACCAAATTCTTATCTGCTTTATATACTTCTTTTGCTTCAAGTAGTCTTGGATTTACGGTTTCTTGTTCTTTCTGAAGCTTATATCCAAATTTTTGTGTATCTTCTTTGGCATTGACCCGTGAAAAATTTACTCTTCTTTGTCCTCTTATCTCCAATTAAGTTGTTAGCACAGAAGATGAACTCACTTGGTTCTACAGTGTTCCAAAGATTGTTAGAGTGAACTAAAGAGAGGAAAAATGATGTGTGGGGAGATCATTTGAGTGACAAAAGACATAAAATTTGAAATTAAACACGATTGAATTGAGTGACATAATTTGAGTGACTCTACTCCCAAAAAGTGAGTTCGAGTTGGTGAGGAACTTCTTTCGATTTTCACTAACCCTAATTACTTTCTTTTCTTTGTGAGTTTTTCATTATGTCTCGTGAAAGGGAAGGAAGTAGTAAGGGTAACCAAACCATAACAATGGAGGCCATTCAATAGTAATTTGATCGAGTATTCGTCGCATTTGGCAACTTTAGAGATAGAATGGATCAAATTGAAGCTCATGCCAATGAGCAACAGAGGGGCCGACCTCAAGGTGTTAGACGCCAAGTACATAAAGCCAATACTCCTCTGCGTCATTAAGAAGGTGAGTTTGATTTCAATTACGATCATAATGATAATTTTGAAGATGATGTGTTTGTTGGCAGAGAGAGAAATTTGCAACTTTATAGAAGGAAGAATTGGACCAGAGACAGTGATATTGGTACAATCAAATTAACTTTACCCCCATTCTAAGGTAAAGCCGATCTAGATGCCTATATTGAATGGGGACGAAAGGTAGAATTTATTTTTAAGTATTACAATTATTTTGATGAAAAGAAAGAAAAATTAGTTCTTGTATCCTTTACTGACTATGCATTAAGCAGGTGGGATCAATTAATGATTAGTAGGCATAGAAATGGGAATAAACTATTGACTCTAATTGAGCTGATATGAAATCTATTTTGCGCAAAAGATTTGTTCGATCTCAATATTATAGAGAGTTGCATCAAAGGTTACAAAGTTTGAAGCAAGGTACTAGGTCTGTGGAAGAGTACTATAAGAAAATAGGGATTGTAATGATTAGAGTTGACAGTGATGAAGATAAGGAGGCCACAATGGCATGTTTCATGAACACACCTCAACAAGGAAATCGCTAATGTAGTCGAATTATGTCATTATGTTGACCTTGAAGAAATGGTTCATATGACTATCAAGGCAGAAATATAGCTCAAACAAGGTAAAATAAAGGTAATATGTAGTTCAAGTTCTAATTGGAAGCCACATTGGACTAATACTTAAAAACAAGGTGAGAGGTCTAATTTTAGACCTAAAGATGCCAAAAAGACTTTTGTTCAAACTCAGCCGTCCACCACTGACAAAGGTAATTTTAATTCTAATAATAATCAAAGGACTAGAAAAAATAAACATTTTCATTGTCTTGGTATAGGTCATATCGCTTCTCAGTGTCCAAACAAGAAGACCTTGAACATAATCCGTGGAGAAGTGGTAAGTGATGAAAGCGATGGTGAATATGAGACTATGCCACCACTTGAGGGTCCAAATGAAGATGAGACTGAGGAAGAAGCCTTCTATGGCCAAAATTTGGTGGTTCTTAGAGCCCTTCATACACAAGCTATACTAGCACAAGCTAAGTATGAACAAAATGAGGTACAAAGGAAAAACATATATTATACTCATTTTGTTCATGCTAAAATTTGTGGATTGATTATAGATAGTGGTAGTTGTGTGAATGTAGCTAGCTAATTAATAGTAGAAAAACTCAATTTGCCAATCATAAAGTATCCTAGACCATATAAATTGCAATGGTTAAATGAAAGTAGTGATCTAAAAGTTAACAAAAATGTTTTTGTTCATTAACCTTAGGTGAATATAAAGATTGGGCCTTGTGTGATGTTGTACCTATGCAAGCTAGCCATATCTTGTTAGGTAGACCTTGGCAATATGTTGTAAGCTATCACGATGGTTTTGAGGATAACATATAGGTTTAAAAAGGATGGTCACAAGATCGTGCTCAAGCCTCTCCATGAATGGACTTCAACTCTTCAAGAGCAACTTACCAAGTTTGTCATATTTAATACACAAAAAGTTGCTGTGTTGTACAGTTACTAAGGTAAGAGAAAGAGTAAGATGGCTGCTAAAACTTTCTAATGAAAACTATAAAAATTTAGTCTCTAAACACATCTAGATGTGTATAAGAGACAGCTTTGTAAGCTTGTATGCTAAGCCAAGAGAGGCTATGAGTGTTTGCACACTCGTATGCCTATTGTTTTTTTCATGTTTAAAGATGTTCATTTTGCTAACTCTGACCTTGATCCTTATTTTCCTAGTGCTTTTAAGTCTCTTTTGTAGGAATTTAGTGAAATATTTCCCGAGATTCCCCCTGGATTGCCACCAATCCAAGAGATAGAGCACCAAATCGACTTTGTCCATGCTGTTATAGTTCCAAATAGACCACCATATCAAGCTAGTCCAAAAGAGACAAAGGAGATTCAAAGGCAAGTTGAGAAGCTACTAGCTCAAGGAAGCATCCGTGAGAGTGTTATTGTATGTGCAGTGCCGGTTTTATTGGTACCAAAGTTGGATGGATCGTGGCAAATATGTGAAGATTGTCATGCGGTGATTCACATCGCTGTAAAATATGGCCCATATACCCATCTTGTTCCTTGATTAGATGACATTTTAGATGAACTTCATGGTTATGTGATTTTCTCTAAAATTTATTTAAAGAGCGGATATCACCAAATTAGAATGAAAGAAGGTAAGGAGTGGCAAACTGCTTTTAAAACCAAACACGGACTATATGAATGGTTGGTATTGCCGTTTGATTTGACTAATGCACATAGTACTTTCATGAGACTAATGAACCATGTCTTGTGTACTTACATTGGTAAATTTGTTACTTTGATGACATTTTAATCTATGGAAAATCTTTTGAAGCAAATCTTTTGAAGATCATCTCATGCATGTTCGTTTGGTACTTGAGTCCTTGAGGAAAGAACAACTTTATGCTACCAAAAAGTGTTCATTTTTCTTAGATAGAGTTCTTTCTTGGTTTTGTAGTGACTTTAAGAGAGATAGAAGTGGATGAAGGAAAGATGAAAGCCATCCAAGAGTGGCTAACTCCCACTTCCGTGTCTGATATGCAAATGCTGTCTTGGTTTAGCAACTTTCTAGCGGAAATTCTTTGCAAGACTTTACTATTGTTAAAGTTACTTTGACCTGTCTCTTATACACATCTAGATGTGTATAAGAGACTCAATTTAAGACTCGTAATAGCTAAGTTAACTTCTACACTTTTATCGTTTTAGCCTCTAGATTTGATATACCTTTTAAAATTGAGTGTATACACTTCTGGTATTAGTGTAGGAGCTATTCTAATGCAAGATAAACAGCCTATTGCTTACTTTAGTGAAAAATTAAGTAGTGATGTTTTAAATTATTCTACCTATGACAAGGAATTGTATGCTTCGGTGAGAGATTTAGAGAATTGGAAACATTATTTGTGGTCAAAATAATTTATTATTCGAACTGATCACGAATCTTTGAAACATTTAAAGGGCCAAAATAAACTAATCCGAAGGCATGCTAGGTGGGAGAATTCATTGATATGTTCCCAAATACTATCCAATATAAATATGGTAAAGAAAATATTGTGGTTGATCTTATTGTCATCTCAATATGCATTGATTTAGATATTGCATGCACATTTTCTTCGATTTGAACACATTAAAAACTTTTCTAAAAATGATCATGATTTTTCGTCCATTTTTGTTGCTTGTGAAAATGGCACTGTTTGAAAAATTTTACAAATTAGGTGGCTATCTTTTTTGAGAAAACAAGTTATGTGTTCCACAATGTGCTTTACATGAATTATTTGTGAGGAAGTCACATGGAGGAGGGTTGATGGAACACTTTAGTGTTCTTAAAACTATAGACATTTTGAAAGAACACTTCTTTTGGCTGCATATTTGTAAAGATGTTGTAAAGATTTGTTCTAAATATTTGATTTGTAAAGGAGCTAAGTCTAAAGTCAATCGCATTGACTTTTATGCCCTTTCCTGTACCTAATCATCCTTGGCTTAAAATTTCTATGGAATTTGTGCTAGGTATACCAAGGTCTAGGTCTGGTAAAGCTTGTATATTTGTTGTGGTTGGGAAAATTGATTTTCCAAGATGGCACATTTCATTCCTTGCACCAAAATTGATGAAGCATCTCACATTGCAAATTTATTTTTCAAGGAAATTGTGCGTCTACATGGTATCCCAAAAACAATTGTTAGTGATAGGGATGTCAAATTTTTAATTCATTTTTGGCATATATTGTGGTGGAAACTTGGCACTAAACTTTTGTTTTCAACTAGTTGTCACCTACAAACTAATAGTCAAAGTGAAGTAGTAACTTGTACCCTAGGTACATTGTTGCGTGCTGTGATTAAAAGGAATTTGAAGCCATGGGAAGAGTACATTCCATTCATTGAGTTTTCATATAATCATTTTGTGCATTCTTCTACTAACTATTCTCCATTTGAATTAGTTTATGGCTTTAACCCTCTTACTCCTTTGGATTTGTTGCCTTTACCTATTTTTGAAATTCCATGTGTGGGGGCAAGAAAAAGGCTGAATTTGTCAAAAAAAAAACCATGAGAAAGCATGACAACACATTAACTAAATGACAATTAATGCACGGCCAAAAAGGTATATAAAGGCCACAAAGAGATAGTGTTCAAGCCCAGTGATTGGGTCTGGGTTCATTAGCGCAAGGAAAGATTTCCAAACTTAAGGAAATCTATGTTAGCTCCACATGGAGATGTACCATTTCAAGTTTTGGAGTGCATCAATGACAATGCTTACAAACTTGATCTTCTTGGTGAGTACAACGTTAATTCTTCTTTTAATGTTAGTTTTCTTTTGATGAATGTCTGGATTCAAGGACGAAATCCTTTTGAGGAGGGAAGGAATGATATAAATCAAGGAGCACCTTCAATCTTGGATAAGCTGAAAAGGGCTCGAGAGGATCATTGCAAGTTCCTGCCAAACCAATGACAAGAGCATGTGCAAAAAGCAATCAACAAGCCATGCAAGGCTTAGTTCAAAGTGTTCTTGCCAAGGAAGCTGTCCAAAGAAAGTTGGAGATTGATCAGGGTTTAAAACCTATCCACAACTTGCAAGGGTTCTTGAAGTCCAAATCCATGACTTGGAGTATGGGGCCGGATCTCAATGACTTTAATTGTCCAAGGGCCGAAAATTCTTATTATAATTTCACTAGGCTTTTATCTGTTAAGTCTGTTCTTTTGTAAAGCCCAATTCCCATCTAAGTGTTTTATAAATTGGGTTGGTTTTAAACTTAATTGCTTAGTTCTTTTAATACGATCCATACAACAAAATTAAGGATACCCTTGGCCACCCATTAAGCTTCTAGAATCTAGGGTTCCTTTAAGTTTACTTGCTTGTCAAGATATAACTTCTAGAAGACTTGGCTTGTAAGGCAAAGAGGTTGCATGTGGCCGCCCTTTACCCTAGAATTTTTAGGACTTTGAACCTATAAACAGGACTTGTATCCACCCTCTCTCAACATGAATTCATCAATACAATTTAGTATTTTCAATGAGAAATAGTTTCACATCTTTTGGTCTTTGACTTTAAGACTTTATGTTGGGACACTGCTTGAGCAAAGCCAGTGATTGTGTTAACCAACTTAAGATATTTACAATTACTTCAACTCTGTCTCTTATCTGGGTCAATTCTTA
This sequence comes from Cinchona pubescens, assembly GCA_025175665.1. Classification (NCBI taxonomy): domain Eukaryota; kingdom Viridiplantae; phylum Streptophyta; class Magnoliopsida; order Gentianales; family Rubiaceae; genus Cinchona; species Cinchona pubescens. Next base: position 68,148 of record JANKKI010000058.1, read on the forward strand.
AGCTTAAACATTTGTATTTTTTCTTTTCCGTGCCTTTCTTTACTTTTCTTGCTGTTCAGATTTTGTGACCAAACTTTCAAAGATCGCTCCTTGAGATTTTGGTGCCATATTGCATTGTTGGGTTTTTGGCATCAAGTATAACATAAAATGTCTCTTATAAACATTAAATTATTACTTCTAAATTTTAGAAATTGATGAACAATAAAACATAACGATAATAATTTTCTTTTGCAAATAGCAATAACCATATGTTATGTGTACAAATAAATGAAAGATTAAATAAAATATTTTGTAATGCACATTCTTAGAAATAATGAATCTTACCCAAACATAGTTTTAATTTCTTTAACAAGTTAGACAACAAATATTCAGTGTTTAGGAACAATGACATCAAAGGCAAATAGAATAAATAGGAGTAAAACCTAAAAACATCGATTATATACCAAGATTAAGCAAGAATCAAGTCATCTCTTGTCACGCCCCCAAATAATGACACGTCGCACATCATAATCACCCCAAGCATGCAACAAATAATACTTTGACTAATATACAAATCGTATTCATCAAATCATTTATAACTAGCCTTGACATTCCATAAACCACAATCATTTACATAAACAATCTCAAAGTAGTGAACAGTGCTCTATATAATTTTTTTTTTTAAAAACCATACTAGGTCATTGACACACAGGCCAAACGAAACAACAAAGCTCACACTAAATCTAAGACACCCTAATTCTAGTAATTAGAGTCCATACAGATAGTATACTCCCTACTCTGTATAAAGTCCAGACCAACAAGCTCCTCTGCCTAGTCCTCTACTTCAAAACATTATCAAATGACGGGGTGAGGAATGATTGCCCAGTAAATAGCATTTAAACCTAATTACTGACAAGCATATGGTCAATGCAGTGTGCAATATGCAAGACATAACTCATCCAATAATCAAGATACAAATAACAATTCAATGAACTCATAGTTCACATAAGTCTTCCGACACTGAATCCATGTCTATCTATTATCTACTTGAATAGACTAGGCATCACAATGTGTCTATCTCTTGCCAACCCGATAGACTGGGTATTACAATACAATGTAGAGTAATCCATATTTAATAATAAAGTCAAGTCAACTCAACTCAAATGACCCATTGAGCTCCAATGACAATTCAACCAATGAACTACATAAAGTAGCATCACATATAGTACAATGATCGATCAAGCAATATGAAGTACTCATTGCATAGAAACCCTACATAAAACCAGCCATACTTTCCTTCATTCATGCAATATATGACTTTGCAATGATTCGTATGCCATACAATCAACAACAAGGCGTAAACATTACTTACCTTGCGAATGCAACATGAGAAGGTAAGAAACTTTGTGTTCTTAACCTATAATCATGGGAAGGTAACAACATTGAATAGAGCAGCCATGGTAGGGGTATAACCAATTTTTACCCAAGAAACCAACATGATATCAAAATTTTAGAATAGGGGCTAGAACGCTGTGACATTGGAAAATAGGATTACTAGAGCGTCGCGGTATTGTAGGTAATTCTGGGCAGTTTAAATAAGTTGACTGATCACTCTAGTCAACCATAAACTAGCCACTTAGGGGGTCAAAATTGTCCATAAAATATCAATGATCAAGCCTAAAACAAGTACAATCAAATAGGAAACAACATGTAAAACTAATATTAAACACAAGAAACCTAACTTGAAACCCTAAAATTCATGCACAGATTGAGGACTAGCTCATACCACAAATTAAGCCTCTCTAATTTAGATGTTTTGGAGGTGTTTCAAATCATAAATCAAGGCTAGGTCGCTCAAGGATGCATTTTGTAACAAGGAAAGTCCACAAACAACAAGATTGGAACAACTTTGATTTTTGGAGAAACTAGAGAACTTAATTTCCAAAACCATGCAATAATTATAATGGAACTTACCTACAAACTGTAAAATCAGCTGTAGAACACTTCTACACCTTCAGTTCCCTTGATTTAACCTATTTTTTGGCTAGAAATTATGATTTAAGCTTGAAGAATCTGTAGGAAATTTTTGAGAGAAAACTAAGTGTGAAAATATCTTGAAATAGGGGAATGGTGGGTAAGTGTATTCTTAAGAAAGGCATGATATTTTTTTGAAAATTGCCTTTTGGTCTCTCAAGTTTCACTTAATTGTACTAGTGACAAGCCGACTAGGAAATTGTCTAGAAAGGGTCATTTGAGCAACAAAGGGAGATATTAATGCATAGGTATAAAATGAATATAAGTGACTATGAAACAAGTGAAAAAGTTCAAGTGTACATCTATAGTATATCGATCAGTTTCTGAAACACATTTGAATCCACTATTTGTAAGTGGAAAAGAAAAAACTGGTAATCTGAAGGCGTCCTTACTCATTGTCAAACCCCCACCATCTCAAGATGGTCTTCTCCAAAAAAAAAAAAAGGAAAGCAAAATTGTAAGGTTTGGTCTTAAGAGATCCAGAACGATTTGGAATTGAACAAATTAAAAGTAACAAAAGAGAAAAATAGGATGGAAATATATGGTTGTTCAATTTATTTTATAAGGAAAAACAAAATTAGCCAGTACAATATTAAAGATTAGTTTCTCTAATCAATAATTATTTAATGAATGTAAGTTGGATTTACTTCCCAAAAGGTTACCATAGAAAGATACTGAACAATCTATTAATTTCTTTTGCTATAGCATCTTGAGAATTATTATCAGTTGAAATAATTAGAGCAAATTATGTGAATTGTCGCTCAATTATACAAATATGTCTCTTTCAGTTACTTAACTATATTTTGAACGATTTGATCACTCAACTTCTAAACATGCATCGATGAAGTCATTTCATGTATTTTGCCCCACTAGATGCTTGTTTAAGAAACATGTGACCTTCACATGTGTTTTTAGGGGGTAAAATTGTCAAAATAAAGAGCTCCACATCTTCTTTACATGTAACTCTAATTTCTTCTCCAATTTGTTTCATTTTTTCTCTAACCACTACAATGGTTGCTTCACTCTAGCTCTCATGTGACACACCATGGGCTCCCTCTGACCAGTTTTCTCTTCTTTCTTGCCCCTGCATCCCGTCATCTTCCTTCTACTCTTGTGAAGATCAATACATATCTTCCCACCCCGACAACCATATTTGATAACTCTCCTAAAAGAGAGTTATTTGCAAGTGTTTTAGTTAGGTTTTCATGCAAGTTCCAAGGTCTTTCATGCAGTATATTATGGCTTTTAGTCAATTTAAGAGTTTAAGTTTAAATTGTTATTTTATGTGTTTAAGTACATTTATTATTCTATTTTTATGTGTTTTTTATAGGTTTTAAGTGAATCAGAAGTCAATCAAATGACTATCATACAAATCGAAGAAGATTGGATCAAGGAAAAAAAATAAGATGTTTGGTTTTAGCACCGTGCAATGCCAGGAAAGGCAACCCTGTGAGAGGTGCCCAAGCACTAACCATGTGGACACTGCGTTGTTAGTGTGAATGCCGCGTGGCACCAAGATTGCATCAACATCGTGGTTTTGACATTTTTTAGGGTTTTGGTGCTAGTTTGGGCCCGATTTGGTCTGTTTCGAAGCTATTCCTACTGTGATACTATGTAACCCTTAAAACTTATAAATATGGGTCCTTATGAAATACTTTAACATCATTAATTAGCGAGTAGCCGTAAGTCGCATGCAATTACTTTAACTCCAATTTTCTTTATTAGAACTTCAAGTTGGGTTGCAAAAGGCATATGCTAATCAACATTGTACGCTTCCATTCGGTTGAGGTCCATTGTTTTGCCTTTAGCATGAATTCATGGCCCTTTCTTCTAGCAGCTCATACGCCTCTTCAGGTAATTTTCTCGTGATTGTACCACATTTTGTTGCATCAATTAAATTCCTTATAGATGGTGTTACTTCATTGTAAAATATTTGTACTTGCAACCACATATGAAAATCATGGTTGGGCACTCTTGTCAATATATCTTTGAACTGTTCATAGGCTTCATACAACGACTCCAAATCATTCTACAGAAAAAAAAAAAAAAAAAAAGTAATCTTGTTAAGTAACTTAGCTAGTTTCAATGGATGAAAAATACTTAGCTAGGAAGTTTCCACCATTGCATCCCGCGTTGTGATTGTGGTAGAAAGGTTAAGCAATACTATGCTTTATCCTGGAGTGAGAATGGGAATTATCTTAAGTGAACGGCATCATCTAACACTCCATTGTACTTGAAAAATTGTCACTAGATTTCCAAGAAGCTATCAATATAGATATTCAAATCTTCATGAACCAACCAACCAAATTGGCATGACTATACCATTGTGATTATGGCAGGCTTGATATCAAAGGAATTTGTTTGCACCGCCAGTCTTTGATGCTAGACTCGGCTCAACCATTGTGGGTGCAGCAAATTCCCTCATTGTTTTGTGTTCCTCTTGCTCCTCTTCAAAACCATAGCTTTTCTTTGTGAAGCTATCATAATTTGATTGTTGATTATTCTATCTTAGGATCAATAACTTCAAGTATCCATCCTCTATTCCAAGTCATAAACCAGAAAAAGTTAAGGCTAATTGAAGCATAGTACCACCAAATAGAAACAAATCAAAATAAAAATTAATTCTCATAATAACTAGTAAAACTAAAACAAAAGTGAATAGTTCTAATCCCTAGAAACGATGCCAAAAAAATGATGTGTGCCAGTAAGTCCACTAGTCGACAAGTAATATAGATGTGTGAATGAAGTATCGTTCCCACGAGAACAATTTTTATGACACAAATATTATGATGTTATCTGAGACATCAAATCAAAAGTGATTGGTAAATTCAACTAAAATAAAAACTCAAGACTAATAATTAAATAAATGAGAAAATTCAATAACAAAGACAGTTTAGGAATTGACTTCACCCACATTAACATAACCGATAGACTTTAAAGCAAAGAAGTTCAATCTGATTAGATACATAGTATGGTAGAGTTCCCTTTTATGTATCGGTCAGTAACTATTCCAAATTTATTAATCATTGAAAAATTCTTTTCAGAGTTGACTTAAGCAATTAAAACGAGAATTATCATGAACTTTGGAAAATTGGGTTGCTAGCTGCTATACACAATAACTAAATCGACCATACAATTTTTTTTTTTTTTTTCTTTCAAAAAGATCTTAGACAAATTAGAGTATGTATTACGTTTGACTAAAATTCAAAAATTCATATGATGATTCAAAGAAACTAATCTCTTTTTTTGGGTAATCCTTAGGTACAAATTTTCAATGACATACAGAAAAGCATTTAGAATAATAACAGCTTTTACACAAAAGGCCTCATAGCATGTAGTTCAGCTGCATCAATTCCTAACAAACAAATAACTCCATACTGCTGTAAGCAATAAGATGGTTTCATTACAGTTGTCATGGATGCTCAATAACCAAGAATAAGAAAGCAAACACTAGAAAGATCGATAAAGTGAAGATTTGGTGGAGAAAATTATTACTCGAGTTTTCCTTTTGGATGAAGAACGACTTCCTCTATTTCAAATCTCCAAGTACCCTTATAGGGTGGTTTTTTTTAATAAAAACTAACCTAAAAATTATAAAGTATGTAAACATTGCTAAGAAATTGATAAAAAATGTTTAAACAGACACACACACATATAATATATATAGCACCTACTATATGTTGTGGTACATTGAGTGAAGTGAAAATAGTGTCTAGTGTAGATTCAAAACTAGGTAACTAGGCCAAAAAATCCGCCACCAAATTCACTTCTCGGAATATGTGATTGAGTACAAAGTATCCTTGCTACATGCAAGCTTGAATTCGCCTGATTGTTTGGTCAATTCTCTAAGGGTTTTGTGCTCACCAAGTAACATTGTTGAAAAGAAAGGGAGTCCGTCTCCACTTGAATTGGATAGATGTTGTACTGGATACACAATTGAAGTCCAGTCAGCACCGCCTATGCCTCAGCTTCCAAGGTTTGTTGCAATTCCAATGCTCCTGGCAAAACCAAGTTGAGCAAGGCTTGAAGAGTCTCGAATAATTCCACCTGTCCCTGTAAGACCTAGATTGCCCATTGTTGATCCATCAACACTCAATTTGAAAACATGTACTAGGGGCTTAAGCAAATAAACTACCATGCGTTAGAGATTAACGCAGCAATGGCAAGAACAAAGCAACGTTTGTTCCTGACGAACAATCATATGGTCAAAAAATTGATATGAAATGAAGTTGAGATTCCACTTGTGAGATTATCCATCTTGCTGCAGTGACTCTCTCCTCAAAGTGGTAAGATTTTTTTGCTAGCCAATGGTTCCAACAAATCAAAGCCGGCATAATGATCCTTAGCTACCCTTCAGTAGAGGTCGAAGAATGCATCCACCAGACTATAGGATATGCAGCACAATGGAGACATTTACATTTGGAATTCCAATATTTTAATCGCAAAGAAATTCCAGACTTGTTGAGATAGAGCTGACCCGATGCAACTAACAAAACAATGATCAATAGATTCAATCGAGTTGTAATAGAAACATTTAGATGGAAAAGAGAACCCCATAAGCATAAGTACATCTACATGAGGTTGGAAGCCATTTAAAATTCTCCACAAAATATGGAGATTTTCCAAGGTATCCATATGTTCCAAATATACCACTTCGAATACAAAGGTAAAGAGCAGGACCGAATCAACAAAACTACTGAGGCCATGGAGAAATCACCTAAAGAATTACCCTTCCAACACACCCAATTCTTATCTTCTGATAGAAAGAGAGTTGTGGCTTGGATTTTCTGCTCAATCTTTCTTGGAAGTGCTTGGCCAAGGCATTCAAAATCCTAGCTGGCATCGTTTGATAAAACTGGCTTGATTAAGATATTCAACTGATAGACAATATCCATTTGCTTCTCAAGAACCCATCACCAAGCCAATTTCTATCCAAAAATTTGAGCTACTATCATGAACTAATTTGAAAAAATTGGCATCCGATAATTCCACTTCTTTTACCTTCATCATTCGCCTCCAAATTGCCGATGGGTTGATAGGATGACATCCCTAGTACTTAACATGCATGAAAACAACCCATAGGTTGTTAGAGTTATAATAATGCCACCATAATTTTAAAGAGAAATCCAACAAAACCCCTTGGAATCGACAGATTCCCAAACCATTCTCCTCAGTTGGTCTGTAAACATCACTCCATTTAGCCCAATGACACCTTGGCCTTAGCTCGAAATCCCCCAAAGAAAGTTTGATATTATTTGCCCCTTTTGCTCAGGAATAAATTTAGGAGAATCCAAGACAGCTAAATGGTGTGTCAGTACAAAGGATAGCACATGTTTAATAAGTACTAATTTTCCATCCGATGAAAGCATCTTATTCTTCCAACCAGCCAATTTTTCACGCAATCACTCCACTAAATGATGGAAATTGTATGCCTTAGACCTCCCTGAAAATAAAAGACAACCAAGATAAGGTAAGGGGAAAGTCATAAATGCGGAAACCAGTTAAGTGATCTAAGAATGTCCATGCAGAGTAGGGTAACATTTTGGTAGAATAAGAGAACTTTTAAGAGCCATTGATCCATTGTCTCAACCCTTGCTAAAAGGTCTCCAAGAAGCCAAGGAGATTTTTGATCAACCTTCTATCCCCACGAGTGAATAAACTGATGTCGTCTACATATGCCAAATAGGTGATTGGAGGACAACCCCTAGGTAAAGTATATGGCAGAACAGTCTCTTGAGAAACCAAAGGCTTCAATCCTCTACAGAGAACGTCTAAGCATAACATAAACAAGAACGGAGACAATAGCTCACCTTGCTTGACCCCCTTCAAGGACTTGAAATATCCAGTTACCTCACCATTGACTTATAATGGAAACCAACTACTATTCAACATGTTCATAACCAATCTAAGAAGTGTTGATGAAAACAAAATCGAGCGAAAATTTCTTGCAAGAAAACCAAAGACACCTAATCAAACCCTTTCATCATGTCTGAAACTTAAAGATGACAATACTGGCCCAAACCTTTTTATCCAAAGATGTAATAAGCTCCTGAACTAGCAAGACTTTATTAGCAATATTTCACCCCGGGACGAAACCAGATTGCTCTAGAGATAATAAAATAGGAAGTAACTCTGCCAGTCTGGATGTTAGAATCTAAGGGAAAATCTTATTGACAAAATGAATATTTAAGTACAAATGATCAAAAATAAATATTCAATCAACTAATGCTCAAGGACAAATAAAAATATTGAGATTAAGAAATGCAAACCAAACTTTCAAACTCCTCAAGTTTGGAATGTACATCTACTAGTAATGCCTCTTCAAAGAAAGTGAGGTAATAACCTTCTTATACACAAAGTAGGATAACCTTTTGCACCAACTAAATCCCTCTAGTTGAGCCAACGGGTTTTACACCACAATATCACTTTTGTACACGTGCTATCCCTCCACTTTTACACTTTAATGTCACTCACTAGTCTATTTTAGCTCATACTGAAGAATTCACTCTAGTTAAGCCAAGAGATCTATTCAACCCAAACCAATACAACACAATCCTTTTTAGTCTATTTCTCCCCAAATAGCTCTCACAAGTGTTTACATTGAATGAAGTAGTTCTATTTTACATTTTCAGGCTAGAAGGTATTTATAGATGCCCAAATACTACCTCCAACAACTCTCCAAATGCTATTTTTTATTTACAAAACACTAGCCGTTAGAACTTTCGAACAGCCGATGCCAATACTCTGCATCCGATGGTCCATCCGAACTCTTGATGGATTCCTATCTTACCTTCATTCGCATGTCCGTTCCTACGTCTGGTCTTGCATCCGATACTAGGTCAGTGGCTTTTGAACTTTTTTCCTTGGCTGTTCAGACTTTATTCTTTGTCTGAAACTTGAAGATATAAGCTTTGAGTTTTGCCCTTTGGACGCTTCCTAGCATCCATTCTTTGAAGCTGACACCTTTTCTAATTTCTTTCTCAAACAGTCATTTGCGTCTGAAGCATAACAATGTCCTTTGAATGGTTATCTGCATCCAAAAGATATGTTCTTCCTTTAGTATTCGCTAGTCATGTTTTGCACAGTCTCGCGTATCGGACCTCCTTTCTTTTGGATGGTCAGCAGGATCCATAGAGTCTTCTGGCTATTTTCTTGATTGTGTTCGGATGATCATTTACGTTCAAACCTTCATATTTTTCTACATACTTGTTTTCAAGCAGTTAGTACGATTTGGTTTTCATCAAAACATGATTATCATAACTAGGGTTCAACAATCTCTTCCTCGTTGATGATGGCATATCAATTGGACAATTTTAAAAATAACCATAAAATATGCAGCATAAGACAAGAGGCTTTGTCCATTATTTTCTCCCCCTTTTAGCATTATCAAAGCATAGGAAAAATTAATGCAATTTAAGCGTCCCTAAGTTTACTCCCCCCCATTAAAAAGTGCATGTTATTCAAGTGAGTACATATGGAACAAGTCAAATTATGCAAAACATTTATTCCCTTCAAGAAGGTCATATATTCAAGTAGATACGAGGGAATTTATGCAAAGGATTAACATCAAAGCATTCTTCACTCATTCCTTACCAAAGAGCATCATCAAATCAATGAAACATATGTAATGCAATTTCTTGTGAGGCAAATTAATTTCTAACATATAAGCCATTAGAAAAGAAAATGCTCCCCTTTTATTTTGCAAGTAGTAACTTAATGTAGACAAATTTGGGGGTACTCATAACCAAGTATTCTAAAGTTTAAGAAAAACAAATTCAATCACATAGTTGACTAACGCTCAAGAGATCATAGTTCACATTATCAAATAAAAGCACATTCTTCGCAAGAATTTTAAATGTTACCCATTTCAATTGATTTTGTTTTCATGTCATCTTTACTCATATACTTTGAACATCTTCCATTGATGATCCATCTTGTATTCCTTGGTGTTTTCTGAGCATACCTACGCACAAAGTTAGACAACAACTTTTAGCACCCAAACTTTCTTGGGTCCAATTCCTAAGGTTTTTTTTCATTTCTCTTGACTTAACAATCCTTTTTCACATATTCATAGTTGACAATAATTACAAATAATACTTTTATTTCCATACAAAGAGATTTTGAATTTATAAAGCATAAACCATCCTTTAAATGTGGTAAAATTCCAATTTGATAAACCTGTTTCTAGCCCTTTCCTTTCAACAACATTTTGTTTTTCCTTTTGCAAAAAAGAGCCAAGATCATCTTCTTCTTTTTTCAATAATAATTTTTCTTCCATAATTTTTTTCATAAAACTTTGTCTTTTCATCCAACTTTTTTTTCAAATCAAATACATTTTTCTTCAATGTATTGTTTTCTTTTGTCAACATATTTTTTTCATGCACAAGCTTTGAGTTAGCACTCAATAAAGCATTAATCTTGATTTTTAGCTCCTTGTTCCTAGAAAATGATTCTTTCAAACATTCATGCATTTTTAAACTAAATGACTCAACATCATCATTATCATCATCATCACAAGAATCATAACTAGAGGACCTTCTACCTCATTATTACCAAGAGCCATAAAAGCCATTTGAGCCGCCTCATGTTCTTCTTCAATTTCTCCATTTGAATTGCAATTGTCCTATGTCATTTGGAAGTTACTGAAGCAGGGTTTTCTTGAATCTTGTTTGGCCTTTCCTTTGATATTATTGGAGTTTCTTACACTTCACTTTTTCATCCTTTTTTTGCTTATGTAGCTATAGTTGTGTGTTTTCGTCGTATAGGTTGTTTTAGTTGATTGGGTTATATGTTTGTTCAAGTTTGTATTAGGAGAATTTATGTACTTAACTGGCTCTTTTCTATATCAATAGTTTGAAAAAAAAAATTAAATTGTTGAATCTATATGTGTATAAGAATTTTTGTTCTTTAACCTCATTGATTCATAGAACGTGACATCACCTTTATATGATAATGTGTGAATATGTGTGTCAGTTTCAATAATTTTTAAATGAGTGATAATCTTGACCATTTACTGCAACTTGCATTTAACTCATGATATATTAGGATCGGGGTTATTTCATAAGTGCAAAGTATGAATGAAATTTGGACCAAGGAAGTGCTTTAGGCAATTTCTTGGACCGTTTGAGCCTAAAAAACTACCCTTTTATGATTATCCCTAGTGTCCCTTTTTGAGCCTATAAGCCTATTTTTCATTGGTAACCACATTATTTAGCCGTTTTATCACTTTGCTTTGTTTTCCCATCTTCTTACCAATTACCTTAGTGTTGATGACATCGATACTGTTAAGTTCTTTTGGTGGAAGATCATGATATGTTGTTTATGGGGACTGAAAATTCAAGAGGATATTTTACTTAGTTGAAGTCCCTATTTATTATGAAGTTATTGTGAATGTTAGTTGGTATTATTATTATTGTGATTATAAAAAAATTGAAAAAAAAAAAAGGAAAAAAAACCCAAAAAAAATAAAAAAAGAAGAAGAAAAATTTTGTTTGTTATTCAAGTTCAAGTATTGTGTTGTTGTGAATAAAGAAGGCATGTTGTAGCCTTCTATGTTTGTTGTTGGTTAAAGTTGTTGGTCAAATGATGGTGTGGTTCGAACATTTATTTGGGAATTTTGGTTCAATATCGTCAAGGTGATGTAACTAAGGTGATTTGAGCTACTTTACCTAAATTTTTACCTAAATTTATCTTACCCTTATCCCTTAGCCTGCATTACAAGCCGAAAAGTCCTATTTGATCTTTGGTTTGAATTAATTCATATTAGTTACTATGGGATGGAAACATTTTTTTCTGAATGTCTGACTAGGTTGTCACTTGTTAAATTATAGTTAATATAAGTCTTGTCAAGATGAGTTAGAAAGTGATTCTGCTTTCCATACTCTTTTTGGTGAGTGGAATGATTGCGCTGTCGTGATGAATGTGGGATTATGGATCGAATTTTCTTATGTATGTGTGGAATTCAATTGAGTTTTTCATTGAAAAGTTTATTATTGATACATGAGACAAGTTAGTTTTGTGTGAATTTTCTTTTTGTTAGTGGTCGTGTTAGTGTGTTAGCTAGGTCTTTTTCTTTTCTTTTGCCCGAGATATGCAAAACGTTAAGTTGGGAGAAGTTGATAACTATAAAAATTTGGAGCTAATTCATATCTATTATGAACCCTAATTTGATATTTTGTAACTCTAATTTTAAGTGTTTTGTGTGTGATTTAGGGTTATTAAATTAAAATTAGGATTTGTACATTTTAATGTGTTTTAGTAATTTTTGGTGTTAATTTTGTATTATAATTGTCAGTAATATTCGGTGTTTGTCTATGTAGGTAAAAAATGTGATTTTGGAAGTTAAATAAAATTAGAAGCAATTATTTGGAAGCTTGCAGAAGAGGAAACCAAGTTCCTTGGAAGAAAAGAAAACCAGTTCTTAGATGAAAAGGAAGTCAATTGCCAGCGGGAAAAAGAAGTTGGACTTTCCTAAACAAACTCCCATGAAGACCATCCTACTACTATATATATATAGCCCTTCTTCCTTCATAAGAGATATCGATAGTAGTTAATAGTTTTAGAGTAGTTAACGAGTTTATTTCTCAAACAATTTTAGTTTTTCAATTTCATAGCAAAATAATTGTGTAAGTTGTTCGTGGATTTTCCAAAGAACTGTGATCGTGCACTTATTTATTGGTTAATTATTCAAAATACTTCAATTTTTTTATTCAATTATTTAATTGCTTTCTATTTATTTCAAATTAATTTTAATTAGGGTTTCAATAATTTGCAATTAATTCTTTTTTAGTCAAATTAGTTTAGTTTGTTGTTTAATTTATTTTTATAAAAAATTCAAAAATAATTCTTTTCAAATTGTGGTCATCTAAATAGTGATTGATGCTAAGTATTTGGTGATTGACCTAATTTGATCCTCGTGGGAACAATCTCTATTACCTATATACTACTACGCGATCCATACACTTGCAAAGACGTGTGTGTTAGTACATATTTAATTTTGAAATTAAGGTTTGACACGTATCAAATCCCCCACCCCAACCCCAAATGTAGAGATCTATGTGGCAATAAAAGGGAAAATAAGTGTTTTCATATTGAAGAACTATGCAACATAACAATAGCTATCCTGGAATTACACTAGAATATTGTATTATGAAGGCTGATTGGAACATATTTTCTCCATATATATATATATATATATATATATATAGCCATATATATATATATATATCTACAGATCAAGAAACTCCTCTTTCACGCATATGACGAACAAGAATTAAAACAACACGTACACACAGTGCATACACCAATATTGATGACTTGAAATAGAATGTCTAATAATGGATTATCAACAGCATCTGACCTCATAGAAAGCATGCTTAGACACGTCAATCAAATATGTTGTCCCATGCCATTGAAGCTGCCATACATATTGCATACCATTAGTTATTCCAACCGTAGAGAAACCTGAATTATCTTATTTGCTTGACTACTTAATTATTCCTAAATACACTACTTAATCGATTTACATAAATGTGGTGCTAAGTTTCTTCCCTGTTACTTTTCTGTTCGCCCTTATTCATTCTTTAATGCCAAAAGTGTTGTGTGTCCACTTATTAAGTTCAATGTGCCCCCACTTGATGTAAATATTAAAATGAGTGACACATAACTTGTTGGTACGAGGTGGAATTGTTGGTACGAAACCTGTCTCTGAAGTAGAACAGAAATTGACACCAAATACCCTAGGTTCTAGTGAGGTGAAGATAAACTGATGCCTAATCTTTATATGCTTTTCTATGTTTTTCCAATTGAAGTTGCCCTAATGGCATTATTATCTTCAATAATTATTTTCTAATACATATTAGCTTTACTTTTTTCTTCTTGTTCCTTCAGATCAAGGAAGATATGTTTTGGAGTAAGCAAATATCAAAAGGTCATTTTGCCTAGAAATTGATTCTTTGACTACCCTTCTATTTTTGCTGGTAATGGTAAAACAAGAGAATCTAAATAAAATATAAACAAAGAAAGGAAGGGAAGTCTACCTGCTCTGGCAAGGGTCCAATTCTCATCATCACCAAGTGCCCAGAAGAATACCTACCAAGACCCTGAGCCCTAGCAAGCCTAATTTTGTTTTTGATTGATCTAGTGTCATCTCATATCCAATACAGCTAGTTACAGCATAAGAATAACATTGATACTATTGTGTTATCATATACCACACTGGCTTTATTTTCCAAGTTGAAATGCACTATATCTTTATACTGCATAATCCCTCCGCTTCCAGGACCAACTTCCACTGTCGAAGCTCCAATTCCGTGATCATTTGGATCCTTCAACTGCCATGTCCTTCCATACACTGGCATGCCCATGACCAACTTTGTTAATCCTTTTCCATGAAGAAATTCTATAGCTAGTGCTAACATTACTAGTCTATTCATAGATTAGTACATAAGCACCAATTACCGAAGTGTTCCAGGCACCATGGTAGTCAAAGCACATGGGGTTCAGAGAATCAACATAATTTCCAATGGCTGCACCATGATAAGTTCTGAAGTAAAGTAAATAGCTGCAGATATCAGGAGTCGAGTTTTGCCCGAAGCAAGTGACTCCTTTTCTAACGCAGCACACCACTCCTTGAAGAGCAATGCAAGGTGGATACATGTCTTGTTGGTTAATTGGAAATTCCCAATCAAGATCAAGACCATCAATTTCGAACTTTCTTGCTACATTAGTGGTGTCCTGGATTAATGCACCGCGGTATCCATGATTGCTTACACACATGGAGATGTGTATAAGGACTTGCAAACACTCCACCTATGGACAGGAAGGTCTTTGCTAGTGGATTACTTCTGTGAAATGTGGCTGTGAAGTTTTCCATCCAGTTGATCACCTGGTTGGGTTATCAAAAGCTGGTAAGTTGTAGCGTCAGGCACAACAAATGCAAAGAAGAGGTGAGTGAAATATGAAGTCGGTATGCTTGATAGAGGAAGTGTCTCGGCTAGCCATGCAAGCCAATATGCCCCTTTGATGCCTCAAGGAGAAGCCAGTGCTCCTGCTAGTGAGAATGAAGGTAAACCCCATATCTTGTTAAAACAAATATAGTAACAACAATACTAATATTTGTTATATCTAGTATATTGCGAATTTGTTATGCGGTTTTGCACACATGAGAAATTTTAATTCTTGTCATTCTAGATTTTTCTATTCGTCTTGTATTATTTAATTTGGACTAACCTAATGTCTAACGCTTTCCATTTGTAGCACAACTTTTTTTCTAATTATTAGTGAATTTTCGTAATTAATTTTAGATAAATTTTTTTGCCAACTTTTGACGACCAAATCATGGTAGGAATTGTAGGAATTTTAGCTAACTTTTAGGAATTAGAAATTGGAAACTTTTGGGAGTAAAAATATGTACAAACAGAGGACTTCATAGGGTTATATATATATTTATATTGGCTGGTTGGAATTTTGAGCTTTGGAGAGAAGAGGTTTCATGCACACTAGGAATTCATTGTGTATCAAATTCGATATAATTTTTCAATCAAAATTTTTGATTATTCCATTTTCTTTGTATGTATTTTTTTGTATATGGAAAATCATGCCTAAATCTTGTATTTTCTGTTAATTATTAATCGGATAAATTTAATTTTTCTGTTAAAAGTTGAGATTTAATTCAAAGTATAAGAATTTATTAATGTATTGTTTTAAAAATTATGTATTTATTTTGAAAAGTTAATTATCATAATTTTCAAAAAAATAAAAAGAAAAAGAGAACGGTTGTGACGGGCTGCTCCAATGCTGCTGCTTGGCGGGTGGTGAACAACTGGGGTGGTGATGGCGAATTGTTGCGGGAAGAAACATCTAGATGTGTATAAGAGACAAAGGAGCAGGAGTAGGATTAGGAGAGAGAAGAATGGAGTTGACTAGGAAAGATAAATACATAAATAATGTGTATAAGAGAATTGAGTTGATATAGTGGCAGGTTGTTTACAAGATTTGGGTTAATTACATTATAGTCCCCTGACTTGTAGTATCAGTTTATGCAATTGTATGATAAGTCACTTAGGTTTCTAAGATTTAATTTTTGGATTGGAAACGTGAATATTTATTAGGTGTAAATAAACAAAAGGTACCAAACAACTATTTTTATAATAACTTATTGAATACTTTTGTGATATTAGTAATATATTTTAATTATTATGTTTTTATAATTAAGAAGGATATATATTTTAGTATTAATATGATTAAATATTTTTTAGAACTTGAATAATATTACCAAAGTCATGATAGTCTATACACGAACTGATTTATCTTGAAATTGAGTTTAGATAATTTTGTTTAGGAAATTAGTCGGTTCCTTGCTTCAATTTTTGTGCTACTTCATGGTAAATGGTTACAACCCCTTCGTTGTTTCAAAAGTATTTTGTCTAAATTTTTTTTTTTTTTTGACAACATATTATTTTAGTTATTAAATTTGGACCTCACACGAATACTTGAATTGTTTTAAATTATAAATTTATATAAGTGACATATATTTTGAACAAATGTATAGTTATTTGGCATGTGTATGTGATTGGAATATTTGCATGGTAATTAATAATGGATCAAATATCTTTAAACAAATTATGAATAGTCGGTAGGAACTAAAGTTCTGCATTTTCTAAACTGTCAGATAAGACAACTTCTGAACTCTGATCTCTGAACTCTATATTCTGACTAAGAATTATCGCGAGACCCTTAGCAATCTTTTCTAGTAGGATCTCTTAGCACTAGGCTGAGTTCTCAGCCGATGATAGCATGTTTATTTTATGAGCTTATAATGAATCATGATATGAATTTTGAACTTCGATTATGGATTTTGATTCTGATATTCTAATTTTGAATTATTCAAACTGTGATTATGAATTCTAAATGTATTTTGATTTCGATTTTGAATTTTTGATATTTGTAAAATCTGTTTTGCAAATATTTGATATAATGCCACTTGTTATAAAAGTATGTACATTTTATTTTTGAAAGAGATTTTAAAAAGGAATCTTTGAGATTATGTAAAATAAGATTTTTGTTTTAATGTCGAATAAAACCTTTTTGAAAAACTTTTGTATGATTGTGTGTTAAAATTTCATCAAGAATATATATATATATATAATTTGTTTGGTCCAACAAAGATAGTGTTAACTACTTGTTTAGCGATTTGTCGCTCACTCTATAATATTAATTAACATTTTTTGTAGATTATAATCATAGATTCGATTAAGGGGTTTGATTAAAGATTCGAAATTATTTTGAGTCTAGTATTTTTGAAAAAATGTGTGGGTACGACAGTCACAAGATCTCGAAAGCAAGGCGTGACAATGAAGACACTGGAATTTCTGTGCCAACAAAAACAAGAATGGTCAAGAAGAATTTGAACTTGGTAATTGCCATTTTAGTCGATTAATATTGCTTTGCCCTTGTATCATCCTTACAAATGAGAGAGTATTTATAGATTTATGTACTCAAAATTATGCAAACAGATGTGTACAAAGATGTTTCTATGAGTGAATTAATAAGTATGGCAGGGGGATGGCTTTCTTGAAGCTCTATGTTAATTTTTAACTTATTAGTATACTTATTAGACGGACAGTATTTTTACACTTTGTTCTTGATGTGATGTACCGGAATTATAGAAGATGCAGCAAAGCAGACTTCTCCTTTGACTACTAGTGAAGAAGTACTTGTATGGATGGAGTTGTTACACTTCAACTGGAGCTTATGTATTGGAGCAGAGGTGATAGTTCAAATAGCAATTGGAGCAGGATCAGCAATTAGGGTTGTTCACAGAGTAGCGGTCTTTCCCTCTCAAGCGGAGAAGACTGATTACATGTCTGATCCGGTAGGGCTTTTTTCATTGCTTTTCGAAATGAAACATTCTGGATATAAATTATGAACCTAAATGCATCCTTATTCTGGAGTTGTTCAAGAATTCTGTTTTGGTTCTATTTGAAGAAGCTGTCTTCTTGCTAAGGGATTTGTACAATAGTTCCTTGCATATTAAGACACTGGTTAGTCTGGTGTTAGACTATTAGGGTTTATGTGGTGAAGATTTTTATTAAAATATATAAAAGTAATCAAATTAATGCATGCACATATTTTTTTTTCCATTCTAATAAGTAGAAAAAAATTATTAGAAACCAAAAGGGTGCCAAGTGAAAGTTGTCAAAAATCTCAGGGATGATTTTTAAAACTATCCTTTTGTAATATTAATAAGATATATGGAGTATAAATGTCATGTCATGCATTTTAGTACCATAAAAGGATCCATTGAGAAGAAGGAAAGATAAGTGATATTTTTAAAAATTTAAAAATACTAAATGATATTAACATAAAACTCAAAGAAGGTTTATGAAATTATCACTTTAATTAATCTAGCCGAGTTTGAGAATTTTCCCTCATCTATTAGGTAGGTGTTATTTGTTCCCAAACATTTAAAAGCACCCATTAAGTAGTGGGTTCTCAATGCTCACAATTGCTTTTAAACGGTTCTAACTCGAATTCTGTGCAAATAAATTCTTATGCCCCTGAATTTGTAGACATCATCAAATCTTGGCCGCCTTTTTTCCGTCTTTCTGAATGACTTTTGACGAGTACTTGGCCATTCCAGCAAATAGAACAACAAGTGGCCGCTGAAAGGGCGGTTGCAGCTGCCATCGTTGTTCTTCTCTACAATGGTCACTTTCTGGTTGATAGACTTGTTAATTAGGTTATCTAAATTGAGTTTCAATGAGGTTTAGATTATCTCATTTTTAAAATAATAAAATTTAATCAAATTCAACTTATGAAAATGCATATTTATGAAATTCATGCTCAAATCACGCATAGATTTTGAATCAAAATCCAGTCAATTTTATCTCACAATATTTATCGTAAAATTTTTTTTAAAAAATCATTTATATGTTTAAATATATAATTTTATTTTAGCAATATTACCTATTATGTAAAAGAATAACATGACAAAATCAAGATACGGTAAATATCCAATACACGATATATCATTATGTATATACATATTTAATATTATGTATACATATGAATATTTCATACATAATACAAAAAATGTATACATATACATAGTACTAAATATTTATACATATACATCAAATCGTCTCAAACTCATTCTCACAATAAAAATGGTTTAAGCCACGACTTGAAATAATAATTCAACAATTTTTTTTTAGTTTGGAATTTGTTTTACGGAAGAGTATATGGGCCTCTACTATGAACTACTGGTGTGTGACTGTAAAGTCGGAGCTGCGCTTTTTGCGGGAGAAAAAGGATTGGAAATGGCCATTTTGTGGTCGGCAAATCGTTTTTTGTTTTGGGATGATCTTATTCCTCTTTGTTTGTTTGTTCTTTTGCTCATATATTTTGATCTCATTAACAAATTTCATATTAAGAATTCTGGATTCAGGACCGAATAATTTGATGTAAGAACATGTTCGAGAGTTGAATTTGTCAATTTAGCTTGCCATTTTGGCCAGAGTTAATTTATCTAATTGTATCTTAATTTGGATATGAGTCTGTTCAAGAGTTCAAGTTGAATTAAGTTTTAATGTGTGTTAATGGGGATGGTTAATAAGAGGCAACCCGTAAAATAATCATAAATTATTTTGTCAAAATCTCTATGATTTAAAGTCATGTCAACCAAATTTAACCTAAACTTTTAATTCGATGAGCTCGACCTCACAATCAATTATGTGAGACTCGAAGTCTCATGTAGTCTAACTTTAATCAAGTCACACACACATATTATTACATTTTAATTTCTTTTAAATTTTTTATTACTCAATCTCTGAACTCGATTGAGCTTTTTAAGTTTGATTGAGTTCAAATCATATTTGGGTGATACAATAAAAATCTAATAAAGAGCTAAAGTTAAACTAGATCTTAATGTATGTTTGTTAATGTGGTTTCAGGCAGGGATGGCTAATGAGCTGGCAGCCCCCCAACTATTTGTTTGGCCAAAACCTTGGCTCCAGTTTGGGTTGGCCAAACTCAAATTAGATTACCTTCATGAGCTCGAGTTCAATTACGTGAAACTCGAAAGTTCGTCGATAAAAATCTGTTGAGTTTAATCAAGTCTCTTTTTCACTCTTTTTTTCACACACATATATATAGATATATAGATATATATAAATTTTTAAATTTCATTTTAAATATTTTATTGTCTTGGCTCGATTGAACCTGTTTAAGCTTGTTTGTGTTCCAAATCATGTTTTGATGAGCTCGATTTGAATATATCAAAATTACATAAGTGCACCATCTGAATCAACTCAGACTCGTTTAAACTATTTAATTTTGGGTTAATAGCTGGCCTTTACCAAGAAAGTGTACAAAGTAAAAAGGGCATTCATTAGTCGCAACAGTAATTTATTTAATGTCCGTTTGGTTCAATATGGACGGAATTTGATTTACCGACCATTTAAAAGCAAATGTGGAAGTTTGGGGACTTATTAGATGCTCTTAAAAGTTGAGACTAAATAAGGTCCTACCTAATACATGAGGGACCATTAGTGTAGTTAATTTTAGACGATCCACCTTTGAACAACCCAAGCTAGGTTTGAGAGGACAATTTACTAACTTTCGTAATTTTCATATATTGAGCTTAATTGGATTCTATATATTTCTTGAATACATTAGCTTTTACTTTAAAGCTTAAGTGAATTGTAGAAACAAAATTATCAAGTTTATGCTAAAGATGATTGCAGTAATATTACTTAATATGAATTTAAGTTCTAATAATCAAGTCGGGCTTTACACAAAACTTTGCTCGATCCAATTCAGATACGGCTCTATTCGGGAGATAATTTAGTGGTGCTAAACGTCATTTGGTAATGTTCCTAATGACTAAACGTGGTTACGTAGTGTACTCCCTCTATTCCATTTTATATGTCACTCTCTTTATTTTAGTTTGTCTCAAATTATTCATCACTTCTCAAAATATCAAATTTTAAAAGTTTTTTTACCCTTCATACAAGTTCCAAAAATATAGTATTAAATTCCTGTTTTAACATTAATTGTTTTCACAAGTTATTTCAAAATTTGAAACTCTAAAATCAACAAACAAATTTTATATATTAATTGAAGGACAATTATAGAAAAAGCATCATAATAGTAGATCAAACATCAATTTTTTATAAAAAACCGTATATAAATTTAACCATGTGAAATAAAATAGGACGTCGAGAGTACCTATTAGTTAAGATATCAAAAGCTACAAAGGAAATCTCCATTTTTTTTCGATATTTACTCAATAATTAGTATCAATTACTTTCCCACAATGTGTCAGGGTGGATATGTGCTCTATTATCAATTAGTTGGTAACCTGCAAAATATTATTAACTTGGTAAGTACATTATTTGTTTGATTTTATTTTATATTTTTATATATTAGAATTCGTTGCAGGTTGCAGTGTTTTTATTAAAAATATATTAGTTTTTTATTACTTGGTAAGTATTACTCTTAAATTTAGAAGTAGAGGTTTTAGTCTAAACAACACTTTTAGCACAAGATAAAATTGACACTTTTCAATTAGCTTTTTTTTTTTCAAATAATTGAAAATAAAATTTGACCATTTTACTCTAAATTTAGAATTGAATAAATATAAAAAACTTTTTAAAATTAAAAATCATATATTATCAAATATTAAAAAAGTATTTATTTAAGTTCGACTCTGAACGAAAAAGACTAAATATTTATTAAGTACTTTTTTTTAAAAAAATTCTACTAACTTAAATATTTTGTGACAAGTCATTACAATCCCAAACCGTTAAGTCTCACATTCTAATTCATGAATTCCAATAGCACGACCACCGTTTAATTTTAAGCTCCCAAACACTCCTATAAATAGCTGTGAGGCATCATCTATCCTTCATTTGAAAGAACACCAACTTCATTAGAAACTGCACTGACCTCCATTCTTACTAAGACTTTTCGAGAATTTGTTTTAAGGGAGTGATGGCTATTAAGGAAGAGAGAGTCAGCATGGAAGTAGGGGATGATGGCGTTGCAGTCATTTCCATTAGAAATCCACCGGTTAATGCAATATCAACCTCAGGTACATATATTATACCTATCTATTTATGTATGTATCTATCTATATATAAATATATAGCTAGATAGATATAGATACCATCCTAATTAGTTTTTATTATACTCGAGAAAGGTCGGTTGATCTGAACCCACGGGCTCACATAACAATCAAATAGGGGTTGTCCTGTGTTGTGTTCTGTCTTCCACTTAAGAAATAGACAGATGTGGAATACATATGGCCCCTTAATTGATAGAATGTCTATCCATTGGTTCGGAATAACCGGACCAACTTTTATCTCCTCAAGATAAATGAAATATTGATGCACAAAAATTTGGTCAGTATCTAATTTTCAAAAGAATTAGTATTATTTTTTTCGCATGAAAGAACTAAGGGTGAGAAGATGATTTGTTTTTGTTATTTTTGTTTTTTCCCTTCAAAATTTTTTTTTTTTTTTTTCAACTTTGGTTGAGTCTCAGTTTGGCAAGGCAACATTCTCACCATCTATTTTTCTGTATGGTTACCTCATCTAACAATTAACAGGCCCTTTCTATCACAGTTTGAGTAGTCCACAAGAAGTTCTACAAAATCATGCAATATATCTTAACTGTTTCTCATAAGAAAAGAATGGATAATTTTTTTTTAATTATTTTTTTTTTTGGTTACATGGAAGCCCAAGATAACCCTATTATCTTGGAGTGGTGACTCCCATTAAATCTTGTCAAATTGTTAAACGGGATTTTATTTCAAAATTAATTGACAATAAGTGAAATGATACATAAACCTGATTGATTAGAGTAAAATGCATCAATGATAACTTGATTATTAGCTTGTTACATACAAGGTCATTGAACTATTTGTTTTGTAAATTTAGTCACTAAACTATCTTAAATATGTGTCTAAAATTACTCCTTCTATTTCGCAAGGTAGTTCGTGATCAAATTTATAACACAAATAATTCAATGACATTGTACGTAACAATCTAATAGTTTGGTGACCATTGGTATATTTTGCTCTATTAATTAATTTAGTATCTCTTAGTTAATCGATTTGACACATTTTACTTTGAAACCCCTTCTCACAGGTCACTTGGATTAGTTGAGAATCTATTACATGAGTTGAACGTGGACATAAGAAGTCATTACATGGGTTGGATGTGAGATGAGAGAAAATTTTGAGACTATTTCTAATACCATATTAAATGGGTTTTCATCTCAAAATTAATTGACAGTACTAAATGAAGTAATCCATAATTTTATTTAATTAATTTAGAATTTTTTAACTAACCAATATGGACATTTTACTTTGACAAAAACAATATCTTTAATCTCCTCAGGAGAATTAAAAAAAATAACTAAATAAGTAAATAAATTATATACTGTCTTATAAAGCAAGTAATTACCCAATGATATATGAGTACCTGCCAATTCCTCGTGAACAACTCCTAGGTTTTATCCTTGATTCCTGACCCAATAATTCTTAAGGAAGAAATTAAAAAGGCGTATTCTGGGCATTTTGAGTCTTCGCAAGAGTGTAAAAGATGAAATAAGATTGAAGAAGTAAAATAGATCAGCATAGTAAAGAGAATAATTTACTCATTAGCAGAAATGTTGGATTCTTGAATTAATTCCAAAACAAAAAATGTCTCTTGTTTTTATACCATTTAACTATTTTTTTTCTAGGTGTATTATATATTAAACATGTTCGTTTTGGATAAATGGGATTGCAGTGATTGATGGATTGAAGAAAACGTATGATGAAGCAATGAGAAGAGATGATGTCAAGGCTATAGTTTTAACAGGTGAGCTCTAATAAAGTTCGACACATTACTGTGTGATAATTCATGCTAATACTAAAGAGGGATTCTTTTTTCTATCTCAAGAATTATCTTGCTAGTTTTTTTTTTTTTTTTTTTGGACTACGAAAGAATTCTTGTAGTATTTCTTTACCAAAGTTAAAGAAACAACAAATGCAATAGATTTAGTCCTGATATTAGATAAGTTGTCCTATAGAAGAGATGTAAATGTAAAGCTTGTGGGAATATATTTATACTATATAATCTTTTAAAATACAAAAAAAATAATTTCTTAAAAAAAATTATAAAATTCCCCTAAATTATAACTGTATTCCATACCTACTTCAGTATAATGCTCCTGTCATCGCATTGTTATCCCTTATAAAGCCAAGACACGAACGAATCTTGTCAACACTTCCTTGGCATTTCGACGTTGGCTCTTCTCCACAAAAAGGACTAATTTCATTTTGCACCCCTCAATTTATATTCAATTTTTATTTTGTAACCTGAATTTTAATGTTGGACATTTTGTACCCCGAACTCCCAAATTTTTCCTACTTTAACCCCTTCTTAACACCGTAAAAAAAGTTAACGGAATTTTTATTTTGCACGCAAAAACATTATTGTATACATCGTGCTGAATTTGTCGTATACATAGAAAAATTCCGTTAATTTCTTAGGCGGTGTTAAAAAATGGTTAAAGTAGAACAAATTTGAGAGTTCGATGTGCAAAATGTTCAAGACTAAAGTTCGAGGTACAAAGTGGAAATCAAATATAAGTTGAGGAGTACAAATAGCTTTAATCCCCAAAAAAATTTGGATCCTTAAGCATTTTTACCCAATAGCCATAGTTGTATTCCTAATGCGAGGTCAATGAAAAAATATTTAAAATAAAAAAATTGATTGGTGTTGCATTGCTAAATGCTAGTTCAATTACCTTGCATTCAGCCAACGTGAAGATATTTGTACCTAAAGGAAGACTAAAAACTCATCCACATTGATGAACGAAAGTTGTAACTTTAAGACCAAATTGATGGATCCTACCCCAATTCCTGGAGAGGCTAAGGGTTTGTGTAACCTAGCTACTTGTAATTTATTTTTGTTTCATCCAGTTTCTTTTTTACATAAATGTCTCAATTTGACTTAATACGGCAGTATTTCTTAACGTGTTGAGTATTATAATTCGCAAAGAGAACATTTATTATAGTTATCATAGTTTTGACAAAAACATCAAAGAGGAGTGCTAAAATTCCAATGAAAATGCTACATTTCTCAAGGTGTAGATTCAGCTTGAACAACCCTTCCTCTTCCGTCTACACGCATATTTATTAATTAGCATCTTTTACTTTTTTAAGATGCATATTAATTAATTTGCACCTCTCAATTTTGTACTAATATAGTCATCCCAACATTGAAAAGGTGCGTTGGAGCCTAATCCCTATTTTACATTAATATGACTTGGTACCTTGAACTTTTAAAAATCTCACAAACATCCCCTAACTTTCTCTTCATTGTAACGTATCAGCCCAATTTATAAAAAAATATTAAACAATTCAATTTATGATAGAGAAGCTAATTTAATTTCAATTTTACCCTTTGTTGACCTACTAGTTAATCTACTATCAAAACTAACTTAATTAGATAATCAGAAAAAATAAATTTTATATTAATCTAATTTATTAACAAATAGGTATTTATTAATATAGTATTGAACTTTAATTACTAATGTTTTGTTGTATTTACAATGCTTTACATATTAAATTTTAGTTTGGGAGAATTATGCTGACAGATTTAGCATTATGAATTAGAAAAATTTGTTTTGAATCTTTTTATATACAAATTTGAGAGTATTATACTCAGCTATTATGTTTGAATTAATAAAAAGAATACATAAATTAACTTTAAATCAAAACCCAAATCTTTTTATACGTTTAAGCAATTTCTTACCAAGTAATTAGTGGACTAAACACTCTTTAAATTAATTTAAAACATAGCATTAAAACTTTACCATTTTGTCCATAACAAACAAGAAAAAAAAAACAAATTTGAAAATATCTAATAAATATAGATGAAGAAAAAAACATGAAATGATACATTTTCGTTAAATTGTCTAAAGTAACTTGGGTAAATTTATCAAAATTAATTATTTAATAATTTCTTTTTTAACTTGGGCTGAGATGTTACCATGAATCAAAGTTGGGGGAGATTTATTAAATTTTTGAAACTATGGAAGTGACAAGTTATATTAACATAAATCTTAGTAGAAGTTTCTAAAATTATCCCTACAGTTAATATACTTTTAAATTGTGTTTGTACATGCATAATCTTTATGGATATTTCCCAATGTACAGTCACCTTTTATGAATATTTCTTTATCAAAAAAAAAAAAATAAAATCTTAAACAATCAAACCGTTCGTGTAATGTTTCAATCTTCAATTGTTGTCAGCACTATAATTGAAACATGCTATAATAAGAGGTAAAGTTAAAATCATAAAATCCTTACTAACCTGCATGACATTAAATTTGTGCAGCTTCTTAATTTAGTGTATAAGTCTACATGTAATTTTGGTGCACCAATTTGATCATATTCTTGCATGATTGTAGGACTTCACTAGTAACAAGTACTTCAATTATCAATGATAAGATGGATTTTTCTTCGTCAGAAAAAGATGTTTTGTGGTTTTTTTTCCAACTTGATTTGTCTCTTTCCTTTGATTGCAATTCTTTTTAAATCTTTTACAGGTGCAAGTGGTAAATTCTCTAGTGGTTTGGACATCACTATCATTCAGGAAGTTCAGAAGACTGGTAATTTTCAAACAAATTTTTCATGATAATTAAATCTGGATTGATGTTACATTTTAAAGCTGATTATAAAAAGAATGGATCTTTATTTTTTTTATAATTTTATGTTTCTGGTTTATTTTAGATGTAAAGAAGCCTTCTGTTGCTGCCATTCAAGGATTTGCCATTGGAGGTGGCTTGGAATTGGCTATGGTTTGTTTCTTTATAGTTTTTAATTTTACTTACAATTTGCCCCTCCGCATTCCATAATCTTCCAAATTTTGATTTGGAAAAACAAAATGGTGTATAGGGGTGCAGTGCAAGAATTTCAGCACCGAAAGCACAACTCGGTTTACCAGAGCTGAAACTTGGAGTCATTCCTGGCTGTGGAGGTACCACAACATTGTTTGAGTTTGGTATTCTTGACCAATTATTATAATGGTATTCTTTTCAAGGACCAGTTACAATGTCAGTGTAGAATTATTTTTATATAATCAGATATAGATACATGTCGTAAAATTAATATTTGAAATTCAAACAATAATTACGTGGCATTCATCTACACACCGTTGTTAAAAAAATGGTGTTGTAAAGATTAATACTTCGTTTTAGATCCATTTTGATTTGAAAAAACTGTTCATATATGTGGAAGGTACTCAAAGGCTTGCAAGGCTCGTGGGACTCCCAAAGGCCATTGACATGTATGTTGGTAAGTCTGATTCTTGTATAAATTTGGTAAGAATATATATGTAGCTATTCTGATAAATGAGAATGTGTACAAAAGACAAGCTCACTTTTGATGTTTCTTTCCTTTGAAAGTATGGGGGTTGGGGATACATTTGCAATTAGCATACCTTGTATTTCACAAATTTTTTTTGTTTAACAAGCGTGCTAACACTTTTAAACTCATAATACCTACAAAGTATCATAGTTACTGAATAGGTAGTACTTTCTGGTAAGTGGTTCAAGTTACACTATATGTCTCTTTGTTTTAAATACTCAATGTATATGTACTATTATGTGGTACCAGAACACATGAATTTGTACGTAATGTGCAAAGTCACCTAGCGATTTCTATAAGGTATTCTTTAATGAACTAGACAATACAGCACAGGGCTTTCGCTGAGCTGAGTTGTACATTTCCTTATCTTTCTTTTCCTCCCACTACATTGTTATTTTTCCTGATAACTATATGGCCAATTTTCAAGTCAGGTAAGGTTGGTTACTTCATGCAGTATATTTCACCATACTATAAACAAAATTGTGATGGTAATTTTAGGAATGGAATCTGTTTTTTTTTTTTTTCCTTGTTTTCTCTGCTTTGGTTTAACTTGATTATTGAACTTTTACAGTCATCCAAGAGGAATAACTTCTGAAGAAGGGAAGGAACTTGGACTTATTGATTCTGTTGTATCTCCTGATGAGCTCCTAACTGCATCGCGTCAGTGGGCAATAGACGTTGTAGAAGGGCGTAGGATCCCAAATTAATTGTCTTCACAAGAGTGATAAACTTGGCCATATCCTATTATCAAAGAAGCTCCTGGAAACTTCTAGAGAACATGCACAGAAGAACTTCCAGAACAAGCCTCAATATCAAGCCTGCATTGATGTGATTGAAGAGGGTATCATATCTGGTCCTAGTTCTGGTATCTTGAAGGTGAACTTTTTCTCTGTATCTAATGTCAAATTATCAGAACGAAGAACAAAAAGGAAGTGTTTTAAGTGTTAAATCAGCTAATATGTTCTAATTCACTTGCAGAACTTCATACCTAGTAGGCTGTAAAGCGAACCAAGCTACTCCTACTCGAATCAAATTCGGTTCAATAGTAGCTTGTTCAAGCTTGGTTTGTCCATAATCAATTGGCTTGAAACAAAATTTAGTGTTCCTTAAATTTTGAGCTCAACTCGAATTCAGCTCGATGACCTTAAAACTTCAATCTACGTGTAAAATCTTAAAGCTACTAGAGCTCGATTCTGGAACTCGACTCCATAAAAACTTATTTGATTTCAGCTTAAAAAATAAACTAGTCAACCTTGAACGCATCTACAAACTCATTAAAATAATCAAACAAATTTGAATACGAAAGTATTCAACTTGTTTAGACTCTTGTACACCCCTAATACCTAGATATACATCTGCTTCATGTCACTTGTATGGACCTTCACTTGCAATTACCAATTGCAATAACATTCTTTTATGTGTGCTGTCTACAGCTCTACTTTATCATGAGAACAATGAGTACTCTTCCCTTGAATTAGTGAGCTATCTATTAGCTTTCTGATTTACTTTTGCTAAAGCTTGATTTAACAAATTTATTTTATACTTCGAAATTGTGACTTTGTTGCTGCTTCATCTGAATGTTACTGATTGCAGGAGGACAGAGTATTTAAAGAGTTATTGCTGTCTAAGACTGCAAAGAGTCTAGTACATGTGTTCCTTTCTGAGCGGGCTGCGTTGAAGGTACAGAGAATATAATTACAATGATGATGCAAACTAACAACCATTTTACAAATCTTAATAGGGTTTAACAAAAAATAAAGTTAGAAATGCAAAATGGGAACAAAAAATATTATCATATGGGGCCATTCAACTTTTGGAAGGATTATCTCTTTCATCTGAGCTCCTTAGGTTTTTTCAAATTCTCCAGATCATAGTTTTGGAGAGTGGAAGGTCTATCAGTTAACTCTTTTAAAAGTTTCACGGGCGGTTGAAACAAAATCCTCCAAGAGGATCAAACGCTGCAAGGAAATTAATTGTTAGTTTTGAAGTTCATGCAACTTCAGAACATTTTAAAGTAGATTCTGTATATTACTATATAGTGCAAAAACTTTTTTCTAAGATGTAGATTTGTTGGCCAAATCTGGTTCTGAACCTGATTTAGTATCCAAAAACCATTAGTATAAAAACATGGTACAGGTACCCCGAATTACTGATTCTGGTTTCAAAGCGAGGAATATAGACAGAGTGGCAGTTGTTGGTGGTGGTCTTATGGGATCCGGCATTGCTTCAGCCCTTATCATCAACAATATACATGTCATACTTAAAGAAGTGAATTCTGAATACCTACAAAAGGGAGTGAAATCAATAGCAGGTTAGTACTCCTGTAAAAGGCTTATATGTTGACAAGTATCTCAAGGTATTGCCCTCTGACACTATAAGAATTTGGATCCAATAATGCAATTTATAAATTTTCAGTATAGTCATTCTGAAGAACTTTATATTAGCTATAACACTGTTAATCCATTACGGGAAAATCATTAATACTTTTGATTGTTTGAAATGTTGAAACAGTGATTTTTTTTTTTTTTGTTTTTCTGTAGGTATAGCATGTTCTTTTGAATTTCATAGCATTCAATGATCATATACCCCACAAAAGACCTTTTTTATTTGGATTTTTTTTTAACTTACTTCCACAATTTTTTTTTACATTGGCATGTAGATCTGCTAGTTTTGAAGTTAGTGAATCTTAATGTCTTACTGAAATTTTGTAATAACTTAAAATTTAATTCAACACTTCATAATGGAAAAATTACTACTTAAGACAACTGAATAAAAATGCTACATCTACCTACAAATGGCATGTCACTGACATATATGTACATGTGCTTTATCAGCAAATCTTCAAGGACTCGTAAAGAGAGGAGAGTTTCCACACAATAAGCTGGAAAATGCATTGTCGCTTCTAAAAGGTGCTTTAGATTATGAAGAATTTAAGACTGTAGATATGGTCATTGAGGTAAGCCATTGACTTCAACTTCCTTCGTCTTTCTTACTCTTACACAGGCAGACAGGTCTTTGTGTAATTGTGGAATCTGAAAACTTTTTTCTGATTAGCTTCTGATGCACTATTCAAGTTCCCAAATTAGGAGAATAAGTGATGCCAAAATATTTATTGCTTTTCTAGTATTGTGCTTGTTGGTTTGTGTTTTATCTACCGTGCAAAGCAAGATAATCTGGAATTAGCTGATTCCCTCTTTTTCAACTCGTTGGGAGTTGAGGGTATGTCAAGAAGCTTTGCATTTTTCCTGAACTTGATATGATATTTTCTTCAGAAACTACTTATCATTTTCAAATTTACGTCTATCTTGTGTTTAATAGTACCATTTTTCAGGCTGTCTATGAGGACATCTCATTGAAACAATCAATTTTTGAAGAAATTGAGAAATTTTGCTCCCCTGACTGCATCTTGGCTTCAAATACATCCACAATTGACCTCAATGCAATTGGAGAAAGGACAAATTCCCAAGATCGAATTTTGGGTGTTCATTTGTTCAGGTATTCCTTGTTCTCTTTGCTCCAGAGATATTTTATCTCCTGACACACCGATGATTTGCAATGGTAAACTTAGAAGTGGTAGTACTTTTATTACATATTGGAATTATATAGTCTACTTTCTTGCTGAAATATATTTCCACCTTTTAACAAAATTTCTTCTAATTCTCTCCTTGTAGCCCTGCTCACATGATGCCTCTCATTGAAATCATTCGAACTGAGAGAACTTTCTGCACAAGTGATCTGTGATGTCATGAAATTGGCAAAGATTATTCGGAAAGTTCCCATAGTGGTCAAGAACTGCACTTGCTTTGCTGCTAACCGGATCTTCTTACCATATACGCAAGCAGCAGATTTGTTGGCAAATTTAGGTGTAGACATATTCAGAATTGACAGAGTTATCTGTGAATTTGGCATGCGAATAGGCCCTTTCCAGTAAAGCCTTCCTCTCCAATTATGTTGTTATGTTCAGAGTGTAAGATCCAACTTAAATAATTCATGCATTTTTTATATCCATAGGCTTCAAGATCTGTCTAGATATGGAGTGTATCTTACAGGTCTAAAAGAGTTCATTGCTGCTTATGGTGAACGGTCTTTCCAGTCTCCTTTGGTCCAACTTATGGTGGATAGTGGGCGGGCAGGTAACATCATCTGATTAAATAATATTCACTAAGAATTTTCCAAGCTTGTAAAATACAGAAACAAGTCTTAATTTCTAATGTGGAACTACCTTATAGAAGAAGAATAAAGCATTCTGATATAGGCATGGCACGTCCATTTGTTAGGCAGTTGTTAGTGGCTGTCAAATCGAACTCTTTTGTAATTCTAATTAACTTTCAATCTCACAGGCAAGAGTAATGGAAAAGGTTATTACCTTTATGAAAAGGACAGTTGGCTGAAACCAGATCCCTCTGTGCTACAAATTCTTGAGGAGTCGAGGAAGCTTACCAGCATTATTCCTGATGGAAAGGTTCTTTAAGCTTAAACATTTATTCAGAGTCCTCTTACTTTGCTACACAAGAAAAGCTTCATATATGCATTAATGGATTAGTTTCACCTGCATACACGATAAAATCACTAAAATGTATATATGCTGGATGTGATTGGCAGCCGATATCTGTGACTGACCAAGAAATCATGGAAATGATATTCTTTCCGGTGGTGAATGAAGCATGCCGAGTAGTTGATGAAGGAATAGTGGTCCAGGCATCAGACATTGATATTGCATCTGTCCGCATATAATGGCATGAAATTTCCTGCTCATTAGTAAGTATCTGTTGGAAATATTGTTCTCTCAAATCAACAGTTTTCAAGATTAGCTCAAATTCCTAACTGTCACCTATTGATTTGCATTCTCAATATGTTTTAGCTCAAATATCAAAACAAATTAGTAAGTTTTAGTTGCATCTTTTATCCACTTTAGATACTAGTTTCTATCAGCATTTTCTAGTACTGATGGTTAACATTTCTGCTCTGCTTTTTTGTCCACAGTGGAGGTATCTTATTTTGGGCTGATTCAATTGGTGCCGAGTACATTTATTCAAGGCTAGCATCTTGGTCTGAGGCCTATGGTAACTTTTTCAAGCCATCAAATTTCTTAAAGGACAGAGCTACCAAAAGCATCTTACTGGTAAGTGCATCATCTTAACAAGAGAAACCACCTCTTTTGTCATCTTATTGCACTTTCCCCTTCTTTTTCCAATCAAACCGGTATATTTATGGTTTGTGCTACTTAAAAACAGACTCACTTTAAGATGCAGGTCAAGTTGCAGTGATTTGTATGACATAAGTTTACAAGTTTCTTTAGCTTATGGCAAGATTGTGATTTTTGGTTGGCACCTTCTAGATATGTAACATTCTCTTTTCTTTTTTTTCCCTTCTTCCATTTCAGGGAGAGTCAAGTTGATCCTGAGCAATCAAATTTCTTTCCTTTCCTACAATGCCTTAGGATAATAAGTTGTACTACATATTGAAGTTGCAATGGGAGGTACAGCTACCTATTAGTTTTCAAAGAACTTCTATGATGGTTTTATATACATAACTTTTGTCCTTCCCAAACACATGAAGAGTTTGGATTGTCATGTACTCCCAGCCAAAATTTTCTGGGAACAATTTTATTGCTTCAGGATGTTAAACAACTGCTTTTACTGCCTAATTCTTCCTTACAGTAATGCAAAAGTGCTTTTGTATTGTTGGACGTGCATCACTCATCTATTATACACGAATATTCTACAGGAATTTTATTAGGATCTGTTACAAATGAAGAAAATAATTAGACACCTGATTTTTTATTCTGTAGCAACAATTGTTTATTACATTGCATTCATTTCCAACTCCATAACACGAATTACATACTATTTGTACAACATTCTAATTTCAACTATCTATTCATGAATCACATGCTGAAGAACCTGTCAAACCAATCACTTGCTTCTTTTACCATCAAGGGTGTCATTTGGTGAGCAATTCCTGGTTCTGCTATGAGCTGGCACATAGGAGAATAAATCATATCAGGAACTGTAGATGGTAGCTGAGCTTTGAAGCATTGGCAACCAGAAGGCTTTATTTTTCCTTCTTTGCCAAAAACATTAAAAGAAAAGGATAGAAAAATGTTGTTTGCTTACAAAGCCAAACACAATTCTATAGAAAGACGACTTCTTCGATAAATTTAACACTCAATACACAACTGTAGACAGTAAATTCATTAAAATTTTAGTTCTCACCTTCAAAATTACCTCAGTTAACTTCTAGATTCGTTAAATAACAGGAATGCATTAACAATCAACATTGTTTTGTGATGAACTAGTCGTAACGAAATTCTGAACTCACAAATGAAGAAGTGAGGAAGGAGATGAGACGACAGAGTTATACCTTGAAAGAATCCAAGGTGTTGGCTTTTTCATAAGCCTCATGTGCTCTTGATTTGGGAACTTCCAAGCCAGGAAGAGGGCAACGAGGGTCTTCCGCACCTGAGTATTCCAGAAATTTTCAGTCTAAATAACTCATCTACAGGCATTAGCATATTGACTTGCAATGTGATACCATTTAAGATCAGCAGGGGACGTGGTGCTATAGCTGGCACTGTGTAAGGTGAATCAAACTTCGAGCCTAGACCTGGCGCTATTCTATCCCAGACCTGGCAGGGAAGCAAGCAGTAAATGAATAGCTGATAAAGAATCTCTCACAGAATGAAATAAAGGATATTCGCAACCTTGGTATTCAATTGAATCCAAATATTGAAATGAATGACAAATCAATATCCCACCCTGGCAACCAATTGAAGAAAAACAAGGAAAGAGAGAAGTGGAACGACAGCCAGTTCATTGCTTAGAAGTTTGTATGACAGAGAGAAAAAGCAGAAATATGGACAAAATTAAGAAAACATGAAATCAGTACTGGTTTTAACCTTTTCCACCACTTCTTTATCGATTACACTCTTGCCTAAATCAATCCTTGCTTCTGAAAATAAGATAACAAGATAACCGTCAGAATCTCTTATTCTAATATAAGACCTGGATATAAGAGACAATGATGCTATGACATTTAAGAAGATCTTATGATTCTAAATGCTTATAGAATCTGATTTTTTTGTCACTCACTTTCAAATACAGCCTTGATACTGTCAACTCGAGCTTGCCACCTGTCGTGTTCTATAGCCCACCTGAAGCCCTACGATCATATTTCCTCAAATATTCTCAATAATATCCCAAATTAATGATAAGAAAGCGCACTACCAGCATATATCACTTAAAAGGACCCACCTGAACACCAATTATAGGTACAACTACAGCATAGCGAGAATCGGCAGCACCAGCGAACCATGCATGCATTCCTGCATACGTATTAGCACTATCAGTCCCAGGAAATTCTGCTCCACATCACTTAAATGAGTGATGTGGAGTAACATGGACCAAGGTGCCATGGACCCGGTCCATGTAAGAATTTTCCGTCAGTCCCCATGTATGATAAAACAGTGATATAACATTTTCGTCTTAAATCTAGTGAAACAGACCTCCAAGTGATTCTCCAGTAATCCCTATCCTAAAGGTGTCTATATCTTCCCTTTGTCCAAGATAATCTGCTAGTTTAATCAAGTCCCACACCTGCAAAATTCAATATTTTAAAGGTAATATCTGTTGGTTTTAGTTTTTAAATCATGAGCACCAGATAATTCATTCATAACAAGACAGCTCAAGTACATTTCTTGGTTGCAGATGAATTCAACAAACAATGACAGTATTACCGTATCAAATATAGAACGACATTGTATCACCTTTCTCCCATGATGATATGAGGGCCTGCATTAGAAAGAGAATAAACAGATGGTACTAATAGTTCAAGTTAAAAAAATAGTATTCTATCACTTACAGAAGGAATACAATTATATAGATGGGTAAACTACACTGACCTTGCTGATGTTTGTTATCTGTACAAGACATCCTTCATCTCTATCATCTTTTTTAAATTGTTTAGTACTAATTTGCCCTTGTTATTTAATTTCAATGACCTCCTCTCCCTATAGTCCACAAGAATAATTTTAGAACTCCAAGCACATTTATGCATGACATCACCATTAAATATAGGTTTTTAGTGAACAACGGCAAACCTTAAGAGAGGTCATCATGGAGGTAAATGTCATTTACGATTTATAGATCCATTTTTCCAACATTGTAGCAAATAGGACACTAGTTCAAGGAACTCAAACAATAAGATAAGACAGCTCCCCAGTCCATGCTATTCTCAGCCAATGGTCTTGCCCTAAAGATTCACAACTATTAACTACCATTCTATTAATCATTTAACAGGAAAAATCTGTAGATATCTCTTTAATAATTATGAAGCAAGAAGTAGTGCAACTTCAAGGATGTCAAACTGAAAAAAGGAAAAAACAGCTCTCCTCTCGACATGTCTCTTCAGACTACTGGTCATGCCTAAAAATATATGACTAGGAATTCAAACCTGAAAACTTGGATATTTTTAATCGACCTAACCATCAACGAGTTATACGTGCATATTCTCTCTGTTTCCTCCTCAAGTCTGGTAAATTAACTTCTCTTTCACCCATTTCTCAAAATCTCTTTGAAAACTCAAATGTAATTACTTGAAAAAAGGTAATCAAGTACAAATCAAACAAAGAACAAGGACCCAGTACATACGTCTCGATAGGTTGTCATATTGCTAGCACGTTCACCATGATAACGAGAATCAATAGCAACCGCTACATATCCCCTGGAAGCATATGCCTGAAATGTAATAGAACATTACTTGTAAAAGCTTTAGATCCCAATTGTCATGCTAAGAAATTTCTTGGGATCCAAGAAGACAAATATGGATTTGTACAAACCTCAAGCAACGCTCTTAACCACTCTTTGCATTTATTCGTACTGTGCAGGAAAACAACAGCTGGCCTTTTCTTCTGACTGCTCTCCTTCAAGCTTAGTATCAGCACAGGCAAGCGTCCTTGCTCTCCTTCCTAGTAATTTCAGGAGACAAAATATCAGCTCACAGTCAAAACTCTTAGCATTGATCCACAAAAATATCGAAAGACTAATTTCATATAACTGCTTCCAGTAAAAATAATAAACAGTGAAAAAACACATCAAATTTCAATGCTAAAAGGACCATGAATATCCCAAAGTAGAAAAGTAAATAACATAATTTCTGCCACATGCAAGAGAGAAGAGAACATTGTTGAATACTACATTTCATGATCCAAACAGAATACTCTTTAGTAACACAAGAGGTTGATCTGGTTAGAAACTATCAAATACCTTTTGGATTTTGCATCATAAATCTACCAAAACTTGTCATCTTTATTCTTTGCTTTATAGGTCTAATAGTTCATCCGGTCCAATTTATCACAGTTAACTGCTTTAAATATTGACTCCAACTTCACTCTCTTCAAATGACAGATAGAAACAGATATCAAATTCTTAGTGCTGCCCTCAGTCCTCATACGTTCTATTTTCTAGTTCCATTCCTTCAAACTTTATAGGGGGAAATGTTCAAAAGCCCTTTAAAATTCCATTAAGATTCAATAAAAACCACAAAGTAATAATTGAATAAGCCAGAAAAAGGAAAACATCAACTGCCAGGAGAATAAGCACTGCACTTGACAAACAGGGCAGAATACAGCAAATTCTACATACGAGGATGCAAAGGCAATTTTTAAGAATTGTCCTAGTATTCTACTTTAAATGTGTTAGGCCTTGAAAGTGATCACTTACAATAAAACATTAGATTAGTTTGAAATCACATCTTACAGTCTGTCCTTCTTTCTTGTATTCATATCCTATTCTCCTATCCCGTTTGAATATATCATATAACAACAAATCAGTCCAAAATTCTTGAATTATCTACAGTTCAGAAAGGTCAAAATACTACAACTATCCAAAAAGTTTAAATTCACAGCAATTACCTCAGTAGTCAAGTAAAAGTTCTCCTCTTTGAGCAACTCTTTGAAATTTGGTATATCTTTTTTCGGACAAGACTGCATTGCCTGCAAAAGCACAGCAGTAAATTGTACACTCAAAATTTCAGGAGATCCTTATTTATATCAAACAATTTAAGCTTCCCTTACATGAAATTCCTTTTATAGTCTAATATACAGTACAAATTCAATAACCCTTTTTTATTCTGAACAAAAATAAAATAAACAAATTCCCAGAAATAAAATTAATACCGGACTGAAGGTTGGCTTTGGAGTTTCCTGATACAAAGGGTCCTTCACTGGCTTCCCAGGTTCTACTGTAAGAGGAACTAATCCATCCACAAAAAAATTTAAAAAAAATAAAAAGAACCCACATCAAGAAATCAATAATCAAATACAAATCAACCAAAATACAAACAAAAAATAAAAATAAAATCCCAAATCAAGAAATCAAACATCAAACAAAAACAAACAAGTAGAGGGCCGCGTGTGTGACTGTGTGAAAGAGAAAGAACATATATATATATATAGATGGAGAATTCTACAGTTCCTGAATCATTCTTTTAGTTCTTAAGTACAAGCTTTTTAAATATATAAGGTGTACTGTATAAACATTTAAAATATAAAATAATATTTCTAAAACAGAGTATAAAATTTTCTCACATATATATATATATATATATTTATACCTTCAGGGGTTCTTCGGCTTCGAAGGACTTCAAGAAATTCATGGCGAAGCTTCTGTGAATCAATGGATTCAGCCATGTTGAGATGATGAGGGGAAGAAGAAATGGCTGATGAGAAGTTGGTGAAGTGCAATTGTAACTTAAAAGAGGTGTTCTTTGTTTTATAGCTGCTGCTGCTGCTGCTGCTGACGAGGGATGGAGACAACGTGGGAGAGTTGATGAAATGTCGCATAGGCGGTAACATGTGAGCGTCAGCATTCAATTGCAAGTGGGGCCGCAGGATGCGGGCTGGTGTTGCTCTGTTCATTGCTGCTATGGATGTGAATATGAGCAGCAATTTGAAAAGAGTTGGGATTCTTGGTGTTTTTTGAGCTGTTGGCATTGTGTCGGATTTCTGCTTTCTGAGGTGAAAATGGATGGAGGGTCTAGACACACTTATTCCATCCAAATTAAATCATCAGGTCTTAGTATTTTGATTTTGTTTTAGGAGAAATTATATCGTCCTTATAGAAATCATCATATATTACTTTTGTAGAATTATACGATACAATATAATATATTTTAAAAATTTTAAAATATAATTTTTTAATAAGATCTTATTTTAAAAGAACATTTTGTACAGTAAATAAATGATTAAAATATATTAGTCAGAAAAAAAAAATTACATGCAGCATGTGAACTTTCAGAAAGAGTTTGTGGGGTCAAAAATTAGGACATACTAGAGCGAGAGTTCAAATTTTTGTATATACAGTCTTTCTCCAAAATTAACATTGAAATTCCATAACCTGTTGCCTTTCTAAAAAGTTAACAATAGGAGCAACCATAATAATGTTAATGGAGCAACAAAGCCTGCAAAATAATTAGCTACAGCAACAATCATAGTATTACTAGAACAGCAAAGTCTGTAGATCCGTAGGTCAACTCCAAAATTAGAGCAACTAAAATAGTGTTCATGGAGCAGCAAAGGCTTACAGAACGGGGTTCAAACCTCGGTACCTATAGTCTTAACTAAATTTAACGCAACAAAAAGGTAGAAGGAGAGTAATCAAGGAGAAGTAATGACAGCATCAATAGATCAACTATGTTAGTCAATGTCCTAATACCTTTATTTTTATTGAATTTTATCTTTAAAGTTGCTTTTCTTTATTATGTAGATTTACTTTTACT
Source organism: Cinchona pubescens (assembly GCA_025175665.1). NCBI lineage: Eukaryota > Viridiplantae > Streptophyta > Magnoliopsida > Gentianales > Rubiaceae > Cinchona > Cinchona pubescens. Next base: position 107,362 of record JANKKI010000058.1, read on the forward strand.
TAATTCAAATGTTCAACTTTCTAAAATCTAAAATAGGACTAAGGTTATACACAATTCTTGTGGGAACGATACTTGACTCACCTTAATGTTACTTAATCGATCTCTTGTATTTGTGAGTTAAAATAAAGTTATCACAACAATTCCAATATTAGTTGGAGCAGCCAAAACAATATATTGGAGTAGAAAGTCGTAAAAAAAGGTGCAATCAAGAGTCTTGCTCCAAAATTAATTGGAGAGCCAAACAGCAATGACGGAGCAAGTGCATGTGTAAACAAATATGCAAAAAGAGTATACAACAGTAGAATATTGATAGGCAATATAGATTATAGATTATAGTTATTAGAGATAGTTTTGTATGTTTCACTAATGTTTGGGAATTTCGGTGCTTCAAATGTATTGAATATTTTAGTGAGTTCAATATAGTTGATTGCCCGTTTCTATCCACCAATAGTGGATTTTTGTGCTTCAAGTATATTAGATCTCAATATCTATTGTACCAATTGTTGGTGTTTTGTGTTTTTATGCATTAATCCTTACCATATATAGGTAACTTATGTTATATCAATTCCACCTGGATGTATAAATAAAACATGACATGGTATATTTACAAATTTTAAATGGACTTTAATTAACTCCCAAATAAAAGTTAGATATATTATAGTCGCTTCATATAAAATGGTATTACATGCATTCAATATTGTCAAGAGTTATTAAGTGGCCTAGTGCCTTTCCATTTATTTAAGGGACTATATTCTTCACTTAAGTTTTGCAAAATTACATATATCGTCCTTCTACTTTTAAAATGTGCGCTTACCTTTAAATATTTAATTTTTAAGCAACAAATTTCATCTTATGTTATAAATTTGGACAAAACTCCAAATTTATAACCAAGGAGAGACTTTCTCTAAAATTCCAAATTTTTGACAAATGATATTAACAAAGCTTTTATCTTAATGCCAGAGCAAAATTCTAGTGAATGACAAATCTACCTACCTAGTCAATATTCCTTGATTAATGTTTTGTGGACCCAGAAGGTTGTCACTGAGCTCTTATTTTCATTCCCTGCCTCCTTTTCGTCCATCTTCCTAATTATTTTTTACTAGCTTGCTTCGCTTAAGAGACCTCCCATCCCTAATTTCTCTTCCACATCTTTCCCACTTAAATAAATAAATATCATAACTCATTAGTCATGTCATTCAAAATCTCCACAGACAAATTTTTTTTCTCTCTGTACAGCTTGTTGTTCGATATTCAAGAAATAATAACTAGCCTATTAAGCTTATAAAAACCAAATAAAGAAATAAAGAAAAATACAAAAATTTGTCATACTTCACTTTTCTTCACAATCTCACATGTAGTTTAAATTTCAACTAAAAAAAATATAAAAAACAAAAAATAAAAAAATAGACTAACAAAAATAAACATATAAGCCATAAACAACAACAAAAAAAAACAACTAAAATCTAACAAATAAACTCAAAAAATGCTATCTTTCCACAAAACCATTAATCGAATAATTGTGAACTAGCAAAAAAAAAAAATCAATCATCCAACAATAAAATCTAATCTTTAAACAAACCCATCAACTAAAAATGAAGAAAAAAAAAGAATGAATTGTTATCCAAACATATGGGGAATGACCAGGCATGTGAAGAATGGAATATAAATCGAGTTAAGCGTCATTTTATGATTGTTGTGGAAATCTAATAAAGGCGTGTTTGGTCCAATTTTCAAGAGTTTAATCACAGTTTCTTCCAATTATCTATATTGGCTATTTTTTTTTTCTTGTTTTGTGGCTTATGCTTTGTTTTGTAGAGGGTTTTTGGGTGTTTTGATTAATTTGATTTCATAATAGAGAATGGACATGATGAAGATGAAGCACAAAAGGAAGAAATGAGAGAGAGTGTGTGAGTGAGTTCCAAATCATCAGTTGGAGCAAGATAAGAGACAAAGTTTTGGATGGGTCCCACAAAAGTTGAAGGAAGAATGTTATAGTTGACTACAAGGATAGTTTTGTCATTAAATGAAAAATATCTCTGCATTAAGATTATAGCTCTCGTAATTTATAACCAAGGAGAATCTTTCTCCAAAATTCCAAATTTTTAAAATTAAAAAAAAAAAAGTACAAAACAACATCAATGGAATAACAAAGGCTTAGAAAGAGCAACAAATGAGATTCTTTTTCCAAAATTTGTTGGAGCAACGAAAGTGCATGAACAAAACAAGTATAACATGCAAATTTCTAGCAAACAGAATTACTTTTGCTCATTTTCTATCTAAATTGATGCACATAGCAAGTGAAACTAGGGTTTTCATCTTAAGTTTTATTACTTTTTGTTATCATGTTTAGTTGGTTATCTTTTACTTATTATTTAGTTGTTTATTGTATTTTGAATTTGTTTTATAGGTTAAATAGAGTTTTGAATGCGTCAGATCGAGATGTGCTTGAAATGAGGAAAGTTAAAGTGAGCCAACAGACCAAATGCTGAAAATGAGGACTGGTGGTATCGCTCGACTCAAATTCTAAGTCGTTCAACCTAGAGGGCATCTCAGAGTCTGATTCAATCCACCCAGAGTATGAGCTTCTTAACTCTCACCTTATGATAGCAACGCAATTTTTTTAACGTAAACTAGGGTTTGGTGTCCATTTTGGACTCGATTTGATCTATTTGAATACCTACTTTGTCCCCAACACTTTGTAACTCTTATAAGCTATAAATAACTGTTTATTGGAGTGTTTTAGGTAACTCTTTTAGCACCCATCGAGCTATAAGCTAGATTATCCATTTTCTCAGTTTAGAAGTAGTTGTAGAAGAATTCAAGAGAAGGATCGAGATTGACAATCTTGAACCAAGTTCTTGGCATTATTTGATTAGAGAAGAATTATTTAACTCTCTTAAATCTTTTTGTGTTTGATAACCCTAGGAAATTAGAGTCATTCCTATCATTTTTCGTACAGTTTTTGCAGTAGTTTGGACGATTTTAGGGTTTATGTGCTTGTTTTCATGCATTTCTATTTTACGTGTTTGTAATTGTTTTAGTGTTTATTTATTTTTAATATCTTATATTAATGTGTGTTAGTATTTAGGTTTATGTTTAGGGCTTGTATTTAGAGTTTTTCTTAGTTCCGACGAGAATTAGGAATCTGGTGTGTTTTTATTTATCTTTGGTTCTAGGTGTTGAAAGTGATTTGTTTAATTATTTTGTGTTATTTTAGTGTTATACTATAGATATAAATGTGTGCTTTTGTTCTAGGGTCGCGTAAAAAAAGAGCATTAATTGGATGTCAGACGAAAATTTTCAACAATAACAAAGCTGTGCAAAGCTGTAAGGGGAAGCTTGCTCGCAACAGCACAAGAGCTTGCCTTATACAAGCTTGTATAATAGAGGGTTTGCATAAGGCAAGATTAGCTCGCCTGTGGTGAACTATATTGAACTAAAACGTGATTTTTGGGTTTTCAACCAATTTTTTATGGGCAAACATGTTCTTTTGCCCCCAAACTCTAGACCTATTATAAATACATGTTATAGGCCTAATTAGCAGCCTCTTAGCCTACTTTATCCCTCTTTTATCCTTCCTACTTGGGAAAGAATTTTGAATGCTAGTTGATCTTTTTAATATTTTCGTGGATTGTCTTGGATTCAATGTCCAAGACTGGTTCTTGTGAGTATTAAATACTTCCTTGATATTCTATTTTCATATTTTGATGGTTAATTTCATAATAATATGGGTTTACATGCCTTTTTCAATCTTTCAATTCAATGCTTCCAGTTTACAGCTTTCCTAGATTAATGAGTAAAGTAGTTTACTTGCTTTCAGTGTCTTGTTTTGTTTTATTTATTCCTTACAATTATATTCTAATTTATCATGGATTAAACTTGGTAAACCCAATGCCATTTGGGTGATGATTAATTTAGTAAATAAAATGGTTAAACTTGACAATTGGATAATTTTAATGAACTTGGAAGATAATTAAGGGAATTGATCACTCTCTTGATTAATTGACCAAATTACTTTGTTGGTCACTCAAAATTCTATAGGTTAAATAGTTACTTTGGACCTTAGTTCTAAATGGTAGGAGGAATTCTCATTTAGACTAATTGAATTGAACAAACTAATGACGCCATAAATCGGGATTAAGATAATAGTGAGAATTGACTTCTAATTGGCTAATTGAACCAATTAAATGAACGAATTAATTAAAGCCAGGAACTAGTTAGTCTAACCCTAATGCAAATTTTCACTAGTTTAAATCTTCAATTTTATTTAGTTAACCCTCTTTCATTGTTGATTTTTCAAATAGAGTTTGAGTCAAAGAACCGGTACTTGCTAAATCAGACGTTATGGGTTCTACTCCTACTCTCACTATATACAATTTGACCTTGTATACTTGTGGTGCATTATCTTGTTAATAGTACAGTTAGGTGATTATAAATTTTATAACTAGATATTTTATGTATCAAGTTTTAGCGTCGTTGTCGAGGATTGGGTCTTTGGCAATATCGGTATAATTTGGCAAGAATACTACTTTGAAATGTAAATGTGTTATTGGTGTGTTCTTGACATTCTTGAAAAACCAAAAAGATTTTTGCTTTTTGTGATTTGTGTCTCTTTTTTTGAAAAATCTAAAAAGATTTTCTTTTTCTAACCTTTTTTGTGTGTTTGTGTATTAGTACTTGTTTTTGTATTTTGTTTTAGAGTCAAAATTTTAAGATCATGTAAAACAAGAATTGGAATCAATCATGCTAAAGATATTATAATCCTTATGATTAAGGAGGCATGGCCAATGAGCATGGTTCTTACAACGTCCATCCCTATCCTTGTGATTATGACATGGGTACAACCATCCAAATACGTTTTCAAACTTATAAGAATACCCTTATTCTTTTCCTATATACCAAGAGCCTATATGGACAAAGTGAGCCCCTTTGAGTAAGTGACCATTTCTTGTCTACAATGATGAAAGTTAACAAAGAGATGGAAGAGTAAGCATATGAGGCACGATTAAAAAAACAAATGATTACCTTTATAGAGGAGACAAAGCGTGCTTGTGAATGCATAGATATACAAGTCAACTCCGTAAAGAATATCAGAGTTTATTGTGTCGAGATCACGAAAAAAGTTGACAGGTTATGGATTTGCTCTTATAACCGGCAGGCCATCCTACACTTGAGGTAAGATTGGAAAGGATCTGACTATGGAGAAGTTAACGAGTACCTGCAAATGCCAAGACGAGTCCATAAGGAAATTAGAAACTCAACTTTCTGACATCATAAGTCAGTTGGTAGGTTAAAGTCAAGTGGCTCCTACATCGCTCACAGCTAAGGGGGGAGATGGATATTTTGAAGGAAAGTTAGAGATGACTAAGTCATGGAGCTTATGTAAAAGGATTGTTCAAATCACCGTATTACATGTTTCAAGAGGTGTCGTCCTGTGTGTAGATAAACTTGGCTCCAGTAGTGGAAGATATGGGGTAACTACTAGAAGGAGTTAGGGAGATAATGAATTCATATGCTAGAGTTTCACCTATCCTTGAGAACTTCGGATGCGCAAAGTAGTGGAACACATTTACCAAGGATTTTGACAACGTGACTCGGCAAGCCTCCTTAGCTTTACTAGGGGAGTGTTTCTTTTAATTATGCTTTATTTATACTTTATATGCTTTAGTTTAAGAATTGGGTAGGGTAATAAAGGCTTTAAATCTCAGGAGTAGTCAGTTTTATATATTTTATGTTGTGAATTACTTTTGATTGAACATGGATGAAAATTTTAGTTGATGACCATAATGATGATGGACTACCTGCCTATTTGACGAAATTGTTATTGTCATAAATTTTATTAAACTTTGACTGGGGTTTGTTCTTTGGTGTTGATTACTATTTGATTCATTTTCTTTGTTGGGTATTTGAGTAGTTTGATGAGACTTGTAAGGATGTCTGGTTTGACCTTGCCATTTTCTTGGTTATTGAATTATTTTTGAAGCTTAATGTTGCAAAAACTAAGTTTGAGGATATGCATTGGGTATTTCTGACCGTTGTTTTGTGATTTTGTGATAAACACGGTTATCCTTAGTTAATTTTTTTTTTATTTTGAATTATCGGTGAATCCCGTGAAATTTCGATTACTTTCACTTAGATATGCTATGCTATTCAAAAATAGGGAAGTAGACTCCTAGATTTTGTGTTTTGCTTGAAGACAGTATTCTTATGAGTTGCATCACCTTTCTTTTACACTTAATATAGTTTTGATTAAGTGATTATATGATGAGAAGTGTAATCAAGTTTGAAGTTACATTTTGATTATTGATGGCATTTGCATTTACATCTATGCATATTATTCCTCATTTATTATAGTGTTGGTTGTCTAAGTTAAAAGTGGTTCATTGGTACTGTGTTGTCTAGCCTAGGAAGTTATGTATTTTTAGTGAGTCATTTGTATTGTGTGTTATGTTCGTGCAATGGCTTGAATATGTTTCAATTAGTATTTTGTAAATTAAAATTTGAGATTTTAATTCAAATGGATCGCAAGTTATGTGATATGTCAAATAGGCTGATACCCTCTTTCAATAGTAAACGGATCCGACACAAACACAACACAGAACCCGAACGCATCAAACACGAACACGACACGATAAGAAGCGGATCCCACATGACACGACACGACACGAATACGGCCCGATAAGAAATGGATCACAACTGACACAATACAACAACTTGATAACTCGACCCATTGACACCTCTAGTTTTTTTATCATCAACCTAACCAAATAACCAAAACTAAAAATTTAAGATAGAAATAATAAATGAAATTGATAGCATAATTTTAAGACTCATAGAACTATGGTCCTTTATCTTCAGGGTGTGTTCTTTACACATTGAAAATATTTTCCAGAAAATTTTTTGGTGTAAACACCGGAACATTCATCCGGTGGACTGAGCCAAATCCAATTTTCCTTCCTCTGGCTGAAAATAACTTACGACCTTTTTGAGTGTAAGTTATTTTCCGGATAATTCAAGAGTGACATTAAATCTCAAATACTTACTTCCAGAATTTCGTTTGCTAAATTTATTTTCATTTTTTATTCTTTTTCATTCGTTTTTCTCTCAATTATGGGTCTCACACTAATATAACTATCATTATGCATATTTTACTACTATATTGTACTATCATTTAATTTTGAACAAAATCAATTTTTTATTAATCACAATTACTTGTAAGGTATTTATTACCATTGTTATAAGTTTTTTTAAACTTGTATTCATAAAATTAAAGATAAAACCATTAAAATTTTTTATTTCAAAATATTTTCATTTTGTCAACCGAACATCGGAAAATTGTATGAAAAATAGATTTTTTCATATAAAATATTTTCCTTGGAATCCAAACGAACACACCCTCAGTCTAGATGTTTTTCCTCTCTAAAAATATTACTATCGTTTTTCACTGCTTTCATTATGACGTGTAAAATGTATTAAAATCCAAATAGGTGCTGTCGGGGATTTGCTATTTAGTGACGGTTTCTTGCAATTGTTTTATATATAACATCATTTTAGCAATGAATACCAACGGGATCCGTGGCGCAATGGTAGCGCGTCTGACTCCAGATCAGAAGGTTGCGTGTTCGGATTCACGTCGGGTTCAAACTCCCCGATCTTTCATAAGATTCTTTTTTCGGCACAAAACTCTAAAAAAGAAACCAACTACCATTTCATTTTTTTTTTTGGGCCGGACTCCGACTGTTCCAAAGTATTAGACGTTACAAAACTCTAAAAAGAAACCAACTACCATTTCCTTGTTTGGGCCGGACTCCGACTGTTCCAAGAAAATTGGTATCTAATGAAATTTATGGCCAAGAATTAGCACTTAAGCCAGGGGACGACTAACTAACTAGTTTCTGGATATTATTAGTATATCAAACTGAAGAACAGAACCTGCAAAATCAATTCAAGCACGTAGCTTGCAGAACTACAATACCCTTGGATGATGGAGAGTCAAATTTTTATTAAATTTCGTGTGACAGAAAAAAGCTTGAAAACAAAGAATCTCTTAAATGAAATCTAACTTGGAAAAAGGGGCACTACCCTCCCTTCGTTTTCCTCCCCTTAAACAATAACTGAACACATTACAATCAGCTAGTTCAAGATCAGTGATCCATCGTATTGGGGCAAGTTTAAAGGAAGTTTGTGTAGGAATGTAATATTACGAGTTACATCTTGATTCAAATATGCTTTCAGCAAAGTTGTCCACGAGATATACGATACATGAGTAACCCTCCTTTCATATAATTTCTGCCACCTCCACATCATTTGATATAATTCTTGTCATTGTAAGTTATCCTATTAATCATTGACAGTGTTGTCGTCTACCTCGGGCTTGACAAAGAACTCAATATAAGCAATGCGGCTAGGTTGCTGATAACCAGCAGAATCTATGTGTGTATGTGAAGTAGAGGGTCTTGCAACCGAAACCAGGTGCTGAACTTTCAGCATTCCACCTCCGCCAATTGTCAACTTGCTTCCTCGATTATCTCTTATGACGCTGCCGGGTATGTTTGAAGTTGTTGCACGCAGAAACTTGTACTTGTACCTTCCACATGCAAGAGCCAGATCAGAGAAACTAGCAGATTTACATAACAACAATTTCAAATCATGGATTCAGTGGTATTGACTTAAACCTGTAAGAGATTTGACGATCACAACTAAAAGAAATCAAGAGATCAGTGTTGGCATAGTACATAAAGTCTATCTGCAAGGAAAAAAAGGGCAAATCCTGTAAATTGAGGAAAATCATGCAACATACATATGTTCATAACTAAAGCCAAGCTCAACCTGTAAGTCACCATGGCCTTCGCCCCTAAATGTGACAGAGGGAGGAACTGGCTGTAGAGTTATCTTAATGCTTGATCCTGGCCACTCAAGGTCATCGATAACTTCCTTTAGAGCAGCAGACTTCAAGTGAAGCACAATATCGAAAAAGTTATTTGAATCACAAGGAATTGGTATTAATTGATGAAATGGAAGCTTTTCAGATCTACGTTCTATTGATTGAAGTTGCAGGTATAGAAAAACACAGTTACCTGGCCTACGTGAAAAACACACTTCTCTATAATCTTCAAGATGCTAGTGACCTAAAATTTCTCATTTACATAAATGTAGTATATTTGATAATGGTCTAAATGGTCCAGCTGGAAGCTGAATAAAGAACAGAGATACACCTCCATGTCGCTTCAGCTTGAAAAGAGTTAGATGCACTATAACTGCAGCATATGCAAAAGTAAGGACAGGAAGTACTCCAAGGCACCAATAAACTTTGGAGGAAAAAATTACAGTCCAATTAGAAGCGGAAAGTTGAAACCACTCAAACAAACAGGAGATAAAGCATGGCTACTGCCTGATATGAGTGGGAGGGCAGGAGATTCCAATCATATGGAGACCTAACAAACTAAAAGAAGGGGAGAAAATCATAACTTTTTTACAACATTCCAATTATGAATGGTTCAGTGCTGGAGGATTAAGTGCAGGAGTGTACAATATATTGCTTCACAATGTACATGCCCTTGATTTTAACCCACTACCTTGTGGTTTTTAGACACCTTAGTTGGTATAAGACTGTATACCTGCCACTTTCAGAAAATATATGGCTCCTTCTGGTCCAATATAAAACCATGTGTAGAAGATTTGGCTCAGACCAACATATGAAGATATATAACAAGTAAATGCAGCCAACCCAATAAGACAGTTCAGTGCCTCATGGCACGCTTTAATATTCCATCTCTTAATGACTATCACCCAATATACAGTTGAGTGCCTCATTGCAGTCGTACATCTTTTATATTATAAATTCTGTGGTTAGCCTTTGTTGTGGAAAAAGAAAGGTTTATATAATTTGCTCTTATTCAAAAACATGTATGAAGGAACTAATCTCCATCTTCGCAAGTTTTGAAGAAATGAAAGATGTTTGCATTCATCGAAGGATGAAAGCTCCCTGGAATTGTGAACTCAACAATCTGTTTCATTTGACAGACCCAAGCTACAGCCAAGACATTAATGTGGGCTATATGAATACCATAGTATGAATAAAAACAGCTCTCTACATTTATACATCAAAATAATGAACCATATGATCATACACGTCAAATGAGATCACAAAGACTCAGGCTATTGCTCTAGTGAAGATAAAGTTGAAATAAAGCAGCAAAAAAATTTTGGAAAGTAAAAGCCATACACCTTGCCTACTGATAAAATTCATCCTCATACTTGGTTGTTCCACTCAACTACTGGTTAAAAGAAGAAACACGCACCTTAACTGTGAAACTTAGAGGAGTGCTTCCAGCAGGTTCAAAGTTGTAGTCCCATGAGATAGTGTCAGGGATCCTTGTTCTGACCTCCGCATAAATGCAAGCATCTAATGAATCAACTGACCTGTCCCCCAAAAACACCCAATCTAGAAAGTCTTATAAAACAAATGCAAGTAAGACGTTACTGATCCAAAGCCAGGTAAAAATCAGAAGCTTCATTACCTAGTACCCTACCCATTCTGTATCAGTCGATTCTAAAGAAAACACACAAACTACATCCATTTAATTCCACTTTATCTTTTCTTTTCAATTATTTAAATGAATTTGAATACCAAATTCCCAACCCTGCAACATCATACCATAATATCAAGTTTCCCGATTTTGGAATATCTTTCTTTTTTGGTCCTTAATTTTGGAATATTGTAATCTTCAATTAGCAACAAGTATGAAAAACACATCAAATTTCCTTTTAGCCTATGTCCAAAATTTTCCTCAACAAAAACATAATTATTTTCAAAGTTAAAATCAACATCCCACTTATATGTTTACGATCATCATTCAGTTCATTCTATTAAAAAATTTTAAACTAATCAAATCTCCAATGGTGCTCAATAATGTAAATAAATTCAAACAACAACAACAACAAAGCGTTATTCCCACTGGGTGGAGTCAATTGTATGAATCCTCTATGTCATTGCTCTCTGTTATATGCTATATTCTCATTGATTTCTAATAGTATTTAAAATTAAATTTAAATAATAAAAAAGAGAGGAAATTAGAGGTTTACTTAAGAAGAAGTTGCATATCAGGCCCCGGATACCGAATTTCAATACTAGTTGAGTTTCCTGGAACTGAAAATGTATTGTATAGACAATCCACAAACAGCCCTAAACTCACCCCGAATCGCGGTCGCCCTTCTGCACTGTATTCATACCTTACAAAAAGCTAATTTTAAAAAAAAAAATCCCCAAAATTCAAAATCAATCCAAAAATCATCTAAAAAATAATTACTAGTAAAATTGAAATGTTTGGCTTACAAAATAAAAAAAATAAAAAAAATGAAATGCTTGGAGAAAGTACCTCTTTTTGTAAATAAACTTTTGCCTGAAGACAACTGGATTCCTCCACGATTAAAACGACGCCGTGTTCTGATATTTCCAAAACTGCGTCCTAAATTCACAGGCAAACTCTTAAATTAAACCCTAAAAATTAAAAATTGGAGAGTTTCAGCTTCGTAGGATGAAAAATTAAGAAAACCTGATGGCGTTTCCATCGGACGGACGTGAGAGCATCAACGATACCTTGGACGTTGTCTAGCTGGCATACCAGATCCGGCGCGTCACCGTCGGCGTCAATCGCCGATGAGCTCATTTTTTATTTTTCCTCGTCAAATTTTCCCGCCAAAAGTTAGGAAAAATCAGAATTGTATAGGGGAGAATAATTACATAACCTCTCTCAGGTTATCAATAATTTCACTTGGAGCTCCAAAAGTTTCTAACTTTCAACAAGTAGTAGTATTAAACTTGCCTCTTCTATTTTGGGTTTTACTAAATAACAAAAGCACTCCTTACTTGAAAAATTCATATAAAATGCTAAACATTATTTTCTTTACCAAATTGCCCATGACTCATTAACGAGACATTTATTTCCAATGTTGTGAAATGATCACTTATACAATTTTAGATGTGAAACATATTGTACTTTACAAACTTACAAAATATATGGTATGATTATACGATAAAACTATAGAATTTTCGTTTATTTCATACTTAAATGGTATTGTAAAGATTACCCATAAAAGAATTCTCGGTTCACCCGTTGTATATGAATAAAAATACTTTTTGAACTTCTCAAATCTAACTTGTTTTCCTTTCTTTATCTTCCATAAAAGTTACATCACTCACTATTATTCCACTCAAACTGTTATCCAAAATCTTAATTGATAATAAGCGATAGTTTAAATTTGTATACATACGTTTGCAAATTTTAAGATCTTATACGATTAAAGAGCGACAATTTGAATTGTTTATGTGTAACACTTCTGAAATCGCATCTTTGTTACTATTACTAGAGTCATTTAATATTAGCCCTAACGTACCTAAAGAATAGGCAGTGAATGTACTAATTAGATATTTTCCTCTTATTGAATATCTTTTTTCATTTAGTTATTGATGAAAATACTTGATTCAGCCACAAAATGGTTGTGCTACATACGTGAAAGTATAAGCAATTTGTTTTTAAATAATGGAAAAGTATGTGCAATATTTTTTGTAAAAAATAAAATTCTTAAACATGCTAAGTTAGATATTCCAATATAAAATAGATCTAAGACTTTCTAAATCTTTTTTTTTTAATCGGCAACAATCTATACACCTACTCCTATCTAAGGGGAAGAGGTAGGAACAGATTGAGAAGTTGAATTTTGGGGAGGGCAAAAATTATAAATACATATTCTTGGAGAGACAGTTTTATAATTTTTGTAAAATTTTATGGGTTAAAGTCGATTTTTTTTTAAAGGGAGTTATTGAAATTTTTAAAAAATATCAAGAAAAATATAATATTTTTGAAACCCTTGAGGAATAAGATTATATAAATATATACATAGGGAACACTTTTTTTATATTTTCTAAAATTTTTGGCAAGGGCAAAGTTTGATTTTAATAATACTATAATAATAGTTTAAAAAATTTTAAAGGAAGAAAACATAATTTTAAAAATCTTAGGGGGCAGCCGCCCCTCTCCACCTCCTATGATCCGCCCCTAGGAAGAGGGAAAGCCCAACTGGGCCAAGAGAATTTGAGAACCTAACCTCTATCCTAAAAATGTAAGTGATTCGAATTTCTAACCTCACGTCCAAATAAGTACTTGATGGCCAACTCACCTAATGCGAGTTGGTCTTAAGACTTGTCTAAATCACAAACCTTTTTTTACATATAATTCCAAATCGCAGTTTTAATTTTTAAATATTAACAATACCTATGGCATACTAAAGTTCCAATCTTAACGACTTCTCTTAGTTTTAGAGGAAACTTCTACAGTTAAAGGAGCTTTTGTAACATCACATATTCAAGCCATTGTGGTAAGAGTATATATGGTGTCATCTGGTATAGCTCAAAATCAGAGAAAAGTCTTTTATTTTATTGGTGTTATCTGGTTTGGTTCAAGAAATCAACTATATATCTCTTTAATTAGAAAACAATCCGCTATAGTTCATTGGAATCATCCAATATAGTTCAAGAAAATTGTTTCCTAGCAACATTCTTTTATTTTATGGATAGTTTGTTAAAGATAACCAAGTGCAAAGATGCTTCTATTATGACTTATTAAACGTCAATTCGAATCACTAAAGGTATAGGAGGGATGAATTTTGAAAAAAAAAAATTTAATAGTTTGTAAAGTAGATTAGACACAAAAGAAAGGATGATCAAATAGAGAATAATCTCATATTCTTAATGTCCTCACTCTATGTTGTGTTCAACATGAAAACATAAACCATTTATTGAAGAAATGCAATTTTTCAGCTTATGTATAGGCTAGAATCGAATGCTACGAAGTACTACCTATTGTATGGAGGTACTTATAAAAGTTACAAGTGGAATACGGAGGTTTAGGAAATTCTTACGTACACCTGATTCATAACATAATGTCATGAATTTTTTGATATATGTTGAGTCATATCACCTCTTGTTCCATTCTGATGGATGATATTGCTCAACATGGACTGAGGAGTCTAATAGTATTATACCATAAATTCGATTTATGTAAAATTTTGATGAGGAGGTTCTATAGTGAAGAATGTCAAGCAAGATTCATTCATGAATTTAGCAAGGAGGGTTTCTAGGTGCTACCATTTATGCTCTATGGAGGGAAAGAAATCAGAGAAATTTTTTCCATACAAATACAAACCTAGTGTTGTGCTATGGTTTAATAAAATATTAGAGCTCATTAGAATTGTTACTGCTATTGGATGAAATATTCAAAAGATTAGAGAACACAAGGAACTTAGCCTAGAGTGGAAATTCATCCCAGATATCTTTTTGTCTGAGTAGATAAAATCTAGCTGATGTTTTGGTTTGTGTTCTTTTTAATTTAAGTTGGTTGAAGTTGTGAAATTCATGTATCCACTGCTAGAACTATATTACTAGCAAAGCATATACTTAAAACAAAAGAAGTTGATAGATTCCAAGAGAAATTATATGTTCTTGGACATTTAAAATCTAGATGAACAAATTGATTCATATTAGTATTAAAGTATCATAGCTACAAATTTTAAAAAAATTTACAATCTTGTTGAAGGTACCATATCATTATACTTTAAGAAATTATACAGTACAATATCATATGTTTTAAAAACTTAAATTGTACAAGTTTTTAAAGCTAACGAAATGTTTCTCTCAATAGAACTATAGAATTCTCAAAACCCAAAATTTTACACACAAAAATTCAAGACTAGAAATTAGTATCAATTTTGCTGAAAAAACGGAAAACTACAAAGAACCCTATTTTTTACAAATATACAATCTGTCTATTTTTCTTTTTCTTTTTTTTTATAAATAAAATGGATAAAAATTTAAAATGAATTTATGCAAATGTCAAAAATACTCCTAAAGCTAATATTAATTGCCTGGAACCCTCCTACCAGAACTCCGGAAGGGATAAATTGTGTTTTATATTAAAATACATAAATAATTATGTTTAAAGACATTAAATAACTAAAATAATCATTTAAATAAAAAATTTCAAGCCTCTTAACAGTCTTTTAACCACATATTTAACGGTTTCACTTTAATCCAAACTGTAATGAATAAATTATTTACACAACATAGGGATAAGATGAATATTAGCCAAGTCAGGTAATTTGTAATTTATCCCCAAAAACACACACACAAAGATAAGGGCAAAAGTGTCATTTGGCAACGACGTTTTCGTCAAGTCATGTCCCAACAAAATCAATCCCGTTCAATAATTCAATCCCGATTTCTCCCCTTCTTATAATACCGTACACACACTCACTCACAACAGTAATGTCACACGTAGCAGCACTTTCCTAGGGTTTTTTCTTCAGCACACAAAGAAATGCCTCAAAAACCCTAAATTCTCTCAATAAATTTGTACAGAAATTAATTTCTTGATGAGTATTACAGTCGAAAAACGGCGGTCTTTATTAGTATATTAATTCATGGAGGTATCGCAGTCGAACGGCGGCAAAGGGAAGGCTGCGGATGGCGGAGGGGTAAGTGATGGAGGTCCTTCTACGGCACCGGCGCCGTCTCCGATTCCGAATGTGAATGCACCGCCGCCGTTCCTGGTGAAGACGTACGACATGGTGGATGACTCGAGCACCGACAAGATTGTGTCTTGGAGCGCTACGAATAATAGCTTCGTGGTGTGGGACCCGCCGGAGTTTGCTCGCGACCTCTTGCCCAAGTATTTCATGAGCATAATAACTTCTCCAGCTTCGTTCGCCAGTTAAACACTTATGTATGCATTTCTCTCTCTCTCTCTCTCTCTCTCTCTCTTTTGTGTTTTAGTGTATATAATGTGCAGAAATTGAGTAGGAATTTTTTTTTATTGAATCTTTTTAAAAATTTCAATTGATGATTTGTGTTTTTGTGGGGACTGAATTTCCCATGATGGGATATTAATGGTAAATTTGTGGTTTTGAAAAAAGTGTTTTCTTGCGAGGTGTGGTGATTCTTTTTGTTTTTCCATTTTTTTCTCTTTGTTTTCTTTTGTAATTGTACATAAATTATGTAGGAACTTGGTTTTTGTTGAATCTTTTTTTAGGGAAAATTAGTATTTGTGATTTGTAGGTTTTTACTTTTTTTTTTTTTTAGGGTAAATTTGGGGTTTAAATTTCAGTGCTTTGTGTGTTTTATTGTCAAATATGGTCTTCTTTACAGTTCTATTTTAACTTGTGTTAAAATGTAAGTGTGTTATTGGCAAACTATTGTTGATTTAGAATGCAGTTACTGATTCAAGTAACTTTTCCACGATTACAGGTTAAATATCAATCAATGGGATTTGAAAATTTATTAAAAAAAAAAAAAATCAAGAAATGGAGTTTAGATCTTGTAGTGTTAGTTGAGGTTGAGTAATCTGTGGATTGCAAACTTTTAATTGTCAATTCGAGTATGACCTGATGTGTGACTTATCAATGAAAAGAAAAAGTAGTATGTCTTACTTTGTGTTTGTGGTCATGGTGAACAAACAGGGGTTCAGGAAGGTTGATCCAGATCGGTGGGAATTTGCAAATGAGGGATTCTTAAGAGGTCAAAAACACCTACTTAAAAGTATTAACCGTCGAAAACCTGCCCACGGGCACATTCAGCCACAGCAGCAACCACATGGACAGAGTTCATCAAGATGGTCCATGTGTTGAGGTCGGGAAATTTGGGCTTGAAGAGGAGGTTGAGAGGCTAAAGAGAGACAAGAATGTGCTCATGCAGGAACTTGTTGTACGGTTGAGGCAACAACAACAAACTACCGATACTCAGTTGCAAACAATGTTGCAGCGGCTTCAGGGTATGGAACATCTGTTGCAACAACAGATGATGTCTTTCCTGGCTAAAGCTGTTAACAGCCCTGGATTTTTGGCTCAGTTTGTACAGCAGCAAAGTGATAGCGGCCGACGCATAACTGAAGGCAGCAAAAAACGGAGGCTTAAACAGGATGGTCTTTCAGATGATCAATCTGTTGTTGGTCCTACTGACGGACAGATTGTTAAGTACCAACCCATGATGAACGAGGCAGCTAAAGCAATGCTCAGGCGGCTGATGAAACTTGATTCTTCGCCTAGATTAGAGAATTTCAGCAATACACATCTGATAATTTCTTGCTTAGTGATGGCTCATCTTCATCTATGGCAATGGACTGTGGGAGTTCTTCTAATATTGTTTCAGGGGTGACTCTTCAGGAGGTAAGCTGCCAACTAATGTGCGGCCTTTCATGCCAGCAGTCATGCAGCTGGGATAGGTCAAAGTTCTTCAGCTGCCATTTCTGATAGTCAGTAGATCTTCTCTTGGTGCTGCGTCAGATATAAATCCAATGTATGGAGCAGAAGCGGTGCATCCTTCAACACTCTCTCCAGCAGATATGATTATACCCGAGCTTTCTCAGCTACAGGAGATTGGTCCAGAAAGTAATGTTGACATTGTAGGTACTGAAGCAGAGAATGGTGCTTTCATGGATCCTATGTCACTATCAGTGAATGGAAAAATTACCTTGGGAATTGATGATTCACAAATTGACTGGGATACTTCCTTTATTGATGACATGGAATATCTTCCTGGCTCTGTTGACCCCTTCTGGGAAAAATGGTTTCCTCCCCAGCAATCAGTCGAGACTGAGGATACGGACTCGAATCAAATTGATGATCCTTCCAAGGGGAGTCAAATGAAACCTGTTGATAATGGATGGAACAGGACTCAGAATATGGAACAGCTGACAGAGCAGATGGGACATCTCACCGTCTGTCTCTTATAAAAAGCTTGATCTTCTATACAATATGTACATGTCTTACTATCTCAAGTAAATTCTGGGGATGATATTAATCTGTCTAATCATTACGTGTCTACTAAGTTTCTAAAGGAGCAGTTAGTATGGACGAACCATTTTAGCAACTGGTTCTACCATCAGCTTTTAGTTCATTGTTTGCCCTTAAGCCAGAAGGTGCTCTTTTGGTGAATCCTCTTTTTTGTGTTTTTTCCTTGGTGACAAAGTTGGATGGTCTTGATGGGCAAATAGTGTCAAAGCTTCAACTTGAGTCTAATTTTTCTTTTTTCTTCATTTTGTAACCTTTATACAGTGTGGTTCTCTATTCTGCTCAAGAAATATGTTATATTTTGAACCTCGCATGTGCTCTATAAGAAGCAGTATAAACTTCCTTCTTTGCCTTCTTGTATTGCTATTGGACTCTTATGCTGATGGAAAATACTACTATAAATTTGGTTTTTGATTTCATCCGTAAATTTTGCAGGTCAAAATTAAATTTTATAGAATTTTGCTTACATCAATTTATGTCATAGATTTCATAACATTTAATCCATACCACAAGATTTATAAGTATCAGGTCTGCCTAAATATTTATCTATCCTGATTAGTTCCCTAGTGCCTGTGATATGTTCAAGCGTAATATACAAACCTTTAGTTAATCATAGACGCAAAATTTGCAGGACCGGATTTGCTTATGTCTATCGGCTTGCTCTTTTCTCTTGTGCAACTTTCTTTGCCAAGAAAGGATGAACTTTACTTCTAGAAAGCATTTAAGGAGGTGTTTGGTTTATGGGTATGAGATAGGGAATAGGAATCAAAGTTAATGATAGTTAATGATACTTAAAGATATTGTTTGGTTAAATATTATGGGAATCATTCTATGAGAATGAAAGTGTTAGAAAATGTCTATTTTCATTCCTTACTTGTGACATACATTTCAAATTAAGTAACTCATTAATATAATGAAATATATTTATATTTCACAGCCAAACAAGGAGAAATGATATAAATCCATATTAATAATAGAATTTATGATTTTCATTCCGATTTCGATTTTCGATTATGAACCAAACACATCACTAAGATTTAATTTTTATAGTTGTAATAAAAGATCCGTGTACTTTCCTAATGGTTGTTGCAATTGATGCTAAGTTTTTTTTATACTGCATGATGATTGGGTCCAATTTAGTATGTTCTAAAATGGAAGTACAACTCTACATTACTACCATCACAAGAAGTCCACTTTAAAGATTTACAGTTAAAGAAAATACTTTAAGGTGGATTCGTTTTATGGGTCTATTTATAGATTTTGTAGTTATTAAAAAAATTATATAAATCATGTGATATTAAATGATATTATTATATCTTTTGACTTATGTGACTTATTTAGTAGCTACAAGATCTACAAGTAAACTACTTAAGAATTTTTTCATGATTAATTGGGCCTCGCTGTGCACATTTCTGTCCGTCAAAATAAGGGAAAATGTCGCCTAACAAGTAACAAATACCTTAATTAGTGAGTGGGTGCGTAAAATAGATTACACTTTTTGCTGGAATTGATTGTATGTAATTTAAATCAACAATTTTATATTGTAAAATGATAAATAGACTCACAATGTTGTACTTTTATAAATGACTAAAAAAATGCATGTACGATGCATGTATAGACGTGACAATCTATTCAATATTTTTTATAAAAACATTTTAAATAATATAAAATTTTGATATGTTTCATTGAACTACAAAAATGGTAATAAAATTATGAAAAGTGTGCATTTGAAGTCATTTTGTCAGTTTGAGCCATTAGTGTTAATGAAAATTAATTTTTTTAAAATTAATATTTTCCAAGTATATTGAACTAACATTTCAAAAAAATCTTGAAGCCAAATTAGAAAAGAAAGAAAAGAAAAGAAAAAATTGGGCTGAAAATTGGATTACCTAATAATTTCAACCCTTCCCACCCATCCATCTCTACCGCTAGCTAACTCCTTGATCCACATCCAGTACTCCCTAGATCCCATTCCTATCCTTTCACCCTAGATCTCAACCAACAATCCACTACATCAAGCCCCTCTCACCTCCCCGATCTGCCTCCTATTCTAGTCCTACCACCCCATCCTCCACTTCCAAATATAACACATTCCTAACCCCCTATCCCATCCTACCACCTGATAACTTCTCCCACCTTTCATCTGCCTATCTATTCTAATCCCGCCATTTTCTCCCAGCCTCCTACCCCCATCCACCTTTGGTCGATTTGCCGCCAAACCTATCTAGTCACTCCAAACCTCCAATCCTCGAGGCCCATCCTCTGATTTGTCTCACCACATCGCCAACCGAGCACTCCTCAAGCCTGTCTCTTATACACATCTAGATGTGTATAAGAGACAGGGGGGGTTGGGTTAGGGAAATTGGATTTTAATTCCACTTGATCGCTAACGTATATTCTATCCCCTCCCCCAATCTCAATCCACCATTCCATTCCACTCTAATTTCCCTCTCATCATACCCCGC
Source organism: Cinchona pubescens (assembly GCA_025175665.1). Taxonomy (NCBI): domain Eukaryota; kingdom Viridiplantae; phylum Streptophyta; class Magnoliopsida; order Gentianales; family Rubiaceae; genus Cinchona; species Cinchona pubescens. Next base: position 127,668 of record JANKKI010000058.1, read on the forward strand.
TACCTCAATCCTTGCTTGTGCTTTTCTAAGTATTTTAACAATCTTACCCTCAATAAATAAGATTCCGCTATCTCCCTAAGGCTCCAAACTAACAAAATGACATCAAATGAGCACTTTTGATAGTTCAGTGACCATTTTTTCAAAAACAATAATTCAATGACCTTATTTGGGACATCTAATAATTTGATAATCTTATTTGTAATTTGCTCCATTTTTTTTGTTAACCTAACTAAAGTAATTGTTCCAACTCTTTTAGTGCTTTTAGAAAATGACTTAATTTTTTGTCATAATCGATTTTATAGACTTTTTTCAATAAAAAAGTAACAATGGTAAACTAAAGCTCTTATTACACATCACCTGAGCAAATCTTTTATAATTTATATGAATTATAAAACTTATATTCATGATAAAAATTATGTATAAGAGTATATTACATCAGCATAAGAGTGATAACTAGAATATTTAATTATCTTAGCATGAGTTATATATATACATATCTTATATATATATATATATATATATATATATTGTCTATTAAATATATAACTTTCTAAGTTGTTTTTAAAAACTTCAACAACCAAACAAATAGAATGCCAATAAAAGAGAATAATACATAATATTAACTACATTGTGCCTTTTTAAAAAATATATATGTCTCGTATTACCACCACCTAAATTACCAATAGCTTCAATTTGCATAAGATCAAATCGCATCATCTAAGTGAGAAAATATGAACCAAAGAATATGCCAAATCACTAAATTTAAATTCTTGTATATCATAACAAGACTAAATTTTTAGTTAACCAGAACCTAGGTGTTGTGGCAATAAATATATATTGCTAAAAATATGCATATAATAGTAAGTATTGTATATAGACTCTTATGAGATTAAACTCATCAAAGTAGATTTATGTAATTTAAGATAACACTTGTATCTTCATACCTCCTTGTTGAATGCATGCAATCTAGATATCCTCCCACCACATTACTTCACTTCTTAATCTTATGAGATTAAACTCATCAAAGTAGATTTATGTAATCTAAGAGAACAGTTGTATCTTCATACCTCCTTGTTGAATGCGTGCAATCTAAATATGAGTCCCAATGCTTAACTTCTTAATCTTTTTTCTACTTCTTCCTCCTGTGATTTTTTTTTTCTTTTTCAACTTCTTCTCTTATCAATTGGGTTTTAAAGTTCTATTTTTAAACATATAGGTATTCAAAGACTTATACCCTTCATTACATGCTCTTTTGCTTGTAACTCTTACAAAATTATGGCACTTATTGTAAATATTAGATACTTTAATTCAAAGACATATAGAACTCTCAGGGATTAGATTTCAAATGTACATAATTGAAATGCAACAGAGTTCTAATATTATTTAACCTTCTTTTTTTTTTCTTATCTTTTAATAATGGAAGAAAAGAGTTCTTTTATTTTAGGTTAATAGCACTAAACCCTCTTGAACTACACCATTAGTTACACTTTGCCCTCCTGTAACTCATTTTATAGGCGCTTAACCCCTTTTTAATGATTGGATAAAAATACCCTTGCTAATAATAGTTTTTCTTTTTCCAACTATTATTTTATACTTTTCTTTTTTTTTCCTTTTCCCTTCCTTCTTTTTTCTTCTTTCATTTATAACATTTAGATCCAGCAATAACTTATAATAATATTTAATTTTATACTTATATAAATATATTTGTTAACAAAGGAATATCAATTTTTATTAATTATCTTAGAACTATTTATTATACACATCTTTATTTATTTTTTAATTCTTATTATAAGAGGATATATATTTGTTATATTGATAAAGTATTTTTTTATCTAAATTAAATTATAAATTATAAAAAACATATTTAAACAAGTTAGATTTATAATTAGTCGACTATATTGAAAAACAAATAAACAAATTAATCAACTAGTAATATTTTTATTTATTATTTTTTTACATTGATAAATTATTTACCCTTATTTTTATTTTTATCTATATATCTGGATTTTCAAACTAATATTTTATTTATTGAGACTCAAATTTTTTTTTATTTGTTGAAGCTCTAATTTCCTTATATGTATTTAAATAATTTAAGTCATAGTTTAAATACACATTAGTGTATATCTTATTTATATACTATTATAAGGAAATTGTTTAGTTTTACAATATTTTTTGAAGTATTGAGTGTATTCTTATCTTAATTAGTTAAATCAAATTAAAAAATTTTATATGTCCTAATTATACAAAATATAACGACATAGGAAACGAACTAGCTATTAGTATCAGAAAAAAGGAAATTTTCAACTAATTTTTTCTAACTAATTTTTTCTTAAATTTTATTGTTGTAAATTCATTACAATTTCCTTTATTAGAATATACGTTAGTTACATCAAAGTGGACTTAAAATGTTAATTATATTTAAATACATATAAAGAACTTAGAGTTTCACTAATTCAAAATTTTGAGTCTCAATAAATAAAATATTAGTTTAAAAATTCAAATAAATAGATAAATATATAAAATAAGGATTAATAATTTATCAATGTAAAAAACAATAAACAAAATTATTACTAGTTGATTAATTTGCTTATTTGTTTTTACTATAGCTGACTAATTATAAATCTAACTTGTTTATATATGTTTTTATAATTTAATTTTAGATTAAAAATACTTTATTAACATAACAAATATATATTGTTATAATAAGAATTAAAAATAAATAAAGTTGGGTATTAAAATTAAATAATTAGTTAAAGAAAATTAAAAAATGTATTTTAACTGTGCAAATATTTATAGCAAAACAAGTGAAGTAGCTAATGGCAAGCAAGAAAGGAGAAAAGGAGAAATAAAAGAAGAAAAAGGAAGAAGGGGAAAAGGACAAAAAAAGGTGAAAAAAATAGTTGGAAAAAGAAAAAGAAAAATGATTCCTTAGCAAGAATGTTTTTATCCAATCATACAAAAATGGGGGGTTAAATACTTATAAAATGAGTTGGAGGGGATAAAGTGCAACTAAAGCTAAAATTCATGGGGGTTCTTACTGCTATTAACCCTTTTATTTTCTCCTTGTGCGTTAGTTCATTTATTTTTTCTTGTTTTATTAAATAATTAATATTTTTTAATGATATGAGTTTTAGTGAATAAGGTAGCGTAATATAAACTCTATCATATGTTTTACTCTTTATACTTAGATAATTGAACTTTACATTGTTGTCCAATATTTTTTAGCTCAAATTCTAGTATGGGTGGGTAAATTAAGAAGATCAAAAAAAGAAGAAACACTTGACTTTTTTTGGTCTACTTAAATTGCCTGTAATAAAATGATGATATACTATCACAGTATTGGAGAAATATACCTATTATGTTTGAGTTTTGTCCAATAATAATTTGTAATTTTAGAATTTCTGTAAGTGTCAAAGTTCATATTTAGTAATTTATTCTACATGATCAAGTTCAATGTTTGTGTACATGCTTCGTATAGGGTAGTTCTAAACTTCACATTTTTGTTCATTTTTTATTTCAAATTCTAGTATGAATGGGCTTTAAATTAGGAAGATGTGTAGGGAGAAACACTTGAGGTAAAAACACAACCCACACTTTTATAATAGTACTAGAAAAAAAAAAAAAAAAAAAAGCATGCACTTCGAATGTGTAATACTCTCGATATGTTGAACATTTTCATTTTAAAAAAATAAAAAATAAATAACCAGTGATATAATAACATAGAGGATAAAGTTTAAACATTTTATTTGTATAATTTTTTTTTTATACAAAAGGTATATATTTTAAAATATATATTTAATATCTTTGTTCTTTTATTATAAAATTTTCACCTTTTTTTTTCACTATTGTTAAGATATTTGTTTAATGTCATTTGTTTTTATAACATTAGACTTATTTGCATCTTCAGGATTATTTCTCTTCCATACGCTTAGATAATGATTTCTTGATAACGACACCATCAATTATTTGAAAGAAAAAATAAATATATTAGGTATAGTAATAAATTTTTATAATATGTTTTATATGCTCTGTCATTATTAAAAGATAAAATCACTATGTGAAGTATCAAACATCATTTTATAGATAAAGTATTGATATTCTTTGATTAGCGAAAAACATTTACATAAAATCAAATGATATATGGATAATAATTACAAAAATTAATTATAATTTCAAAAAAAAATAAAAATTAATCTGATTAAAATGTAAAGAATGAATACATCAAGAAAATTATTATAAAACTTTAAAATTTAATTAAACTAATATATTTTGCATGTTATTGATAGGTTCACATAGTATATTAAACTCATTATAAAAAGTTAAAATGATAACTTGTTCTTTTATGTTGCCCTGAAATCCAGCAAATGTTAATAAAAATAATCCTTTATATTTTACTATAAAATACACACAATACTAATAAAAAAACATATATGTTCTAAAGATGTCAAAAATTACACGTTATTTTAATTAGGTTGTTATATAAATATCTATCATAATTAATTATCATTAATATATTGTGTAAAAACATATACATATAGTGAATATATAGGTATTTTTTTTATATTTCATAAAGTTATGATAATATCTATTTTAATATTCTATTGAAATTTTGAAGTTTGATCTCTTCATTCATATTGATGACATAAAATGTGGTTAATCTTGATACAAAATACTTTCTATTTCTCGTTTAGGTTCTCAAATTATAATTTGTTATAGTGACCCCACCAATGACTTGATCATTTAAAAATAATTTTTTTCCATAATATTGAACTTTTTAGATATATCTGTATGTATTCTTTATCATTACTAAAAGATAAAATCATTATCAAGTATCAAATATCATTTTATAGATAATTAGTGTTAAAATTCTTTTATTAGAAAAAATATTTACATGAAATCAAATAATATATAGTAATAACTACAAAATGATTAATTAAAATTTCAAAAAATATGAAAAAAATGAACTTTAGTAAAATGTAAATAACAAAGATATCACACTAAACAGATTAAACTAATATATTATCTATAATATGGATAGGTATCACGTAATATATTAAGATATCAAAAGATATTTTGGATATATTTAGTTCTAACTATATCCAACATAACACGTAATTTTTATATATCCAAAATTAGTTATTATACATTGATCCTAAACTGCAACAACTTCATGTTGTAACTAAAATAAATACATGATTGATCACATTATAATAAAAATAAATTTTTTTTATATTTTTACTCAAAATAGTTATAGATGTTATTGACATATGGAAACATATAAATTTAGTCCACATAACTAACATGCAAGAGCGAACTTAAATAAACAGCTAGAGAAAATAAAATTATTATTTGTTTATTAATAATGTATAAAATAATTATAGAAGACTACATTTATTTGGAAAAAAAAAATAATTTGAATATATAACAGTAATAAAATAATATTTTTATTTATTTTTTACTCATTTATAAATAATTTTTCTACTCTTAAAAATTTATACCTTCTTATTATGTACACATGCCAGACTTTTGTATTAACGTAAGGAAGAAAAAATTTGAATATACATAATAGTTATATTTTATTTTATTTTTGATCAAATATAAAATTTTTATACAAAATAAAATATTCATCTTAATACGTTTATGCCCAAATTTTCATATAAATCTAAAGAATTATGTTGTGTAGTTTAAAATATATATAATAAATAATAGTAGTATTATATAAGATAGATAATCTTGTTATATTAAATGGCGAGTGTAAAATAATTATAAAAGATTGTTTTTATTAGGAATAAAAAATAAAATAATTTGAATATATATAATAGTTATAAAATAATATTTTTATTTATTTTTTCCTCATGTATAAATAATTTTTCTACTCTTAAAAATTTATACTTTATTATTATGTATTTATGTCAAAATTTCGTACTAATGTAAGAAAGAAAAATTTGAATATACATAATAGTTATATTTTATTTTATTTTTTTGATTTATCGAATATAAATTTTTTATACAAAATAAATTTTACCATCTAATACGTTTATGCCCAATTTTTCATATAAATCTAAAGAATTATGTTATAGTAGTTTAAAATATATAAAATAAATAATAGTAGTATTATAAAAGATAGATAATCTTATTATATTAAATGGAGAGTATTTTAATTAGGCTAATTATTCATGAAGGGCATATTAGACATAACTATTTAATTAAGGGTGTATTAGACAAGACAAAAAATAAATATTATATATCTCGAGTAGGATTGTATGACTAAAAATAAATGGTGACTTCCTAAAAAATAGGTAGTTAGATTAGAGAAGGAGTAATTTAGTTATATTTTTTAATAAATTATATTTCATTAAAAGCAGGTATTTTAACCTTTACAAAAAAGTAGAGAAATATTTTAAAGGGAGAAACAAAAAAGGGAGAAACAACTCGCATTTATATATAAGTAATAATAGATAATAGATATATATATATAAATTTTACAAGATGTCTTCTATTATTTTTATTTTTTTTTTGGCACAAAAGCTACGTTAATTTACCTGTTCATTGCTTAATAAATACAGTGTAGATTTTGTCTAGTTATTCACTGGTCGATTTTGGGTTAAACAATTTTAGTTTTTTTTTTTTCGATTTTCGGTACAAGAAAATCAAAATCATATTCAAATCAAACTTTTGTTTGGTTAGGCAATTAACTAAATCCTTTCAGTTTTACTTGATTATCTTAAGATTTAGTTTAGGTGATTAAAAAACTAAATATGAAACTAATAAAGATAAGAACTCTAATAAAACTAAAACCTCATACTAACAATATTAAATTCAAACCTAAAAATTAAAAACTAAAATCAATATCAAAGTGTGAAGTGATAGAAATATGAAATGGATTGATATTTTTAATTTAAAATAATTTATCTTATTAATTTTATAACTAAATCTAAATTGTAAAACCAATTTTTTTATTTGATTTTTTATTCAATTTGACCAAATACCAATTATCTAAAAAGTTAAAAACCAAACCAATTTAATTTCGAGTACTCAATTAAACCAAACTATGAATACTCTAACTCTACTCTACTCTACTCTGAAGTCTTTCAACACTTCTCTTTGCAATCAAACATATTTCATTAAAAGCAGGTATTTTAACCTTTACAAAAAAGTAGAGAAATATTTTAAAGGGAGAAACAAAAAAGGGAGAAACAACTCGCATTTATATATAAGTAATAATAGATAATAGATATATATATATAAATTTTACAAGATGTCTTCTATTTTTATTTTTTTGGCACAAAAGCTACGTTAATTTACTGTTCATTGCTTAATAAATACATAGATTTTGTCTAGTTATTCACCGTCGATTTTGGGTTAAACAATTTTAGTTTTTTTTTTTTCGATTTTCGGTACAAGAAAATCAAAATCATATTCAAATCAAACTTTTGTTTGGTTAGGCAATTAACTAAATCCTTTCGTTTTACTTGATTATCTTAAATGGATTTCAGGGCAACATAAAAGCTAAATACTCTTAAACACATCTAGATAAGAACTCTAATAAAACTAAAACCTCATACTAACAATATTAAAATTCAAACCTAAAAATTAAAAACTAAAATCAATATCAAAGTGTGAAGTGATAGAAATATGAAATGGTTTGATAACACCTAAAGCTAATAAAACAAAAATTTCGGTTATTGATTTTCAATAACTAAATCTAAATTGTAAAACCAATTTTTTTATTTGATTTTTTATTCAATTTGACCAAATACCAATTATCTATAAGAGACAAAATCTACACTGTATTTATTAAGCCTGTCTCTTACCAAACTATGAATACTCTAACTCTACTCTACTCTACTCAAGTCTTTCAACACTTCTCTTGCAATCAAACATATTTCATTAAAATTGGTTTTACAATTTACAATTTAGTTAGAGAAATATTTTAAAGGGAGAAACAAAAAAGGGAGAAACAACTCGCATTTATATATAAGTAATAATAGATAATAGATATATATATATAAATTTTACAAGATGTCTTCTATTTTTATTTTTTTTTTGGCACAAAAGCTACGTTAATTTAAATGTAAATTGGTTTATAAAAATCTAATTTTTATAATAGATAAAAGTATTATTTATTCAGATTTCTTTATACTTAAATCTTCAAATAACTTAAATTTGCTTTTTTCGATTTTCGGTACAAGAAAATCAAAATCATATTCAAATCAAACTTTTGTTTGGTTAGGCAATTAACTAAATCCTTTCAGTTTTACTTGATTATCTTAAATTTAGTAGGTGATTAAAAAACTAAATATGAAACTAATAAAGATAAGAACTCTAATAAAACTAAAACCTCATACTAACAATATTAAAATTCAAACCTAAAAATTAAAAACTAAAATCAATATCAAAGTGTGAAGTGATAGAAATATGAAATGGTTTGATAACACCTGTCTCTAATACACAAAAATTTGGTTATTGATTTTCAATAACTAAATCTAAATTGTAAAACCAATTTTTTTATTTGATTTTTTATTCAATTTGACCAAATACCAATTATCTACAAAAATTAAAAACCAAACCAATTTAATTTCGAGTACTCAATTAAACCAAACTATGAATACTCTAACTCTACTCTACTCTACTCTGAAGTCTTTCAACACTTCTCTTTGCAATCAAACATATTTCATTAAAAGCAGGTATTTTAACCTTTACAAAAAAGTAGAGAATATTTTAAAGGGAGAAACAAAAAGGAGAAACAACTCGCATTTATATATAAGTAATAATAGATAATAGATATATATATATAAATTTTACAAGATGTCTTCTATTTTTATTTTTTTGGCACAAAAGCTACGTTAATTTACTGTTCATTGCTTAATAAATACAAAGGTAGATTTTGTCTAGTTATTCACGTCGATTTTGGGTTAAACAATTTTAGTTTTTTTTTCGATTTTGTTTCTCCCTTTTCTTAGATGTGTATAAGAGACAGGAAAGGATTTAGTTAATTGCCTAATTTAACAATCTGTCTCTTTACACATCTGATTATCTTAAATTTAGTAGGTGACAAAAACTTAAATATGAAACTAATAAAGATAAGAACTCTAATAAAACTAAAACCTCATACTAACAATATTAAATTCAAACCTAAAAATTAAAAACTAAAATCAATATCAAAGTGTGAAGTGATAGAAATATGAAATGGTTTGATAACACCTAAAGCTAATAAAACAAAAATTTCGGTTATTGATTTTCAATAACTAAATCTAAATTGTAAAACCAATTTTTTTATTTGATTTTTTATTCAATTTGACCAAATACCAATTATCTAAAAATTAAAAACCAAACCAATTTAATTTCGAGTACTCAATTAAACCAAACTATGAATACTCTAACTCTACTCTACTCTACTCTGAAGTCTTTCAACACTTCTCTTTGCAATCAAACATGCTAATTTCCTTGGTGTAATGAAATTTCTAGGTGTGTATGGCTTCAAAGTTATCGCAATAAGGTTGTTGAACTATATATTATTATTCTGCCTTTCTTACTATTTTTTTAAGAAGTTCGTTCTAGGCCAAGGAATAACAAAGAGTACCTAAAATCGTAGACTTCGTTACTATCATCTGTTAATTATCGCTTGGTTTTTCCATTAATTTCGGACTTGATAAGGGAAGTGTTAATTCACATGTGCAGTTCAATCCCCCAATTTCAGGTTGTAGTTAGAAATCCCTTCCATATAGCAGCAGAGAACAAACTATATTTTGGAGTGAGTAGATACATTTTGATCTTTAAGCACATTTTTTGAGTCTTTTTGCTAGGTTGATCTTTAAGCAAATGCTCAATCAATAAATATACAATCAAAGATACTTCTGATTCTAAAATTTCACTAAATAATCACAACAAAATACACATGGCAGATTTCAACTCGCTGTAAACCCTAACTCAACTCATCAGCCAGGAATAGAATACTGACGTAACCACAAAAACCTCACCTGCCCTTAATTTTCGATTTTTATTTCCTCATGTCAAATTTTCTAAGGTCTTTGGCCATGCACTTTTTGGTCTAAAACACTCCTTTTACGTGCACCATGCAAAGTATAAATAAAGACTTAGAGGTTGATAGACTAGAAAGTCACTGCACACCACAATGTTAAGAGAGAAAAGGCAAAAGCAGGCCCTGAGGCTCACTTTACCCCCAGTTTCATCAGCAAATTCTTGGCACAATAGGTTTCTATCACCATCACCATCACCATTATCATCCTCGAGTTCAAACTCTAACCTCGATGATTTTGAGAAACTTGCTGTTCTTGGACGTGGAAATGGTGGGACAGTCTATAAAGTTCGCCACAGGCCAACAACAGCAATTTATGCATTGAAAGTACTTAAGTTTGGTGAAGATACCGAAAGGGTTCAACAGCAAGCGTTACGCGAGGTGGAGATCCTTAAAAGGGTGGATTCAGGGTTCATTGTAATGTGTCATGGGGTGTTTGAGAATGGATTTGCAGACACGGATGGAGGAGGTGAGGTTTGTTATTTTATGGAGTATATGGAAGGAGGATCACTCCACAACCTCTTGCAGAAACTATCATAGATTATCTGAGGATGCTATTTCTAGCATTGCCAGAAGTGTTTTGCAAGGACTGAACTATTTGCATACCATGCAAATTGTTCATAGAGATATTAAGCCATCAAATCTGTTGATAAACAGTAAAGGAGAGACAAAGATCGCAGATTTTGGCGTGAGTGGAGTCGTGGCAGGTACTGCTAAAGAGCTGTATGGTTCATGTATGGGAACATGTGCATACATGAGTCCGGAAAGAATTGATCCAGAAAGGTGGGATGGGATTTATTCTGATGGCTGTGCTGGAGATGTTTGGTCGCTCGGATTGGTAGTGATGGAATGCTGCATTGGTCATTTTCCATTGATTAATCCAGGGGAGAAACGAGACTGGGTTACTCTAATGTGTGCAATTAGTTTTGAAGAAACGAGGGAGATGCCCGAAACTGCATCAGCAGAGCTCCGAAGTTTTGTGAGGAGGTGTTTGCACAGGAATTGGAGGAGTAGAGGAACCGTAAAGGAACTACGATGTTAGTGTTCTTATTCGTCACCCTTTTGTGACTAAATTTCAGAATAGTGCAGAAAAACAGCTGCATTATTATGTCTCATGCAGCTGAAATGGTACTAAATTCATGCACTTACCCGGCCCTCCTGCTTAATTTATGAGATTTGCATTAATTTTAAACAAAAGCAGAGGCAGAAGTTTGAAAACTATCACGAAGAAAAGGGTAAGAAATGATAAACTCTGTTTGAGTTTTCAGTTTTTCAGTGGTAATTTAGTGATGAGATTTCCTACGAATCTAACATAAACAATCCAACTTTTGCAATCTTTTTGGTCTTCAAAAGTCTATACTAAAAGGCTATTTTTATACAATTGAATAAAAGGCTACATACAAACTTACCTCTATATGGGTTAGGACTAGGGACTAATGGAGTTGTGCCTTGATGTGGAGGAAACAGAGCCAAACCATACTCAACAACGAAGCCTTTAACACAACGGAGGGCCCGAAAGATAATCATATTTGACAAAGCAATAGTTTCAATATTAGGTGTTTATTTCTCAATATTCCAAGCTTACCATACGACTAACTGAACATTTGTATTCAACAAAAACAGTTAACGCTTGCTAGGTAGCCATCTTCCTGCAAAGCACTGATCGCTGCTGCCAACTAGTAACTTAACTGTACAGATATTGGGTATACAAAGCAGCATATATCCGAAACTGATAAGAAAGCAGTCCGATAACAACCTTCCAGCAAAAGCATCAGATTCAGGCATCTTGGTAGAGGCAACCCCAGATCAAGCTCATCAATAAATGGCATGATTAATTCAAGATGCTCAATCAAACAAACTTGCTGCCCATGCTAGTTTGGATATGAAACGTATATCATTTTTTGGGCGCCAAGTGATTATGCTTCCTAATTTCAAAATGCTTGCAAAGAACACCACCTGTATCAACACCAAGTGTACTGTTACAATGGACAAGTGGAAAATTTCATACAAGTTTGAAGAAGATTTATAAAGTAGGAGCTACTGGTGTAATGACAGTCAGAAAACATTTTAAGAAGCTAGAACACCTTCAAAATACCCAGAAACAAGTACACAAGAAAAATTTTGCTAGCCAAAAGGTAAAATGAAGAATAACTAAAATGAACCTTTATCCTTGATTCATAAATGCAATTATTAGTTCCAGATGAAAAAGGGAAAGGTAGTTTTGGTTCATGAAAAAATGAATTGAACATGAGGCATTAAGAAACTCCATGAAACCTATTACATTTGATAAATTTAACAACTAACCTGGTCTAGAAATAAGATGAATACGAGATCGGGGTCCCTCAAGCATCCAGCTATTGTCATCAAGAGATTTAACCTCTTCATTTAGAGCAGCCATCAGGTCAGATTTCAGAATTGCATAAACAATAGTATAAGAAAACTTCAAAAAGTCGATATAAATTTCTTGGTTTAAGATAGCAACAAACAATCAAGGCTTATAAGAGCAGATAAATTTGAACAGATTTTTACTCATGTACAGATTGGAAAAATTCTTTGCTATTCACTCCACAATATGAAGCGAGTATTGTAGACCGTTGGATGATTGAAAAGTAGTGGAACCCTCTTGCATTTCTAGATGTGTATAACAGAATACGGAGTGGGTAGCCAAGAAATTATCAAGGAAAATGTTCATCTGCTTTATTATTGGGAAGTGTTACCAGGTGGTATAGGCTATTGGTATCCCTGACCAATGTGTTCCCACTTAATAGGTTGACACCACTGTAATATGCAAATGAGTCAGCTTCAAGTAAAGCTTCAAGCTCGAAAAGTACTACAAAGATCATTATTTTTTACCCAAGAAAAACCATTTATTTAAATTTCACGCAAATATATTATTTGTCACCAACAGAAAAAAAAAATCAATATTATTTCTAACAAAAGTTTCATTACATGACAGCAAGAGAAGAAATAATTTGAATAACCACAATCACCAATTTACAAAATACAACACTATCCCACCCAAAAGATAAAAACTTGATATGGCAATGAAGTCATATATCTGTTGATCAACCCCAATATCGAACAGACTTGAATTCTCTGTCCAATTATACTCAAAAGTTTGTCATCGCTAGGCAGCAAGTACAATGATGACAATGAGAAGCACAATCCCAAAGATGACCAGAAGTAAGCACATCTGCAGTAAACACAAAAAGTAAACAGTGCCATTTGCTATAGCAGTATTCAAAATTATATGAAGTGGAAGGCGAGAGGGAATTAGAAGTATAGCCTTGTTGTTGCAGTGATATTTTCTACCAACAGAAAACCTAATAAATATCAATTGTCATTAACACACCAAGTTCATACTAAAACTAATTGTGGCCAGATGAATTTAGAATTGTGGAACATAACATAATATTACTCATTTGTTATGTTTCTAGAAACAAAGGACTCAAAAACTTCTATAAAATTACCAACGATGAGTTTGATCTTTGCGTCTTTGCTGCCTTGGCAAGTTGTGATCGGCCTTGTGCAGTTGCAGCATGAGCATTCTCAACATGTGAACCAATATACCATCTAATGTCAATAAGTTCTCTTCATTATCTGTATAAGAGACAGTCTCATGAACAAAATCTTAATAAAAGGCGGAGCCATCAGATTTACCAATCATAGTTCCTTGTTCATGGACAAGCACCGCAAGATCTTTAAATATGTCATTCACCTCACCAATTTGTTGTTGTATTTCTTGTATACCCTGCTCTCTTTCCTCTATTATGGCCTCGTTGAACGCAATCTCATTATCCAACAGTACAACCTCCTGTCTGCAGCACAAACACTTTGAAGCTAAGACACACTAACATTTAGGATATAACTGAATACACTTTAGCAAGAGTAACATTGTCAACAAACACACCTTCTAGATTGTACAAGAAGAGCTTGCTGTTCTGAACTCTTGCCTAAGTTACATCTGTCTCATGATCGGTGTAGCTGCTTATACAATACAATGATTTTCGCAAATAAAAAAGAGATAATAAAGCAAAGCATAACTACTGCCCAAGATAAATGCTAATATAATCATCCGGAACAGTCTGCACATATGATATCAAACCAGAGTCGTTCCACAGCTAGCATAAATGAATTCCAATAGAAAAAGAAATTTCAAAAATGAACATATAATATACAACAATCACTAATTACCTAGATGGTTGGACTGCTTGGGTAACAAAAGGAGTATATGCTGTCTCCCTCTCAGCTGACAGCCGCTGAGCTTTCTGAAACTCTTTTAAGACTGCCTGGAAATCTTTAGCAAGCTTAGCATCTGTGATTTTCTTGCTGGCCTGCAAGTAGCAGCGTAAGCTGTTCACAAAACAAAAGGGGCAATCGAAAGGGTGAAGCAGGGCTAGAGGAATTGGCCATAGAAAAGAAAAGTTCAAGTATGTTCCATATCAGTCCATATGAAATGCTACCATCAATTGGCATAGTAAACCACACCGTACGAAAAGCAAATCATTTAGATTACAGAACAAGCCAAAGAAGATCATATCAAAAACAGAAAGTACTTCAAAAGAATATGAAGAGCGACATATCAAACGATGATGCTGAGGTGGAAAAGGGATTCCTTTGCTTGTTTGTTTCTTTAGCATTTGAATGGACAGGGCATCAAAGATAGCATCTGAGGGAGTAGAGGGAATGAAGGAGGGAAGCTAGCGATAGGCCATACCACCTGAACAAGAGATACTTACACTGACTTCAGCATGATGGTCTGTTTCACTAGCTTGCTTTAATTTTGCTGATGTATCCTTAACCAACTGTCCAATATGTAACCTCGTCTTGTGTCTGCACTTGAGCAAAATCAGCATAATTAGCCCATGAAAAGACAATTTTCCTCTAAACCAAAGAATATGAACATTATATCAAGACCATAACTGGTTTAGTTCATAATACTCAAAGCATGAAAATTAGCAAGCTGGGTACAGTTTAGATTATATGGGATTAGTATAATAGCTGTAGATTAAAATGCTCAAGCTCACTGTGATCAGCTCAAGAACTTTACTAGTAATTATGGAGTAGCTTGACTTCTTACAACTAGACAAAACTAGGCCATACCATACAACCACCAAGAACGTGGGTTGTCATATACAAAAAATGTGAAAATCAAGAAGATGATCAAATTGCATATCACTCTATCGCACAATCCAGCTTTATTGCTTTTAAGCTATCCCCAACTCTACATTCCCCTACAAAAATGAAACTCGACTCTTTCTCTTATAAAATCAAGCTTTATTGCTTTTAGATTATTGCCTATTCCACATTCCCCTATAAAAACTCTTTATAGTATTTTGCTTGAATCATCTTTTATATGATTCGTACTATAGATTCGGCAATAATCTTTATATGAATGCAACAATGATTCATAAGCACAATATTATAGATCGCAACTCGTCTTGTGCCAAATAATGCATCGTTCACACACCACCCACCAAACATTATAAATTGAATTACAACCCCTAAAGCTGAAGGCATCAGAAAAACAAAAATTATAACAAAATAAAAAACAGAAACCCACCTCACTGCCCCAAAACAATCAAAACCCAGATCTATTATTTAAGAAATACAGAAATTCGACGAAATCACACGAAATTGAAATGAAATTAAAAAAAAAAAAAAGGAAAAAACTTACAGCTTGTCACGGAGCTCAGGCGTATCTTTGGGAGTGCCGAGGGCATTAACTAGCCTTTGAAAAGTAGAGACCGCGGTATTGATCTGGAAAATCCCCGAAGCCACAGCTTGGGTCGGATCTTGTTTCCCGTTGGCGAACCCTCTCGGCCTCGACGACCCAAATGCCCGACCCGATTCTAGATCCTGAAAACTCATATCTCCAACCCCCAGCAACAATTTCCCCAAACCAAGTGGGGAAATTTTGGGGATAATTGGGAGGGTGAGAAAGGGGGTGATGAAATTTTTAGATTTGTAGGGAAATGAGAAGAAAATTATGGGGTGTTGCCGGGGGAGGGGGGGGGGGGGGTTGTAATTTGAAGGAAATACAAATCTTTGAATTTTGGAATTGGAATTAAAAAATAAAATAAAATAAAAAGATTTTTTGTTATAAAAGTTTTTAAACACATGTACAGAATGATATTTAAAGCGTTGGCGGGCAAATGGACTTGACTGCCAGTGGGCTCAGAGGATGAAGAAGTGACGCGTGTAGGTTGGAGAAAGAAAAAGGAAATGCAAAAATATAGTAGAGTTTGTTCTCTGCTATTTTTGGGGTTTTGTAATCCTATCTTTCTGTATAGACCCGGTATTGAGTACATCATATTATTAAAATTAAATTTTATAAAATTTTATTTATATTAATTAATTTTATAAATTTGATAATATTTAATCTATATCATAAAATTTACACGTAAAATTATAAACTAGATTTACTTAAATATTTTTCATCTTCCCATAACTTAGAGCCCCTAATTTGGTCAGTCAAATCAATCTCTCATCTTTTAAAATAGGTTAATTACATTTAGAAGTTTGACTATAATACTTAACCGTTTGACTAAATTACAAAATTTCTCCTTTTTGGGTATTAGTTAATGATTAATAAGACAGATCAAAATTTAAAAAAGAATTCTAAAATTTTGATTAATTAATTTTGATTTCAAATTTAATTCGAAAGAAAATTCGATTAATCAAATTCGATATTCGATTTTTGATTTTGATTAACCAAATTCAATTCTAGTTAATTGGACCCTTAACACAGGGCAAATGACAGATCCTTCTTTCCTTTCTCATTATTTTTTTTTTTTTTTTGATACAATTTAATCTAGATGTGTATAAGAGACAGTGTAAATTTTTATTGATATATGATTAAATATCCTGTAAAAAAAAAATTATATCATGTAAGTTAATTAAATAATAAATAATATAATTACGTACAATACTATAATGTCATTTAACTTGCAAGTATTAATAAAATACGTATAGCAAAACTATGTAATGTGATTTATGACTACTAATTTAATAATATAATTAAGTATGAATTAATATATATAATAATATAATAATTATACGAATTAAGTTAAAAATAAAACTAATTATAATAATTTTCAATAAATATTTTTTAGTTAAATAACTTAATTTATATTTGAATGATGTACTATTTATATATCAAAATATTTTAATAAAATATTACTTTTAATTATTGAATTCGGTAATCGATTAACCAAATTAAAAAATTCTCTCTATTATTTTCGAATTCATTAACCGTATTCATGAATTCAATTAACTAATTTCTGACCAAATTCAAAATATACCAAATTTATTAATCGAATTGAATTTGAAATCGGTTACAAATTCAATTAACCGAATACTTTCATACCCCTACTTGTCTCTTATACACATCCATGTGTATTATACAGAGATGGAGGTGATGGTACCAGAAGCTTAATTATCCCTCAATATCTTGCTTAGATCCACAATTATCTTCAAACTTTTTTAATTTGCAATTTAGTCCCAAAGTCATTTCCCTACCATAAAACACATCTTCTCCACCATCACCTCCACGACACACCTCCATACTTCTACAAGGAAAATTTTTATATAGATCAAATCCATAACATAGTGCCATGAACTCATTATTCAAAAAACTTCACATCATCCACTTATGATGATGCGAGGTGATGTGAAAATTTGTAGAGCAAGAGATCCATAACACTATGCCGTGAATTGAGTCTATATAAGAATTTTCTGGTCTACCTTATCCCCTTAACACAAATATAGCCCTACACATATTCACCATTAGTTTAAGAATTTTGCATGTTGGCCAATTTATTGGATAACAGTCAGCAAAATGGCTCTTGTACATATGCATCTGTGAATAATAATAAATCCAATCATCATATTCATGGCCTTCTTCTTTCTTCGATTCTTAAAGTTTCTAATAACATCATTGGTAACAAATACTAAATCTCAAGTGGTGAATTTTACTCATTGTGCAGCCACCTACGGACTTATTTGTTCGGCCGTAACTCGGGTGATTTTGGCATCAAATTCTTCTTAGCAAACTTGAAATTTCAAGCCCGTGAGTTTGCGGTTTCTTAGTGAGAAATATGGTTACTAGTAGGGCTACAAATGAACCGAGTTACTCGAGAGTAGTTCGCAAGCAAATCTATTAAAGTATTAATAATTATACCGAACTTTTTGAATACTATATAAATTTTTTTAAATTTTTTTTATTATATGTAAAATTACTAAAATGGTTGTACTATTTAGAAAAATTACATATTTTACTTACGAAAAACTCGAACTACTTGAGTTTGGCCTCAAGTTCTATCTCGTTTTACTTATTTTTGAGCGATCTCGAATTGAGCTCAAGCTCAAATTTTTAACATTGTTCGACATCGTGTTCGAACTGTCTCTTATACATAAAAACTTTTGATTTTGAATTCGAATAAGGACTTGTGCGACTCGATCTACGAACAAATACTAAAAATTATACACATCTTTATGTGTATAAGAGATTTTTCCTACGTATTGTATAAAAATTGAGCAATATGTTATTTCTTCAATTATAAAAATTGTCTGTACTGGTGCTATATTTTGTATTTTGTAAAAAATTATGACTACCCTACGAAAAGGACCTTGTAATTGTATTTAAATTTATTTATGATATAAAAAAATTACTTTTACTTTAACGGTTCTTTCCTAAGTAACTTCAAAATCGTTGTCCCCCTAATGACGGGATCCTAGCTTTGACCCTATACATAACTGTTAAAACATGAACATGTTAAGGTAAATTTTGTTTCTCATTATTCCCAGTATTTTTTCTCTTCTCTCCCATTTTCCTAACCTTAATTTTGTCCTATCTTCTTCAAGCAATATTCGATTAACATAATATTAAGAAGCAAATCATTTCGAAAATTAGCCCTCCAATAATTTGTATTTAAAGGCATCGTGAGGTTAAATGGCTTCAAATCTTTAATTAGTCTAATTTTGTCTCTTATACAATTCTACATGTGATTAAGATTTTAAAAGATTAAAGATAAATTTGACTAACCAAATTTAGGGGCTCTAAGTTATGGGACAATGCAGCAACTATACCATCTCTTATTGCAGCAAGTTCAAGACTAAAATATGTAACCTCAATCTTATACAAATCTAGATGTCTTATAAGAGACATCCTAATATCTCAATTAACAGACATCTAATTATTTCAGAAAACATTCGATACCTTACACAATTTTTAATTAGTTTTTCCAAATATTTTTCATTAAAATTTTACACATCCTTAATGGCAAAATAATATATATATTAAAATATTTTGGATACTGAAAAACACATCTTTGCTGTGTATAATTTTTGCCCAGCAGTATTATAGTCCTGTCTCTTATACACATCTAGATGTGTATAAGAGACAGCTGGTAGCCTTTTCTTCATCTCTCTAGCACCATCCTTCCCTATCCAGTAGTGTATCAGATATATTATTCTAGGGGACAATATTCACAATACATAAACCTTAAAAACTAAATTGTATCAAAAAAAAAAAAAAAAACTAATGAGAAAGGATAAGGAGGAATGGAGCTGCGGGATAGAGGGGGAAGGGTGCTACCACTACTGGATAGAGGGGAATTATTAGCTTTGAGGAGAGACCTAAAGATACTGGAGAGGGAAGGAGAAGAGCTACGGAATGGGGCTACCAGAGTAGAAAGAGAGAGATGAACTATGGGAACGAAGGGAAGAAGGGAAGACTACAAATAGGAAGGGTTGCAAGGGACTATGGCTGGTGCTGCAGAGAGATGAAGAAAAGGGTCCAGTTGCTGGACTACGGATGGTGGTGAGAAAATGAAGAGGGAGGAAAACAGGGTGATAATGGCAGGTAAAAATTTTGAGACGATGAATGAACAAAGTTTTAAACAGTGTTATTTACGGTTTAGAATTCGTGTCTTGCTAATTATATACCATTCCATTTGGTCAAAAGCTTAAGTTTCTTTATGGAGTATGAGGTATTGATTTCAAGCTAGTGACATTATATCCTCATAACTGGTCATTAACCAATCTAAAGAATTCTAAATTTCTTCTTGTGATTTAAGATGTAGTGAAGATCTCTTTAAATTTAAGCTAATGTGAACTTGTATTTAAGAAGTAGAATACTTATTACTTAGGGTAAGTTAGCCGATATGCTTTGCCATTCATTGAAACAAAAAAAAAAGGGGGACAAAAATGATTTAATTGTTTTAATTGGTAAATTGAGAATTTGTCCTTTCTAGTTATAGCTTTGTGATTGTCTTCTTAAATTATTAATACTCAATTATTCACTCTATTATTCGATTCAATAAAATACAAGTAGAACTATGTAGTAGAGTTATCGACCATGATATTATGATATCATCTTATCTGCATCCCCACTCAAATATTTAGCAAATATTATTTTTTATTTTTTGAGTAAATGTGCAACTTGTTTAAGCTAGATGATCTATTGAATGTAAAATTATGTTTTGAAATGAAGTAGGAATGTAAAATATATATTTATATACACCATATAATATGCTCCATTTTATCAAACTTAACACAATTAGTCTAGGCCCAAGAGTTATTTAATCCATTGTAGTAATAAATTTTTAAAAACAAACTTGGTACAATTTTTTAATTTGGTAAGCTTCTGATAATATAGTTCAACATAGCAAAGGTGCATTTTGACCATTAGATTAGTTTGACATGCTCAACTTTACCGAAAACCAAAATGCAGCTCAATTTGGACATAATCATTTTTCATTTAGCTGTCCGATTAACATTTTACAATGTGTATAAGAGACACATTTTTTTTAATAATTATTTTTATGTCATAATACATCACATTAAAAGATTTACTACATTAATTATCAGTATGTCTTCTCTGGGACTAGCATTTTACGCCATAACAGATTAACTTTATGAAGAAAATAAATGTCTATAAAATTTTATGTTGAAAATGACCAGCCTTGTCCATTTCATATTGTTAATTTTTGCACAATTTACATATAAGAGAAAGATAAATCCATGTAAAACTGAATTGTGAAAATAAAATGACATTCCCCCTACAATTTCAAACAAGATTGTTGGATTTTGCATGTCAAAAATGAAAGGATTACATTTCTAAATAAAAACAAAAATCACGAGATATCTTTACAAAATTTGTGTTAAATATAAGAAAGATAGAGAATTTCACGTCAAGTTTTATAAAAGCAACAACTTGCCATTAAGTTACGATGATGTATTGAAGTTATCCATGCATTTAACATATACCTTTTGCTTAATTATAAGTAATTCAAATTTTTATAATGAATTGAAACAAATGCTAATTTTTAAAATTATTCAAATGATGAACAATAAAAATAAAGCTAATAAACATTAACTATTTAAACATTCTCCCTCTTCAATTGACTAACTATGGGATCTTCACAGTTATAAAAAATCTACACTTTCAATTAATTTTGAGGAAAAAAAAATAGTTGAGCAATCCAATTTGCGACAAAGTAATAACTAGTGATTATTGCAATTTCCAATAAAATAAAGATGGAGATGTTATGAATATATTAGATGTGGATGTTGATAACTATAAAAATTGACAAAATAATTTATTTACTATGACCCCAAATTTGATATTTTGTAATTCTAATTTTTATAAGTATTTTGTGTGCGATTTAGGGATATTAGGTTATAATTAGGTAGATGTGTATTTTTAATATATTTTAATAATTTTTAGCATTAATTTTGTGTTAAAATTGTTATTAATGTTCGTATGTTTTTGTTATGTAGGGAAGCGTAATTTTAAAAGTTCAAAAGTAGAGTACATTGACTGAAAATTTGTAATTCTGAAAAAAAAAAAAAAAAAAGACAGAAAAAAAAAAAGCCAGGCTTGTTTTGAGCCTGGCCGAAAGATTTTTTGGCAGAGAACATCCTTGCTGCAACAAGGATGTTGGTTGCTGCAGCGATGTTAGTTGCTGCAGCAAAGGAATTAAACGTGTAAGGGTGTATGTAGCGTAGGCCATCAATGATTGTGAAAGGAATCGAAAGTGGGCTGAAATTTTGGTTATTAACAAGAAGCCCACATATTTTTATAAAGAGCACTTTCTCCTCATTGAGTTATAAGTTAGTTTTTTGAGTATTTTGGAGAGTAGCTGCTAATTTTCTCTTGAGCAATATTACATACTTTTTCTCATTAAATTACTCTAGCAATATTCGAATTTCGATTTCTGAAGTTTGCTCGTGCATTTATTACATTTTGCGTTTTTTGATTCGTAGATTTTTTGAAGAACCAGTTACAATCTTCGGAGGATTCATATGCTTCATTATTTACTAGATAATTATTTTTACTTTAATTTTGTTATTCAATTATTTAATTACTTTCTATTTATTTTAATTAATTTTAGTTAGGGTTAATTCGTAGATCAATTTCGTTAATTATTTTATTTTGCTTTTAATTCGTGGTTCAATTTCGTTAATTCTTTTATTTTGTTTTGTTAGCTTTTCAATTAATTTTAGTTAGGGTTTTCGCCAATTAATTCTTTCGTAGTCAAATTAGTTTAGTCTTTGTTCAATTTATGTAAATTTATTCTTCCGTACAATCTAATATTAGTTCGTTATTTTATCTATATTTAGATAAATAGTGATTGATACCAAATATTCGGTGATTGACTAATTTGATCCTTGTGGAAACGATCCTTATTACCTATATCTACTATATGGTGTGTGTACTTGCAGAATCGTGTGTCGGTATTTAGTTAATTTTTAAATTAGGGTTTGACATGTATCAAATGTCCATTTGCATTCTCAACTTACATACATACTAATCTATTTATGGATTAATAAACATTCAATGTATCTACTTATGAGATTAATGTACCTATCCATGAGTATTTATTACTCAACCATCAAGTATCTCCATGTATGTCATGTATGCCTATAAATAGAGACATTGAAATTCATGTTGGATACATTTGAAAGGAATAAGAAAATAGTTGTCTACTCTTCTCAATATTCTTGTCTCTTTTCAATAACTTCTATATTATTTTTATAACACGTCATCTATTATTACCTGTTTATTTTTATACTTTCAATTGTATTATCATAATATTATTAGAATTTATGTTGATTATTATTTGAATCATTTCTAAATCAAACAAACTTGTATTTACGGCGTTTGAAATAGTGAGCAAGAATTATCTATTTTAGTTTTTGGATGTTAAAAGCCATTTGAATTACATATGTCTTGAAGACACAATCACAAAGGGCAAAATACTATATCCAATCAGGGTAAGAAAAAATCACTGATTTTTCTTCACCACCATATACATGAAGAATTAAGAAGTGATTATCATATCTAAAAGATCCAGCAGATCCATGAAAATTTAAAAAGATAATTGATGAGCACATGCTAGAGAAAATATTTTCTACTTTTCTTGTTGAAAATATACTCCTGCAGCAGCATACTTTAAAAAGGATTTCAAGAACAAATGCATTAATTTCATATTTTCTAGTGGTTGACTAAAATAGTGAGCTATTATTCAAAAATCATGAATTTTGTCTAACTGGTTATGCACCATTCCCTAAAGTGAATGTGACAAAAATTTAAACAATACTTATGGACGTGAACATAGTCAAAATCAACATATTCATGAGATGGTCATTATTAATAAGCACTATTCTGATTGTAATATTACATCTCGCTATTAGAAGTGGCAGAATAATGAAAAGATCAAAGAGAAATATAACAGTTATGGCGTAAAAGACTATTGGTCACATACCTGTCGTACGTTAAATATCCTTCTTAAGTTTTCTCAAGAATTATTGAAATACAAAGAGAAAACCATAGAAACAAGTTTTGTCTATAAAGATTTTAACCGTGGTCATAGTATTATTGGTTTCTTTTCTGAAGAAATTATTAACCATTTAGTTTGGTGGTGGTGGTGGTGGTGGTGAAAATATCTAAGAAAGAAATTGTGATGAAAATATCTAAGAAAGAAAACGTCACAATATTTTATTTGCATGTCTTCATTATGGTAAAATTATGTATCTTATTCTTTTGAATTAATTTGTTATCTTATATTGATCTATTATTATATTTATATTATTTAATAAGAAACACATGTATATACATCTAAATGTATTCGAGATATGAGAATATAGTCATTTCTGTCTCACATATAGTACATTTACACATACCATATCTAGAATTAGAAAATTTGATTTGATTATGAAATCATTGGTAATACAAAATTAATTGTAGACTCCATAAGAACTAATCTATTATTGTTAAGAGAAACAAAATTTACAATAATAATCCATTATTATCTTATATGTTTCAAAGAATTTATTTAGTTTTAAAGATATTCAACTAAATAGAAATTATATTGAAATAATGAATAATGGAAAGAAAGAACATTTCTGTATTACTGCTATCATTTCAATTAATATATGTTTGTTAAAACAAATTACTACTTTTGTTTTCTCTAGATTGTACTACACAAAAGTTGTTATAATTAAAATACATATGATAGTAAATTAGAAATTTACTAATTATTTGATATCACTGATGTGTATCCTAAGTGAATTATATGCGTGAAATTATTAAAATTTACATGGACATAATTTTGAAGAACTAGTAGATTCTTTAATTCAATTAATTCTCTTGTGCTGCTTATTCTCACAAGGTAAATTAATTATTGGACTACCACCAATTAAAATAATGATTGAATCCCTTATATTTCTGGAATATATTAGGGGGTAAGATATGTGGGCCCACTCACCCTTCACATAAACCATTTAAATATTTTATAATTTTAATTGATGTATCTACTTGGTTATATGTATGCTTATTACTAATTCGCAACCTAGAGTTTGCGAGATTGTCAGATCAAATAATTAGATTAAGAGCACAATTTTTCAAATTATGAAATCAAGAAAATTTGTCTTGATAACACTTGTCAAATTATATCTCAAACATCTGACAATATTTGTATGTCAATTGAGATAACTATTGAACATTTTGAAACACATGTTCAAACAAAATGGTCTAGAAGAATTATTAATAAAATGTCTCCAATCAATAGCTAAACCATTACTTATGCGAACAAAATTATCTATTTATATATAATGACATGCTATGTTGATGCAACAGCACTTATACACATCAAACCAATAAATTATTTTAGATAGTTTCTCCCTATTACAATTGACTTTTGGTTATGAGGCTAATTTTCCTATCTCAAGATTTACGGTATATATTCCAATTGCTCCACTACAACGCACAAAGATGAGTCATGAAAGAAAGTTGGGAGTATATATGTGATATGAGTCACACTCTCTGATTAAATATATTGAAAATTAATAAGTGACTTATTTATGACACGATTTGCCGATTATCTTGAAAATCTTCTTTCCCTGTGATAATGGAAAGAATAAGAAGATTAAAAATTAAATGGAATGAATTATCATATTTTAATCCTCATATAAAGCAATGTCAATTAGAAGTTCGAAAAAATAATTCATTTGCAAATATTGCGAATCAACTGGTAGCTTCAATTACAGACCTAAAATGAGTTATGAAAACTCATATACCGACTGAAATGCTCCAAGTGGTGTCTTAGTAGAACAGTTTATCAGCACAAATGATAGTTAACCACGCATATAGTGTAATTGATCAATCGATTCCAAATGATAAGAATTCACTCGTTTGAAGAAATGAGCTAATATTAAAGATGGTCATAGAATGGAGCGAGTGCTCCTGAATAGTCTTTGAGCATAACTAATTATAAAACCCCACAAGTGTATTAGGTACCTGAATTTAAGAAAAATAAAAAAATCTCAATAAGTTATGTCTATACTAAAAAAAAATAGACAAAATCAAAAAGATATTGTTGTCGACAATATTATTTTTTATATTATCAACTAATATTTTGAATAGAAAATGAAAATTTTGAATATAAATTTGTTGAAAAATATCAATATAGAAATTATTAGCTAAAATAGAAAGACGCAATACAAGTTGAATTAAATTTACGTTAAAAAACGTGAAGATTTTGGACATGTGTTCAAATGCCCGAAAATGTAGAGTCAGTATGATACAAATAAATACTGGTGCAAAAATAAAATGAGAAAAATGAAATCGTGCCATATAAAGCATGCCTTGTGATACATCCCAAGGACTTGATGGTGATCAATTGTCCACAAAGGCTCGATTAGGCTCATCTGAATATAGTTCTCAAATTTGTTCACATGGAGCTAATTCTTGGATTATAGCAATTGTTTTAAGTGTTAGTGTCTTTAATTGGGCTGGTTTTCAAGACGTAATTATTTGTTTTTGGGCCATGTATTTCGGCCATTAGTTAAGTGTACAAGAATTGGGTGTTAAGTGTATTATGGGTCAGTAGGATCCACCAACTATTAAAACTAGCTATCCCACATGAATAATTTAGTCCTTAATCCTCCACCCTTAACTAAAAATAGCTGGGGTCTTGTACACAATTGAGGGAATGAATTTTGGCTCTTAAGTTGACATTGGACATTTTAAGGCTCATTCACGTGAACTAGAATTACTCATTCAGAAAAGTCTAAACACTAAGACTAGGAATCTGTATACACTTCTAGATGTGTATAAGAGACAGGTATAACATACTGTATTGATTTTCGCCAATTAGGCTTTGGATCAATTCTTGCTCATAGTTAAAAGATTGCCTTGTGGTTAATCAAGGAGGTCTATTAACAACTACTTTTCGCTTGTGCATATAAACCCTACGTTTGTGACCGAGTTCTACATACCCTGGGTATCAACCCGTATCATCGTGATATCAGAGCTTTGGCTAGAATTTTGGTCAAACTCAAATTGTAAGTTCATCAATTGCTCATTTATCGCTCATCGTGTAATCGCTCACTGCGCATCGCTTCATCGCTTATCTGCTCACCCTGCATCGCTTCATCGTGGTAATCGCTTCACCGCTGCATCGTTCATCATTTAAAAAAAACCGCTCGTTATCATACTGCTCGATATCGTTCACTTAATCTTTTAGATTCGTATCTTTGGTTGCTTTGAGGATCAACTTTTGGAACCCTTTGGCTATTTTCATAGTTTTTACAAGGCTTCATAAGAGAATCTTTGAGTGAAGTAAGATTTTCAAAGAGTAAGGTGAGATCATTAAGAGTGATAAAATTCCAAAGTGAGGTCTTGAGTGCATTACTTATAAAAGAGTGAAATCCTCTCTTATTGATTATCACTAACCTTTTTTTTTTTTTACCTCTTCTCTTTAGTCTTTGTCATGTGACTATGGCACAGAAATTCGTGCAACAACAGACCAAGGAGATGCAAGAAACTGCAATGCACAATGTAATGGCTGGATCTTAAATAAGATGGAGGACTTTGATGAGAAGTTTGCCACTATGAGTCTTGAAATTCAACAAGCAAACCACAAGCATCTACTTCAACTACTCCAAATCAAGAGACCACACGCAAAACCAATACTCAAGAAGACAAAGGAGAGTCTGATTATGATTTAGATTATGATGAATTAACCAATTTGTCTTTTGATAGGAGGCGTGGTCCACGACAAATCCAAAGAAGAGAGCAAGTTCCAAGGCCTAACCCTCGACGAGAACCAAGGGAGGGGATTCACTACCCAGTATAAGAGACAGATATTGAACCACATAAGGAAATGACTCAATGAACTCACTCCAGGTAAAGTCGATCCTGAAGAATACTTGAACCGGGAACAAAAGGTAGACTTTTTGTTTGATTGTTATGACTATTCAAATGAAAAGAAATATAAGTTGGTCAGTATCCTGCTGACTATGCTATGACTTGGTGGGTATCTCGAAATAAAAGAACGACGTAGAATAGGTGATTACCCTATAACTCGTTGGACCAACCTCAAACCCTTCGAAAGAGGTTTGTACCTGCTCATTATCACAGGAATTGGCTAAAGGCTCCAATCTCTCCGACAAGGAATCTAACTGTGGAGAGTATGCTCGAGAGATGGAGATGGCAATGAGCAAAGCTCACTTGTATGAAGATGAAGAGACCACCATGGAGAGATTCATCAACGGCCTCAACAAAGAGATTGCTGACGTGGTTGATCTTCACGAGTACTTGGACTATAAAGAATTGTTTCAAAGGGCAAACAAGGTAGAAAAGGCTCTGAGGTAAATCCAAGTCTAGCTCTCTGTCTCTTATTGACATTTGGATGGTGCTTTGTGAACACAATTCTACATGATCTGTCTCTTATACACATCTAGATGTGTATAAGAGACATGCATAGTAGTTTGTCTCTAGCTTCACATCTACATGGTAGATAAGCTAATTGAGACAGGCTAACAACGTTTAAACACCCTAGACCTTATAGACTGCAATGGTTAAATGACAATGGTGAACTAAAAGTAACTAAGCAAGTGCATGTCTCAATTAACCTAGGCAAATATAATGACAAAGTGTTGTGTGATGTCGTCCCTATGAATGCAAGTCATTTACTTTTTGGACCATTACACCCTCAAAGGACCAAAATTGTCATACTAAGCAGTAGATCGTATTGAGGTGGTAATAACCATTGTGTTGCATCCAATACCTCCCCAAAAAGTGAGAAAGTAACTTTAATAAAGTTAAAGCAAGAATCTTGATGAGCATAACAAGGCTTTGGCCGAACTTAGGTCAAAGAAAACTAATGAAAGGAGTTTGCTAAGTCTAAAGTTAAAGAAGTACGTATGTAATTTGTCTATGGTCTTGCTTGTATATAAGGATGTTTATTTCTACCACTCGACCTAGATGATTCTCTGCCAAGTATGTTTAAAGCTCTCTTGCAGAGTTTAGTGATGTTTTAGATTAGGATGAGAGAAGGTAGATGAATGGAAAACTGCTTTCAAAACCAAACATGATTTGTATGAGTGGTTAGTCATGCCGTTTGGTCTCACTAATGCACCGAGCACATTCATGAGGCTTATGAATCATGTTCTTGTACACTTAAAAAGTCTATAGAACCACATAGCCAAACAGCCAGATTTTGATACTCCTTTTGAAATTGAATGTGATGCATCTGGCATAGGTATAGGAGCTGTATTGTTACAAATAGAAGCAACCTATTGCATATTTTTCTGGGAAATTAAGTGGTGCTTCTTTAAATTATTCTACCTATGACAAAGAACTTTATGCCTTAGTACGTGCTTTGGAAAATTGGAGTCATTATTTATACTCTAGAGAATTCATTATTCACTCTGACCATGAGTCTCTAAAGCACTTAAAGGGTCAAAACAAATTGAGTCATAGACATGCTAGGTGGAGTGAGTTCATTGAGTCATTTCCTTATGTGGTTCAATATAAGAGTGGGAAGGATAACATTGTAGCAGATGCTTTGTCCCGTAGGTATATCTTGATCACTACATTGCATGCTAATTTCTTTGGATTTGAGCATATTAATCTTTGTATGTTTCTGATCATGATTTTTTTGACACATCTAGATGTGTATAAGAACAGGTAAATGTTTGTCCAAGTACTTTTACAAGAATTCACGTCAGCAATCTCTTTGTTGAGGCCATTGATAAATCTCTCCATGGTGGTCTCTTCATCTTCATACAAGTGAGCTTTGCTCATTGCCATCTCCATCTCTCGAAAGACACTCGCACACACTTCAAGAGCATTTTATTGGCCCCACATGAAGTCGATGTTGTGAATCGTAATAAATGCATTGACGCCAACGTACGACCAGTACTTGTCCATCCATGCCAGTCTCATGGTATTCATTGTCTTCATCATGTGTATAAGAGACAGGCTTTAATCCCACTAAATAGTCTTCGGCTACACTCGTCCAATTGCCATCCTGTCTCTTATACACATCTAATCGACATACATGTTGAAAAGATAAGAATATCTATACACTAGGCACCTTATTGCGTCTTGTTTTGAAAAGGAATTTGAAAACTTGGGAAGATTGTTTGCCAATTGTTGAATTTGCTTATAATACACAGCTATGCATTATAACCACTACAGATGTCACGATTTGAGACTGTTCTGGATTAATGCATACACTAATTTTGATATAGGTGACGATTCGTGGACGAATCCTGCTAAGGAGGAGATGATACATCCCAAGGACTTGATGGTGATCAATTGTCCACAAAGGCTCGATATAGGCTCACGGAATCCGCACTTCAAGTTCCACAAGGTCCAATTACGAGATCAAGAGTTAAGAACCTCAATAAAGCTATGTTGGGCTTAGTTGAAGTTGTTGAAGATCAAGAAGAGCTTACAAACCTTTTGGAGATGAAGTCCACTAAAGAGTCTAAGATGTTCTTAGTAATGGACGTCCAAGTCATTGAAGATCAAGCCTAGGATGAGAAGCTGAAGAGCCGAAATTTAGCCTCATTATTTCGGCCATGGAATATTCTTTTATTTTGAGCCCAATTGTTTTAAGTGTTAGTGTGTTTAATTGGGCTGGTTTTCAAGACGTAAT
The DNA here is from genome assembly GCA_025175665.1 of Cinchona pubescens. Lineage (NCBI taxonomy): Eukaryota > Viridiplantae > Streptophyta > Magnoliopsida > Gentianales > Rubiaceae > Cinchona > Cinchona pubescens. Next base: position 158,163 of record JANKKI010000058.1, read on the forward strand.
TATTTGTTTTTGGGCCATGTATTTCGGCCATTAGTTAAGTGTACAATAATTGGGTTTAAAGGCTAATGGGTCAGAGGATCCACCCAACTATTAAAACCAGCTTATCCCACATTGAATAATTTAGTCCTAGAATCCTCCACCCTCAACTATAAATAGAGGGGTCTTGTACACAATTGAGGGAATGAATTTTGGCTATAAAATTTCAGTTTTTCTTTTTCCTCTCATACGAGTGAATTAGAATTTTTAGATTCTCTTTAGTCTTGTCTAGACTAGGAATCTAGTTGGGGCTTCAAGATTGAGCACTTGAGGTTATAACCAACACCAGGTATTGATTTTCTGCCAATTAGGCTTTGGATCAATTCCTTGCTCATAGTTAAAAGATTGCCTTGTGGCTAATCAAGGAGGTCTATTATACAACTAAACAATCGCTGTTAAAAGATTGCCTTGTGGCTAATCAAGGAGGTCTATTAACAGGGTAGATCATGTGTAAGAGACAAACCCTACGTTTGTGACCGAGTTCTACATACCCTGGGCATCAACCCGTATCACCTTGTTAAATAAAATTTTTCATAAAGATCCAGTATTGATTAGTGAAAAGTCATATTTCTCTGTGGTGGATGCAATCATCTTGAAAAATATCTAATTTGTGTGGCAGTTCATGAAAAATTTGAAGTGTGTCTAATTAATGTTGAGCTTATTTTGTATAACTTATTTGATATTGATATCTATGTCAAAATCTTAGATAGATTTAACATGCTTAAAGCACGTAAAGTTTTCTGCGAACATTGCTCAAAAAGATTACGAAAATCTCTGTATGAATTAAATTGAAGCAATATGGGCGGATATAGTATAATTGCCTCAATGAATATCTCTTGAATGAGTGTTATAAAAATAATCTAATTTGGCTATGTGGTTCTATAAAAGGAACAATATCAGAGTTTGTGATAATTACGGTCTATGTTAATGATATAAATATTGTTGGAAGTCGTAAAGAGTTTCAAAAGATAATGAATTGATGTAAAAGATCTGGACAAACATTTACAGTTCGAGCACTTATCGAACGAAATTTTTATTCATGAATGCACTTATATATAAAAGGTATTCGAGTAATTACATATAAATAAAAATATGCCCACTAAGTATCCCAATAGTTGTAGGATTGCTTAATGTCAAGAAAAATATTTTTCATCTTTGAGAGAATGATGAAAAACTTATTGATCCTGAAATACCATATCTTAGTACTATAAGAGCATTTATACATTTTGCTAATAATATAATATGTGATATAAGTTTGTTAATAATATTTAGTTGTTCTCTGATACAAAAATATTTGAATGAAATTAAAAATATACTTCAATATCCCCGAGGGATTGTTGGTACGAGTCTATTTTACTCAAATTCAAATCAACATTAGTTGATTATGCAGGTATTAGATATTCATCTGATTAAACATAAAGTTCCATTTTGAACGAATTATTTATATGTGAAGAAATTGCTAGATTATGGCGTTCACTAATGCAAATATTGGCTGCTATTTCTTCCAATCACATAAAAATAATTACAATAAATGAAGCAAGTAGAAAATGTGTTTTGATTAAAGAAATTTATTCATCAAACATATTCACAACATATGTGATTTAACATTAGAAAAGAAATATCCAACTATATTATATTAAAAAATATTGCATACATTGTGTAGCTAAAACGAGACTATCAAATGAGACAAAACAAAGCATATTTTTCCAAAGTTTATCTTCAGTCGATCTTCAAAAGAATTATGATATAGATATTCAATAAGTTCGCTTATGTGGTAATCGAACAGATTTATTCACAAAGACATTACCAAAAATAACATTTGAGAATTCACTTTGCAATTGCGATATACATGAGAGAGAGTAAAAATACACGCTGTAATCTTTTTTCCTTAGCTATGATTTTGTCCCAATAGATTTTCCTGATAAGTTTTTTAATAAAGGAGCATGTAAAAGTGTATAATAAATATTGAATGTGCACTGTATTTTTTTCCTTCTATCATTATTTTTTCCTACTGGGTCTGTCTCATATATACATTGATAGATACAGATGTTATCAAGTATTCTATACAAAAGATTAATGTGTGATCTTCAATCTTCACTATGGTTTTTTCCAAAAAGTTTTTCCTAATAAGGTTTTAATGAGGCATATGTTTTAATGCATGGACATCCAGGGAGAGTGTTATGAATACATTAGATGTGGATATCCATTTGTATTTTCAACTCACATATATTCTAATCTATTTGATCTCTTAATGAACATTTAATGTATCTACTTATGAGATCAATGTACCATACTAATGTACCTATCCATTAGTATTTATTACTTAACTATCAAGTATATTCATGTACCTCATGTATGCCTATAAATAGAGATATTATAATTCATGTTGGATACACATGAAATGAAAAAGAAAATAACTCTCTACTCTTTTCAATATTTTTATTTCTTTTAAATTACTTTATATTATTTCATAACAGAAGAGTTATAAAAGTGAACAAAAGGGTCTCACATGATTTAAATTATGAGCCTGAATCTTATGATAGACCAATATCCCAAGCCTACCAAGGTGGACTCGGAAGGCTGCGTTAGGGGAAGATTTGGGTTAAAGAATAAGGGAAATAGTTGGGCTTTTAATACTCTTGAGTTGTTGCTTTTGAGTTCTAACTAATATCTATGGCTTGAAAATTCTTAAGTAGACTCGTGCTCCACTTGTACATCTTGTGGTGTGAATTAAATTACAATTCGTACTTCACTTGTACATCTTGTGGTGTGAATTAAATCACATTTCAACATTAGTTGATGTAAGCAAAATTACATAAAATTTAACCATGACCACAAAATTTACAAGTGAAAGCCAAAACTATATCTATCTAAATATTTTACATCTGAATTTAGCACTATGTTTCATTTTTGAGTTGTTATTTTTAAGTTTAAGAACTTAACAATTTTAATTTAATAAAATTCAATTAATCAGGATCGTTACATTAGATGCACCCAATGAGGAGCAATATAAAGGGTTTCTACTTGTTGATTATGTCTCTGGACCAATAATTAAGATGGTTTACAAAATTTTGACAAATTTTATTATCCTCTTCGAAGGTATTTTAATTGGGAAAAGTTTGCTTTGTATACTTATTTTGACCTTCCCGCCTAATTTACACATTCATAAAAAAACTCTCTAATCATTCTATGTTTGTTTCAATATTCTAACTACAGCACATTATACTGTATCTCACAATGGTAGAATCATTATAAATAAGATTACAATTAACAATATTATTACTAACCCATATCCCATAATGGCGAGATAAACACTAAGGGGTGCTTGGTTGAAGGGTATCGGAATCAAGAATTGGAATAAACCCCATACAGGATGCTTGGATTAATACTATGGGAATGAACTTTTTGGAATCATACCTTAAAAATTAATCGTTCCTGATATCTGAACAATTTGAGGGGTTTCAATCAAAACCTACATCTCATTACCGTGTCAATAAATTTTATACACACTTGCCCTTTTCTTCTCTCTAATAAAACCACAAACCCTTTTTTCATCTTCAATTCTCTCATGCCACTTTCTCTAATAAAATCACAACAACTCTTTTTTTTTTAAATCTTCTCTTCTCTCATGCCACTTTTTAACACCTACCCGCAGACCATTTTTTTTTTCTCCCAAGTCTTCTTCTTTATCATCTCCTATTCTTTCTTCTCTATTTTACAAGAATCTCATTCAAGCACTTGGGGATGAAGATCTAAAGAAAATATCAAGGATATACAAGATCTAAAGAGACAAGTGATTTGGAATGATTTCATTTGGGTACTCCTTTATTTCTCTTCAATTTTTAGTATTTTCTTTTTGAAATATTGATTTAAAAATGAAATCTTTATATTTTCTTTTTCAATTTTGTTGCTGTTAATTTGCTATTTTTATTGTGCACTAATTAGGTTCATATATGTGATAAAAAAAGAGTAATTTTGTTAATTATTTATATGTCTACTGGTTTTTATATGTAGAGATTTGAATGGCTATAAAGGATTAAATTAACTAAAATTAAAATTGAGGGACTATTAGAGTTTTAGTAAAACATTGAAAGACTATTTAGGTGAACTTTTAATGACGTGAAAATTTGTTCATTTGTTATTGGAGTTTTTTTTTTTTTATATAAAAAAAATTGAAGTCTATATTGTTTAATAGGATTCCAGGACAACAATTTAGTTATTGATTGGTGTTTTATGAAACTGCAGGTTAAGACTTGACCATGTGCCAATGTATATAAGCATGACTAGATGATCAATCGTGTCTGTCTTATACGCTTACAAGAAACATTAAATATTAGATACATTGCTCCCCAAATTGTTTGGATTGACTGAATTCCCGATATCTGGATGATTTGAATGGCTATAGGGTTATTATCAATAAAAAATTGATAATTTCTAGTCCTTGTGATCCTGTCAATAAAAAATATAAGGTCATCACTGTTAAATTAAAATAAGAATTTGTGGCTGCCATAAATAAAAGTTAGATTGATATTGATCATTATCTACACCTGTATGCTCAAAAGTGCATATTTGCTATGAATTTGTGCATTCTCTCCATGGCCAGATAGTTCACATTACCGTTACCGATTCACTGCACTAAGAATCTTGCTAGATTCTTAGTATTTTGAATCGGTAACGGTAATGTGGTACAGACTTATACACATCAAGAAAGATGAAATTTATATTGTATGGTTTATTATCTTATTTCTATTTATTGAATCTTTATAATACTTATTGAATATAGAAACTCATCCTTAATGATGAAGATATGAAAATAAGGTGGCCTTGTTATGACACATGATAAAATAAGATAGAAAAAAAAAAGTACTTGGGAAATATCTTTTACAGACATATTCCAAATAGATCAAATAATAGCTTGGAGCTCTTTATATAATTTCAAGGAGTTTATTTCATATCTTTTAGTGCACTTGATTGTCTTTTTTGCTCTTTACTACATTTTAAATTTGCATGATATAGTTATTGTAAAATTTACTTTGGCTTGTGATATTGCTATGTAGGCAAAGATGGCACGTCTTCCTATTACAAATAGAAGACGTAGAAAAATGCGCAATATTCGGCTTCGATCAGGAATACTTATGATTTTTATTGTGCTTTGCATGATGTGGCATCAATTGACATTGATGTATATTCACCATATGAAACGTCAAATAAAATCTAAAGAAGAAAGAAAGATTGAACGTATGCATACACTTGTTTACACTTATTAAAGAGAGTGATACTCATTGTATTAGCCAACTTCGTATGGATAGACGGACATTTGGGATATTATGTGAGATGGTTAGAGAGGTTGGGGAATGAAGGCTACAAGAAATATGTCAATAGAAGAAATTGTTGCAATGTTTTTGTATGTTCTGGCTCACCACAAAAAAAAGTAAAACAATCGGCCTTATGTTTCTAAGAAGTGAAGAAACTGTGAACCGTCAATTCAATCTCTGTCTTCCAGCAGTTTTGAAATTGCATGATATGTTGCTTAAGAAGCCATAGCCTATTACTGATAAGAGCACATATGACAGATGAAAATGTTTCAAGGTATATTTATAATGATTCTTTTCACATGTAGGATTAATTTTTTAACTAGAATTATGAATTTCTTTTGACTTATGTTATATTTTTGGATTGTTTGTCAAAATAGAGTTGTCTAGGTGCCTTAGACGGAACTTTAATTAATGTTACACCACCTAGTGATCAAAAGTCAAGGTATCGCACAAGAATTTAAGCATCGCAACCAATGTGTTAGGTGTTTGTTCACTTAATATGCAATTCATAAATGTTTTGCTTGGTTGGGAGGGTTCTGCACATGATGGTCGTGTACTTCGAAATGCCATCTCTAGGCCTAATGGTCTTAGAGTCCCACAAAGTATATATGGTTGTAATATCCAGTACCACTTAATCTATACTTTTGTTGGTTTGAATTAGTTACGTTAGTGTTAATTGGTGGTTGATTGGATTTTGAAGGTTGTTATTACTTTGTGGATGCTGGATATTGCAATGCACAAGGATTTCTTGCCCCTTCTAGAGGGCAAAGATATCACCTTAATGAATTCCATAGTCACTGACCACAAAAAGCAGAGGAATATTTTAGATATGAAACATTCAAAAGCTAGAAATGCCCTAGAAAGATGTTTTGGGTTAATCAAAGGGAAGTGGAAAGTCCTTGCATCCCCTTCATTCTTTATAATCGAAACACAAGTTCGAATAATAATGGCTTGTTGTCTGCTTTTTGTGATCACGTGAAGTCAATGATATTTGATCCACAAGAAGCAATATCAAGTGAAGAAAATGTAAGCGAAAATGACGAAAATGATGAAGATGATGAAGAAGAAGAGTACATATCAACAATTTCACCAAGTGATCAATGGGTGAATTTTAGAGATAATTTAGATCATCAAATGTATAACAATTTAAGGATCAGAACTAATAATTAATTATGAATGTATTACTTTTTTAGAATCTAATTCACAATTTGAACTGATATTCGATATTTTTTTGGCTATGCATTTGATATATTTAGTTGTAATGTATGCTTTATCATCATGGTTTTTTTTTTTCATATTTGAATTAAATTTTATAATAGTTTTTCATTCGTCGCATAACTTTATTCAATTTATTGTATTGTTTTGATTACTATTATGAATACTATTTCAATGATATGATGGAGAATGATGAATTTGTAAGCGGGAGAGGTAAGAACAAATGTTTTTGGACACTTGAAGAAGTTAAAGTGTTGATAGAAGCATTACAAGGGTTAGCTTGTGATCCTTTGTGGAAAACCAATGGAGGATTTAAAAACAACTATATGAATGAGTTGCTTAAGATAATCTTGCATAAGATTCCTACATTTACAAAGCAAGTTAGTCCACATATTGAATCAAAGGTAAAGTGGTTGAAAAATAGGTTTCATGCAATTACTGAAATGTGTAAAGAAAGTCTTGTAGCTGGAATGACGTCGACAAAAGATGTCATATAAGAGACAAGATTTTACACCAATGTCTCTTATAGACATTTAGATGTGTGAAATCATAAGGTAAGAAATTATCTACTTTTTAGTTATCGCTTGATTACAATATTTACTTTGTATGAATTCTAATTATTATACATATTTTTTTAGCTGCACAAAGAAGTAAAAGGTCTTTGGGATGTCAAGTTTCCATACTTGGGTGATCTTGAGAGATAGTTTATGGAAAGGATAGAGCCACAGAAGATGCTGCTGAAAACTTTGTACAAGCTATGCAAAATATTGAGGATGCCCAAAATTTAGAAGAAGAAGATGAAGAGGTTGATGCTGCTATAAACTCAGACAATGACAACGAAGATGGAGATGAAGTAAATTTTGTGCCACAATCAACCCAGCCCAACTCAACAAGCACAAGAAATTCTAAGAAGTAAAAAAAAAAATCAGTTACCATTAAATATGAATAGGTCAAAGAAGATGAAATTATCATCAGCAGTTGGAGGAGATCTTGAAACATAAATTCCAACAAATTACTGGCAAATTTGGATCTTTTATGAAAGGAATTCAAGCTAATTTTACAACTATGGCAATTGTTATGGTAAATGAAGTTAAACGTGAGCAGTTAGCCTTAGATAGAAGCAATAAAGTAGTTGTAGAGGAGTTGCTGAAACTTGCACTATCACAAGGAGATGTATTCATTGCGGCCACTAAATTTTCAGCTGAAGCTTCTAAGCTTAATGTGTTCTTCAACCTACCTCAAGAAATGAGAAGGCAATATGTGATCAACATTCTTTATCCGACATCTAGTTGCTAGAGCATAACTCATTGTTAGTTTGATGGTGATTAATTATGTCTTTTGTTTGTTGGTGAAAGTAGTTATATACACAGTTTGGCTATACGTTTGGGATTGCTGGTGATTAGGAAGCTTTTGAATAAAGTTGAACTATGTGGTATTCTTTTTAATAATGTTTTTGAACAATGTTGAATTATGTGATATTATTTTTAATAATGTTTAGATTCAGTGAATGGTTATATGAGGAGTTATCATAAATGTACATGGAAAATTGAAGTGGATAGTAATGTTGTTATTTACAATACTATTTTCTTATTTATATATAACAATAATTTATTGTGATCAATTTTCTCATAATTATTTTATTAATGGCTCACTTATTATATATTTTTTATTATAATTTTTGTATTATAATTTTCTAGATAGTTTTATTTATTATATATTTAGTTCAAATTAGTTTTTCATATTTTATGCAACAAGATACAAATTATGACAATTTATAATTTTTTTGTTCTAGGGGTAAACATGTAAATTAGTTAAATCTCATTCCGAAAGATTGGATGAACCAAGCAGCAGTAATCGGAATGATACTCATTCCTATGACTTAACCAAGCAGAGGATTGGAATAAAAAACTCCATTCCAATTCCAACGTGTATGAATCCGATTCCAATTTCGATACCAGAGTCCAAACCAAGCGCCCTACACACTAACATATAGTTAGATTAAATTCATATTCAGTGTCATTGCTAATCTTAATGATGGAGTTATTTAAAAACGACCTTTTATGATGTTATTCTTGTTTTTTAAAACTATTTCTATGCTTACCATACACAATTTAAATTGATACTAATTACCTTTTTATATATGTCATAGAGAGGAGTATGCATTTTTTTAATTTATGTATCAAAATTTTAGAATTTTTGTACTTATTTTGTCAATAGCTAACTATATAAAAATTAGTAAAAAAAAGGTATATGCATCACTTATATACATTATAAGTGGGTCTCAGTACGAGACTTGTGTACTACCCACAAATTTTGTGTATAGCTGATACATGTACCTTAGTTTATGCAAGATTTTTTCTAAAATTTCACTTGAGAAAGTAAAATCACATTTTAAGAAAATTCTATACTCTTGTGATGGAATCATACATTTGTGCTTTAACATCATATGACTTAAAAACTTGTATTGTGCCAGCCTTTAAAGCAATGAAATGGTTCTCTCAATGGAACTATATATTTTTCCCATTTTAATGGCGTTTTTCACAAATAAAGCTTCGTTTGGACAGCTATTATTTTTGAAATATTATTCAAAAATACTGTAGCAACATTTTTGATGTGATATATGTAAGATAAAAAAGATAATTAAAAACATGTTATCAAAATATTATTTACTAACTTGTTTTGTAAATTTTTTTTTTTAGGGTTAAATACAATAAACCTCATTAAGGTTTGGGCTGTTTTGCACTAAACCCCCAAACGTTATTTTTCTTTCACTTTATCCCTTCGACTAACGATCAAATGTAATTCCGTGGTTAGTTTTTTAAAAAGACAAATTTACCTCTAAAGGTCAATTGCGATAAACCCTCTTAAGGTTTAAGTGAAATTTCACTTTACCCCTCATGTAAGTTTTGTAGCATTTAATATATTGGGATAAAAATAAAATTCAATAATGTTATCAATATTATTAAATATATAAATATGTTCAATATTCTAATTCTCAAATTATGCATTCTTCTATTTAAAATTTAAAAATACGGTGAAATAATTAATTGTAAAATTTTTGATGAATTATTAAACGGATTTCATCTAAATTATTTTAATTTGAGTTTTTGTTTATATGATAAAGTTACTTTGCATAATTTGGGTGTTAGTTAAAATTATTTTAACAAAGTTTTTCCTTTGTTAATAATCATTTTAAACTAACCCCCAAATTATGCAAAGTAACTTTAGTGATATAACTTTAATAGACGATTTAAAATCTCGTATATTTAAATCGTTTATATTTACATGAAAATAAAATATAATGAAAAGATTGAAAAATACCGATATTGTTAAGAAATTTTTGTATTTAATTTTTTTCAAAATTATTTTTAAATAACCACTGGTGTTGGTAGGCATCGTTATATTTTTAATTATTTTAACAATATTTTTATATTGATTAATGACTAAATTAGGTTAATTGACACAAAACAAGAATAAGGGACTAAAACAACCAATATAAATTAAACTTTAAAGGGTTAATTTTATATTTTCTTTAGTCCCTTAAAAATATCTTTTTTGACTTTTTAATAATCAAATTGCTAATGTGTACCAACGGAAGGGACAAAGTAAGAAAAAAAAATAACGTTAAGAGATTTAATGCAAAACAGCCCACACCTTAAGGGAGAATTTGCTGTGTTTAACCCTTTTTTTTGATAAAGATATACGTGTAATAAAATAATGATTGATGCGTTAATCTAAACTGCTAAAAAAATTACTTTAAAAAAAATCTCTAAAAGGTAGCAAAGTGACAAAATTATTCGTATGTCGCTCGACGGGGAAGACAAGGAACGAAATCTGACCAAATTTTTAAAATTAAAAAATTAGTGATTCAATATGATTTTGAAATGTGAACTAAATTTGGATTGGTATGTGATTTTGAGTTTGTCGTATTATAATTCGTTTTTCTTTAAAAATGGGTTAAATATAGTAAACTGCCTTAAGGTTTAAGCTGTTTTATACTAAACTTCCAAATATTATCTTTTTCTCAATTTGCCCCTTTCGTTAGTACACATCAGTAATTTGACTATTCAAAGGTATTTTTACTCCTAGACACTTAAAGAAAACATGAAATTAACTCCTTAAAATGTATTATATTTGTCACTTTAGTCCCTAATTCAAGTTTTGTGTCAATTAACATACTTGTAGTTATTAATCAATATAAAAATATTTTTAAAACAATTGAAAATATAATGATGCCTACTAGCACCTATGATTTTTAATACTTGTGTTGTGAATAAAACTTTAATACAAAAATTCTCTAACACTATCGATATCTTTTGTCTTTTGATCACATTTTATTTTCATGTAAAAGAAAATTTTTAAGTATACGAGACACATAATCATTTATTAAAGTTCCATCGTTCTCTTTTCTTTTTGCTTTTGTTTATGATTATTTAAAATGATTTTCTTCTTACTATTTTCCATTGTTAATAATTCAACTATCACTATGTAACTTCATACATATAAACTAAAACTTAAAATCAAACTAAAATAATTTATGAAATATCTTTAATAATTTATCAAAAATTTTAAAATTAATTATTTTACCGTATTTTAAGTTTTAAATATTGAAAAAAGTATAATTCGAGAATAAAATTATTAATTAAGTTGGTCTATACTTATTTTTTTAATAATATCGACTACATCGTACTGATTATTGTAGTTTATTTTTATTTCAAAGTATTAAATGATACAAAACTTACATGACAGATTAAAATGAAATCTTGTTTAAATTTTAAGGAGCTTTACCGTAGTTAACCTTTAGAGGTAAATTTGTCTTTTTGAAAAGCCTAACGATGGAGTTATAGTGAAAAAAAAAATAACGTTAAGGAACTAAGTGCAAAACAGTCCAAACTTTAAGGGTTTATTGGATTTATCCCTGTAAAAAGACATAAAGAAAAAAAAAATCTTGAATGGATGTTTTACCTGGTCTTATAAAAGGTAGATGTGTTAAGAGACAGATCAATTGTGGCGGCAGCCCAACGGTCATTTTGAATTGGAAATTATATAATCCGGTTCTAGGAACCGGAACCAGAACCACATACAAGGTTCTGGTTCCAGTTCACTATTTTTTAGAATCGGATCGGCTAATTTTTTTTTTATTTAAAAAAAACAACACTAAAGGGTCAAATTCAAAATGACCGTTGGTGTTGCCGCCACAGTAGAGCAACACACCAACGGTCACTTGACCATTGGAATTCTTCAATGTTGGCTTATGGCTGTTTCCTTCCTCTTTTTTTTTTTTTAATTTTCAAAATTTATCTATAAATATCCCTTCTTCTTATCATTTTCAACACACAATTCTCTCAACTCATTCCCTCTCATTCTCTCAAATACTCTCAATTTTTTCATAGTCTCTAATATTATTTATCAATTTCTATTTATTGTCTATATACTATATATTTATAATTTCAATTCATTTCTTATTATACTATTTTCAAATGTCTTTATTTTCTCTAATTTTCATAAATTCTATTAGTTATTTTTTATAATAATTTTTTTTTCAAAAGTTTAAATTACTATTTTCTAATGAATAGTCAAAATTTCAATGAAATTTTTATTAATCTTGGAGATGATGTTGAAACAACTCCCGATTCCAGAAGTAAATCAACAAAACCTCCTATTTCTAAGGCTCCAAAGGCCGAAATGTTTATGAAACATTTAAAAAAAAAATTAGATTTTAACGAAAGGAATCATACTAATGTAATGTGTAATTATTGCAAGGGTAGCTACAGTTGGGAAAAAGGGAGTGGATACGAAACACTAGCGAAACACTTGACAAAGAAACATCCGAAGGAATTCGGTATTGACAAGACGCAATCTCAAATACCCGGGTACGCATCTTCATCCTTTAATCTTATATTTAAATTTTCTGATTAACAATATAAAATTGGATTAATTAATTTTGTTTGTGGAGAACATTTACCATTTAGTTTTGGTGAAAAAAAGAAATATGTACATTTTCAACAAATATATGTGAATCCACAAGTTAAACATATGCCTAGAACAACTTTTACACATGAATTTTCAAAATATTATAAAGGACAAAAAAAGATTTTGGTAGATATTTTTTCAAAATTAAAAAGTTCGTATTTTAATTTGTAGTGATATTTGGATGTGATCAATTGGAATAGAAATTCTTATATGGGTGTAACTGCTCATTGGATTGATAATAATTGGATTATGCAAAAACTAGGATAATTGTATAAGAGTATATTTAATGAAAGTCACACAGTAATTCTTATATGGTGTAACTGCTCATTGGATTGATGATAATTGGATTATGCCAAAAAGGATAATTGCTTTTCGTATATTTAATGAAAGTCACACAGTCATAAATATAAATAATATGATTAAAGAGATTTTAGACGAATATGACTTGGTAAATAAATTTTTTTCAATCGATTTTGATAATGCTACTAGTAATAATGCATCGATTAGAAATTTAAAAAATTATTGTGAATAACAAGTAGGTGGTAAATTTTTTTATATTAGGTGTGCATGTCACATTTTAAATTTAAGTGTTCAAGATGGTTTGAGAACACTTAATACTTCGGTTGAACCTATTAAGGATGCAATTAGTTACCTAATTGGCCATCCAAAAATAATGAAAGAATGGGCTAAATTTTGTATTGAGAAAGGAAGGAAACCTAAAAAATTTGTTCATGATATTCCTAATCGTTGGAACTCAACTTATGATGTTTACTTAATTATTCTTTAAAATATAATGATTTGTTATGCGAATTTTTTAAAAACAAATATTTTTGTAATTTTGAGTTGCATCCTAGTCTATGAGAAACTTGTAGAAAAATGGTAGCAATTTTGCATGTTTTTAAAACTGCTACTTGTACTTTATTTGATGTTTATTTTTCCACATCTCATTTATTTATACCTCAAGCATATGATATAATTAGTATTTTAAAAGATAGTGTAAATGGCATTATTTTGCAAAGTACTGTTATTGATATATTATACAAATGGCTTAATTATTATTATCATATTTCACCTATTTATTTAGTTGTTTCTGCTTTAGATTCTCGTGTTAAAATTGATAGTTTGGTGCAATATTATAAAATGTCAGAATATAGTGTTCTTAAAGACAACGTAGTGGATCCAATTGAATTTGTTGAAATGACCAAAGAGTGTATTCGTACATTATATAGTGATTATTAAACTCAAGTTCCGCATACTCGTGGTGATAGTATTGTGATAATAGTGCTAGTAGTAGTCCACGTAATACTACTACTACTACTATAAATATCCCATCTTTTCTTGGTATTGGAATGGTGGGGTAATAAGTCAAAAGTTTACCCCATCATTTCTCTTATTGCAAAGTAGATTTTAGCAACACCGGCATCAACTGTAGCGGTCGAACAAGCTTACAGTACGGGTGGGAGCATTTTGGACGAGAGACGGTTTCAATTGAGTCCCGACCATTTAGAGATTCAAGCATTATTAGCAGATTGGTACGATGTGAGTATAAGGGATCAGAAAATCGAGATTAAGACCGAAGCAAATATGAACGAGAGTGATAAGAGTACTATAATTACTTTTTCAAGTGGAACAAACTCGGACGTTAAAGAAATTCTCAATGACCTTAATCTATTATAGTCTTATAGGCCAATGTAATTGATACATTTAATTTTTATTTAAATTATCTTTTAGTTACAAATTAGTCAAAATTTATCTTTACTTCAATTTTTAATGGTTTAATAAATAATGTAATAGTATACTTTCTTTTCTTTTCTTTTCTTTTCTTTTTTTTTTTCTAAAAATAAAATCTACGATTGACATATAAACTAAATATAATTTTTTGTTTCTCATATTAACTTGTATTATAATTTTTTTTATTTTTAAAAATTTGAAATAGGAACCGGGACTGGAACCGGAACCGTGATCAGAACCAGACAAAACTGGAGAATTGACTGGAACCGTCGGTTCCTAAACCGGAATCGGAACCAGCTCCAACGGATCCGATTCTGGTTCTACCTTTTCTCAGAACTGGAACCCGCGGTTCCAGAACCGTGGACATCACTAGGATGCTTGGATATCACTAGGATCAAGTACAGGAAATATGACCTCCCCTCTCCCTCCATCACCTACACAATACACGTCAGCCTGTAATAATAAGGGTTAATAACATTTTGCCTCCTTGAATTAGAAAGTAATTACAATTTGTCATCTTGAACTATAGAAATATACACTTTATCTTTTATTGGAACTAAAATTCCTTTCCTTGTCTTTTAATTTTTTCAATATTAAAATTATTAAGATAATTTAGTTAAATGACTAAAATACCTTTGCTACTATATTTTGATTTTTTGTATATTTAAATTTTGATAGTGATATGATAATTATTTAAAAATAAGAAAAAAAAAACTAATCAATATCAATATAAATATATTTCTTGGTAAACTTTTAAAAAAATTTGGATTTCATTTTATATAATTTCAAATTTGAATGTTTAATTCTAGTAATAGAACAATTTCGAAATGGACTTATTTTCTATTGAAAATTTTTCTTTAAAGGTAATGTATGAAAATATATTTTCTATAAAATTTTGTAATTTTTTTGACGTATCTTAGTATTTTACACTTTTAATATTTGATTTAACCTGTACAAATTGATGCTTCTAATGTCGGATATAACATAATTCAATAGTTTTCACATTTTCGCTTCCTGAAGTCAAAGATATTAATATGTTATTATATTTTATTTTTCCTAATTCTTTTTTAACTATTAAAAATTAATTAAATGCATAAAAAATTAAAATATAATACTAAAGTTATTTCAGTCATCTAAATAGATTTTCTTGATATTTTAAAATTGTAAAATAATGAATAATGTGAATGAGGTAAAGTGTATATATTTTTATAATTTAGGGAATAAAGTGTGATTATTCCACTAGTTGAGGGCAAAGTGTCATTAACCCCCAAGACAACGCCGTTACGCCTTGCCGGCTCCACCCTAAAACCTTTTTTCTCAACCGAATTATAAATAAATCTCCCAAAAACTAAAAATTTTTGGTTTCCCCCAAAATAATACTGAAAACAACCAAAAGATCCAAAAGGAAAAGGAAAAAAAAAAAAAAAGCATTTCCCGATTTCTGATCTCTCCTTCAGCAGATTGCGATGTCGGTGAGTTTATCTCATTTCGCTACTTTCTACGTATCCATACGTATGATTATACTTAAGTCTCGTAATTACGCGTAAATTGTGTTTATATTGCTGTTGAATTATTATTATTATTTATTTCAATTTATGTTATTTGCTAATAAATATTTAGGTTTATTTTGAGGTATGAATTAGTTGATTATTACTTTTTTTTATTTTTTTTTTACTAAATTTGTAATTTTAATGTGACAAAAGTAAATTCACACACTTGTACATTTTTACTGCGTGTTTTTTCATGACACACAAAAAAAAAAAAAAAAAAAAATCGAATTTAATGTGTGTTAGATTCGAGATAATTAATTTCCTGTAACAATTTATGTTTATTATTTCTTAATTGATCTTAATAATTGGCTTGTCAATAAATGAGACGATCCGTGCTTGTTGAAAAAAATGAGTTATTGAATCAGACGGCTGAGAGGAATGCTTTTTATTGAAAATGCTGAATGTTATACGACTTGATGATGACTTATTTACGAGCTGTATTTGCTTCTCACGGATCGTCTCTTTATTTGGATAAATTACTCGTTTTTTTTTTTTTCCGGATGATATATTATGTCGAAAATCCTGGTTATTCACTACCTGTTTGATTATTGTATCGAAAATGCTGATGTTATCACAACTTGATGATGACTTATTCACGAGTTGTATTTGCTTCTCGTTTATTTGGATAAATTGCTCGGTTTTTGCGGAGGATTCATCGTACCGTCTCGTTTTCATTTGGCTTCTTGAGGGCCTTGATAGAGGGGTAATAATATCCCTCACTCTGTGTGATTGCTTATGGCAGAGTTATCATCCTTAGGCTCATTCTAATTAAAAATTCAATCAACTGACTCCTCAGAACACTCCCATGATTCATGCATAGTTAATTTCTGCTCTTCCCAATTCAGAAATTCCTGAGAGTAGTTTGAAGAAGAGAGAGAAAAGAAAGATAAAAAAAAATAATGAATGCTGTTATATCTAGTACTAACAGTTTTAGGAATAATACTTTGTAGCATAACTTCATCCTGATTAACCTGATTAAGAAGACCATCGGATTAACAACTTCCTATAAAATCCATTTAAAAAGTTTGTCGTTTAGAAAGTGGAACATTTCATTACGAAGAATCACAAATATAAGTGTTTGGAAGCTGAACATGATAGTCATTCTGGTCGGAAGTGTTGGAAATGAAATGATTGCTAAGACACGATCCTATAAGATAGACGAGGCATTTC
The DNA here is from genome assembly GCA_025175665.1 of Cinchona pubescens. Classification (NCBI taxonomy): domain Eukaryota; kingdom Viridiplantae; phylum Streptophyta; class Magnoliopsida; order Gentianales; family Rubiaceae; genus Cinchona; species Cinchona pubescens. Next base: position 175,153 of record JANKKI010000058.1, read on the forward strand.
ACAAATATTCAGAGTTCTTTTCAAGCTTTGCCTTCTTGCCTGCTTGAGTAAGAGAAAATATGAATTTTGAGTCCTCCAGATAATTTCGATGCTTACAATTTGCATTACTGTCTCTTATACACATCTAGATCAATTATAAGAGACACTGTAACTACATTCAACATGATCAAAAAACCAGAGTGCTTCTAATATGATCATATGTAAGAATTCCTTGGAAGATTTTCACCTACTCAACTTGTATCTGTAATATTTACTTGAGATGCATACACATATTGACATGTTTTTGCTACTAGGGAAATGAAATGAAAGTTATCACATAAAATCCAAGGAATTCTTACATATTTGATCATATTAGAAGCACGATCTGGTTTTTTGATCATGTTGAATGTAGTTACAGTTATCGTTATGTTCATTAAACATATTTACTGAAGGTGTCTGGAGGGTACGAGATGATTATCATCTATAATAAGATTAGGAGATAAGGAGATCTTAGTTAGCTTGAATAATGATTGACGGTACAATGGACTCTAATATTGTAAAACTGTTCGCTTATACACAGTGATCCCTCTCTCTCTCTCTCTCTCTCTCTCTCTCTCTCTCTCTGGTTTGAATATGTTAAGCCAAAGAGTTGGTTAAACTCTAGTACATATTGTTAATGAAACCAAGAAAGCAACTGAAGGTTTCAGTATAAGTTCTATGATAGCATACATAATCATATTTACTGTGATGCAATTAAGACGAGCAGTGTCAACACTGTTTCATTGACTTGTTTAGGTCATGGACCTAGAATGAAAAATATGTTCTTTGAGAGGAATAATTGGGTGATGCAGTTTATAAAAACAGTTTAAAAAATATAGAGGATTCCAGAACTGCAGAGCACATATTGAGGACATTTGATTAGTAGATGATTTTGGATTAAAAGTGGTCTTTAGCATGATCTTCAATACGAAATTAGTCCGTATAAAGAAAATGTCTACAAATTGCTTACAATGGATCATTTTCAGATGAGTCTAGTAACTACTAAAATTTTTAGATGCTACAAATTGACCTTCAGAAAGTCAAAAATCTGCTAACACAGATTGCCGAATGTATTAACCAGTTGAATGTTAATTAAATTTCTCAGAATAATAATATCTGAACTGATATATTCTTTTGAAGATTACCGGTAGAGAAGCTGTCATATGGATGGTTTCACAATCACAGATTTTCTATTCTTGATAGTGTGTTCTATTTTTCAATGATGCCATGACAACCTGATCTTTTGTGCAGATAAGAACTGTTAAAGTTAGCAATGTCTCCTTGGGGGCATCTGAGCGGGACCTCACAAGGAGTTCTTTTCTTTCTCTGGTGATATTGAATATGTTGAGATGCGGAGGTTAGTTCGGACTTGCTTTTGCATTACCTATTAATAAACTTTCTCCATTTTGACACTAATATATTTCTATGACTGTGAAGTGATACTGAAAGGTCGCAAATTGCATTTGTTACTTTCAAGGATTCACAGGGAGCAGAAACTGCAGTTCTTCTTTCGGTGATTTTCCTAATCGTTATCTTTTGATTTTTTTAATATCCTTTTTTGGGCTAGATCTAAACCACATCTTCATTTTCTCGGGGAACATCACTGTTTGCTAAGTGAAAGAGTTGTCAATTAATTGCACTAACTGGCCAAATTAGGGTGTGGACTGTCTTAAACTAAGGTAGTGTTAAGATTGTTGACAGTTAGATTTTGAATATGTTTGGTTGGAAGCTCTTTTATTTCACATGTATGGTATATTTAGTTACAGTGTGTTTACTGTTGACAAAGTTTTACTCATTGGGTATGCCAATGCTAACTACCCCATATGGTAAAATACAGTCTCTCTGGTTCTCTTTCTTAGTCTGTCTCTGTTCTCTCTCTCTCACACACACACACACACACACTCTCACTCAAACATTTATGTAAGTGGAACTCACACCATACAAAGTGCTATTTCAATAGCCCTGAACTTAATTATGCCAATTGGAACTTACGGATTAGCATAATATGTTATGTCCTGGATCTAATTTCTAAATTCACAACTTAGAAGAGTCAATTACTCCCTCAGTCCCATATTATGTGGTCACTTTGATTTTAAGTAGCCCTGGATAGGAGTTAATGGCTAATAATTGTTTTCCATAGTACATAACCATGGTGAATTTCAAAAGGCAATCATTATTGTTATTATATATTTTGCAGTATCTGGTTTGGTGCAAAAGTCATCTACGGTGATCAAATTAGTGCTAGAGAAACCATTTAATGATTATTTGTTAATTACTGGAATATCTTGACAGGGACACCAGTTGATTAACCTCATTTTTATCAGTAAACTTGAGAATGTTAACCTTATTAATTGGAAAAAATGAGTTTTCATCATTTTGTTTCTTTCTTTCCTACTTGGATCTTTGTTTCCAACTCATAATACAATTTGTATTCTCTTTGTCATCTCTATGTCTAGGAAGTATAATTCGCTATTTGTAACTATGCGACTGCAGAATGCTTTACAAAATACGACTTCTCTGAACGCCAAGATGAATTCATTCATCCTAGTGAAATTATCGAGATAGCAATTGCATTTATTGAGTTATTATTGATTTCAGGGTGCAACAATAGTTGATATGTCTGTCACCATAGCTCCAGAGCTGGATTACCAGCTTCCTCCTGCTGCTTCTGCACCACTCCTCGTGAGGAATTATTAGATAGCTTTTATAACTTCAGAAACAGAGTCAAGTAATTCTTACCTAATCATTGCTGAATTAATTCTGCTGCAGATGGACAGGAAAATGGCAGGTGGTGCTGAATCTGCTTTCAGGAAAGCAGCAGAGGATGTTGTGAGCAGCATGCTGGCAAAGGGTTTTGTCTTAGGTAAAGATGCTGTCAACAAAGCCAAGACTTTGGATGAGAAGCACCAGTTGACATCCACAGCAAGTGCCAAAGTTTCTTCTTTTGACAAGAAGATTGGGCTGACTGAGAAGATAAGCATTGGTACTTCCATTGTGAACGACAAAGTTCGGGAAGTGGATCAGAAACTCCAGGTTTCAGAGAAGGCAAAATCGGCCTTTGCCGCTGCTGAGCAAACAGCTAGTAATGCTGGTTCTGCCATTATGAAGAATCGATATATTTTTTCAGGAGTTTCATGGGCAACTGGTGCATTTAATAAAGTTACTAAGGCAGCAGGGGAAGTCGGAGAAAAGACAAGAGAGAAAGTGGTAATGGCCGAGGATGAGCAACGAAGGAAAATGGTGGATGATTTTGCTCAAGTTCACTTATCTGAGCTGAACTCTAAATTAAAGCCTCTGAATCGAGCGAGCATCATCCTTCTAAGCCTGCACCAGCACAAGGTTTGATCCTATGATTTGCTGCTTCTGTCGATGCATCTCTAAAATTTCCAGTTTTGCAGTTCTGATTCCTCTATTCATACAAAGTCATACATTCAGAATTAATAGAACATGTAGATGCATGTTATGAGACATGTATGATTACAGGAATTCCTTAATTATGCCTAAGAATTTTTGTGATACGAACTTGTATGTGGTTATAAATAGATCTACTTTCAGACTGCTTCAATTGATTTGTTGTTCTATATTGTTTGTGACTTTAAACCTATGTCAACTTATATCATATTCTTCCCATCAGTTTGAGGAGGACTAATCTTTTTTTTTTTTTTTTTTTTTCCTACAAGATATAATTCCTCCTTTCCTGGCTGCAATTGCTTCAACTTGATTTTTTGTTTGAATTCATGAGTTGAAATGCTGGTGTCATCTTATTTATTTATTAAAAGAATCTTCAAAAAATGGTCCACCATATTTTTTCTGAACAATCTGTTTCGAACATGCTTTTCACTTAACTATATAACCTGAGTTCTTGCTGCACTTACACTCATGTAAATGCATTGCTTATTCTTTTGTTTTGTTGGTTTGAAACAGTACTTTGTTTTTTTAGAAGAAATGTTGAATCCACGGGTAGGAAGTTTCTATTCTTGCTAAAATAGTTTTTCACAGGAAGTTACTGGTAATCATCATAAAGATTCTTGGTTAATGCCATCTTATCTCTTCCTAGATCCATTATAACCTGTACAGGAGTTTCACAAATTTTGGTTGGCTGGGGTGTTTGACTTATTGAGAAAAGTTATGTTAAAGAAGATGAAGATGGATAAGGGAATATTTCGGAACCTATGTGTACTGAGTGATATTAGGTTCGATTTAGAAGATTATGTTTTTCAATTTTAGTAATTTAGGTTGGGATTCACTTTCAACGCCATTCAATTGTAGTTGTTAGACTACTGGAAGTATAACGAGTTAAAGAGAGTCAGTGTCGATAACTTAATCATCCTTTAATTACCTGCTAATAGTTTATTTAATCTTTAAGCAATGAGCCAAAAAGTTTGGCATTTGGTTATTCAAGTTATTGTTCTTATGAGTTATGAGGACAGTTCTTTGAAAGGGTTGTCAGCAATTTCGATATAAGAGCTAAGAAAACCGTGTCTTAAGTGTGCCCTCTTTTTTGACCTTTCATAGTCATCATTTATTGGAAGATTCTTTCACATTTAGGTTTGGTTCCACATGGACAGCCTGTATGTTTTATCATGTGAGGAGTTTGTAGGATAGATAAGCCCCAGGGAGATTTTTTTTCCCCCCCAATAAAAAAAATAAATTAAATAAAGTTGAGAAATAAAAGATAATTAGATAAAAGATAAGCAACAGGTCAATTGTAGTCATCCAGGGGAAGCTTAATTGCCTAATTCCCCTAACACCTTCATCAGTTCTTCTGTAATATTGGTAATATCAGAGTAAAAAGCTGAAAACTGAGAGAAATTAGATATCCCAAATCTTGCTAGTCCATAAGCACAGTTAATTGGTTTTTACCGCTCTTTAAATGTCTTAGCTTTGCCAGCTGAAACCTAGGCATCAGAACACTGCAATAATGTGTAATGGGTGCAACTGAATTAGTCAATGGCATCTTCCCTTTGATTAGAGAGATAACAAAAGCGAAATCCACTTCAATGTCTAGCAAACAATGTTCAAGGAAATTGCCAATTCAAGACCATCTCTGATTCCCCTGCCATGGAATTTGATGCATATCCAAGATTTCTAGTTAACTCCATAATCCAAGAACTAGTTGCCTCCCAAATCATACCACCAGCTCCGACTTTCCCTGGATTTCCGTGGTAAGAACCATCTGTGTTGAGTTTGAACCAAAACGACAAGCTCTTGAGACGATTGTTACAGGCCTATTCTACATTGTTTTTATGTTTAGATGTTTTTTCATAGGAAATTAATGTACATTGGTCCATAGCATAATTTAATTTTTTGCCAATTTTCGTTGTATTTGGACCTAAAACATGATAAAAGATTAAGAATTATAGAAAGTAAGGGGAATGGGGATTGTTTGTTGCTTCCGTCTGTAATAATTGATTTTTGGGGTGAATTGAGGTTGATATTTGCTAGAATAAGTAGATTCCCTCCACATATTACAAACCTTGTATGAAGGACCAATTTCATGGGATACTCCCAAATTGTGTGCTTAAATTATACTTGTTTACTCTGGACTGCTAACTGCCATTTTATTCTATGTCATGCCAAACAATACAAAAATAAATAAATAAATAAATAAAAAAATATATTTATTAATAGTGTACCAAAAAAGAACATATAATACAAAATTGGCTGGAGACCACGTGGTTGTGGCCAAGGTCACCTGCAGAGCTTGCAATCATTCACAAGAACTTCATATAGAGAAAATATATATATATATATATATATATCGCTAGAGACCAAAGACGTATTCATGGTTTGGACCCCTCCTCTGGATAATTATCTAATGTGACGCTTTTATCTACTTGTTTTGTTGGAGTATAGTTTGTGGGCTAAAGGACCACGTCAAAAGTTTTCTAGTGACACCTAATTAAAAGTCATTGATTTATTTTTTTGTTTGGTATTATTAGTATTGATATAATGTAAGGTTAAGAGATTGGATAAGGTTGCAGTAGGTTACATCATGGCTTCAATTTTTCTTTTTTCTTCTGATAGTAACATCATGGCTTCAATTATTAGCAAGAAAGTGTTAAAAGTCAGTAGCTTATAAGCTAAGTAATTCATATTTTAATTTGTGATTTTAATACTACTTGGCATCTATTTCTTGTTTGAAGAACTTGGCAAGTATTCTTAATTCTTCTACAAGTACAGAAAGTTATATCTAATTGATAGGTTTACTTAGTAGATTCCTCTTGCAGTTGGATGTAGCAATGTTGAAAATTAAGAGTATTTAGAAAATATAGGTTTGTTAAATATGTTTTTCATTGCATATATATCGCATGTTAAATGGTTAAAATGATTTTCAAGTAAAATCTTAAATGAAAAATTCAAATATAACCACCACATCAACTACTGACAAGTTGTATAAATACCAACCAATATTTCGTATAAATACCAACCAATATTTATCTCAAGTAGGAGCGCTGGAAGTGTATTCAATTCTGAAATGAGGAAAGAATTCTAGTCAAATTATTAGTCACTATTCACAAATTACGATGGTTGAGTTTGAATGAAGGAATTTAGATGAATTTAGATTTTAAATTGAAATCTATTTTAAATTATTTACAAGTTAAGAAATTTGATTAATAATTTGAAATTCATCAAATTTTAATAATTAAATAATTAAATTTATCGAAATTTTATATTATTTTAAATTCGTCTATTTACAATGTTTTTTTTCCAAAGGACAATATTGTCCATTAACATAGATCCCGAGGTCCGTGCTCTTATACACATTAGTGGACCCATGGAGCATTTGAAAAAGAGCACCACTAAATTTATCATAAAAATACGGAGCTTCAACAAGAAAAATGATGACACCTCTCAGTCGTGAGATGGATGGTGCGGCATTACATTAATCAGATAAATTTTTGGATAGATTAAAATGTATATATTTTGTAATTTTAATTTAGTTACATAATTTTTTTTAAATCTAAAATTAAAAAGTACATATAATTATGCGAATAAATAAAGATTATAAGGTGCATAATAGAATTATACATCTTAAATTTTTTTAAAGTAGTAATATTCTAATTTAACATACCTTACCGGAGATACAAGGAAATCTAACTGGGTACTGTTAAGAAAAAAATATTATCATAGATCTGGTTTTTGTCTCCATTTATAGACCCTGCGGTCAGGATTAAATATTATAGAATCTTATTTATATTAATTTATGTCATATATTTTATAACATTTAATCTACACTACAGGATATACAAATAAGTATTTCTCAAGCAAAGGAATGACAGCCCTGTTTCCGGCCCTCCCCTCATAATGTATAGACTGGGATGGGAGGGAAAAGAGAATGAGAAAGAGGAGGGTAAATATTACTTTTTACTTTTGAAATTTCTACGTGGGTGTATATATTTATACGAGTGCTTATGGGAGTAGATATGTGCTAAGAAGGTACTTTGGGAAGTCGAATAAACTAACAATGATACATAGGTCACTAATAGTGTTTTCGGTACAACTTCCGTAAAATTATAAATTGGAGGTAGTTAAATATAGAGAGTGATGTTTTGGGTGTCAAATGCAAAATCATGATAATTTAAGGGTGCAAACTGCAATGAAGACAATAGTTCAATTCAATGCTGACCTACTTAATCAGTGTGATGATACAGTCGACCTATGCATTCATGAGATCCAATGATTTCCATAAAGAGACTAATGAAACCCTCAACTAAAGATGAAGATGAACAAAAAAAAGGTACATTGTATTGAGTTGAGAATAATTTAGTAAATCTATTTCTCATCTATCAATAATAATTTGATTTTCATTATTTCTATTTTTCCTTCACCATTCTCACCTTCTAATCTTTGAATATTAATATTCTAAAGTAATTAATCAAAATATCTTCAAAAAATTAAGGAGTTTTATTGAGTTAATTCGATTAAATAAAATAATACATAATTCAATATAAAATTCGGTAAATAATAAGTTTTAATTAAACATGAATAGATTATCGAGCAACTACTAATTTTTTAGTCAAATTTATCTAAAACTTGTAAATACAATAAATTTTAGAGAAATTCTGCTGTCTCTTTTGAAAACTATTTTCTTATATTTTAAATGTTTGTACAGTACAACACCTTGTGGTTAAAAAATTTATACTGTATAACATTTTAAAGTCAATGAAATGATTTCGTAAAAAAGGACTATAAAATTTTTCTAAATTTTAATTGTTTTAAAACTTAAAAATTTAAATTAATAGTAAAAGTAATATGTGGAATTATCCTGTAAATTTAAACTCACTGTCAGAATAATTTATAATTTATAAATTCAAAGTGAAATCAAATTCCTGTGTTTTTCTAACGGGTACTATCACAATTTGGAGCCTCCATTCTCACGAGAAGAAGGTTCTGTCCAATATTGAAATCAATTGGCTATTGCCTAAAGGGATGAAGGACCGTGACTCCGTCAGGCCGAGAGGGAGAGAACTGTAGAGGAACTTTTTTATTATAGAATTAAATTTTATAAAATTTTATTTTTATAAATTAAAATTACTTTTTTCATATAATTTAATGTACATTATAAAATCGAACCTATCTCACTATTTCTCAATACGAAAATCACGAGAACCACATCTCGATGCAGATTGTACTATACATTTTACTTGGTAAAGGAATTTATTTTGACCGTTTATTTAAATAAATACTACTACTATTTATAATAAATTTTAAAATAAAATGCATTTGAAATAAAAAAATAATATTTCAACAACGCGTTTTATTAATAAATCAAGTCTACTTATGTATAACCCTTTATTTCTTTTAATTAGATTATAATTTAAACTGAAAGAAAAATAGAAAATTAGCAAAAGAAAAAAGGGGAAAAAGAAAAATTGCAAGAAAATACAGTTAGAAGCCAGCTGGAAATTAGAAAAAAAAAACCGGAACACGAGGTACGGTAACGGTCTCTTAACTTTCCAGCTGTTTTCCAACTAAATACTGGTTGGTATGAGGCAACTGGCACCACCCACTGACCAGTTTTACGTATTCCCAAAAATCTTATCTAGTAAATAAAAGATTAAACTGTAAATTTGGACTTCTTTTACCTTTCATTTTACTAGAAATCATTTTTGGGAATACGTAAACCTAATTTTTGATTCCATAAATTAAATATTATAAAATTTACGACATCAATTAATGTAAATTTTTTTTTATAAAATTTACTTTTAATCGTGTAAAATCTATAAATAAAATAAAAAATCGAATCTATGTAAATATTTTTTAATATTTTTAACTCATCTACATTTCCACTAGATGTGTCACCAAAATAATAATAACAATAATAATATAAATAAATAAATAAACCTACCTTTTCTCAACATCATGGTCTTGAAAATTAATTACACTTGTTAATTGTGATAGAGTAAATTACAAAGAATATCTTATTATTTGACTAATATTCAAGTTAGCTTTATATTAATTATACTAATTTCTGGTTTGAATTTTATTTTTTGACAAAATAGATTGAAAGAGAGAATCTAAGAAATTTATATAAAATGTAGAAGAAAAAAAAAAAACTCTTAAACTTTGTACCTTTTCAAAGTTTGAAAATTCTATTTATCAAAAGAGAAGAATTGTGTTATATGTTAAAATATTTAACTAACTTGATTAAATATTTTAATGATTAAAATTACTCTTTAAATTAAATTTTTTTAACCTCTTAACCGTCAATCAATAAAAAATCTAATAATAAATTAAATATTTTTAACCTAAACAAAAAGTCTAATAATTTCACTTTAATCCAAAAAAAAAAATGAGAAGATAATTTGAATATTAATCAAACAACAAAGCATTTCTTATCATTTACTCATTATGCTATCATATTCCCACAATGAAAAGAAATTTGTTACTTTATTTACACATCAATAAAACAATAAGTCAATAAATGAAAATTAGGACACACCAAAAATCTTAACAAGAAGAATAAAGAAGCATATATAGAAATCAAAACTTCTTAAAAATTCTAATTTTTAATTGGGTCAAACAGCCCTACATAATCTTTTTTTAATTAGCGTAGTACAATAAGCATTATTGTAATGTCTATTTACACATCCAAATGTGTATAAAGTCAACAATCAAAATTTACAGCAGTAATTACCTTTTTTTAAAAGTTTTTTTTTTTTTTAAAAATCTTTTAATTATACGCGGTATCAGATTTTGTATATTTGACTTATAAACATCTTTATGTTATACACAAAGAATTTTCGCAGAATGACTGACGTTGTAAGTGCCAGGTAGCCATTACGAGTTCTGTATCAGCTGCACCGACTGAGTCAACTCGAACCAACCAGGAGATTAACCCGCCCTAAAAGTCGCCGATTTTTCTGTTTATCCGATATCTTGAATTTACCTTATGATTTACTTCTTGAAGATTCCTCATCCTTCCACTCCCCAAAACTTCTCGTTGAATTTTCTCAATATTATTTGTTGTACTATCTGAAAATTAAAAAACAAAAAACAAAGAAAATGTGTAAAAGTAGAAACCAATAAATAAATAAATAAAAAACAAAGTGCATTGTACCTATAGCCTTGGATAAAATCTTGAACCCATTAAATTCAGCTAAATCTGTATACAAATTAATAAATAAGTAAATAAAAAATGAGGAAAACAAACTAAATACGAATATTGGTTTTAGTTAATCTTTTCCAGATTGTCGGTATAAAAAAAATTTACACTAGTATATAAAATATTATTATTATTTTTTTTTTGGAAAAAAGGAAGAAAATTTTAAAAAAAAGAAAGAAAGTGAGAGTTAGGTACCATGGAGAGAAGGGTCATGAGAGTTGAGGTAGAGGATGAAGATGCAAAGGAAAGTGAGAATAGGAATGAGATGAATGAGCTTTTCAGGATGGTGTGGTGAAGAGACGGCGCCGTTTTCTTGCTCTTCTGTTTTTCATCATCATCCTATATCATCATTGGATTTGGTTATTAACTTCTTCTGTTCTGAGGAGGAAGAGGAAGTTTCTTGGAGGATGATGACTCCATTGGCATGGAGCTTTGCTGCTGGTGAACCCAGTGACTGTCTATGCATCTTGGTGGGTGGAGCTATGTGAGAAAGAGAGAGAAATCAGTGTGTGTTGTGTGTGTAAAAATGGAGGTAGAGTAATGGCAAAGGGTTTTAGTGGAAGTTTTAGGGAGAGAAAAAGGTATTGTTTGTTTAATAATGTCACTGGTGGACTTGGTGGCCAAAAGTAATGGTAGAACTTAGAAGATAGGTATATTTGTTTGTTGAGGCTCCTCCTATTCTAGCTAGCATGTATTTATTCACAAAAATAGAATTGTGTTTTTGTATAAGAGTATTTGAAAAATATTATTGGCCCTATTGGATAATTATTATTTAGAGTATTTATTTTGTATATTAATTGAAAAAAATATTGCAACAATTTTTAAAAATATAATTTATGTGAAATAATAAAATAGTTGATAAAAAATTCTAAAATAAATAAAAAGAAAATAAGGTTAATTAGTGGGTAAGCAAGGAAAATTCAATCTGTCTCTTAATTAATCTTTGCAAGTTATTGAATCATTTACCTATCTAATAGGGGTATTTTAGAAGAACAAATAGGGCTTGTACGTCTATTTATGTAATTCTTTTTTGAGTTAATAATACTTTACTTTCTTGAACTAAAGGTAATTACATTTTGTTACCTTAAACTTAAAAAAAAGGTATTATCTCATATGTCAATTAGTTAATCATTACCTTTTCATCATTGTCAAAATAATAGTTTTATGGATAAAAGTTCCCCTTAAAGTTACTAACAATTTGCCCCTATATATATAAATTCAATAAAAATAATTTAGTTTAATGATTGAATTTCTCATACTAAACTATCATGGGAGAAAAAATGTTTTATATATTTTATTTTTATAATAGTGTGACAATTATTACAAATGAACAAAAAAACAAAATTAGCAAGGTATAAATTGACATTTGGTGTCTTCAAAAAGTGAGAAAATATGATACTATTACTGCAATTTGTTCTAGTTTGACAAAATATATAAAAATGTAAAATATTCGGGGATATCCAAAATTTGAAGTTATATGAAAACTTTTTCACATCAGAAACTTACAAAAAAAAAAAAAAATATCAATAAAGAATTCCACCAAGGATGTCGCTTTGGGAAACATGTGACCAGTACACAAAAATGTTAAATTTCAACAATAATATCAAAAAATTTCTATATATATATATATATATATTTGTGCAAAAAAAAAAAACTAATATGAAGAAAAGTTATCTAAAATTTTCATTAAAAAATCTAATGCACAAAGTTACTTTGAAAATTGTGCAAATTGTAAAAAGATTATAAAATTGAAATATATACTAATCGGGTTTCAAAAATTGCAAAAATTTAAAAACATGTTTAACAATATTAAAAACAAATTAAAAATTTTAGGAACTAAGAAAACTTTAGAAAAACAAATTAAAAAAATTAGAAAACTTTTAAATTTTGTAGAAAGGCCTTTAAATTCATGAAATGGATTTCAAAATTTAAAATTTTGACATATTTTTTATTTTAGTTATTTTTGCAATGCCTATCATTTCAAGACTCCTAGTTTTTTTGAGACAGAAACATAAGTTGAAAATTATAATTATGAAAGAATTAATATTAGGCATTTTTATATACTTGTCTCTTTGCATAACTATAACAAAAATAGTTTTTTAGAGTCTAAATATATACTATTTTAATTTAGGGGTAAAATTTTACTCCCTTTAAATGTAAAGGATAAAGTGTTATTAGTTATTATGGCAAATTTGATATTTTGTCATTCACATATTCCAAAAATTTTAGAAGTCATGAATACAAATAATTTAGGTGGTAAGGTGTCTATTTTTTAAGTTCGGGATGATAAAATGTAATTATTCTATTAATTCACGGAGGTAAAACGTTATTAACTTTTTTTATTTTTATTTATTTTTTATTGGGGAAGACACCCAAGTGATTTCTTTCGATTTGGGTGAATGAATTATGGCAGGGTCTAGACTTCAATGAAAGGAAGGTATAAACTTTTGTAGCTAAGGTCTTTGATTTCAATTGGACATGGGCCTTTTAGCTTTTCATTGATCCTGAAGCTAAGGGAATTGTTCTCTTTGGCTGTCTCTTATAAAAAAAAAGATGTGTATAAAAGATAAAAAGAGAGTTGACATGACTGAAAAACTATAATTTCTTTTGTTGCTTGTGCTCTAAGAACAAGAAAATGTCAAAATGATGGCATCCAAGAACGGAAAATCCTTTTAATTTGGTAATTGAACAAAATTAAAAGATTTCGTTTACTTGATATTATTAACTAATATATTAAATTAGTATCATTAGATAAATTTTGTTAAAAAGTCCTAACATATGGATAACCAGCTACTACCTATTATACATATTTTTGCCTTGTAGTAACAAAAGGCATGAACTTGACAAACTTCTAATTCTGTATATAATAATTCACTAACGATTCACAACCACCAAACTGCAAATATCTTTCTAAGATTTATTTTGTTATAATTTGACTTTTGTGAACAAATAAATTGATTTAATAAAAAATAGTTCGTGTTGATTTATTTCTTTTATAAAATTATTTAATTAAAAATCAAATTTATATAAAATATTATCACCTAAAAATTTAAAATCGTTAAAAAAGTTACAAAATCTATAAAGATTAATCATTAAAAACTTGAGTTGTTAACCAGAATAAATCAAATGTGACAAATATATTGAAACAAATGAAGTGTATGTTATGAATTCTTAAGAATTCTAGAAATATGGATATTCATTCATTTCCTAAACACATTGGTTAATGTGACATTCATCCCTTTGGAATTTGTGAAAATTTATTGATTCCCGTGAAGTCTTATCAATTCTCATGATTCATTTATTATATTTATGAATCCCCAATCTTGTAACCCTATAAATAGGAGCCTTTGGTACCTCATTTGGATGAGCTAATAGAAAGTTCACTGAAATATTTGATAGTTCTCTAATATCTCTCTACTTTTCTACAACTTACTATATTTTCACTTTAGATAATAACCAAATTTAATAATGTGTCTTAGCTTCGTAATACGTTATCAGCACGACTTTACCTTTGCAAAATATAGTGAAGTAGAAGATTTTATTGTTCAAGTAATATCTAGGTAAGTTTGTTTATCAATTTCTTTTCTTATGGCTAACCTTACTAAATTTGAATTTGTACCTCCTGATATTTTTGGAAAGAATTATTTATCATGGGTTCTTGATGCTGAAATGCATCTCGATGCAATAAGTCTTGGAGATACCATTATGGAAGCAAATGAGGCTTCTACCCAAAATCGTGCCAAAGCAATGATTTTTCTTCGTCATGGTATCTCGATGAAAGTTTGAAAACTGAATATCTTACTGTTAAAGATCCTCTTGATCTGTGGAATAATTTAAAAGAAATGTACAACCACTTGAAGTTGGTTGTTCTTCCTAAAGCCTGATATGACTAGATCGCTGAATTATTTGAGGTTACAAGATTTTAAATCAATAAGTGAATATAATTTTGCAATATTTAAAATCACATCCTAATTGAAATTATGTGGAGAAATTATTACTGATGAAGATATGTTAGGAAAAACTTTCTACACTTTCCATGCCTCGAATTTGCTCCTGAAATAGCAATATCGAGAGAAAGGATTTAAAAATTATTCTGAATTGATTTCATCATATCTTCTTATAGCTGAACAAAATAATGAATTATTAATGAAAAATCATGAGACCCGACTAACTGGTTCTAGTCCATTCCCTAAAGTGTGACAAAGTCTTCCACGATATATGATGTCTGATCACTCAGCTGCCTCTTATACACATCTATTCTATTCCTAAGTCTAATATGGCCGATCATGAGTATCATAATCATTATACTCGTAACCATGGCTCATCAAGTCATAAGGACAAACATTCTCACCAGAAGTGGGATAATAATAATGAAAAAAGATAAGAGAAAAATTCTGATAATTTATGCTATCGGTGTGGTGATTTGGAAGGGGCGTTGGTCTCAGACATGTAGAGCTCCAAAATATTTGGTTGAACTGTATCAAGTATCATTGAAAAAGAAAGACAAAAGTTTTGAGCTGAACTTTACCAAGCCAATTGATGATTTTGGCGATGATGATGATGCTGATATTGATGTAACGCATCTTGATGTGGCTAATTTCTTTGAACATCCAGAAGGAAGAATTGATCATTTGATTAGTGATGAAAATGTCCAAAATTAGTGAACCCATGTCAAAATGCCAAAGAGATTAGTTTAAAGTTTGTTAATCAGTGCTTTTGTTCTATTAAATTAATTTATCTTTTGTATTTTCCTTCCTGAAGAAGGTATAATATTGACAAATATTTGGGATCAATGAAAGGCGAAGAAGATGTATGTCTTATTGATAGTTCTACAACACATACAATAATTAAAAATAAGAATTATTTTTCCCACCTGAAGTTGGGAGAAACAAATGTTAATACCATAAGTGGCAGTGCAAAATTAATTGAAGGTTCCGGTAAAGCAAATATATGTCTCCCTGAAGGAACAAAATTGATTATAAATAATGCATTGTTCTCTACTAAGTCTCGAAAAAATTTGTTTAGTTTTTAGGATCCTGTCGCCTTATACACATCATATATGAGAGACATATCTGTCTCTCATATGTTGAATATTTGTATATTATCACTTTTATTTCTGAAAAAAAATGTGTTGTAGAAAAATTTCCTTCTCTTTCTTCTGGTCTATATTACACTAAAAATAGTGCAATTGAAAAGCATCATTTAGTAAACCAGAAGTTTACTGATCCCAAGAATTTTGTCATTTGGCATGATCGACTAGGGCATCCTGGGTCGATAATGATGAGAAGAATAATTGAAAATTTGCATGGCCATTCATTGAAGAATCAAAAGGTGTTAAATTCAAATGAATTTACATGTGTTGCTTGTTCTCAATGAAAATTTATTATGAGACCTTCACCAGTTAAAGTGGGGACCCTGCATTTTTTTATAAGAATCCATGGTGATATATGTGGACCAATTCATTCACTATGTGAACCATTTAAGTATTTTATGGTGCTAATAGATGTGTATAAGAGATGGTCGCATGTTTGTTTATCGACCCAGGATCGCAACCTAGTCGTCTCAAGACTACTTGCTCAAATTATCAAGTTGAGAGCACAGTTTCCTGGTTATCCAATAAAGAAAATTCGATTAGACAATTTCTGGTGACCTTATTCGTCTTGTGCTTTTGATGATTATTGTATGTCAATTGGCATTAGTGTTGAACATCTTGTAGCTTATGTTCATACACAAAATGGTTTAGCCAAATCATTTATCAAACGATTGCAATTAATTGCTAGACCATTGTTAATGAGAACAAAACTCTCTATATCTGCTTGGAGACATGCTATTTTGCACACAGCATCACTTATATATTTAAGGCCGACAAGTTACCATAAATACTACGTTGAACAACAACATTAGTATTAATCTTCAGTACACCGACAAGAGGACATTACCAAAGAGTCTCATGTTGGACTAGTATTTTGAGTAAATTAAGTTGAGAGTGCATAAGCCAATTCCAAATACTCTAATCATTTAGAATGCTCCTCAAGTTAATTCTGGGGTCTATAATAGATTAAAGACCTACTTATTGCGTGTTTTCCAATTATGCCACAAGAGATATACAGTATATTGATATCTATTGCAGCATGTTTTCAACATTAGAATGAGTAACTAAAACTTGCCACCAAACCCAGAAACTTGTCTGCATTTCTTACAGAAAAAGCCAATATACAGGAGACAGCTTCCATATAACCTATGAAATAGGACATTGAAAAAACAAGTGTTCTAAAGATTCTTCCCCTTTCCCACATCTAGGGCAAAAGATATCATGAGCTTGGTACCTTAAAGATAATGATTTCCTAATTGAAATGATATTATGCAAACATCTCTCCAGGAATGTTTAGCCCTATTTTTTATAGGCAAATTCCATATTAGATTTTCAAACTTTTTATTGTATAGATATAGAACTAGTCTGAGAATGGAAATGAAATACATTACCTCTTCGATTATAAGAAATTTTCTTAGCCAAATGATAACCAAATTTAACAAAGTAATTCCCTTTCTGAGAATAATCCAAATGTGTATAATCACATCTCTCAAAAACAGGAAGAGGCAATTAAAGAATGACCTTAGCTTTTTCGGAATAAAACACTATTTTAATTAAGTCAAAATAACAAGCATTATGTTGAAGAGACTAGTAAAAGCTTAATACACATTGCAAGGACACAAGGATATTGCTTTGAGGGAGCAAAAATATAAAAGATAAGAGGAAAATTTTCTCCTAGATATTAACATTCCTATCGTTCCCAACAATATATCTAATATCACAAACAACCAACCTGTTTAGAGGATAGAAGACTTTTTCATAGCTAAGAAAAAGATGATTTTATATTAGACTTAGGAATAGAATCATTAGAAAAATACTTTGATTTCAAAACTCTACTAACCAAAAGATTTGACATAGAAAAAAATCTTCCACAACTATTTTGCCAATAAAGCTAGATTAAATTTACAAAGACATAATTCTCCTGTCTCTTATACACATCTAGATAGGTTGGTAACCGTTAGTGTATTTTTCTCTTTTAATTAATGCATATTAGACTGATTAGAGCTATCCCCATTTCACCAGAACTGAGAAACCAAACTGACATTTCTTTACACAACCCAATAGGTAACTTGAAACAAGACATTACATACACAGATAAGGTCATTAAAATGAGATTTAACAAGTACATTCCTCTATGTTGGATTAAGCATTTTTTTCTTTCTAGCCACTGACTCTATTGCTAACTTTTCTTTTACAAAAGAAAAGATCTATTGGTTGGTTCTTCCGATAGATATTGGAAGGCCCAAATATTTAGCTGTCCCCTTATCCAGAGCACCTCTTAAAGCCAAACAAATGTCAGATTTTATAAAAATTGGAGTATTCTTACTAAACATACTAGAGACTTATCTAAATTGACAACTTGACTTGAACAGAGAAAGGGGTCTTGGCGGGAAGAGAAGTGTGCCATGAGAGAAGCAAAGAGGTTAACCTCTTTCAAATATGCAACATGGATTCTGACAATGCAATGTAGTTGGACTCTCATGTCAATCCAAATAAAAAGTCCATAGTTCTCAAGTAAAGAGAAAATATTTATACCCTCTTGATCAGTGGCTTTACAAAATAAAAGTGTATCATCTGCAAATGAAAGATGAGAAATGCTAGGTCCTCATACTATAAAATCTTAACACTAAAGATTTCTTTTCTTCAAGTAGCTTGAGACAAGAAGTTACTTACTCCTTTAGTACAAAGAAGAAATAGATAAAGAGAAAGAGGATTTCTTTGTTTAATTCCCCTTGAAGGCTTAAGAAAACTAGTAAAATTGCTATTAATATTAATAAAAAAAAAAATGACACTGAAGACACACAATTCATAATCCAGGAAATCCAAATGGAAGAAAACTCCATTCTCTTCATTATCCTAGCCAAAAACTTTACTCAATCCGATTATAAGCTTTGGACGTATCTATTTTAATAACCATGAGTCTATCATTACTTTTACGTTTTACCATTTAAGTCCTGGACAATGTAAAGATGGCACATGTTTCCCAATTGCTCCAATTAATTTTGGCCTTTGCCAAGATTAGTCTAGTGCACTTGGAAGGTAATTAAATTATTTCTTGCTCCCTAACCTCACACTTTATCATTTTCTATTGTAATTGTATCTAGTAATAAAAGGATTTTTTAAGGTTTGACCTAATTATCTTTACCAAAATATTTACTTGACTTATATAAGTCAACATTTGGTTACTCCATTCAATTTTTAGATGCAAACCTTGTTGAATTTTTTCTTCGTAGAAATAGATTATACATCATATGATAAGGCATAGGATTCAATATTGCTATTGTTTTCTTTAAGTAATTTTTACAACAATCCAATTTACTAATAAACTTGTATTACAAATATAGTTCAAGTCTCAGTTTACATATTTCACGAACTATTAAGAGGCCAAGTTCATATTTTATAGTAAATTAGATTGCATAATTCCAGTATATATACTCTTGGGAGTCTTAATGCAATTGTAAAAATTTTCCTCTTGAAACCTATGATTATAGGTTCAAATGATGGAACCACATAAAAAAATGCAAGGTAATTAAGCTTGACTAGTACAAAATGATTAAACCACTTCCCACGCAGTCATACCATAAATAACAGGAGATTTGTACACCTAACTATCTTTTATATTTTTGATCTCCCTCAAAGCAATATCCTTGTGTCCGTCACCTGTACCTTATGCACATATATATATAGACACACACCCCTCCGTCTTACGGGAGGGATGAGCAAAGTTTTGAAATGGGCACGGGAAGTGTCCTTCTTTATTCAATAGCTCTTTCCCCTCTCCGGTGAAAAACTTATCTCCAAGAAGGCAAAATGCCTTCCCTACTAGCCTTTCTGATATATATACTAGTTTTTTATCTCACACTTCGCGTACTAGTCTTTTACCTCACACTTTGCGTGAGGATGCTAGTATTTTCGAATGAAATGAAAACCACATCATATTGATATCATGCTTTGTTATTTTGAAAATTAAAATTGATATGGAAATTAGATAAGGAAGAAAAATATATATCAGTTTGAGTAAAATATACCAAAATGTTGTAATGTGGCTCAAGATCATTTTGTCAGAATTTCAACAAAAAGTTCCTAGTTAAACACCTTCCAAATAGAAAGTTAAAAAGCTTCAATACAAAGATCTGACTATTTCACTTTTGGCAGCCTAAGATCTTTAGTAATTACAACAAAAAACTTCAGTATAAAACCTTAATTACAGGATAAAGTGTAAAGGCCACTTTTGGCAGCCTAAGAACCTAGTAATTACAACAAAAAACTTCAGTATAAAACCTTAATTACAGGATAAAGTGCAAAGGCCTATGATTTTTTTACAATAAACCCTTATGAATTGTCAGCCAAAAGCAAAGAAAAACACCTAAATTAAAGTAATACCACGGCTATGTATGCTTTGAGTACAAATTAATAGGACAATGCAGAAGGTGAGAATGGGAGATTAACACTTGAATTGCATGCAACAGAACTAAGAAACTAAGTTATTTTTGGATTCGTAGATAACATATACAAAAATCATGGCAAAAAGAGAATAGGAATGGTTAAAAATTAGATATAGAGAGCAACAATCAGATGCATGGAGTCAATTAATAAGGAAATATTAATAGAAAATTGAAAATCAAAATTTGAGAAGAAAAGATGTAATCTCTCTCCTTCAATCAGATGAGCCCATACCTATCCTATCTCCATCTTTTCACTTCTTCTTCTCCTCCTTTTAACTTCTCATCAAACCTACGCAACTTTTAATTCCTCTGTCTCTTACCTCATTCTTCCCTCGACTGTAATTCAGTTTCTCTCTCAATTTCTCGATTTTATATTTTTCTTTTGTTATCTGATTATGTGTAAGGAAGGCAAGGGTTGACACTCGGTTGGATTTTGCCCAGATTTACACCTGATTTTTGGGATTTTCTGTCTAACTTTATCTTCATTTTTTCATTGTTGCTTTAAAAGAATCAAAAGTAACAAAAACAAATTATTTTTTTATTCCTATTCTTCTTTTGGCTTTCTGTTCTTTATCCTCTCTTCTTATAGCAATCTTATGCTTTATTTATTTTTATCTTCATAATGGTTGGATTTTGCAGGAATAAAGGAGCCAAGATAGAAATCAATAATATTTCTTTTACTCGATATCATGGTGATTTTTTCTCACCCTAACTCAGTTGTAGACTTTTTAGTTATATGATTTCTATTATTATTTTTATAATCTATTATTTTACTCACTTTTGATTGTCTTATGGATATTCAATAAGAAAAGTTTGAGATTATGGCAGTGTTTGAGTCAGGTGTAGAGCTAAGACCTTAACCATAAAGGGCAACGTCGACTGTACAAGTCCTTAACAATTGTTAAACTAATGTATATTTTTTTTCTATATAATAAATAATTTTACATGCCACTATAAAATTTGATGGCAATTATCCTAACTTTTTACAAAATTAAAAAAAGAAAACTACTTTACAAAGCCACTTTTCAAAACCAGTCCACGTGTAAAAATCTTAATAAATATCCAACCCTCTGATTTTAAAACTATGAAAACCACATAGCACGCATTTTGTATATAACATGTAATTGAAAAATGATTTTTTAAACTGAAAGTTATATGTCCATTTTAGGTACTAAACTTCAAAAATTTTTGAATCTTTTACATTTCCAAGTGGCACCTTATTCTTGGTTTTGAATATGCCATCAATTTTAGTTACATGATTTAAGGACTTGAAACTTTTAGGGTGTGCAACATATTAAAAACAGAAAAGAGTTAACAAATATTAGGGGGTGCAATTATAGGATAAAACCAAAAATCTTAAAATTGTTCCTTAACTACATGTAATTTTCCAAAGTTGAGGGAGGGCAATTGCCCACCCTCACTTGAATGTAGCTTCAACCATGGTTTGAGTTGTATCGGAGTTGTTTATATATATATATTTGTGATTGTAAGTGGAAAAGTTGATCTGATTTGAAAATATAGGAATCAGTGACTGATATGAAAAGAAATATATAAACAAACAGCTTTGTTATAAACGTTTGATGTTTTGATGTGAAATTTTCTTCTTTTTTTATTGTTTTTTCCACTGTTCATTATGCTATTCTTTTGATATTTTGGGTTTCTTCTTTTGTAGAATCCTTCATGGACTTCCTCCATTTTGCTTCATGTTTCTGGGTTCGTTATGACGCAGCCACTCTCAATCACTAGGTGAATTTTTTTTTTCGATTTTTCCTCTATTTTTCAGTCCAAATAGTTTACTTTTCTATTAACATTTCCAAGTTTTCTTGTCTATTTTCTACACTGATTAGTCTATTCTTCCTTTTCATTATATGTTGTACTTACAGGTTAATCGTACAATTGTATAACTAAGTTTTAAAGGTAACATTTTAAGTAATTTCTGCTAAATAAGGCCTTTCCTTCCACCCTCTTGTGTTTTTTGCAAAGATCTGTCTATTTGAAAAAATTTGGGAAGAGTTTAATCTCAATTAATGGCAAATCAGTTGCGAGTGGAAAGTTAATTTGTCTTGGTTCCAATTGTTTGATTGAAGTATGTTTCTTTTCCTTCTGAACTTCTAATAGAGAAATTTTCTTTCTGATGTTGTTCTGCATTTATGGGATCTTATTGAATGAATCAATCTTCTAATATTTGATATGAAAATGGATTGAATACCCTTGTTGCTATCCGTTTTTCATTACCTGAAATAGTATAAGTCTTGTGACAAAAGCATTTTGTTATAATAGTCTAGCAATCTCTGAATCATTATCATTTCTATTGATATGGAAATACACTAAATTACCCTGGCATTGTTGAATACATTACTCAAAATAGGAAGGAACTTCAGGATAAAGGAAGTATTATATTGATATATAACCAAGCAATCTTATGCTCTAAATTTAAATCAGAATCATTCCAACTTTAGTCATCAAATTATGAGTTGTATTTGATAAGCTATATTGGTCTATTATTACAGATTGAGAGCAAATTATTGCTTTCATTGAACTTTGATTTTTTGTCATTACATAATTATAAAGTTTCTTTTAAATCATCAAAAAGTTCTAAATTTTTGCTAATAAATTAAAAGGATGAATATGCATATAAGGGGAATGAGTTTTGTGATTTGGGATCAACCAAAAATATGTCAAATAGTACATCAATATCATGCCACAGAAAAGCAAAGGGAAGAATAGCAAGTCTTTTGAATGGCCACTAGAGGAAGAAACATGAGTGGATGAATTCATGAAAGTGTGTTTTCTCTTCTGCCTTTTTGGTAAATTCCATCTTTGTGTCCTAGGGAAAAAAATTATACACACACTGCTCTATTGTAAACGAATAAATTTACTCTCTATCAAAGAATGTAAACTGTTCTTCATACATTGTAAGATTGTATATCCTTTTTGGTCGAATGATCTCTACTTCATGCGCATGTCTTTCCATTGTAGGGAATAATTCACTTAAGTTGTTTTGGTGCAACATCGGTTGTTTCACAGTTTTGAAGAGTAAAAATAGAAAGATTTACTAATAAGAGTGTAAACGATCGGTCGAGTATTTAGTATTGAGTCCTTCTCGAATTCGAACTTCAAATTTGTGACGAACTTGAGTTCAATTTGATCTTACTCGAAAATAAGAAAACGAGATCTAACTCAAGTCGAGGGAAGAATGAGGTATTTTGTTCTGTCTCTTATAATCATCTAGATGTGTATATTTTAATAATTTTTTTAAATAATAAAAAAATTAAAAATTATATAGTGCTAAAAAATCTCGATGAGCACTCGAGCATAATATGTGTGCTCGAGATTGGCAGATTCAAGAACAAGCAAGCTTGACACTAGCCGGTCAACTAGAGCCTAACTTGAGTTTTTGATCGAATTGCTCGCAAACTGCTTGCAAGCAGATCGGTTCATTTACACCTCTATTTAGCAGATAATTTATGTTATAAAATGTGTAAATCAGTGAATGCTTAAGAATAATTTCAATTGTTCAACTTTCGCATGTCGTTGAAATGTGTTATTATTATTCATTACATCCTATGTTCGGTTTCATAGTTTTACTCCAAGCAGATGGTATGCATTGCATAAGGTCGACTGAGTTGTAAACTTTATTTTAGGCATTCCTAATTTCAAATATCAGTCTTATTAGTTTACTTTTTTCCACTACTGCATCATCCATATATAATATCAATTTATTTTACTATCAATTACCATAGGAACGCGTGAAGTGACTTCATACATTTTTCAAACTTTTGAACCAGCAGTGTGGAATCATTCTGCATGACATAATGTGTAACTTATTGTCCACAAATGCATCCTCTGTGCATGTATTCATTCTACAATCCCTATCATAGGAATGGTAGTTTTCTACATTTTACTACTTTTGAGCCTGTTGTGTGTAATCATCTGCATGATAATACATAGCATAATTTCCTGTCAATGAATTTATGTTTTTTATAAGGTACAGCACAAACTTTTCATTTGATATTTAAAACCTGCTTGTCAGCCTTTCTATCTCTTTGCAAACAAAGGTCTACTTCTTGTCCATTTTTCCAAATGAAATGTAGTTATTAACATTCAAAAGTTATTTTTCATCTACTTTTCCATTTCAATGCCTTATCAAACAAGAGATCTTTTATTCCAAACTATGTATAGTAGAAATTGTGGGAATACTTATGCTTATGGGTCCATAGCCACTTCTAATTTTTCAAAAATCATCTTATAGACAGTGGTTGTTACAAATCACATGACCAATGATGAAGAACTCGTTAGGGAACTTGACAAAACAACCATTTCTAAAGTTAAAATTGGAAATGGAGAATATATTGAGGTAAAAGGTAAAGGTAATGTGGCTATTCAGTATGGTTCAAAAGTCAAGTTTATTATTGATGTTTTATATGTATCAAAAATTGATTGAAATTTATTGAGTGTTGGGCAATTACTTGAAAAGAATTTTTTTGTGATTTTCAAGAATAAAAGATGTATTATTTATAACTGTGTTGGAAATGAACATCTTTCAATGAATATGAAAGAAAAAAATTTCTTTAAATCCATTAAGCCAAATTGTACAGAAGAAAAGAAAGAAGAAAAGGCATTTCAAGCAAAAAAAAGAAGGCTCAAAGAAGCATCAAAAAGCTAAGTGATATAAGGAGAGATAAAAGGAAGAATTCCAGTGGTGATAGAAAGAGGCAAAGGATTCCAATAACGATTCAATAACAATAAGGCATTCAGTGTTATCATAAGAAATTTGGATATAAGAAAGTTGATTGCTGATTTAAAGATAAGCAAACATTCTCTATTATCAAGCGATCCTCCCCCACAACCAAGCGGCACGGGCTTGGCCTTACCTGGGCAAACGCCGCCATGTGGTGTATAAGAGACAGGTGATTAAATCCAAAAATCCTATTTACTATTACAAACATAAATTACCTACTTACTATTAAAAATTTAAATAAATCACCTATTTACTATTACATAACGGGGCTTAAAATGAGACTATGAATTGTACAAAAATAATCTAAGCTAGGAACACAGATTGGAGTCGCCACCTGTTTGGTCGGCAAGGACACAAAAATACATCAAAATTTAAAGAAAATAAACCCTAGTCTAGATTGACTCTGGTCCACGTAATTCAAAAACATGAGTTCGGGAATCCTGTTGTAAAATGGGAAGGTTTGGGATAGATTTGAATTTCTCTCGGCACCCACTTTACCCGACGATGGACCGGTTGCATGATTTTATCGCGTTTTCCTTTTTAATTTTAGTATTCATTATTGCCGACTTTGTAGAGTACGTGTGCTTGAGGTAGTTTAAAAGTATTAAAAAATGTACATATTAATGAGGAAGTGACAATAAATGGTAAATAATAACATTGACAGGTAAATTTAGCTCGGGGTCCAATTTAAAGTCACACACATTTAGCTTGTAGTGCCTTTTAACTCTCAAGGGGCAAAACAGTCGTTTGTCATACGTGCCAGAGTTTACTTCTAGACCGATTTTATATTATTGATACAGTTATTAAGTCATGGACTAAATTGAGTTTGATTCAAATATTTAATGTTTAGTCGTGCAACTAAACAAAATTTGAGGACAGAAGAGTAGATCACATCATTTAACAAGTAAGAAAAAGCATAAATATTATACCGAGACCAACAAACATAAAAAATAAAGCACAAACCATCACAAAAGAAACTAATCGAAAAATATGTGCAAAATCAGAGCCTATTTACAATTTAATACTTATAAGGGCAAAACGGTAGCAATTTCACAATCAAAGGGTAATTAAACTTATTGAAATGTCAAACAAAAATCAAATTAAAGCTTGGTGGTTATTGTCATAAAAAATGTAACTTAGAAGAAAATTTGAAAAGAAAAAACAGTAATATTAAAGAAAATTTCTTAAGGACCTAAATGTAATTTAGAAAATTATTTGAGGGCTAAAATGTAAAAATCTGAAATCTGGAGGGTTAAAACGCAAATAAAAATTTTTATGAAATTTTTTTTAAAAAAAAATTTTGTGTGCCACGTCACTATGACGTGGCGCAATCTAGTGGTGCCGTGGCGTGGCAATTCCTAAAAAGAGAGAAAAGCTTGCTGACAGAGCCCACTTGATGCCACGTCATCGATGACGTGGCACACACAATTTTTTAAGGGACCCTTTGATTCAAAAGTTTGAAAAATCGAAGTCCTGTCTCTTATACACATTTGCGCCACGTCATAAGATGACAGTGGCATCATGTGGTGCCACGTCTTCGATGGAGTGGAATCTTTGATTGCCATCGATGACGTGGCACCACCAGATTGCGCCACGTCATTAATGACGTGGCACACACAATTTTTTTAAAAAAAGTTCATGCCAATTTTATTTGCGTTTTAAATCTTCAGATTTGATTTTTACACATCTAGCCCTCAAATTATTTTCTAAATTACATTTAGGCCCTTAAGAAATTTTCTTTAATATTACTGTTTTTTCTTTTCAAATTTCTTCTAAATTACATTTTTAATGACAATAACCACCAAGCTTTAATTTGATTTTTGTTTGACATTTTAATATGCTTAATTGCCCTTTGATTGTGAAATTACCGTTTTGCCCTTATGAGTATTAAATTGTAAATAGGTAATTTTGCACATATTTTTCTATTAGTTTCTTTTGTGAAAAATGTACAAGATTTTTGATGTTTGTTGCACATCTAGATGATATAACATTTATGCTTTTTCTTACTTGTTAAATGATGTGAATCTACTATTCTGTCCTCAAATTTTGTTTAGTTGCACGACTAAATATTAAATATTTGAATTAAACTCAATTTGTGTCTATGACTAAATAACTGTATTAATAATATAAAATCGGGCTAGAAGTAAACTCTGGCGCGCATGACAAACGACTGTTTTGCCCCTTGGGAGTTAAAGAGCACTACAAGCTAAATGTGTGCGACTTTAAATTGGACTCTAAGCAAATTTACTCAATGTTATTATTTATCATTTATTGTCATTTTCTCATTAATATGTACATATTTTATTACTTTTAAACTATCTCAAGCACACGTACGCTACAAAGTCGGCAATAATGAATACTAAAATTAAAAAGAAAAAAGTGATAAAATCATGCAGCTAATCCAACGCCGGATAAAGTGGGTGCCGAGAGAAATTCAAATCTATATAAAACCTGTCCCATTATACACGGGATCTAGATGTGTATAAGAGACAGCAAAAATAATTTATTTCCCTGTCTCTTATACACATCTAGAACTGTGATAAGAGACAGTGTCCTACGCACCAATACACTCACGGTGGCGACTCCAATCTCGTATTCCTAGCTTAGATTATTTTTGTACAATTCATAGTCGCATTTAAAGCCCCGTTATGTAATAGAAAATAGGTGATTCATTTAAATTTGTAATAGTATGTAGGTAATTTATGTTTGTAATAGTAAATAGGATTTTTGCATTTAATCACCTATTTCACGAGCACCACATGGCGACGGTGTCGATCCCAAAGGTGCCGGCCAGACCACGGGTTGTGGTGGGGGTGGGACAGCGTGGCGACTCCACTGGGGATTTTGAGAATCCGGGCACATGATTTTAACACGTTTCTCTCAATTTTACACTGTTCATTATAAACCGGCTAATTTTTACCGATTTTGTGTGCTATGTTACCAGCTCTATGCCCGTTTTGCGTGCCATGTGCAACGTGTTACTTGAATTGTTCTTTTTCAATTACTTTACACTTGTTTTTACCGTATTTCACCACCTTTTGCTGTTTTGTGTGCTGATTTACGGATTTTTTTGTCTCGTTTTACGTGCCACATGCTACGTGTTACTTTAATTGTTCTTTTCGGTCAATTACTTTACACATGTTTTACCGTATTTCACCATTTTTTGCTGTCATGTGTGCTGGTTTACGGATTTTTGTGTTTCGTTTTACGTGCCACATGCTATGTATTATTTTATTTGTTCTTTTTCAATTACTTTACACTTATTTTACCGTATTTCACCATTTTTGCTGTCTTGTGTATAAGAGACTTTGGATTTTGGGTCTCGTTTTATGTGTCATATGCTATGTGTTACTTTATTTGTTCTTTTCAAATTATTTTACACTTGTTTTACTATATTTCACTATGTTTGCTGTCTTGAGTACCCGTTTGCTCGATTTAGGTCTCGTTTTACGTGCCATGCCCTCTCTACCTATGGTGTGATTTGTTCTTGCTTTATTGTACATGTTTTAATATATTTTGCTATTATACCTGTTTGTGGTTAATTTAGGGGCAATTTTTGGGGGTGTTGGGGTGTATCAAACATATAGAGCCAAACGCGCTAAAATATGTGAATCTTACCGCCTCCCAAGTGAACACAGCATAACACATGTCTCATTTATTGCAAGTCCTATTTTTGTGGGTGTCGTTCCCACATTTCCTGTAGGAATTAAGACGATCTACCCAGATATACGACCGTGACACAATGTGCACGTATCGGTATCTGTGGCCATCACCTGACCATCGACGATAAGGCCCATCAGAATTGACGAATTTTATTTTTGGGCCCAAAGTCTGAATGTTCGGGAAGCAAGCCCATCTAGATTGCATTAGTAAGCCAAGCCTCATATTCATATAGCTTAAACCATAGGGCAGATCTGTGTCCTTATTTAGGACACTCAGATACGAGGCGGTAAGACCCACCCATTTATCTGGCTTGTAATAGTAAATAGCTTTACAATTTTGTTATGTAATAGTAATTAGTGTTTCTGATTTGTATGATTTACTTTGGCCATATAATTTGTATCTACTTCCTGCAAGAAAGAATAAATTTTGATTTTTACATTGCATAAGCCTTAGGTAGGGTCAAAGGCATATGGTTGTCAGACCCAAATAGGAGACCCACCCCCGCGGCATGTTTCTAAAGTTTTATTATCCTTTGTGTGCATTTAGGCTAACCCCAGCATTGTAAGGCCACCGTAGGCTACTTATTGCATAAATTAGCCGTAGAAGGGATACCCATGGTGTATAGAATTACATACCTATCCTTAGGTAGATAAGCTATAATGGGATTTGCAAGCTTGTGTGTTCATTTTATAAAAGCTCTGAAGGGGTACAAGCCTCAGATAAGGCTAACATGTATTTCTATGCAGATAGAGTTCCGCTCGAGTAATTGGAAGGGTATCCCCTGTGCTCTTATACTACAGGAGATGTGAACGAAACATGCAGTTGTCAGAACTGAATACAATAGCTGGTTATTTGGGTTACCTAGTATGTCTGCAGGATATTGAACCAGATCCTACCATAGTAGACATTTGGTATAACTATTTGGGACACTGAGGCAGTTGTGTTCAGATTCAGAAAGTTTGAAATGGTAGCCCATAGTATTAAGGAGATATACAGGATCTTCTTGGTGGATCAAAGACCGGGCTGTTATACTACTGTCCCTAGGTACTACAAGGGATTTCTCTTTGTTCACCGGCATATCAGAGGCTGCGATACCAGGGGACCCGAGGCTAGTTCGGTTACTTTGATATTTTTACACGAGCACTTCGACACAAAACAGGAATTTCACAGGAACAAGACTCATTTTTTGCATCCCACTGAGAAGTCATGGGCTCAGAAGAGAATCCAGGTTTTTGCTCTAGCACTGACTAATGCATATCTTTTTTCGAGGCCGGATGGGAGGATAGCATTCAAGACGGTACGGATGTTAGCCGATTTGATACATGGCGTCGGTGGTTAAGACCTCACCATAATCCCTACTATTTTAGCTGACATATTGGTGGCTTGTAGAAACTGTCAGAACGGAGTCAAAATTTTCAAGGGTTCAAGCCTTTTGTTGCAAATCTGGTTCATGAAACATTTGGGGCGACGAAAGATTGTTCGTCATGATTTTTCCTCTGGGGTAGAGTGAATTGGGTACTTAGTCACAATCAAGCATCAACCGGGTGAAGTTGCTGAAAGATAAGGAGAAGTACATTCGCTGGTTGTCTTCATTGAAGGAGTCAGAGATATAGTGGGCTCTAGAATGGGTACCCTGTCATACACCGAATCTGCAATCTGTTAGTCTCTCATTCATACCCTTGATAGGAAATGAAGGCATTGTTCCCTACATGCCTTTCTGAATCTTACGTCAGTTTGGGAGGGCTCAGACAGTACCTCCAAAATCAGTGACTGATCGGTTCAATGTTATGTTCGACAAAGGGATAAGGCCCGAATTAATATATCCAAAAATCCTGTTTTGAAGACGTGGGTATCCAGACAGCTGCATAACAGGACAATGCCTGATTCGGTATCACCACGCTGTCTCTTATACACATCAGTACGATGTATAAAGGAACATTTGCTTAGGCAGCAACCGCAAGCTGTAATAGACCATTCAGAAGAAGTTACTCGGTTGACTGCACTATTTGAGTAACAGGCTAAGGACAAGAAAATAGTGGAAAAGCAGATAGCTTTAGATAAGCACATGTAAGCTTAAAAAAGACTTCAAGAACAACAATCCTGTATTCGAGAACAGGAATATAACCGAAAGAGGGCATGCACCGAGATGATCGATGATCTGGGACGCCTAATGCACAATGGGGCTGTGAATCAGCACGTAGCAAGCTTCTAGGTATGAGGAGCAAATGATGAAGATACGAGACCATCTAAAGGAGCTCACCGAATACGTTCAAACGGGTTTCGTCCCCTTTAGAGTTTTTTTTATTTTTAGGGTTCCTAGGGAATGAACCACGTTTTATGCTGTAAACTTATGATTATGTTTGTTTATATATATCTGAATTTTCTTTTTTTATTATTATGTTTTAATATGAAGGTACTAAGTGTCAAAATATGCCCAACGCAGCCCTATTTATACCAGCTCGCGTGCACGTAAAAAAACTTTGAAGGGGACGAAACCCGTTTGAACGTATTCGGTGAGCTCCTTTAGATCTGGGAATCAAAACTCAGAGATGGTACAAGCAGACAGATGGAATCTATGATGGCCGCTATGGCCAGTATTAACCAAGAAATGCAATGGTACAGGCAAACTTATGGGTCTCACCCCGCCAATCAGGAGATGCTGCCTCATCATATGCCTAATCCTGGCATGGGGATGCCGCTACCCCCACCACCACAGAATCAACCTCCTCCAACTCCAGTGCCATCACCGACAGATCTAGTTCCTCCACTACCACCACCTCCTCTTGAGTTAGAGTATACCCTAGGAAGGGAAGCTGAATTAATGCCACCACCGTCCCCTGTACCGGTTGTCAATGATGCCCTATTGAAAAGAATGGAGCGGTTCGATAGTTTCATGAAGCAACTGGGGACAGATAAATTATGGAGCTATCAATTACCAAGATCTATGTCTATTCCCTGAAGTGTAATTACCGCCAAAATTTAAGATCCCAGAATTTCTAAAGTACAATAGCACTGGGGATCCGGTAGCTCACCTTAAAATATTTTGCAACTTACTGGGGAATCCGACAAGCAACCCTCGGATAACAATGAGGGTATTTGCCAGAAGCTGGAGAGAGATGCGTTATCATGGTATTTAATGCTTGATCCCAAAAATTACAGGATTGGACTGACTTGGCAAATGCTTTTGTGAAATAGTATGAGTTTAACCGTGACCTAGAGTCGGACCGTTTTGCTCTGATAAACTTAAAGAAGAAGCCCTTAGAGGACTACAGTGAGTATGTGGAAAGATGGAGAGCGTTAACTGCCAGAGTGAGCCCACCTATTTCTGAGACTGAGATGGTTAAACTTTTTATTGATGTGCAAGAACCTCCTTAGAATGATGTAAATTAGACAGCTCTCAGACTGTGTTCAAATCATCCAGCAGAGCGGTTTGAAAGGGGCTTGAAAAGCGGAAAAATTATTGACATGACGGCCTTCAAACTTCAGATAGAGTCCATGCAGGGGAGCACGTCTGTGGCTAAGAAATCCCTGAGCATAGAAGGCTGACTCTAGATGTCCAAGAAGGAAGAAGAAGTGACTTTTATTTTCAACCAACCCAACCGCCAACTACCACGCAATTTCCATCAATACCAAAGACCTAACCCATAACCCTTTTATGTACCACATCCACTACCACCTCAATACTACCTTCAACCCGTATACCAAATACAAGTACAAATGCCCGAGCCTAATTCACAACTCCCATATTATAATCCCAGACCACAACCCCCAAACAATCAAAGACCCAACCAGCCAAACAAATTTCCTCCACCAAACTCCATCCAAGCCAGACCACATGGCAGAGGACCCCTTAATTTTATACACATGAGTGTGCCCATTGAGCATGATCCTATGGGGGTTGTGGTCTGGGAGAGATTGAATCCCATAACTCCTCCTCAGTATCCGGAGAGAGTTTCGGATAAGTTTGATGCCAATGCCCACTGTGCCTATCATTCTGGAGCCCCAAGGCATTCCATGGCTAATTGTTGGACGTTGAAGAATAATGTCCAGGATATGATCGATGCCGAGTAGTATCACGTGAGATTATGATTAGGAGGCCGAAACAAAGGGCTCTTGAAGTAAACACTAATCCGCTGCCATGGCATGAGCCTCATATTGGGATGGTTTGTATAGAAGCGGAGACGAAAGAGAAAGAAGGAGCAGTCAAAGAAGTGACAATGACTCAGACCAAACCATTTTATTTGGATTTGGAGTTGGCAGCCTTTTATCATAGACATGGATCCTTTTGAGGTAGAATCTCAGGAGCTCGTTGGATCGGCCTCCTAATACATAATCTCACGTGCATCGCACATATGCAGTGACGTTATTCTTCAACGTCCAACAATTAGCCTGTCTCTTATACACATCTCTGAGGAGGAAGTGTCCGTTGTCACAAGGTCAGGCCGAATCACAAATGATAACAGTTTTGAGGCCAGACAATCCAATAAAGGTAAAGAGCCCATTCAGGCCCCTTGGCTGAATACTGTCTCATAGCGGCCATCATAGATGTGTATAAGTTTGCGCAGTGCCAGCACATCTGCCCATTAACCCAGCAAGTTTTTCAGTGGTCCCTCACCGACTATCACATGACTGAGAGTCTGCCTTATTAACATCCGAGCTTATAGGGAGGCAGTTTTGTGATTTTGAGTGAGGATCATATAAGAGACATGATATTCCCACTGACAAACTTGCTGGGTTAATGGGCAGTGTGCTGGCATCAAACCAAATTTGTTTTTCTGACTTAACTTCTGAAAGGAGCGACCACAACAAGGCTCTATTCATCTCGGTTAGATGTGAGGGTCGGCATTTGCCTAGGGTCATGGTTGATAATGGGTCTGCTTTAAATATTTGTCCTTTGAAGACATTGGATAAACTGGAAGTCTCTCATGACCAGTCGAATTCATCCATGGTGATCAGAGGATTTGAAGGGGCTCGAAGACAGGCCACCGGAGAGATAAACCTTATTTTGGAAGTGGGGCAAACCTGTCTCTTATACACATCTGTGTATAAGAGACAGATCCAATTGTGCTAACATAATTTGCTGCAATTCACGCCCTTGCGTCCATTCTGCTGGGGCTATTCAGTCTCATCTTTGCATCAAAGGGTTAAATTCATTTACAAGTTTAAACTAATTACTGTATTTGCCGAGGATGACAACGCCATGATGGTCAAAGAGAAAGTTGGGGAGAGCAGTGACACTCCGGTGCCTTTCTTAGCTTATAATGTGGTCTCTGTCAGTCGAGAGCCTGGAGAGCAGTCATCAATGAAAGCTGTCTGGGATAAGGCGAGTGTAATGATTGCAAAGGACATGCTGCATGGAGGATATCGCATCGGCCAAGGTTTGGCGATGAATTTGTAAGACTTAACACATCTAGATGAGCTACCAACGTAGATGAATACATTTGGGCTCGATTTTCGTCCGAATGCCAGGCTGCTGAGGGAGATTAAGGAGCTGAAAAGAGGTGAAAAGAGCTGAAAAAGAAGGTCGAGCATTGTCTATGGTCATTTCACCTCTTAAGATTACTTCTCACGTTCTGCCGCCATTATGGCTCCTGATGCAGATGAGGCTGAAAAGGAGGATCTTATCCAAGGGATAGCCGAATTATTTGCAGGGGTAATTATTCAAGAGCAGATGGAGAAGGATGACACTGAGCTACCATTTGCTAAGGTCGACCAACTGCACAACTGGACATCTGATGATCCCCCTAGTCTTAGGGAGTTTCGGTAAATTTGCTAGGATATTATTTTTAGTTTTGCTCCTTCTAATTTCATCTTTCTATGTATGTTTTGTACTTCTTAAGTCGTTTTGTTTATGCCATCTAGTCAAGAAGTAGGTGCATTCACAGTATTGTATTCATGATTCATCTCATTCATCTGTTTTGGAGATGAATCTTGAAAATAATTTGATTAGTAAGGCAAGTACAATCATGATATTGCCTTCATGATTCATCTTATTCATTTGTTTTGGAGGTGAATTCTGAAAACAATTGATTTTTATAGGATGGCCAATGAATGTTAAGTTTATGTTCTCTAGGATCACTTGTACAAATTTTCGATTAATGAGAACTTTTTCTTCAAGATATTTTAGCTCATTTGGGCCATGTTTTCTTTCATTTCATGCTTTATTTTTTCCCAGATGGCCCAAAATCAATGCTTTTGATCCTTTAGATACTACAATTTATGAGGTCGATGAGTGCAATTTCGATATCACACCCGATCTTAATTTTACACAGTCTGAGAGTGGTAAGGACGAGTGTGATATTGAAAATGAATTCGGATGACACGAGGAAAAACCAAAGCCTAACTTGGAAGAAACAGAAATGGTAAACATTGGGACAGACACGGACGTAAGAGAGGTTAAAATCAGCATACATTTGACTAGACGGCAGAGGAAAGAGATGATAGAATTTTTGATTTTGTTTCAAGACGTCTTTGCCTGGTCTTATGATGATATGCCTGGCATTTCAATAGATGTCGTGGTTTACAAACTCCCCACCTATCCTAAATGCCCGCCTGTAAAGCAGAAGTCAAGGAAGTTTAAGCCGGAAATGAGCTTAAAGATCAAAAAACAAATCATCAAGCAGTTTAATGCAACAATCATCATTGTATTCCATTGTATCCTATTTGGGTTTCCAATATGGTTCCAGTACCGAAGAAGACTGGAGAGGTCAGAGTTTGCGTTGACTATCGAGACTTAAACAAGGCCAGTCCCAAAGATGATTTTTCGCGCCAAAGACTCAGAAGGACGTAAAAAGCTTCTTGGAAAAAATCAATTTCATTGGTCCCTTCATTGCTCAGCAGACAACTACTTGTGAACCTTTGTTCAAACTGTTGAGAAAAAATGCACCGATGTTCTGGAATGATGACTGTCAACAGGCTTTTGACAAAGTCAAAGATTATCTTTTGAACCAATGAAATTGATTTTTTCCAAGAAGCTTTTTACGTCCTTCTGAGTCTTTGGAGATGTGTATAAGAGACAGTCCATGGCTTGTCTCTTGGGACACATCTCAGATGTCGTCCATAAGAGACAGGAACATTAGCAGTTAGGTCAAAAGCAATCTTTGACATGTTACAGTCCATTGACAGTCATAATTCTTTCTCTTATACACATCTAGATTGTATAAGACCTCCCAACGGCTAAGGCACCCTCTAGTGATGCCTAAACCACTCTATTAAGATGGAAGATGTTGTAAGCACCATCAAAGAATAGTCTTCAATGTGGACATTCATCAATGGACAAGCAGATAGATAATGCCTGGCTGAGAACCCAAGGGAGAATGATTATACACATCCTTGCACACATACTTTCCGGACGAAGACATCTTATTCATTGGCACTATCGAAGACGTGAAAGATGAATGTCCACATTGAAGGCTATTCTTTGATGGTGCATCCAACACTTTCGGTGCAGGCATAGAGCAGTTTTGATATCACTAGAGGGCAGACACTTCCCAGCAACAGCCAAGTTACAGTTTCCGTGTACGAACAATATGACAGAGTATGAGGCTTGTATACGTAGTCTGAAAATGGCATTGGACATGGGTATTAAAGAGTTAGCTGTGTTTAGTGATTCAAATTTGCTCGTCCATCAGACACTGGGGCACTGGATCTGTAACCAGAGATTCTAAAATCATGCCATATCACCGTAGTATTCTCAAACTAGGTTGACAATTTGATGCTTTGGAATTCGTTCACATATCTTGATCCAGGAATGTATTTGCCGATGCTATGACTACCTTATCTTTAATGATCAGTCATCCAGACGGCACAGTGATAGAACCCATTACCATTCAGGTACTGAAAAAGCCAGGGTACTGTTGCACTCTTGAGGCAGAATCTGATGGACTTCCTTGGTTTCATGATATCAAGGAGTTTTTGGACAAATGTAGCTATCCTCTAGGGACTAGTACTTCAGATAAGAAGTTCCTACGCCGAATGTCAATCAAGTTCTTTTTAAATGGCAATGTACTTTATCGAAGGACGATAGATTTGGGTCTTTTGAGGTGCGTTGATAAGAAAGAGGCCGCTTACATTATGAAGAATAGGAGAGTTTGTGGGCCACACATGAACGGGCACTTATTAGCTAAGAAGATAATAAAAGAGCAGGCTATTCCTGGCTTACTATAGAAATTGAACAGGGCCATGCAGTAGTGATGATGTACCAGCTTCTAATGGTCA
Organism: Cinchona pubescens; assembly: GCA_025175665.1. Lineage (NCBI taxonomy): Eukaryota > Viridiplantae > Streptophyta > Magnoliopsida > Gentianales > Rubiaceae > Cinchona > Cinchona pubescens. The sequence goes on from JANKKI010000058.1 coordinate 211,938, forward strand.
TCGCTTCATTCTGGTAGCGATTAAATATTTCACTAAGTGTGTCGAGGCAGAATCCTACAAGTACGTAACAAAGAAGGTAGTGGCGGAGTTCATTCGAAAGAACATCATTTGCCGCTTTGGGATCCCGAATATATTGGCTACCGACAATGCCAAGAACCTAAACAATGACATGGTAAATGGTCCTTGTGCCCAATTCAAGATTAAGCATCGGAATTTCACCATCTACAGGCAAAAAATGAATGGGACGGTTGAAGCAGCTAACAAGAATTTTAAGAGAATTATTCGAAAGATGGTTGACAGTCAACGTGATTGGCATGAAAAGCTGCCATATGCATTGCTGGATTATCGGACTACCATCAGGACATCTACTGGGGCAACGCCTAACTCCCTCATGTACGGATCTGGAAGCTGTTTTACCAGCGGAAGTAGAGATCCCTTATCTACGCATTCTTATGGAAACTGAGTTAGAAGATACAAGATGGGTGCGGCTCAGACATGAACAGCTGCACTCATTGATGAAAGACGGTTAACAGCTGTGTGCCATGGCCAATGTTATCAACGGAGGATGGCTCGAGCTTACAATAAGAAAGTCAAGCCCAGACATTTTCAGGCTGGCGATCTAGTTTTGAAACGCATATTGCCAATACAGGACGAAGCAAAGGGCAAGTTTGCTCCTAATTGGCAGGGTCCATTCATTGTACACAAAGTATTATCGGGAGGAGCTCTTATCCTTACGAGATGCCCTTTGCTTCGTCCCCAATTGGCAATATGCCGGACTCTTATCACATTTTCATCTGTATAAGAGACAGGTTGTAAACCGTTAGGGATTGCAGAACGTCAGATAGAATTTTGCCTGTTATTTTCTTTCCCTTTTCACCCACATCCGGACTAAATCTTTTTATATCTCTTCTCTTTATTTGCCTATCTTTCGTTTCAATTGTGCTTTGTCCCTATCCTTTGCGGTAAAAATAAATTAGAACTGAGCTCATTTGCAATGTTGGGGCAAATTATTATTTTTGGGTGGCCAAAAAAAAAGTTTGAGAGGCTGACCAAAATAAATGCCCAACAAAACTCAGTTTGTTATAATAAAAATGGGACAATTTTTTTTAAATCTATTTCCGCAATTTAGTCAGTTGCCTTCAAGTAAGACTCTCAGCCCAAAACTGGGGCAATTCTTTTAGATAAGGGACATAATCAGTTTTTCTCAGATCACAAACCCGCTTTTCCATCCCTTGTAGTTATGTTCTTTCCAACCAAAGCGCCCATCTTAAACTGGGGCAAGTTCTTGTTAAGACAATCCCAATCTTTACCAATCACACGACTTAACCCATTTTGACCCTAACTATTCTAAGTTCTACATAGGCTTAAAAAGAGCAGTTTGTGCGGTCTCGGTTTATAACCAATTCCACCACTTTTCCTGAATTGAGGATGAGTTAAAGCAGCCTTCTTGAATCGAAAACTTTGAAAACTAAAGTTCGCATGCATTGGAAAAGGCGATTACTTAGCCAGACGTCTTTCGTTTACTCCCACACCTTGCCGTTTACTTGGACCTCATAGGTGAAAGTCCAGAAAAGGCACCTTTGTTTAAAAAAAAAAAAAGAGTAAAAGAGAGGCATGGTTGAAAATCCTACGGGGCGGCCTAGGCAAAAGGAGAGTGTGTGGAAAAAAAATGCAAAAAAATAAATAAATAAAAGGGAGGGAAACCTTAGTGAAACCTGAAAAGGCGATGAGGAAGGGGTAAACTGAGCAAATGGTCAAAGTCTGGTTGATGACTTCTCTGGGTCCAAGTTTGGGAAAGTGTTCAACTGAAATTTGTTGACCGAAATTAGGCTTATTGGTTGCCTCTATGTCGTTCTCTCGAACACAGTCAGCTGTCTCTTAAGGCACATCTAGATGGATCCAAAGCATTGCCTCTATCGGGTCCAAATCACTTGGAATGAAAGTCAAAGCGCTGTTAATACGGTGATACACGATTTTTACTAAAATTGCTCCCATGTGACCTGTATTATTTATTCATGTACTTCTATCAAACTCACATGCTATCATTTAGTTTGTTTGTAGTTGTTCTTCTTGTTATTGATGTTTTAGTTGTCAAATATGTGAAAACTATCTGTTTAATTGAACTACGCTCGACCTGATTCCTGAAGTGGGATACGTGGGCAGCTCTTAGCGAGCTCGATCACCTTGCTTATAGAAATGTTCGCTAAGATTATGTCGCACCCCCCACAACCCGCGGTCTGGCAGGCACCGTCGCCATGTGGTGCTCGTGAAATAGGTGATAGGTTCTGCAAAAATCCTATTTTATTACCTACTTACTATTACGAATTTAAATGAATCACCTATTTACTATTATATAACGGGGTTTTAAATGCGGCTATGAATTGTACAAAAATAATCTAAGCTAGGGAACATGCAGGATTGGAGTCGCCACCCAGTGTGTTGGTGCGCCGGGACACAAAAATATATCAAAATTTAAAGAGAAAATAAATCCTAGTCTAGATTGACTCCTGGTCCACGTAATTAAAAAAAAAAAAACATGAGTTCGAGAATCCTTTTGTAAAATGGGAAGGTTTGGGATAGATTTGAATTTCCCTCGGCACCCACTATACCCGGCGTTGGATCGGTTGCATGATTTTATCGCGTTTCCCTATCAATAATGACGTAGTATTCCAAATTGCCGGGCTTTGTACCGTATTTGTTTGACCTAGTTTCTTATACACATCTAGATGTACATAGACAATGAGGAAATGAAAATAATGGTAAATAATAACATTGACAGGTAAATTTAACCCGAGGTCCAATTTAAAATCGCACACATTTAGCTTGTAGTGCCCTTAAACTCCCAAGGGGCAAAACAATCATTTGTCATGCACGCCAGAGTTTACTTTTAGAGAGATTTTCCATTAAAAATATTCTAAAACCAATAAAAGTTAAATGGGATTTTGAATCGATTGTTTTGGTGACAAAATGCTTATCTTAGCGATATTTTTACATTAGAAGCTGTCTTAACAGATCAATTCACACATTTACAAGTTCATAAAGCATAAATATTATATGAGACCAACAAATATCAAAATAAAGCACAAATAATCACAAAAGAAACTAATCAAAAAATATGTGCAAAATCAGAGCCTATTTACAATTTAATACTCATAAGGGCAAAACCTATTTTCTTAATCAAAGGGTAATTAAACATATTAAAATGTCAAACAAAAATCAAATCAAAGCTTGGTGGTTATTGTCATTAAAAATGTAATTTCGAAGAAATTTGAAAAGAAAAAATAGTAATATTAAAGAAAATTTCTTAAGGCCCTAAATGTAATTTAGAAAATTATTTGAGGGCTAAAATGCAAAAATATGAAATCTGAGGGTTAAAACGCAAATAAAAATTTTTCTGAACTTTTTTTTTTAAAAAAAAAAGTGTGCCACGTCATCGATGATGTGGCAGCAATCTGGCAAAGCCCTATGGATCCCAAGGTATAAAAACTAAAAACCTAAGTAAAATGGGGGTAAGGAGATTCGAACCCAATGAAGAACCACTGGCACAAAGCTATTTTTGGGTTATGGTGTAGTTTGTTTTTATTTATACACTTGAAAGTTTCTCTACATTCCCCCAACTTCTTCCTCTTCTTCCCTAACGGTAAACAACCATTCAAAAAGACGTTCCAACTCCATAACCACCCCAAAAAGTGAAACCTTCAAACCTTAACCCAAAAACTCTAAGAAAATAGCCATAAAATTCTAATTTTTACATAAAACATGAAAATATAACAATTAATTAACATAAACAACTATATAAACATAAATCAAAGGGTGAAAGTGGGCATATGAACCAAACACAAACTTGTATAAAACATCCACAAAATTTTTGTGTAAACCTTTAAAGACACTCCAAAAAATATTTTAAAGCCAATAAAAACATTAAATTTAAACATTATGAACTATAAAATTAAATTCAAAAAAGATTAAGTCATAAATAATGTAAAAATAGTAAGATAAGCATTTTGTCACCAAAACAATCGATTCAAAATCCCATTTAACTCACCTCAACCTCAGGAATGTGGTGGAATTGGACATACTTGGCTTCGAGTGTGTTTGAGCCGAATTTGCTTTCGGCACCTCCAAGCTTCCGATTGATGAACCGGCCTTCTTCCACCACGTTTTTCACCCACCAGATGAACAATTTTGCTTCAGCTTTACAAAGAGAAGTTGTAGTCCCATGTACCCTCTACAACTTTTTTTCTTTGAGTTTAGTCTAATTTCTCTTCGATCGCTTTGAATCTTGGCTCAAAGTTGGCTGTCTGGAAAATTTTCCAGACTTAAAAAATTTCTCTTTTTTTCTGCAGATTTTCTTGGCCACCAGCCTTCTTCTACCACGTTTTGGACCCTCCAAACGAATGATTTTGCTTGAGATTCACAAAGAGAAGTTGTAGTCCCAGGTACCCTCTACAACTTTTCTTCTTTGAGCTGTAATCTAATTCCTTTTAAATCGTTTAAAATTTTGGCTCAAAATTGGCTATTTGGAAGATTTTTAAATTTAGAAAAAATTTTCTTTCTTTTCTTCCTGCAGAAATTTTCGTACCCCCTTTTTAGGCTGAATTTTTTGCTCTTTAAAGAGGTAGATTGAGTGTAAAAATGATCAAAAACCATTCCTTGTCATGTTGGAAGTATGGAGCATCTGATATTTGGTGAGAATGGGTGAAAAAATGCAGAGAAAAACGTGGCCAAAATAGCTCTGTCGAGCTGACTGTTCGGCACGTGAATAGTACGCGTGGTACTGTTCAAGCGCTGAATTTTTTTTTTAATGAATTTAATTTTTTTTAATTTTTTAAAAAATCTAAAAACTTAATAATATTAAAACTTATTCTTAGTATTTCAAATATATAAAACACATAACAATTAAACACCATAAGACAAATTAAGAGGGAGATAATGGATAAATTAAGAGAAAATCAAAGAGCAGGTTAAAAGAAATTAAAAAGATTATGTGACAGAGGACTTCCATCTCTTATAACCTATCTAAAAATTCTCCTTTCTCATAATTTACCAAGAAAAGTGAATTTAATAGCATCTTATAATGTCTAATTAAATCTTTTTATTGGTTTTAGAAGTATTTTTTGGAGTGTCTCTAAAGGTTTACACAAAAATTTTGTGGATATTTTGTGCAAGTTTGTGTTTGGTTCATATGCCCACTTTCACCCTTTGATTTATGTTTATGTAGTTGTTTATGTTAATTAATTGTTATATCTTCATATTCTATGTAAAAATTAGAATTTTATGGCTATTTTCTTAGAATTTTTGGGTTAAGATTGAAGGTTTCACTTTTTGGGGTGGTTATGGTGTTGGGAGAATTTTGAATGGTTGGTTACCGTTGGGGAAGAAGAGGAAGAAATTGGGGGAATGTGGAGAAACTTTCAAGTGTAGAAATAAAAATACCACTATTGTGTTTCCCATTCACAGGCTAGATGTGCCAATTTGAATCAAATTAATTTAGCACACGTACTAGACTCTAATACACTCTATGCATGAATTGTCTCTTATACACAAGTAATGTCTTGCGTGCATGGGACAAAGGAGTTTTGCCCCTTGGGGGCTGTCTCTCGAATACTCCATCTAGATGTGTATAAGAGACAGAAATAATGTAGTGTTCGGTTGTTTTTATTTCTACACTTGAAAGTTTACTCTTTGATTCTCCCAACTTCTTCCTCTTCTTCCCCAACGGTAAACAACCATTCAAAATTCTCCCAACTCCATAACCACCCCAAAACGTGAAACCTTCAAACCTTAATCCAAAAATTCAAAGAAAATAGCCATAAAATTCTAATTTTTACATAGAACATGAAGATATAACAATTAATTAACATAAACAACTATATAAACCATAAATCAAAGGGTGAAAGTGGGCATATGAAACAAACACAAACTTGCATAAAACATCCACAAAATTTTTGTGTAAACCTTTAGAGACACTCCAAAAAATATTCTAAAGCCAATAAAAACATTAAATTTAAACATTATGAACTATAAAATTAAATTCAAAAATTAAGTCATAAATAATGTAAAAATAGTAAGATAAGCATTTTGTCACCAAAACAATCGATTCAAAAGCCCATTTAACTCACCTCAACCTCAGGAATGTGGTGGAATTGGTTATACTTGGCTTGGAGTGTGTTTGAGCCGAATTTGCTTTCGGCACCTCCAAGCTTCCGGTTGATGAACCGGCCTTCTTCCACCACATTTTTCGCCCACCAGATGAACCATTTTGCTTGAGCTTTACAAAGAGAAGTTGTAGTCCCAGGTACCCTCTACAACTATTCTTCTTTGATTTTAGTCTAATTCCTCTACGATCGCTTGGAATCTTGGGTCAAAGTTGGCTGTCTGAAGCGAAAATTTTCTAGACTTCAAAAAATTTCTCTTTTTTCTGCAGATTTTCTTGGCCACAAGCCTTCTTTTACCACGTTTTTGACCCTCCAGCTGAATCTTATTTCTTGAGCTAGATGTGTTCTCTTTGTGAAGTCCCAGGTACCCTTGCCAACTTTTACACATCTTTGTGTTTAGTCTGTTCCTTTTTCATCATTTGAAATTTTGGCTCAAAGTTGGCTGTTTGGAAGATTTTTAAACTTAGAAAAATTTTTCTTTCTTTTCTTCCTGCAGAAATTTGCGTCCCCCCTTTTTTAGGCTGAGTTTTTTGCTCTTTAAAGAGGTGGATTGAGTGTAAAAATGGTCAAAAACCATTCCTTGTCATGATGGAAGTATGGAGCATCTGATATTTGGTGAGAATGGGTGAAAAAATGCATAGAAAAAGTGGCCAAAACAAACTGTCATTGAATCGATCGGCGTGTGAACAAGACACGCGAGATCTGCTTCACGCTGTACCGAGTCTTGATGTCTGTTACTTAATCTACATAAAAATTTAATTTTAATTAATTTTTAATTTTTTTAAATTTAAATTTTTAATTAAATTTTTTTAAATTTTTTTTAATTCTAAAAACTTAATAATATTAAAACTCATTCTTAGTATTTCAAATGGATAAAACACATAATAATTAAACACCATAAGACCAATTAAGAAGGAATTAAAGGGTAAATTGAAAGGAAATCAAAGACCAGGTTAAGAAGAAATTAAAAGGTAAATTAAAAAGAAAATTAAGAGTCAAATTAAGAGGAAAATAGGGGACAACTTAAGGGACAGAAATAGGTATCTACACTCACAAAATTTTGTCTAAGATCCAAGCAATAGCAATCCTAACAACAAGTTAAAGAAAAGTAAGTGATTTTGAATCAAGGGGGAGTGTTGGAGATATGATTCAAAATCTTCTCCAACAAAATTCTGTAAGAACTACTTAATATTAGTTAATTTTGTTAACAAAAAAATTATGAATACATTTTTCAATATTTAGTCCTGAAGTATGTTATAACTAATTTCTTATTTTTTTTATAATTTAGTTATTTGTAAGCCTATAAATAAGCATTGATATTGATCTTATAATACAATTCAGATTAATAACAAAAATCTTGCACTTCAATTTGTGAATTCTTTTTCTATATCAATATTAGTTCTCTTCTTAAAAATACCACAATGGAAACCGCAATATTGAAGACAAAACACTCCACTGGGAAAGGACGAAGAAAGATAGAAATCAAGAAAATAGAGAAGAAGAAAAACTTGCGAGTCAAATTTTCAAAACGATGCGCCAGTTTATTCAAGAAGTTGAAATGCTCAGCAATTTATCCGGGGCAAATATTGCCGTTATCGTCCAATCTCTCGACGGCAAATCTTCGCCGCTGGTGGGGGTGCCCCAATTAATTCCATTCTCGAACGCTATCTTGCTGCCGCCGCTGCCACATCATCATCATCATCATCAAAGTTCGAGGAGATTATGGAAAATAATTGTATTAATGATGATGATTGGATTGTATGGAGTTGAAGAATGGATGGCTGCTAAAGGTTTTTCTATGGAAGATTTGGAGAGTATTTTGAATTGATGATCAGTCGATGCTTCTTTTTGATTATCAAGTGATTTAATGTTAATCATGAAGATCCTAGTAAAAGATAATGCAAATGGTTAATTGATTAATTATGTTAACTAGTTAATTAGACTACTTTTTTATTTTCCTCTTTTCTTTTTTTTATTCTTTACAGGAACGTGAAGGATGATCATTTTACCTTAAATCTTAGAATATGTTACTGTTACTGAAGAAGCTAGAATTAGATTCTAGGAGGAGAGAGAAAGTGGAAGAGCTCTTATTTGATTAGATGTGTTTCGGTCCTTTTTTAGTAGCACCCAAACCCCTTATTTATAGAATTACATAAGGAGGCATAAGGCTATCTCTATGCTAGTCCAGCTAAAGCTGGATTAGATAATTGCCCTTAATGAGGCTGTCACGTAGGCACTTCTAGAAAAATCTAGGGTAAGATGCTATGTGTCACTAATCAACATCATCAATAGTCCCCTCGGCTTAGTGCCGAGCCTCGCAGCAGGGGCAGAGCCGAAAACGACCGCTCACAGTCCCCTGACGACGACAACCAAGACTTTTATACCGAGCTGAGGTGAAACACCTCGGAGCGCCTTTGTGCCTGCACTTGTCGATCTGAGGTCGTAACGACCCTTGCGATCCTCGGCGAAACATAACTTCAACATTAACATGTGGGTGACGTTTTTGCTGAGTTCCCATGCATTGAATTCCCATTTACTGCACTACATTATTTGCTCCGACTTTGTTGCAAAATGTCTCGTTTTATGCGACATAACGCACGCAACACGTCTCATTTTTCACACCATAACGCCTCGCTTTTCCCACCTAAACGACTTTTTTCATTTCAAAACCTTCAAATTCCCCCCAGAACCATTGAACATTCTGGAAGAAAAACCCCCTATTTATACCCCCATTCTCCCCCAAACCTTATACTATCTTCCTTCGCCCCTTACTACTTCTCACTGTCTCCTTTACTCCCCAGAGACTCACACATTTTCCTCCCTTCGCTCTCATCCTCCAGTCCCCTTTCCTCCATCTTCAGCCGATCTACCGTCGCTGATTTCCGACCGCTGCTCTACGCCACTACCGGACACCACTAGGTGTTCCCCCAAAAATTTTCACATGCCTTCAAAACAAAAGACCACGGTCGGTACGTTCACTCTCACCTCTCTAATTAGCACGCCGGTTCCCCCTTCCCCTGTAAACGCCGTTGACAGGATGCAAAATTCTTTCGACGAAGCCCTTCTGATAGCAGTGCCATTAAATTTTTCCCCCAATCCTCTCTTTACCGAACCTCCACAAAACAACCACCCTAACCTCCAAACACAAGACGTATCAAACTCTCTAAACACCGAAGACAGCAAAATTCTTAGGGATAGATGTCGTTTTTCCAAGAACGTGCACATCAAACTCCCGACCCCCGAGGACCGAGACCACCTGCCTCCTCTTGGTTACTTAACAGTCTACCAGGAATAACTCGAGGCAAAGTCTGAGACTCCCAATAGCGCCTCTCCTCGTCAACCTATCCAACCACTGGGATATCAGCATATCCCAACTGAACCCAAACGCACTTCGGGTCATTGCCGGTTTCACCTTTTTATGTAGATTACACGACATCCCCCTCTCTTTAGACACCTTTAGGATGATGCTGAAATTATCCCCTACAAAGGGATTCTTTTACATCTGTCCCCAAATCGCGGGCAAACAGCTCATTTCGGATAACCCCTCATCCATTCACGACTGAAAAAAGTCATACTTTTTTATCCGATATCTCGACCCTCCAATATCCCGGGGTCCATGAAACCTCATCAAAGAGAACCTAAAAACCAAAAATGCCTTTCTCCCGGACTCCATCCAAGCCCGGAGGCTCGTCGAATCAAACCTCCGAATAAACTTCAACAACCAACCAGCCATTCTATCAAACAACATTCTTGCCTGGGCAGGAGTGTTTCCTACCCACGACATCCTCCCGAGCTACGACCCTCAACAAGGTCAAAGTCAAAAAAATTCTTAATCCGCTAAAAAAAAAGGTAAGTAAAAAAAAAAGTGAAAGTGAGAAAATCTGATGACCGAATCAAGGGTCGTAGCTAGCAGTTCCCCTGAGAGACCAGCTGGGGAGGTAACTCTGGCCCTTCAGCCCACCGAACCCGAGCCTACTCAGGTTATGAGAAAAATGACTAGGAAGGCTGTTGGCCTCAGGAAGGGCCCTTCTTCAGCCATGACTCTCTCCTCCACGTCATCACCTCCAAGGCCCTTCATTCCAGTAACGAGGTCCGGACCCCAGGGACAGGTTCTGAAAACATGCATTTGTTAAAACAACTTTACACCTCATACGGTAAGGACTGCCGAACCTCATTTTTTGCATTCCCACTCCTTATTCCTTCTTAACTGTCAAGAGCTAACACTTTACTTTTTTCAGGTGAGAGAAAATACACTCTCGAGAAGAAAAGAAAATCTGTAGGGTTGCAGGATGTGCCCTGGGATCAATTGTCCGTCGACCCTCTTCCAATTCCTCTCACCTCGGAAAGCTCTGATCTTTGACCTATCCCACCGATCGACATAAACGATTGGGCTCAATTCCCGAGAGTGCCTCGAAAATAGGCAAAAATGGTGGCATTGCCTTAGGATTTAGCCTATGTCATGAAGCTCACCCCTCAACAGAGGTTAGACGAGTTTCACGTCAGCCTGATGAACGTAAGTCTAAGTATCCCTTCTTCAAATTCTAACTTTTTGCACCTCGTATTTCAACTTATACACCTAATCATTTTGCCTTTTCGTAGGTAATTACAATTTTGCCCACCATCGCAGATCGGGAGACCTCCTTCAACTCTGCTTTTAACTCTATGAAGCAAGAGTTAGCTCACGCGAAATTCAGCGTGGACATCAGGCAGTGAAGGAGGGTGTTAACACCAACGAGATGAAATGCAACATCGAGTCGGGCATAAAATATGACGAGTGGAAGGCCGAACTGACGGCTTGAGGGACAATTTTTGGCAAGCCGAGCTAGAGAAGAAAACCCTTGAGGTGGATATTGGTGATCGTGACAAGAAAATCGCAGATCTGGAGTAATCTTCAAATCCAAGAAGAGGCTCAGCTGGCCGAGGCAAAGTTTGAATCTCAGGAGGTGAAACTGCAGATCGAAGGCAGGAATAAATTCGTGGCCTCAGTCGAAGTGGATGAGATGCTGAAGGAGTTTACAAAAAAGGTCTTCTCCATAGGGTTCACACTGACCTGTGACCACTTGGTGAAGAACCCTGATTTGTACGAGGGACTGCCATACGATGCTTTCGTCACCGAAGAGGTTATCAATGGTCTAGAAGCTCAATTCAAAGCCCCTACTCCGATTCCCGAAACTTCTGGAACGACTCTGCTGACCAGGGCCTGAATCCCGAAGCCAAGTCCGAGCCTACGAACCAAGCTTCCGCTTCCACTGCCGAGCCTTTCACTTCCGCTGCTCAAGCTGATATAATTTTGTTGTAATAGTTAGGAACTCCTTCTGTAATAGTTAGGATTTTTTAATGAAATTCCTGAACTTTTGAGAACTTTGTCTTGTCAATAAGAGCCTCGGCTTTCCCTTACTTCCGGCCTTATACCTGTCTTTCAATTTCTTTATTTCCTGCATTTAAAACAAAAGTTTTATGATATAAGTAGGTAACCAACTTTCAACACATAAGAATTCCAACATAAAAAATTGTTTAAGACTTGAACTTAGGCCTTGTTTAGATCCTTCCGAGCTGAGGCAAAAGGATTACGCTTAGCTACTTATGTTTGCCTTAACCATTTAATTTGAGTCAGACCTTTCAAAGTCTAAGGAATAATGTTTTGCTTAAGCAGGGCAATCAAGCCTCTTTGAAGATCGGATCCTCTCAAATTCAATTTGCTTTGAGGGGGTTGCTTAGTTTCTACCTTGCGAGAGGAAAACTACTAAGTCTCGGCTCTCAATATTTGCTTTTACGTTGAGCTGGATCCGTATCTCTGAGGGTTGGAACAGCCTAAATTTGAGGCTGTACTACAACCGAACCTCTGAGGAGACAGTGCACCTTTTTTTTTGCTTGGGGGGCTATTAAGCCTCTGCCCTTGAGGGAGGGCTGCTAAGCCTCGGCCCTCAATCATTTATTTTTTTGTTGAACTGGATCCTAACCTCTGAGGGTTGGAGCAGCTCGAACATCTTTCTGTGCCTTGACCGAACCTCTAATGGTTGGCTCGGCTTTGTTTTTGCTTGGGATGGCTACTAATCCTCTGCCCTTGAGGAGGGACTACTAAGCCTCGGCCCTCAATCATTTGCTTTTTTGTTGAATTGGATCCGAACCTCTGAGGGTTGGAGCAGCTTGAACATCTGTTTGTGCCTTGACCGAACCTCTGAAGATTGACAAGGCTTTGTTTTCAAGCTTGGGGAAGCTACTAAGCCTCTACCCTTGAGGGGGAACTGCTAAGCCTCGGCCCTCAATCATTTACTTTTTTGTTGAACTGGATCCAAACCTCTGAGGGTTGGAACAACTCGAACATCAGTCTGTGCCTTGATCGAACCTCTGAGGGTTGGCGAGGCTTTGTTTTTACTTGGGGAGGCTACTAAGACTCTACCCTTGAGGAGGGACTGCTAAGCCTCGAACCCTCAATAATTTACTTTTTTGTTGAATTGGATCCGAGCCTCTGAGGGTTGGAGTAGCTCAAACATCTGTCTTTTGAAAAGGGACTTTCATTACATTCCTTGATAATATTTCTTCAAATTTATAATGTTCCACATTCTGGGAATAGGATCCCTTCTCATGTCAACCAACTTGTAATAACCCGAGATGTGAGCTTCTATTATACGATAGGGTCCTTCCCAATTTGGATCCAACTTTTTAGTCCTCTCTACACAGCTTACTTCATTCTTCTAAAGCACCAAATCTCCGGGCCGCAGATACAGATGCTTACCCTGGCGTTGTAGTGTTTAGCCATGACTTGCTAGGTTGTACTTCGCTTCCCGGATGGATGCATCCAACCTCTTTTTCTCAAGTAGATCCAAGTTAACTCGGAAGGCCTCATCGTTGAATTCCAAATCACACAAGGACACTCGAGTCGAGGGTAGCCAAATCTCTGCAGGGATAACAACCTCTGACCCATAAGCCAAGCTGAACGGAGTATTTTCATTAGCCGTTCGAGGTGTGGTCCTGTATGCCCATAGGACACTAGGCAATTCCTCAACCCAAGCACCCTTGGCTCTTTCAAATCGTGTCTTGAGTCCTGTCAACAAGGTTCGGTTTCACACTTCAGTCTGTCCATTTGCTTGCGAATAAGCAACCAAGGTGAGGTGTTGTTTGATGCCGAGGTTAGCTCAGAAGCTCTTGAAAGGCTCTCCTTCAAATTGCTTCCCATTATCAGAAATGGGTACAGGAGGGATACCGAATCGGCAAACAATGCTTTTTTAAAAGAACTTTTCTATTGCTTTTCTCGAAATTATTGCCAGGGGCTCGGCCTCTGATCCACTTGGTGAAGTAGTCAACTGCCACTACTAAAAACTCAAGCTTGCCTATCCCTCTGGGAAGTAGGCCAAAAATGTCAATTTTTCACTGAGCAAATGGCCATAGGCTCTGAATAGGAACCATATTCAAGCAGGGTTTTCAGGGGTATTGATACATGTATTTGACACTGATGACACCCCTGTACCAAAGTGTCTGCGTCAGAGTGTAAGGTCGACTAATAGTACCCATTCAACAAGACTTTGAGAGCTAAGTTCCAGGGACCGACGTGACTCCCGCATATACCCTCATGCACCTCACGTAAAACATATCTAGTTTCGGAAGGTGTGAGGCATCTCAACAGGGCACAAGTATGCTTTTTTATATAAGATTTCGTCAATAAGGGTATACTTGACGGCCCTATACTTGATCTTTCTAACTTTGGCAGGATCCTATGGGAGTTTCTCATTATTCAAATAATTTTTTATGGGTTCCATCCAACCGAGATCTGGTTGGACACAAGAAATTCTTACAACTCAGAAAAGTCAACAGACCTACGTTCTCGCAATTCTATCAAAATCCCTTTCGTTAAATGCGAGTATATTGCCGAGGCTAGTTTCGACAGATTATCAGCATGCGTGTTTCTTGTTCGTGCAATCTTAATGATGTCTACCTTTTTAAATTTTTCAATCCAGCTTTTGACCTCGATTAGGTATCTTTTCAAAATCACGCTCCGAGCCTCATAATTTCCCAGGCTTTTATTCACAATTAGCTGAGAATCTGAATGTATCTTTAAGGCTCGGGCTCCCATCTGGTGGGTCATTTCCATCCCACAGATGAGAACCTCATACTCAACTTCATTATTTATTGATTTGAATCTGAACCTCAGGGCGTAAGTGAGATAGTCCACTTCTGGGGATCGGAATATTATCCCTGTCCCGGCTCCGGACTCACACGAAATCCGTCAACATGAAGCTCCCAGCTAAGTCTTTCCTCATTTCATTCTTTTGCTGGATCAATCACCGTGATAAGGTCGATCTTCTCGACATCACAGCTTTCTGCAATGAAATCTGCTAAAACCTGAGCTTGAATTGTGGTCCGAGGCCTGAACTCTATGTCGAATTCAAATAGTTCCATAGACCACTTTAACATTCTGCCTGAAGCATCCGGCTTGCTTAAGATATTTTTCCAAGGAAGGTTGGTCAACATAATTATCTTATGACCATGAAAATAGGGCCTTAACTTCTGAGCCGACACCACCACCAGAAGGTTGCCTTCTCAATGGGGGTGTAGTTTCTTTCTAGATCTTGAAGCACTTTGCTTACAAAATATACAGGGCATTGGTTGCCTTGCTCATCCTGCCTCAATAGAACCGAGCTGACTGCCAATTTGGTGATTGACACGTACAGGTATAGTAGTTCTCTTTTTTGTGGAGATGCGAGTTTCGGCAAGTTGTCCAAGTATTCTTTAAGTTCTTCAAAAGCTTTACGAGCTTCCTCAATCCGTTGAAAATTCTCAATTTTTTTATGAGCCGGAAGAACGGCAAGTTTCTTTCGGCTAATTTGGACAGGAATTGATTCAGGGCCGCCATTCTACCGGTGAGTCTCTAAACCTCCTTTATCGAGGTGAAAGTTTTCATATTAATTATGACTTGCACATTTTCAGGGTTCGCCTCAATTCCCCAATGAGAGACAATAAATCCCAAGAATTTTCTCGAGAGGATCCCAAATGTACATATTTTGGGATTCAGCCTCATTTAGATGGATTTTAATGTCTCGAATGTCTCCCTGAGATCTTTCAAGATTTCCTCATAGGTTCGGCTCTTGACCACCATGTCATCAATATATACCTCCATGTTTCATCCTATTTGATTTTATTGACGAGGCATTGATATGTGGCTCCTGCATTTTTGAGTGCAGTACGTGCCTCGATCAGTGATGAAAGAGGTTTTCTCTTCATCTTCTTTGGCCATGTATATTTAATGATAGCCCTTAAATGCATCTAAAAAGTATAAAATATAAAATTCAACAAATGAATCTATTACTGTATCGATCCGAGGGTACGGATAACTGCATCTTTTGGATAGGTTTTATTAAGATCAGAAAAATCTTATCACATTCGCCAGGAAGAATCTTGTTTTGTTACAAGGATTGGATTACAAAGACAAGTGGGATACAATACTTCTCTAATCAATCTGGCCACTAAGAGTTTATCCACCTCGACTTCTATTTTTAAGCTGCTCTCTTGGCGGAAGAGACGCTTCTTCTGCTTCACTGGTTTGTATGTCGGATCCACTCCGAGTCTGTTCTCGACTATTTTTTGAGGGACACAGGGCATGTCTTCAACCGTCCAGGCGAACACGTCCTTGTACTCGGCTAAAAGCTTGAAGAGAAGGGCCTTAAACTCTACTGGGAGGGTAGCACTGATCTTAATTTTCTGATCAGGGAGGGTCAGATCTAGTGATACTTTCTCAATTTAAACCTCGTCTTGGGGCTCTATTTTTGCTTTGCCCTTCTCCTTGGTCTCGAGAGGTTCGGGGATCTCAGTGGCTCCTAGCCGAAGCTGCACATTCTCTTTCCCCTCCCTCCTTGGCTCGATGTAATTTATCAAAGGCTCTTCGGACCATTCCAGGCGGATGAGGCATCAAAAGTTTGCAAGTAAGCTTTGTCAGCAAGGGACATCGTTTGCGACTGGGATCGCAAGGATATCATATAGTAGGAGCTGTCCCTTTTTATGATGACGAAACTGGTCATCTCAATTCTATATTTTGGGGGAGCTCCAAGACACAATGGGAGCATTATCTGTCTCTCAGGCACGACCGAGTCTCCGGTGAAACCAACCAATGGAGTCTTGAAAGGTTTTATCAAAGAATCGTCCATATGCATTTTGACCCAAGCGTCCCAAAAGATTATGTCCGCCGAACTTTCGGTGTCGACCAACACACAGTGCATTTCATATCCAGCCTTATTTACGTGAATTACCACGGGTATATTGTGACATTCGATTAGGAACGGGATCCTCGGAGGTGTATCTGAGGCTATTCATATTTCATAAGCTACTCCTGATCCTTGCCCGAAAGAATGTTCCGAGTATATTTTTTCTTTGAGTACATTGTTTGAGTCCCCGATTGTCGGCCTTCCGGCAATTGTGTTTATCGCCCCGACTACACGGATTTGTTCATCTTGATTTGCCGCGGGATTGTTTCTGTTCTGGCTGCCTCAAATCTATTGACGACGTGGCGGGCGAGGCCTCGCAGAATTTCTTTGGTTGGCAGTGTTCCTTTGGAACTCTGCCGTAATTCGACAGATGAACTGCTGCAAATGTTCTTCTTGGATGGCCTTTTCGATTTCAACCTTCAGGTGGTTGCATGCCTCGATATCATGACCATTTTGACCATGAAAAACGCAGTACTTTGCACGGTCTCTTTTGTCCAAGACTAACACCATTCGATGGGGTGGCTCCAAGAGGCCCAAGTGTTGTATTTGGTACAAAATTTCCCTCCTCGATGTATTGAGAGGTGTGAATTTAGCATTGGGTTGGCTCCTTATCGCAGGGATCGGTTCCCGATATTGTTGCCCAGGAAGACCACCCGGTTCGCCAAGGTGTGGCTCTGGAATAGCTCAATCTGTCAGCGACCCTCAACTTTTTCAAGGATGAGGGGTTCGGAGTGTTCAGGACTTTTTCTCTTTGTGTATCGTAAAGTTCTCTTTTTGTCCTATTTGACTCTTCGCCCCATATGAACTCCGATACTCTTTCGAGGAGTTCAGAATAGGAGCCGGCATCCTTTTGGCCAACTGACGTTGAAGTTGCCTGGTGGGATACCGCTGCAGAAAGCAGCCACCAGAATTCTTTCATCAATATTTTTTATTTAGACCACCTCATCATTGAAGTGGTCCACAAATTTATTAAGTGACTCATCGAACCTCTGTCGGATGTTCATGAGGTGCGATTTGTGCTTTTGCAATATTGATTTACTCCTGAAATGACCAAGGAAAGACTTTGCCAGGTCAGTGAAAGTGGCGATTGAGTTCGTCGACAGCTCTTGGAACCACTTCTGTGCCGGACATTGAAGGGTGGTGGAAAACAACTTGCACCGGATCGCGTCACTGTAGCCATAAAGGCTAGTGATCGCTACCACGTGCGCAGGTGATCTAACGGATTATATTCTCCCTTATAGCGGTCTAGGTCCGGCAACTTGAATTGTATTGGAAGAGGTTCAATTTTGATAGAGATTATAAATGGATCTCTATCAATGTCTGTCATAGCAGAAGTATTTAGAAGTAAATTATTTTTTCCTCAAAATTTCTTGGATCTTATTTTCGAGGCTCTGCTCCTCGAGCTGTTTTAAAACAGCCAAGGAGGGTCCTCTTGAACCAGATTTTTTCAAGAAATGTGCACCGAGTCTCTCGCGCACTGGTAATTTCGTTGATCCGCTCGTCTATGAGTGTGACTCATCAGATTGTTCGTTCGAGCCCGACTTCGTCAATATGTGACGTAGGTCAATCGGGCTTATGGCATCGATCAGCTCTTTCCCAGGCCGTCTGTCGGGGTCGCGTTGCTATTCGGCTTGTGGAGTGGCTGTCGGTTTGAGCGCTCGAATGGAGTTTGGCTCTCGCGCTACTCCACGAACGCTCGAAAAGACTCGAAATTGTCAGCAATGATACTTCAAGACATCATTCCAAATTTGTTCAGTCTCAATTGGTGTACCGACGTTTTCTGACTGATCAGTTTGCACCACGAGGTGCTAATTGCTCGTCTCGGCATCTTTGCTAGCAGTTCTGCGTGTTCCACAGTTCTTCATCCTCCTCAAAGCAAAAACAAAACAATTCAGTTGATTGAGAACTAATCGAAAGAGATGGAAATCTATCAATTCCTACAGACGGCGCCAATTGAAGAATCTAGAATTAGATTCTAGGAGGAGAGAGAAAGTGGAAGAGCAGAATAGCAAGAGTGTATTTGATTATTTGAGTTTCGATCCTTTTTTAGTAGATCCAACCTCCTTATTTATAGAATTGCATAAGGAGGCATAAGGCAATCTCTATGTTGGTCCAGCTGAAGCTAGATTACATAATTGCCCTTAATGAAGTTGTCACGTAGGCACTTCTAGAACAATTTAGGGAAGATGCTATGGGTCACTAATCAACATCATCAGTTACTAATTTATTATTCTCATTTATAAATTTTATGATCAAGATTCAAGCATATGAAATAAACTAGAGTTAATGTAAGAAATATATTATACAATTTAATGTTTATCACAAGGTATATAAATAAAAATTAAAATTAGATTTATCTAAATATTTTCCTTGTAAATTAGCGGAATATTATATGGTTATTCATTTGACTAAAAACATTATGTTCGTTGAAACATTCCTTTATGTTTTTAGTTGTTGAAATATATGTTTCTTTTAGTGGATTTAGTCCAGATTACTACTACTGTTAATTCCTTTATGTTACATTGTTAGCTAGCCCTGATTTTCCATTAATCAATTATATGAAAAACACAATAAAATTGAGTTTCAATCCTTCACCTAGGCTGTAAAGAGAAATTCCTCATTCGAAAAAAATGAAGAAAATTGGCACTCTGGCAAAACCAAATAAGGTTGGGCAGGCCCCAAATTCGTGAATAATAAGATAAATCCGATATCAGGATAGGAAAATAGGAAGATCCTTCTTAGTATTGTACTTTCCAACAAATTACATACTCTTATAAATATTTATTTTTCATTCTTAAATTTTAGATGTGAACCTATTCCTAGTTTTTAGATATTCAAATGTTAAAACAAAATTCTTTTCAATAAAGTTCTAACTAGTATCTATGACTTTTATAATCATAATGCCTATAATTTTACTAGTACTCATCATCAGAATAGTAGAAATATAAATGAAAAATGGATTACATGCTATGGTCTAAAGCATTTCAATAATTTTAAACTTGCCTTATACTAGATCTATTTAGCATAGTCCAACAGGCTTGAGAAATAAACATATTTTTATTCGCATCACACAATTATTCAGTTGCACATTGCTATTCATATTTCAGTTTTATGTAAAGATGACAATGACATTACTAGTTATTTGTTGTTTCACTCGAAGGTTATCTTCCATATTTTAGTTTAAACACACCCCAATTGCTCGTATTGAGTTTCCTTGATCTTGTATCTACAAAGTTCTTGTAAAAAAATAAATGGAGTTGAGTTTGCTTGATGTTGTATCTACAAATATTTTGCTAGTTCTAGCTTTTAAAATTGATTATTATCATGGTTAATTATTTTTTCTTTAAAAAAAAAACTCCATCCTCCTCCCTATTCTTTAGTTACGCAAACCCATGATTAATTAATTACAGAAAAAATATTTTACTACCTAAACTACACTTTATTATCAAATCATGATCAATAAATTCATTTATTTGGAGCTAGCTTAAAATTTTGCATATTCATACCATTTATGATGGATTAATTTATGCTAGAAAGATTCGTTACTAAATCTGGCCGACTTGACCGTTGAATCGATGAACCTGGTGACCTAGTCATGATATTGTGCCGGTCTATTAAGCTAACCAATTAAAGAATGAGCTAAATAGTGTCGAGTAAAACTTGGTGATTGAACTGTGAGATCATAAGTCCAGACCAATCCGTTGGGTTTGAGAAATTTGTCTCAAAATGATTTTTTTAATCTCAATTATATTACATGAATATTTGGTGATTTAAATTGTACATTTGCTTATTTTTTACCAATAATTAATAGGAAAAGATAAAATATTTACTCTAATGTTTGTTGGGCAAATTTTTATAACTTGAAATTAGTTTTTACTAGGCTTTTTGGTTATGTTTTGTAAGAATTTTTATTTTATAAATAGATTGTCTTGTGATTTCATAATATAATATAATCTGGACTAAAAAAATAAGTTATTTAATTTAAATATATTACTTTAGTATATATGGAAGTGGTTCAATAACTGAACTGATAATTCCTTGACCCAGTTCTCTGGCCGGATTGATGACCAGCTTGGGTTTAATATATATTTCCAGGGAAAAAACTTACATAAATTTGATTTTTAACCCCACCTGTAAATCTTGTGATCAAAATTAAATCTTATAGAATCTTGCTTACATCTACTTATGTCATAGATTCCATAACATTTAATCTACACCACAAGATTTATAAGTGAGACATCTAAATCAGGTCTACGTAAGTATTTCCCAAATATTCCAGAAAGAACAGTGACGAAAGTTGGTAATTAGCTGTTGGATTAGATCACGTAACTCCTATTTTGTTATTTGGGCCTTTAGGTAAAGCCCAAACCCATTTCTATTTTTCATAAATAATAATTTTTTCGTTCTCTTTTAGTGTCATTTTTATAAAAAATAAATAAAAATATTGTTCCAATTTAAGTATCATTTTAGAAATCCAATAAAGTATTAATTATTTTTTACTAATTTTACTCTTGTTTTTTTCCAACTCCATTAATTATTCAAGTTATAATTAATGTTGGGACTTTTTTAATTTATTACTAGTTAAAAAGACAATTTAGCCATATAAAATCAATTTTACCTAAAATTTATTATTTATTTAATAATAATCTTAATCTTTGTAAGTGAAGATTAAAATGACACTTAACAAAAAATTGAACTGAGTAATTACAAAGGTGACGCATCTCCACTTGAATGGGTCTATGGACTGGATTGGCAAATTTGTCACCGTTTCAGTATAGCTGTAATCTAAAATTATGGGCTTGAGTAACCTCGTTTAGCCCAACAAAAAGGAAAACAAACGTGCAAACTTTCCTGATTATACAATTTTTTTTTTTTAAAGGCCATTAGCCAAACCATAATCACCATATATTTCTAAATTCAACTAATTCTCATTTGTTTATCCAAAAATAATTCTCATTTTTTATTTCTCTGTTGAAAACGATACTACAAAGGAGTAATACTTCAACCTCAATACCTTAATGACTTAAAAACACCACCTCACTAAAGAAAATTTAAAAAAGATCGGTCACTTAAATAATTTGCCCTATATTAATTATCTATCAATTTAAAAAATCAAGAAAGTATTAAATAATATTTTTCCAACTTCTACCTCTTAGTTTTATATTAAGGAAGGAAGATATGTAGTTGCAAAATACTAATACTGTGAAAAGCTAACTTATTATTTTGAACTATCTTTTTGTAAATTTTGAAATAATTTTATAGCTTTTTTAGGATCCATTTGGTTCATATGGGATGCTGTGAGATTGGATAGTTAATCTTATATCATCCTATATTTGATTGATTTTTTTATCAATGAAATTATTATCTCAACTAACCGAATTAATCCCTTGTGAAATGAATAAAAAGAATACTATGGGATAGGTGGTGTTAATTATTTTAGGATGACTCTTAGATGGGATAACAAATATTAATGCTCACAAATTTGCCCCTATTAAACTTTATAGCCCTACATGATATATATATATAGAGAGAGAGAAAGAGGATTATAAGGATTATTCATGGATCGAGCATCTAGTCCATATATCCAAGAGGCAACCTTACCCGTTTTTGTCGAGGTTAAGAAAAATTGATTTGATACCTGATTGGCCGGTCCTTTTACGTGAGCACCTAACTCAATACATTTATGGCAATTTTATTTCTCAAAACTTTAAAAAATTAAAAGTTTGACTATCTAATTATACAGATACACCTAATAAATGGTTAGGATAGGAGAAAAAGTGATTAATATTAGACCTTAATATGTAAAATTACAAAATTAATTTAAAAAATAAAATAGACTCCTAAATATACATCTTTAAATGAGTATGGAAGGAGTAAAAAATCCTTATTATTAGGTAATAATATATAAATTTACATAATTAGCCCTCTGCATGCATTGGGTTTTCGTACTAAGTCGCAAACTACTAATTTTAATATCTGCGTTAGTAACGTTAACTTATTTGGATACCTAATTTTTTATGGTTTGAAATGGACCAAATTAAATAATTTTTTTTGGGTTGGTTGGGTCAAGATGAAGTGATGAGCACTGTTTATTACTCTATGTTATAATAATTTATTTAATTCTTAGGTGTATTTTTTAGTATATTATAATTACTATAATGTTGTGTTTAGATCAATGAATTTGGGGAAATATTTGAAATCCACCTACTTTTGGGAGAGATTTGTAAAGTTGAAATAGATGAATTTCAAATCTACGCAAGATCAAAATTGTGAAATGAAAGATTTCATATAATTTTCTTGTAATTTGGGTGAATTTAAAATTTATCGATTTTGGCTTTACAAATTCTTCCAACAAACGAGTAGATTTTAAATCGGTTTTAAAATCCATCGATCCAAACATAATATAATATTATTTGTTGAATTACTAAAAATAAAGTACAAATTTGGGACTATTTTGGTCAATAAAATAAGAATCCAATCTAATGCAATGCCCAATCAAATATAAGATGATATTATTTTTATCTCGCATAACTCAATATCAACCAAAAGACTAACTAACATTAATTTTTCATCCGACAATAACTCATTCTAGTATTTATAGTTTCAAGACGAGACATCTTTATCTCATCCATTCCGTAAACCAAGTGGACGTTTAATCCTTGTGTTCAAAGGTTTCAACTGAAACTATAAATACTATGATAAGTATAATATTGAAAAATTACTGTTAGACATGTCTTTTCTTCCTAATCTGGATAACAGCCCACTTCCCACATCTAGCAAAAGATAGAAACAATTGCGTTTTTCCTTTTAGGGAAACAATTGCCTTTTCCGACCGTTGGAAAACCCCAAAAATTTCTTTTCCGACCGTTGGAAAACCCCAAAAATTTAGGAAAGTCATTATTGATGATAAGTTTCTTAATTTTTCAAACGAAAATCTATAAAAAGCCCAAATATCCTCATAATTCTGCCAACGTTGTCTCTCAAACCCTTTAACTATATCTGTCTCTCAAAATTTTCAGCAGAATTGTTTTGTTATATTTTTTTTTTCCCTTGTGAGCGAACTTGTCAAATTGATCAAAATAATTCAGCAATGGTTGGGCAAGGAAGAAGAAAGATAGAAATCAAGAAAATAGAGAAGAAGAAAAGCCTGCTCGTCACGTTTTCAAAACGACGCGCGAGTCTATGACAAGGAAAGTTGAGATCCTGGGCTAGATCCGGGGCAAATATTGCCATCATCGTCCAATCTCCCGGCGGCAAAATCTTCGCCGCCGGTGCCGGTGCTCCGATTAACTCCATCTCGAACGGTATCTTGTACCGCCGGAGCCACCTCATCGTCGAATTCGAGTGGTTCTCCTATTAGTAACGTGGTTATTTATCTTTGAGAATTCCAAAAAGATTGTGTAAAGAGTGGAAAATAATGATAAGGATATTGAGGATTGGATTGAAGAATATATGGGTGCTATGGAAGATTTGGAGAATATTATGAATTGCTGATGATCGATGATTCTTATAATCATCAAGATTATAATTCCTTCTCGTTAATCATGAAGATCCTAGTAAGACTACTTAATTAGTAGTATTAAAGATAATGCAGATGGTTAATTAATTGATTGTCTTTTGTTAACTATCATTAGATTACTCCTTTTTTTTTTCTTTTTCTGTTTATATGAAGGTGAAGGTTTTTTCACCTTTATTTTGTACTGATTTATTGTTGGATATATTTTATGAGGACATAAAATTGTTGTTTTGCTCTGTTTTTCTTTTCTTTTTTTTAATTTGTTCGTTATTAATTCTTTTATGTTTTTAGCTGTTCAAGAATATGTTTCTTTTAGGTAGGATTTAATCCAGATAAGTAAAAGAATCGTTTAGATTGGAGTAGAATATTAAACATGGTTAGGGAATTTTTCTTTTTGCCTCCTTTTTTTTTTATCAGTTCTTGTCCAGAGAGAGGCAGGGGAAGGTTAAATTTCTTAAATTGATGCATGATATTGGTATCTTTGATGTATATTTAGAACTCTGTATTCTTTGAAAATATGAAAACATTTAAAATAACTAAGAATGACTTATTGATTTTTCAATCTATAGTGAATTTATATCTTATTTTAATTGTGATTCTAACGAAATGACCTATAACTCATAAAAAAAATATAATTTAAATATTTAAACTGTAATTCTTTGTAGCATTTTCAACAAAATCGTTTAATTTTCACATTTTTCTTGCATTTCCAGAATTGGTGCATCTAATATAAGACAGTACATTTGTACACATCCTATAACAATTGGTTTGACTAAATTGTATGGACCTACAATATAAAATATTGATGGCCAAAGGTTTCCGTAGAATATAGTAAATAAAAAGGGAAGCATTTGCTCTCAACTTGTGACCTCTAGGCTCCATCAATCTTCCCATCGACTGAAAGTAATTTGGGATTTTGCAACACTAAAAACCTGAAGATCTAGTGGCAATTTGCATTCTTGAATTTTTGTTGAATTTGGAATTCTTTTAGATGCCAACCAAACAAAGATATATACCTCAAGAAAAGAGTCCTAATTTTTGTTAAACACAATTCATTCAATATGGATCTAGTCGTCCTTAATTATGACCCTTTTATGGATTTTCTTTTCAAATTTTTTGTTTTTAAATCTTTTTCTGGAAAATGCAGTTTGTAGTGATAATCACCACTCACACACAAAAGAGCGAGAGAAAGCAAAAATCTATTGAGTTCAACAGACACCCCTATGCATGAAATAATGTGGAGTTAGAAGTTTTTTAATTACAAAATATATCATTATTTAGGATATTACTTAAAATAGAATTTGAAATCAATACTATACCCAATTTTTTTGAGATGTGATACATTTGAGATAAAGTGTTGTAGAAAAAAGTGTTTAAATGATGTTCAAAAATATGAAACAACATCAAAAGCATTTCAAACCATAAAAAATAACTCAAATAAAGGAAGCATCATAAATTTATTTTCATCCTGTAAATAATAAATATGATGGAAGGAACCTGTCCACTTCAAGAAGAATCAACAAAAGACTACCCGAATTAATTAAGTGGACATTCCTAGTTTTACATTTATGGACTTCAATCCAAATGTATGGACCCCAGCCCAAGTCTTATGCAAAACTTTTTCGCAAATTAAAGGAATACTATATGGCCCATTAGAATACTATTCATTTGTAGGCTTGTAAATGAATCGATATTTAAATTGAAATCAATTTGATAAGAGTTTGTTTTATCTTGATTGTCAATAATTAAGCTTAACTTGAGCGAAATTTAGTGCTAGTCAATTTTTTATATTTAAATTAAACTCGACTCAATCAGCTAAAAAATAGTTTAAATTTATATATAAAAAAATCTTAACTACTCGAGATCGATTTGAATTCAATTTGATAAAATGTCGTTTGAGTTTGAGTCGAAAAATAAACAAATCAATCTTGAATAGAATCCCAACTTCCTTAAAATAATTAACAAGTTTGAATATTAGAATATCCAATTTGTTTATGTTCATTTGTATCTCTATTCATATGACATTCGATGTGTATAAGTTTTTAACGTATAATATAATTTTTCTTTATTATTGTGCTAATTTTCAAAAACCAACTGAATGATTTTCTAATCGATGAATTTTCTTTCAAAGTAACAATTTAGGAATTGGCTTTTCCCAATAAATAAAGAATTTAGGAATCGGAGTCATGGAAAATCCGGACAAAAATATTTGTACTCTACAATCAAACAAGACTTGGCAGGCTTACCAAATGGGCCAATTCGACGGTGAATCAGTAGTAATCAATTTGAATCCCATCTATCCCACGATCTCCATAACGTTTGTCATATTTCAGTCGAAGTCTAGTTAAACTTTTTAGAAGAAAAGAAAAATGAAAAAAAAAAAAAAGAAATCCTAAGGTGTAAACTAAATTAATCAAGTTGAACATTTAGAGTTTTAATTATTACTAGTGGAAAAGGTATACATTTGTGAAAATTTATACAAAAAGAAAAAGAAAAAGAAAAAGATAAGTGGTGAAAACAAGAAAGCAGATAAGTAATTAAGAAAGTTAATAGGTGGTTAGTGATAGTTAGCAATGGTATTAATTGAAATTAAGTATAAAAATAAGGGTAAATTTAATAAAATAAATAATGACATCATACCAAACTTCTACTCATACTTTATATTATTATAATATAAATATAGATAAATAACCATATTAAAATAATGAAGAATTCTAATCTCCGTCCAACTGCAAATAGGAGTAATACCATAGTAACAAAAATTCTAATCTCCGTCCCACTGCAAATAGGAGTAATACCATAGTTATTGAATCCGGTTTGGCCTGATTTTTCAACCAGTTACATGGAACTCAGTGAATCGGTGTTGAAATCGGGTTTATTCCTCTATGACCGGATAAGGCAGGATCTCGTGGGGTTTCGTGCAACCAGACGATTACCGGTAAACTCAGGAATTCGGGCAGATTTAGAAAAACCTTCGATTGTGTTTCTTTGAGGAAAAAATCAAATATGTAATTGATCAAGTTCTGAACCAAAAATCTCTTAAATAGTAATAAAAACCTTGGTTGCTGTATCTTATATAAGTTTTTGGTTATTATATGCCTCTTTTTTATTTATATACTCTTCAAACTCCTTTTTATGCATTAATTCCTTTTTAACTCTTCATGTGAAAAGGCTATTTAAATATTGAAAAGTTACCTTTATACTTAATTTTTTTAATAAAATATGTTTTTATTAATATTTTCACTAATATCTTGTATTTAATAATTTACAGATACAAAATATTAATAAAAAAAATTTAAGTGACCCATCGGTTGAATCAGTAACTCATTAATCTACTTCCCTCGCCGGATTCCTTCCCGGCAGGGTTATAATAACTATGAGTGATACTATTGTACATTAAAAGCTTTCTCGTCCAAGTTTTCAAAGTGAACAATATATTTCCCCAAAAAAAATTCGAAAAGAGTATATCTATACAAAATAATAAAATTATAGAAGTGTTACTAAATTTGAAACAGAATGAACGTGTATTCAGTCAAATATCTAAAATCTTTAATTATATTGGTGATTCAGTAAAATCTTGTCACGTGAAGTGATTTTGTTAAATAATTTTGAATTTTGTCTTTCTCTTAATTTTCATTGTCAATAATTATGTTTAAATTGTTTTATTTATTTATTGAGCCTGTCTCAAAAAAAACTTTATCAACTCCACATTAAATTATTTAAATTTTTTATGTCTAAATTTCAGATTTTACATTAACTCGACTAAGTTCGAGTCTTGTTCAAGACTTCAACAAATATTAAATGTTGTTCATAGTTTATATTAAGTGTCTAGATTAACTTGGGCTTTCCTTAAGCGACTATTATTTTGGATATTTAGAATATTTTTAAAATAATTTTATAATTTTTTTTAAAATGTGATGTATATAATATAAAAGAGCTAATTGAAAATCTAAATGTATTTATAAAATCCTTATAAAAACATTATTCGATAACTAAAGAATAAGTGGACTGTCTAGAGAGCCTTAGTTTATATTATAAATTTTTTTTTGCTACTTACCTCGTAATATTGATTGAGTATTACATGCTATTGGATTATTGAAAAAAAATAGGGCATTCTACTTTTCGGTTATTTCAACGGTTATCAAACTCATTTTGCATTGAAAAGTGAGTAGATAAAACTTGTTTTAAAAATACACATCAATAGTCCATCATATTTCACATTTGTACTTTTTTATTCCCTTACATTCAAAATGATGCATTTTAGTCCCTCACAAATTTAATACGTATCATTTTGATCGACACAATTACGGGTATATTTTGACATGAAATACTCACATTCGTATCAAATATAATATATTTAACTGTAAAATTGATAATATTTAATTTTAAATACTGAAATTGTCCCAGAAAAGTCGAGGATTGGGGCTATTAGAGTAGGGATGGTGGAGAAAAAACAGAGAGGGAAGAGAATAGAGGTGGTGATGATAGGTGAGAATTTTGGAGTGGTGGTGGAGGAGATTTCAGGTAGTGTCTTTTAAAATTTAAACTTTTTGTGTTATCAATTTTACCAATAAAAAATGTAATATTCAATACGCGTGTGAGTATTTCAATGACAAATTATACTCATAATTGTGTCGAGGGACCAAACATTTTATGGTTAATTTTAAATTTTGAGTGACTAAAATGCATCATTTTAAATGTGAGAGATTAAAAAAATAAAAAATAAAATGTGAGAAACTATTAATGTTGTTTTTCTAAAGTAATTTATTATATTATGCTATGCTGTGCTACAAAAAAGTATTAAGAAGACTTGGTATCGAAATTTCTGGCGGCTCCCGAGAAAATTTGAGTGAATTGGACAAACGAAAGAAATCCATAGGCTATTACCCGAACCCAATCAAGCAGACCTCGACAGTTTCCACACCCTCACTGTGTGTATCTGTATGAAAAAACCAAAGGAGGAGGAGGAGGAGGAGGAGGAGGGTGCTTGGCATTGGCGACCTATTTTCTTGGCATGAAGAGAATTTTCTAATTTTAATTTAAAAAGAGAAATTTACGCGATATCAGATTTATCTGATTATTTTTAAATTTTATTTAATTTTTTAGTTGCATTGTTGTAATCTTATTACTTTATAAATAAATAAAATATTAATAATTAGTTAGATTATATAATTTAATTATTTGAATGTAAAACAAATTTAATATGCTTTTTTAATTTTTTATTATTAGGATAAGTTGTTAAATTGTACAATATAATTATTTTAATGCAGAACATAATTATTATAATTTTTCATCATTGAGATAAAGTAGTTAGATATGTTAAAAAGTTATAAAATTATATTAAATTTTTATTACATTCAAATAACTAAGATGTACATAAGAAATAATTAAATGTAAAATATATATATATATTATTTATTTAATAATATAATAATTAAATTTTTAAGTTTTAACTAATTACTGTCTCTTATACACATCTTATTAAATAAATATTTCATGAAAAAAATAAAACGAGAAATTTTTTTAATTTAAAATTCATTGTATTTTAACATTTAAAAAAAATTATACTAAATATGAAATAAAACTCATATTTCATTCTAATTTAAATCACCAAACATTGAAGTAAGAATAAACATTCCAACATATTCCAAATTGAAACTTATTTTGCCTGAAATGGCCATTCCATTTCGGCCCATTCCTGCTTACCAAACGTAGAGTTAATAAATTAAGTTTAAACACTTAATATAATTATCAAACACCCCCTAAAATGAAACCCAGAGAGTTTAAAGGTTTTAATTGAGTATTAATTACTCAAGTGAATGATAAGTATGAGAGTTTAAAGGTTTTAACTGAGTATTAATTATGCAATTAATGATAACTATAAGAAATCCTTACTACCGACATTTACCTTCCAAATACTGGAGAACAATCCACTTCTCAGTCTGAGTGTTAATTGCGGTTTCCTTTTTTTTAAGGTTAGCAATTCGCTATCCTTTTTCCGACCGTTGGGAAACCCCACAAATTTAGGAAAGTCATATTGGCGATAAGTTTCTTAATTTCTTCAGACAAAGATACTAAGAAAATCTATAAAAACCCCAAATTCCCTCAAAATTCTGCCAACGTTGTCTCTCAAAATTGTCAGCAGAATTCTCAAAATTCATCAAAATCAATGGAAACCAACTTAATGAAGAAAAAAAAGTCTGGAGGATGCGGACGAAGAAAGATAGAAATCAAGAAAATAGAGAAGAAGAAAAGTTACTTGTCACGTTTTCAAAACGACGCAATAAGTCTATTCAAGAAAGTTGAAATCCTCAGCAATTTATCCGGGGCAAATATTGCCATCATGTTTAAAGCAACGGCGGCAAAATCTTATACGCATCTGCCGGTGCCCCGATAAATTCCATTCTCGCACGGTATCTCGCCGCCGTCGCCACCTCATCGTAGTCATCGAGTGGTTCTTCTATTATTAACGTGGATGAGGACTTTGAGAATTCCAAAAAGTGTGGGGAATTTGTGGAAAATAATAATAATAAGGATATTGATAATTCCTCATTGAAGAATATATGGGTGCTAATGATGCTATGGAAGATTTGGGGAATATTATGAATTGCTGATGATCGATGATTCTTTAATCATCAAGGATTTAACGTTAATCATGAAGATCCTAGTAGTAGAAATTAATTAGTAGCATTAAAGATAATGCAGATGGTTAATTAATTGATTAATCATGTTAACCAGTTAATTAGACGACTTTCTGAATTTCTCCTTTCTGTTTTTTCGTTGTTTACTTTACACGAAGGTGAAATATTTTGTTCACCTTAATTAATTTTGGAATGTTACTGTTACTGATTTATTCTTGGAAATTTTTTATGAGAACATAAACAATTTTTGTTTTGGTCTGTTCCCCCGAATTGTTCGTTATTAGTTCTTTTATGTTTAGCTGTTGATTAAGTATATATATCTTTTTGATGGATTTAGTCCAGATTAATAAAAGATTTGCTTGTATTGGATTAAAACATCATTTTTCATTTTATTTTTTATTTTTTTTAAATGAATGTTCTGGTTGGAAAAGTATCTTTCTTCTCTTTTTTTTCTTATAAATATTATAACAATTCTTTTGGATGTAATATATGTATATATATAAAAGATAAAAGGTGGTTGAAAAAATAATTTAGGACTAAGAAATTGATGTTCAGAAATTTGAAATTGCATCAAGAGCATTCAACCCATAAAAAAAAAAAAAAAAAATCCAAGGAATTATCATTAATTTATTTCATCCAATAAATAATAAATATGATGATGGAACCTGTCAGCTCCAGTAAGAAAAAAATAAAAAACAAAAGACTAACCGAATCAGTTCAATGGATATTCCTAGCTTTGGGCTTCAATCCACATATATGGACCCCAGCCCAAATCTTGTGCGATATAGTTTGGGAATTTGGACATACATGGGGAATATACTATTATTATGTCCATTAACAAATTATTCATTTGACTTTGAACAATTGAAGGTTTGTAATTTGAGTATAAAGTAGCAGTATCACAAATATTGTAATTTTTAAAATTATAAATAATAATTATAATTTTATTGGATGAGTTTTTATTTAAACAATTAAGTGTCTAAAATAGGAAGTGGGGTCATATTTAAAATTTAGGGATGAAAGATAAGTATTTATAGAGTCTGTAATTAGGTAGAAGGTTAAAACTTGTAATCTTCATATTTTTCTTATACAAAATTATAAAATAATCAAACCACTAATATGTCATTAAATTCAAGAAAAAAGGCACAAAATATCGAATAATTAAATTTACAAGATTGATAACTTAATATAATTTTATTACGTAACTAAATTTTAACAACTAATTTTAAATTTATAATTTTTTAAACATATATATATTTTTTTGTAATTTATAAATTTATAAAGCATATCGTATCATATTGTGTTAACAGATCGAAAATCAAACGGCTATGTTACTTTATAATCAAACAAGACCTACGAATAAGCCCAAATAGTAGGCGAAGGAGTAGTAATCAATTTGAATCTCATCCATGCCACGGTCTCCATGACGTTTGTGATCTTGTTCAAGTCAAGTTAAACAAACTTGGAAGAAGAAAAGAAAAATGAAAAAAGAATACTAAGGTGCAAATGAAACTAATCAAGTTGAACAATGTAGAGTTTAAAATTTTATTTATTTTAGCAATATTAAAATACAAAATGTTTTACTCTCACTCTAGATTATTACAGTATCGCGTGGTATTTAAATATTCAAATCACACGACACATTTCTCTAATAGATGGTAAAACTTCTTTAAAAGTTATGTTTAAATTTATCTTATTTATTTATTGATTGAGCCAAATTCAAGCAAATCATAATTCCAAATTAAATAATTCAAACTTTTTTTATATATAACTTTTAAATTTAATATTAACTCAACTAAGTTCTAAACGAGCTGTTTTAAAACTTTTAATAAACGTCAAATATTTGTTCATAGTCTACTTTCTTTTTTTTAAACTAAAAATTTAAGTCAATGATAAATTACTTTTCTTTTCTATTGTTAGTTCAAATCAACAACTCATATTTCAATATTTTAGAATAATTCGTACCGATAATCAAAAAAAATATTAAAAACAATCAAATCTTAATTATTTGATTTAAATTGATTGCAACAATCAAATTTTAATGTGGATATTTAATTTGATCGAACTATTTATGTCTTTAACTTTTGCCGCAAAAAGTAAAAAGTAGTAGTAGTAGGATAATTCCCACGCATAATCGAAATTTGTGGCGGCTCCCGAGAAAACCAGAGTGACTTGGGGGAAACGAAAGATAGAAAGACAGAAAGGAATCCATAATCCCCCAATCCAATATTCCTTTTCCACAACTCCCTCTTCTTCTTCTTCTTCACTACTACCACCATCACTGTGTGGTTCTGTATGAGATACACAATGGTGCTATGGGAATCGTCTGAGCCAAGCTGACTGCCTATTTTGAGGCCTCAAGAGAACTTACAGATTGGCCCTCAAGCTCCAACGCACCATTATGCTTTCTCATACATTTCAGTGAGCTGTCTCTTATACACATCTAGATGTCTATAAGAGACTCCTATGAAATTGAAAAATTTTTTATGATCCTGTAGTGACATGAAAAAGCTTTTTATCTAATTCATACTTGTTTTATTTCTATAAGGGACATCATTATGCATATCATTAATTATGGTTTTTTTTTTTTTTTTTTCTTCATTTTATGTATTTTTTTTTTAGGGGGTTTAATGAAGTTTATGGGTTTAATATTAAAAACCTTTATAAAATAAATGTAATATTCAATTAGAGTATTATCTTCTACATGGAATTTTATTAGTGCTATTTTTTTTCTTCGTTAAGTTTGTATCGCATTTACTAAGAGACCCTAAAATCGGGTTCTCGAAAATTTATTAGTCTTTGTTTACTGATAGATTTGGTACTTGATCGGTATAGATTTTTAAACAAAGAAATGATTCCGGATCTTTTTCATATTTCCGTTTAGCTGTCTGTGTCTTGTAGCTACGTATATGCGGTAGTAGCTACTTCTTTGTTAAATGGAGTATTGGGATTGTCTCATTTTGGAGAAACTTGGGTCTATGTTGTATAGGTAGATATGCTAAAGAAGTAATCGCAGCTCTATTTTGTAGTTATTGACTATCGATGTTAAGCTTTTCGTTTCGTAAAAACAGGTGAAAGTGGATTTCTTATTTTCTTATGATTAATGATGGGGTAGTTCTGGATAATCTGATTCGGTATGACAACAAGTGATTAAAACAATATGACACGTGTCAAAGGTTAATAGTGCGTGTGACTGAGTAATAGTGTATTGCTAAATGTAGTGTGAAATTTAGGTAGTTTGTTAGAAAGCTAAACCTCTTAACATTTTCTATTTTGGATGTTTCGGTGGTTTGGCATTGATATGCTATATAGGGGAATTGTGGTAAATATTTCCGTGTTACAATCTCACTTTGTTACACCATGTACTCTCCAGTTTATGAGATCTTGTCGGAAGTAACGGTTACAATTTGAGTGGGTAGAAAGAAGATGATATTGTCTGCTAATTGGTTCTGGTTTTTGTTTCACAGACACAAGGTGTTCAGAAAGTAATCTGAACTAGTTAGTTATTGATGTTGTTGGTACGCATATTCATAAGTGCTCAGTAAATTATTTGCGGAAATCTTGCCTACCAAATCTTTTTCAGGCTCTAGCTTGAGAGTGCCACATGATGTGGCGTGAAAATCTTTGGTCAGGTCCCCTTTGTTGATGGATGATAACTGTTTATATTTTGGTCTCAAGTAAATTCAGTGCAATTGGACTGCTGCTTCTCTGCTTCATTTGGAAAAGATGATCCATTCTCTTCTATCCAAGTTACGAAGAAACAATTTTAACTCTGTAATGGTGCATAACTTTATGAATTTCAACCCCTAGCATAGTATGGTTCATTTTTGTAAAGTAATATTAACTTCTTGTGTTAATGAAACAAAGTGCAGTAATTC
Organism: Cinchona pubescens; assembly: GCA_025175665.1. Lineage (NCBI taxonomy): Eukaryota > Viridiplantae > Streptophyta > Magnoliopsida > Gentianales > Rubiaceae > Cinchona > Cinchona pubescens. The sequence continues at coordinate 246,327 of JANKKI010000058.1, forward strand.
ATGCATTATGTGATATCTATGCTTCGGTGATGGTATGAAAACTCGATTGATAGATGGTGTCTGACTCTGATTATCTTATGCGAAATTCCATTTCAGTTTTTACTTGTAATTACTCAGCTTTATGAACATTTATTTTCAGTTCTATACAACTGCTTGTAATGAAACCCTATGTTTTGAAAATGTTCGTCATGTGTATCACATATAAAACGTTGGTCACTTTTTAGCTACTTCAATGGGTTTGTTGTAGAGTAACTCTCCACTCTCCATATCTTTTTTTGACCTCTTCCCACGTTCTATCGTCATGATAAACATAAACTTTATAAGAAGTTTTTTATTTTATAATTTCTTAAATTTTTATCTTTATCTTAGTATTTTAAATATTCATCATCTTCTTCTAATAAACCATTAAAAGAAAATTTACTCATTTTATTGAGCTTGCATATAGTTGGCTATAGCTTTTGAAGAGGCATATTTTCAGATAGAGGTATCATCTATAATTGTCATTTGCACCCTATTTCTCTGACATTACATTTTCTTGCATACGTGCTTATATATACTGGTTGCGGTTTTTCTTTAGCCATACTTTTAGCTTGCTATAATCAGGGTATGATTACAGCTGTTCGTTTAACACTCTGTGACATCAGCAGTAATGTGATGTAAACTTGGCTAGGATCTTTAGTGTTATCACTCATGTTTTGTTCAGATGTTCATGGGATTATCATAGTTGGGAACTTGTACGTATTCTTTCTGACAACTGATTGAATAATCTTGTGTGGCCAATTTTGGAAAACCATTTGCAATTTCTTTTGTACAATTCACAAAACAGTGCTTGTATTATGCTGGTTATCTAGGGCACAAAAAATGAGGTTCACTGTACTGCAACTTATGGGTATCTGTTTCATAATGTGACAATAAGAAAGGAGTGTATTTTCTGAAATGCCAATGCAATTACACAAATTGTCTCATCATAGGAGCAGCATGCATATCTATCACAGTTTTGGAGCTGAAGCTTCTCAATGAAATCAAATTGATTGAAGAATCAATGATTTTGTATTGCCTCTATTTTTTTTCCTTAATGTGTTAACAAGGGTGCCTGGTAGTGATGCAAACTTAATTTTCTGAACCTTGTAAAATGCTTTTTGATGTCACTACACTTTCAACTAATTTTTCAATCTCATAGAGAGTCTGCTAGTGTTGCTCAACAGACTTTCTTTTTAGCTGCCTATTGTTCAGGGGATTTATGTCGCCTGAACATTAAGAACATCGAAGGGTTAAGTTATTAAGAACGTCTAATATTGGAAATCTCAGTTATCATTTTGCCCTTTGATCCTGAACCTATTAGTATCCAGGCGAGGCTTTACATCAATATCTGGATCAGAGTTCATTGTCAAACACGATCTGGTTTCTTCTCATGATATCGTATTGTTTAGTCTATGATTGTCTATTCATCTTCATGGTGTAGAGAGGCAATGTATACAGGTGCACTGTTTCTGCATTTCCATGTCTAGCCTCGTCTAGCCTGTCTTGGAATCCCTATATCTGCTTCTTCTTTTAAAGAATGGATGAGAGCACATTACAATCTGACTAATCCACCTCATCTACCCTGTATCTGTATTCCTCACTATTTGTTTTTCATTACAGGCGAACACGCAATGTGTTTGATGTTGTAATCAAGGTTCATCGTAATATACAGGAGAGAGATCTCGAAGTTGGTAGGAACATTGGCAACAGGATACTAAGATGGCTTGACAGGATGAAGCCATCTGCTCAGATCAGACCGAAGCATTTTGAAAATGGTAATGCAAGCACAGGTATAAAAAAGCAGTTAACCAATTCGCCTCACCAGACAACTCCCTCCAACTCCCAAAGGAATGGTGTAAGAAATGGCGATCGAGAATCTGACAGGCATTTCTTTACCTCAGCAAGGAACGTCTGGCCTAAATCCTTCCCAAGTGTTGCTATGATGATGCGACCAACAAAGGCAGCTGGAGTTAATTCTCAGTACCGGCATTTAAGCATCTATGGTCCTCAGGCTTTGAAGGTGAACTATGGAGGATTTGGTTCTGGGGGAGTGGTTCGAAAGGACATAATGCATGGATGCTACAACTAGTCCCCCCATCAAGAGTTCTGTTTTCTGTATCCGTCATGTCTGATGTTTGTGTGTGTTCATTGCAACTTGCAAGGTAAAAGGTGGAGTTTAAGAAGGCTAACTTGACAGCAGGAAACGGATAATTGGAAACTCCTTTTCTGGTTATATTTTTCTTTGTTGGGGATTAATAACCTTTCTGAAACTCTTTCCCCTACATTCTGTATGTTCTTTTTCAGCCCTTTCCAATTTTGAAATCATGGAGTTTAGGTTCATTGATATTTTAGTGTTTTTTTTTTCCTTCTTTTTAAAAAAAAAAAAATGAGATTGTTAAGGTTTTCACTTTTCAGTGAAGCAAATAGCCTCATGGGGATGTATTTCATGAAATCTTAAACTGAACTTTTTTAAGGTAATTCCAAAAGCTACATTTCTTTATCATTTCATAGCTACATTTCTTTATCATTTCATAATTATTCTTATTGCAGAATAAACTTGAACTCTATATTTCTGGGTCTTTTTTTTTGTGGCGAACTAGTACTGGATCTGATTTATTTTCTTTACCCACAATGATCCAAAGATTGCTGGTTTATAATTTTGCTGATTCTTCATTGGTGGAGCTCGTTAGACCATGTTCCTCTATATGACTCGTTATCAAAATTTTGAGAATACATCCATTTTTTTTTCTACAAAAAAAAAAAAGGCTGAAAAGATTTGGGGAATGAAGGAATTGAGTTCTGAATGAATTATTTATCCTGAAAGTCAAAATGTCTTGAACATTCTATTTTACTTTTCTAGCCTGAACTTTCTCATGTGAGGGTTTTTTTTTTTTTTTTTTTACACATCTAGATAACCTACATAATCATTGCATGGTTTCCTTTACTAGGTGTGAGCGTTTCCTTGCTGTCCAGAAAGGCCAATGACGGATGTAGCCTGATTTTTGAATTTGTAACTTTTATTTTTGAAAATTTTATTTTTATGACATTTACATTTCGCCCATCTAGAATTTTGAAGAAAATAGAAATTAACTCCCTATAAATAAATATTCACTAGTTTGTTTAACATGTGCCAGCGGACAGAATTCTATGGGTGTGAGATTTTTTTGTTAAGAAAATTACACAATAATTTTTTTTCAAAACAAAAGTAGTGGAAATTTTAAAAATATTCAAAAAATTAGAAAAAAAATACAGGTAGTGAAGAGTGGAGGATGAGAAAAAAATTATGAATAGATATATTTTGAAAGAATGATATAATGAAAAAAATTAAAAGATGACGGATATTAAAATATCTCATTTCCCATCATAAATAGTATAGATAATTCTCGACCTTTCCAGTTGCCATTGAAACTACTGCTTTGCAGTCTGAGCCATGGTTACGTATATAACATCAGGTAAAACATATAGTGAATGAAATTTTGTCTGGAGATTCGTGAAACCTTCATAAACTGTTCATAATGTAATGAGTTTTCCATTTCAAAATAAAATCATTGATATGTAATTCAAATGGAATTTTGATAGCTTCAAACAAAGTTCAATATTTACAAATAAAATGGACCAAGTTCCGCCTTAAACATACTTAACCCGGATCCAAGTAAATCATATATTGACAGATGACGCTTAAAAGTACACAACATAAACGTTGCACTTTTTAGAAATTAACGAGTATTTATACGCTAGGTTTTATTTAAAAACTTTAAGTTTATACAAATATTTTTTGAAAAATATTATCCTGCTGGAAATAGGGTACGGATGATTTTAAAAATAAAAAACAAAAAGTAGTTAAAAAACTTGTCAAAAGCATCTCTTAAATAAAAATTTTCAAAAAGGACAAATCAAACAAAGCTTTTTGGCACTAGATCTGTGGCTTTTTTTTTTTTTTTTTGTTTGGGTAAAAATAAGATTGCAAAAAATAAAATGAAAGTGACAGAGTTAAGAGTATTAATACAATCATTTGTCAACTTATCTTAATTCAGGCCTATCACCAAATCACATATTTCCATTTTTCATTTTATCAATCAAATTAATTCCCCATCCCAGTCAACACCTTACCCAAGCATTTGACCTGTTAGGAATAGCTTTATGATTTTAAAACTAGACTAGACATGTCTAAAGTTTATGGTAGGATGGAATGGACTATTTTTTTTTTTTTTTTTACTGTTATAGAAAACTTGGTTTCAACTCCAAGTGAATTAGTTAGATAGTGAAGTATTTTTCCTCTGTTTCTTTTTCTTTCAACCTTAATAATAATAAAAAAAAATAGGGCACATTAAACTTGCTATGGGTATTAGGCAAGACGACCCCTTGTTACTATACCTCTTCCTGTTATGTGCCGAAATTTTTCAAATCCCTCTACACAAAGTAACTGAAAGTAACAAGTTGATTGGGATGCAGATTGGCAAGAAAAGACCATCCATATATCATCTGTTATGTTTGCAGATGATGCTCTCAATTTTATGCAAACTAAAAAATGAAAAAGTTAGTGAGGTTAAGGTAATATTTCTTTTATCCCATTTATATTATCATGTTGTTTTAGGATGTCCCAAATTTAATATCATCATTCTAAAAAAGTCATTTACTTTATCATGTCTTTTGGATGTAACTTTCTGGTGTTATTCAGCTCATGATAGTCTTACTTTTTGCACTAACAAAGGGTTACTAAATTAGGATTGACTTGTAGTTGATGTTATAAGACACCATTGAGTCTTAGACATACTCTTTCTTTTTGAGAATATACTATGTTTTTGAAGGTATGTGAATTATAATTATTCAAAGTATGTTGTATTATATTGTATAAATATTTTACGTATATAATTAATTTTTAAACATACATATGCTTTTGGGTAATATATACACAAATTTTGCCAAAAGATAAGATGGATAATGGATTAGTACTTGGGAATTTTCCGTGAGAAATTGCAAGAAATTCATAACTCATTATAGATGAAAATAGTGAAAAACAAATGAATCTTTTTTATTGCAATAGAAAAGCCTGGCTATGCCTATGGTGCAAAGATATAAGGGCTTTCAGCAAGGTCTCTCCAATTCTCCATGGTCCACACTAGCTTCTACTCTCTCTAGGGAAGGAAACACACTTCTCTACTGAAAGCATAATTGACCAAAGTACTTCATATCTACCTGCAACACAGAATTATGCAGAAATTTTACAGTCAGATTTTTGAGTTACAGTTTAATACTAATCCACAATATTGCTTTTCACAACAATAGTAGATTCAAGACTTGAAAATTTTATTGCTATATTCATTTTCATTTGTCCATATCATAACAAATTTGCTTTTCAGTGACGAAAAAAATTTAGATAGACTTGGTTTTGTAAATCACAAGATACAAAAAACGACCTGAACATGAGATTTACAAGTAGTTTCACGCTTTTTGTCATGTGATCTACAAGACCAACCTACCTAAATTTCCGCCGGGCAAGGATACTGGAGATAGTTAGTTGATGAAGCTGAATCACTAATAGGGTGAATTTGGTAGGTACAACAATTTTTTTCCTAAAAGTCTATTTCCTCTACCTAAAGAACTTGGGTAATGGTTGGCCAAGAAGACTTCTATGTTCAGGGATTATGACTACTTTAGTCGTCACAAATCAATCTTTTAAAAGTAAAAGTTAGTGTGAAAGTGAAATAGTAAGAACATTCTAACATTAACAAATACATTGGAAGAATAAAGTTCAGACTTTAGACGAGCTCAAAAACCAAATCTCCAGACTCATAAAGGACTCAAAAAAGTCTGAAAAGTGAAATGTTTTCTTTAGGCTCTCCAAGCAATATATACAACAACTACCATATACAACTGACATGACTTGAGAACTGAATTTGGATGCGTAAACTACCAAAATGCATATCTTAATATCCAATTTAATTAAGTTTGGCTGATCCGAATCGGCTGAATAAAACAATTCCTCTTCTCAACAGCGGTCGTCGTTAGACCTCCCATAAGACCAGCAGTTCAGTCAGGAGAAGAGAGATCTTTATAATTGTACTATGGCCAAAATTCCAAGACTAGTCTCATGTGTATTCTAAACTAATACTAATTATACACAGAGAGAAGGGGAAAAATTGGCATCAAATTTATATAAATAAATATTTTGGACAAGAGAAAAGAAAAGCAATTAAGAACCATAGAATCAAAAACGATACATCATCCTCAAAATTATTTGACTAGAAATGAAACTAAACAAAAGCATTACCTGACCATCAATCCCACATTAATTTTTAACTCCAAGAATTATCAAAAGCAGCCGAAGTAATCGCCTGCGAAAATTCCTGAAAACTAATCCTTCCATCTCCATCAGTATCCGCTTCTTTAATCATCCCAGTAAGCTCATCAGCAGTCAAGGCATGTCCAAGTTTAGCCATAGAATGAGCCAACTCTGCAGCAGTAATAAAGCCATTGCCATCTCTATCAAACATCCTAAACAACTGCTTCAACTGCTCCTCCGAGTGTAGGGAGATTTAGCAGGTAGAAGCTCCGGTGCTACTAAAGCAACAAACTCTGAAAATTCAACTAAGCCATTGCTGTTCTTGTCTGCCTTTTGGATCAAAGTTTCAAGCTGATCTGGGCCCGGTTTTAGGCCTAATGATCTTAATAATGATCCGAGCTCCAACTGCGTTAGGCTTCCATCGTTGTTTCTGTCGAATGATCGGAAGATTTCTCGAAGCTCTGATAACTGCTCATCATCTAAACTCACTGGCTCTTTACTACTCATTCTTTGCTACCCGTTGGCTCGTTAAATAGTTACTCCAGACCAAAAATATAGATCGTTACTTTGTTGTTTTTCTGCTGTTGATCCAAGAAGTGATAGATAGATCCAAATGATGGCAAAACCGTCAAAGGGATTCTTGGATTTTGTTAGTGATCCGCCACTTTCGATGGATCCATCGAATTATAAGTAAAACCTTTGACGAACTAATCGGATCCCAATTCAAAAGTACATTGAACACATAGATAACACTCCAATACTAACATGCACCAGCAGACAGAATTCTTATACACGATGGATCATAAGGAGTAATCAATGCATTAATAATGTTTTGAATAGGTTTTCTCTTTTCCGTTTCCTTTTCTTGGCATGCAATATTTTTATGGAAAAGGGCAAAATGGGCGGCACAGATGGCGCGAATTTCGTGAAGACTCGCACGTCTTTATTGATGATCATGACCGTCATGACTTTGTCAACTGTACATCCTTTATAACATGATAAGGCATGAAATTCAGAAAATGATTGCGTACCATATAGATATTTCACTGTTGAAAAATATTTCGCTAAACACCGTCGTAAATTTATTTAAAAAATTTGTAGTCAAAATTAAATTTTATAAAATTTTATTTATATTTGATCATTTTAACTATTTTATATAATTTAATTTGCAATATGAGATTTATAAATGAGGTTAAAAATTAAATTTATCTAAATATATTCTTTACTGCAATTGACTAAATAAATCAAATGATTTGTCCTGCCCCGTTGACGAGGATAGCGTTTGGTGGTGTTGGATTGTTTTCATGGAGAAGGTTGAAACGAAGAGTAGTTGAGTTTGTCCTTTGTACATCTAGCTGTGTATACTTTCGGTTTAGGCTTGTGATGCCAATCATCACCTCCTTTGCTGTACTGCTGGTTGTTGCCTTCGGTAAGCACTAATTAATTTTTTTGGTGGTTTGTAGCTCCAAAGAGAAATAAGGGCTCCATTTGAGTTGCGTTTTAGATGTGGTTTTACACAATTAATACACCAACACTTGGTGAGATGTGACATGTATATGAAATAAGAGATAGGACTGGAAGAATATTTTAAGATATATTCCAATTAAAAAAAAAATTACTACTTGAAAAAACTTGTCAAACAAAGTACAAATTATGTGTTGGATTGTTTGTTTTCTTAATGAAATTTATGTTGGTCATTGAATAGACATCTCAGTAGTTGTTCAAAAAATTAATCAGAGGTTTCGAAACATGACCTCTGCTTATTTTTTTTAGGAAAGTGAACACTCAATTCAAATAAATTTTTTCCCTTAATTGTTAACTACTAAAATATTACTAATTGCTCAATAACTATCCTAGACCTTGTCCAATTGTCCTTCTTTGTCCTTCCTTTGTTCTTTGAAAAGGTAAGAGGTATGACCTACATAGTTACTCTGACTTGTATTAACTTGGACCAAATAATTCCACAGGTACTTATTGTTATACTGTAGTAGTTTTTTGACTTGTTCCATTTAATGAAGGTTGCTAAATGGACTTGGGAAGATGTAAAACCATCCTTTTAATCTTGACCATGAGCACGAGTGACATTATATAAGTAATGGTTTTAAAAATAAACCACTAAGCTTAATCTGTCTAATGATTGGTTTATCGCAGTAGATTTGATGAGTTCCAAACAAGTCAACGAGCAAAAAGTTGTTCAAGGAATAAAGATTAGCCAGGGCTGCTTCAAAATTCATGCTTGTTTATTATCTTGGCTGGTCCATGTATAAAAGCAAAAATCTTTGACGAGTTATACTAAAGTAAAAATAGAGCACCGATGATGACTTATGAGGGATGATTAAAAAGACGATACACTCAATTTTACATCGCGATTCATAAAAAGAAATACTTAGGTCGGCTTAGTCTTATCACATGACACTAAAACGTTGGCTTGGGAAGAAGAGTGGTTATTCGAGGAGTGGTAGAAGAACAAACCTGCGAAGTATGAACACGATTTCAAATTGACCTAGTGCACGATTCCCAAAACCAGAACAACTTAAGAAGAAAGGGGAAAGGAAAAAAAAAAAAGAAGGTAAAAACTACATTGTCTGGACCAACTGGTAGTAAAACCCCATACGCTGAGCTTTAATTGTTTCATAGAATACAATTCAACTGGGCACTTGAAAACTAACAAGCATTTACAGTATATAGTGGGGACTTAAATACGAATGAGAACTATCAAGCTCTAATTAGTATACCAAGGCCAATATATATGGACCTGAATAACATGACGTCACGGCAGATGATAATTTACCGTGCTAATTTGCAGAAGATTTGGCTGGTGAAGTGCGAAACAGCTTCCTGATGGTCAATAGTAATGTGCCAGGATAAGTCACCATGTATGCGTTTTCATCAACATATCAATTCTTTCATGCATTCAATCTATCTACAATGAAGAACACTGTGAGATCAGTATAGTGCAGCTAAAAGGAATTGCAACAATAAAACAAAAAATAGTGCATTTCTCTGAAATTTCTGTTGCTTTCGATGGGAACAGAGTACATCTTCGGTTGTGCTGAAATTTGTTTGCCAGGGAAATTTCAGATATAAATATCTTGCATATAAACATATCATTTTGTCAAGATCCATGTTTCATTGAATTCATCATAAAGGTGTGTGTGTGTGTGATATGTATTGTATTATCATATATATAGAGGTTGCATGTGTTGCTCTGAAGTGTGATTTGAGGGATTGCTCATTCTCCAAAATTCCTTTGAAGACCTTGCTGAATGCTAAGCAACCACCTTCCCAAGTTAAATCATTTAATCTATTTGCCGAGGAAAATCTAATGCTAACTAGAAGCTTCAAATTTGTTTCCTATCAAATGCTTGTGCTTAGAACCTCAGGATACTTATCCCAGTAAATTTCTTGTTGAAATGTTCTATGAAAGTACAACCAATATAAAGATTGACTGCTCACTTGGAATTCAACAGTCCCTTTAACAGGAAGCAATTGCCATAATCCAATTAAGTGTTTGCTTCGATTCTTTCTTTACAAATTTCTTAGTCATTTTTTATTATACATTTTCTATAACAGGACGTCAGACAAAATCTTAGCATAGATAAGCTTGGAAAAGGTCAATAAGCAAATGAGCCTGTCCCAATGACACCTCAATGAGTTGTGTATTTTTATAAGGTCATCTTTTGTGGACATAGACAGTAAAGCATAAACATGTGTATTATTCGTTGGTGTATAAACTTCATGTTTATGCTTGAGTCTACACCAAAAAGTGCTGGAGAAATTCCTCAGATCTTGAAGCATTTCAATGTTCAGACCAGAGGAAACACACGTGGTTCCCTCGATCAGTGTTGTAGGGTATGAATTCTGCTTTCCTTATCTTGTGGACTTGGTTGTGAAGAAGAAAACAATTGGACTCTTTCGAGTACGCTATGACGTTCTTGAAGATAACAAAAATCTCATCTTCCAAGTCGAGGGTAGATTTTGGCAACTCAAGAGGAAGAGAATCATGACAAACACTGCAAATTTCCCAATTCTCACCATGAGAGGAAAGGTACAGTGAGATCTTTTTCTTTTCATAGCCTGTCTCTAAAGCAAAATAAAGAAGTTGTACAGAGGATTTCATCTTTCGAGCAAAAAAAAACTGGAGTAAAACAAAGTAAAAGCAAAGCAAACAGCTTTTGACTTTGCATGATATCCAAAATTGAGCATTAATGGTCTTCGGTGTCATTTTGTAGCTCTTATGGAGATGGTCCACATGGAATTTCGTCCTCTGGAGATTAAATTTTGATCTCTCTATTCTCTTTTTGTTGCCATATTCTTAGACAACTTATTCATCCTCGGCTGTGTCATGTTTTTCCAGACACAGATTCTAGACACATGCTAATTCACAAACAAGAGACAAAGACGTCTCTGTATACACATCTAGATGTTATTTAGACTTTTAAATTGTGAAAGATATTTGATTCATATTTTATCCCAAGGTTAAGAATTTGGGATGATTTTATAGTTGCAATGTTTAGGAAGAGACTAGGGGGAAATAACAGTTACTGATGGATTAGAACAACATTAAGGTGGCCACAACATCTATATTGTGTTTCAAACCAAGTCTTACTCTGAAATAAAATCGACTACATAAATTCTATTATATTATTGTGCTCCGTCACAGCATTTATAAAACATCCAATATTTTTCTCTTTCTTTCTTCTTCTACATCAAGAGTTGTAAACGTATAAAGATGTTCTATAGTGAATATTTCACGTCTATTTGTTCAGGTTAACTATGTATTCTGTGTCCTACAATTAGCAGGGACTTGCATGGCATGACCAGTGGACAGTTCATGAAGGGGACAGTTTAGATTCCAGCAAGATCCTCTACACTGTGAAGCAGAAGTCTCATCCTCTTCACATCAAGACAGAGCTTGATGTCTTCTTGGCCGACAACATCGTACGTGATATCCCAGACTTCCGGGTTATTGGATGCTTTACCTCTCAGTCTTTCGAAGTTTACAAAGGGGACATTATAATTGCACAAGTGGGTTTCTACTCTACTCATAGATCATTTCAATGATCATAACCTCAAATATCTCAAACTAAATCTTAAATGTGAAATTATATAGGTGATGGACAGTGGGAGCTTCCTGTTGAGAAGCAGAAAAACTTTTAGAGTACGAGTTTATCCAGGCGTGGACCATGCATTCATCGTGTCACTGCTCACCACTTTTAGTGAAATCGACACTGGTTATCATTACTAGCTAGAGGTGAAAAATAACGTACTTACGATGCTTTATGTCAAATGTTAAAGCTGTGTATATAACTGTATGTGGCATGCTCGATTTGATGGGATCTGTATGTTTGTAAAAGCTTGGAAATAAGCAGTTTCTTGTAAGTAAAGGTGTCGTTTTCAGAGGTTCAAAATCTAATATCCTAAACTAAAGACATACTGCTTATTATTTATCTTGTTTTTCTATTCATTTTGCAGTTGGGAAGAGGGTTACAAGTTTCTTCCTACCAACTGGCAGCCCCCTTCTTTTTCAGCAAAAACTGGTTGATTTTATGAAAGATCAGCAAAAAAAAAAAAATTTGGCCAAAATTTCTTTCCCACAGTACATTGACTATGTATAAGAGTTCAATGAAACATCCCTAAGTATTCACATAAGGAAACATGCGTCTCTTACAACAATGATGAATCACCGGACCTTAGGTACCAGAATCGTAAGTAGTAACCCACGTGTATAATGGCTCGGTTTTACTGCAATCAAAGGTAACAGTCAATATATACACATTGTAACTTATCAAAAACCAAAAATCATACTAGTGACTCAGTTGTAATTAAGCATGCAACAGAATAAAGCATACATTACTAAAGGAGGGAATACAACACTTCTTTGACCGTCATTTTGTGGACTTAAGCAATCACATAAATAAATATATCATGAAAAACTGCATTGTCTAAAAGCAGAACATGCAAATTTCCTGTTATAACATCAACATTCAGCTACACTAGACCCACTAGTATATATATCAGGGTCTCACAGTCTCAACTCTCTAAACGCTAGATATCAGTTATGTATCAAATAAGTAGTACACCCCACTCTATTTTGTATAAAACCAGTTACTGAAAGGAAACAGTATCTACAACGCATCAATGCATGAAGAAGTTATGAGAGAATACCTGGCTATGGATCCAGAAGAGGACTCCCATCCTTAGCCAGCACAAATAGGCCACCATCTCCCCTCGAGATACGGAGATCCTTGTCAAGGTATGTAGTAAGAAGCCAAGATTTTGTCCTCCCACCAGGAATAGGAACGATTAAGCTTAAGAGGAGGCTGACCAGAAATAGCACGAGCAATTCCAGCGACAACATTTTGCAAAGGATTCAGTAATTGTTGCACAGGTGACAAATTGATTTTTAACCCAAAAAAATCCACATTTTCTGGTAGATCTATGCTTGACTTGATTTCAGGAGGCTTCAAGGTCCCTTCCTTAAATTCAACCTGTATTCTTGATGGACTTCGTACATTAAATGCAGCAGAGGCACTAAAAGATAAAGAGGCAACAGGACTGGTTATTGTGGTAGAGTTCTCTACGGTCAGGCTGCTGGAGTCAATTGATTGAGATATCTTCTCGACCTTCACCAATGGTATGTTGCTTGTTGCCAGAAGAGGCAACAGCTCAGAAAAGGCAGTATACCTGACACAGAAAAATTCATTCTCAACATCAGAATCTGCAGCTCATTTTAGAAGATTATGTTTTGATTGAGGCAGGAAGGAAACAAGTGATCACCGGGGAAAATATGTTTGAAGTACCCTATCCATGATTAATGGGGTTAATACTGTATCGGAATGTGCTTCATGTAGACCATATATAACAGAATCTGCTGCACTAGACTTTCTTTTGTATAAGAGATCAATAAACAACAGCAAACTTCCAGTCTCCAAATAATAACAGCACTTACAACAAGTAAAAAAATCCTTGTTCGTCTACTTAAAAAATCTGGACACCCTTTGCTGTGAAACAGAAAAGGAATAAAAATCAATTTGCCAAGCCCTGCTGATAAATGGTGATATCCATTGTCACACCCAACTGATTGCCAAGATAAAAGAAAAAAACCAGATGCTTTCAAGCCCTACAAGAAATTTCCTCACTACACACGTCAATGATGAACTACTTATAATATGCCATGTACTCTGTCAATAAGCAATTTGTGCTTCATAGAAAAGACATGCCACAAATTCGAATAACACCAAATCTCAATATAGTAAGGCATGCATATTGATGTCTTCTCTTTTCTCTTCATTTTTATATTCATATTTTTCTTTTCAATCATCAAAGCTAAAAAATAAATTAAATTAGATTGAAAACTCAAGCTTGAGAGATTTCCAATTGAATAAATGGTTTTTAATCCTCTCTAGATTGTTGTCACCCTAGGCTGCAAATTACCCCAACCCATTCTTGATTAAGTTAGAGAAAGTTGGTGATACGTTTAGAGTATATCTGTCAACACAAGTAGGAGGAGTTGTAAATAGGGTAAGGTAGTACCAATTTCACAAATGATCCATCTGAACGGAACATATAAACAAGCTCTTTGCTTGAGGAGAATCCTCATCCACCCCCTTTTTGGTATTCCTGTATCAAAGAAAGAGACTTTTACTCTTAGCCCAAGCTTCCATTAGTTCTAGTCAATTTAACAATGGTTTAACGGTGTGGCTATAGCAATATAATTGAGTACAATAACCCCAAAATCACATTACCTAACTAATGGAGAATCCTCATCCACCCCCTTTTTGGCCTTCCTGTATCAAAGAAAGAGACTTCTATTCTCTAGCCCAAGGTTCCATCGGTTTCTAGCCGATTCATCAATGGTGTAAGGGTGTGGCTATAGCATTATAATTGAGTACAATAAACCCAAAATCACATCAACCTATCTAAAGGAGAATCCTTATCCAACCCCTTTTTGGCCTTCCCGTATCAAAAAAAAGAGACTTCTACTCTTAGCTCAAGCTTCCATCAGTTCCTAGTCTATTCAACAATGGCGCAAGGGTGTGCCTATAGCAATAGCCAATGAACTTCAAACTCGCCCAAGCTTCCATGGGATAGATTTATTTTATTTTATTTTATTTTTTTGGTAAATAGAATAGGGAATCTTAGCCCAGTCAGTTAGCACCACTCGGAAGTCCAAGGGTGTGCAACTAAACTAACTAGGCACCAGGATTTCTTGAATGAAACTGGACAGAATCCTCGAGCTTGACTACTTGCTCATGCGCACCATGTCCTAGTTGCGTTATGAAGGTGTCATCTGCATACTACATGCCCAAGGCTCATGTGGTGTTGGTAGTGCCTATCATCTAATCCTTCCACAAAATGTGCACTCAGTTAGCCAACAAGCACTCAACAATGTAACAACATACTGCCACTTCGTCACCTGGCACCCAATACGTTTTTTCCCACTTTTCGATCATTGTTGCGTACACTTGCATGCCCTTAGCCAATGGATTCCTATGGAAAGACTAGAAAATGAGACCACAGCAACATCCATGAGTAAATCCATGATGCACTTATGGTGGTTCGATTAGTTCAGTCAGCTGGTAAGAGAGTAGACTCAACCATAATGTGTGGGGCACAACAGTTACTACGCGCGATCCCAACCTATTCGGATTAGCCATTGCTAGTGCAATAGTGTGGACCCATAACCTCACGAGACGCTTGGCACTCCTTTTAGTTGCTTTAGATGACCGTTGGGCTCACGTCAAGGCATTGCTCACTTCTCGACTTTACACACAAGCATAGTAGTTAAAGGCGCAAAGTGCACTAGAGCACAAATGCCTTCCGGGGTTAAACCAAACCCTTACACACAAAAGGCACGCTTTTCAAAGCGAAGCGCATTATTTTGTATATAATATTTTAATCTTAGTTATAGATTTATATCTTACAATTATGCAATAATAACATATACGAACTCCTTAAATAACAAAATATGCATAATACAATATAACATTCTACCACAAAACATTGCAACTAAGTGCATCCAACCATATTCTATCCATTTATAGTAAAAATAATTAAAAAATATAAAAGGGTCAAAAAGGAGAGCAGCAAACATAAGAAATAAAAAAAAAAAAGGCACACTTTTTGTGCACTTTGTTTTTGCGCATTGTTTGCGCTTTTATCATCCTCGCTTGCTTTATACACGAAAAATGACCTCCTTGCGCTTCACCTTGATTTGAGGTTTACTCAACAAGCATGCGCCAGCTCATCTATCATACCCCTTTTACACATCTCTACGAAGAAAATGTGTATTCCTCTACTAGACACGAGTCTCCATTGCTACTAACATGCATTATCTTGAGTTGTTTAAACTCCAAACAGCGATATATTCAAACTATTGGACTCGTTTCCATTTGACCTATCTAAATCCTATACCCATATAAACATGGCTTGAATCCTTCACACCCTTCTTCCCACAGCAACAATGCCGTACTAAACTTAAACCTTTTCATATTTATTGCATTCACGGAAGCAAAACCTTCACAAAAAGATGCCCATGTAACAAACACATCAAATCAACCAACTCCAAAAGCTCGAATACAAGTAAAGAATTCGCATTGGGTAAAACTAATACTCAAATTTATAGGACCAAATGCTTGAAGTTTCTAATATACTTTTCTAATTTCACTAACATGCAGCGTATAAAATATAGAGAAACAAATTTTTATATTTAAATTAAATTGAAAACCATCGGATTAAAACGAAAGAAAAAGGGGGAAGTAAAACTTACACCAAAATCCAATTGCCATCTAGCAATTCGGGGCTCTCTGTCGGCGCCGGAGTCGGATTAGAAGCCTCCAGCTGAGCTAACCAACTCAAGAGCCTCAGCCCGAACTTCCGAAGAAGCCCGAAACCCAAAATCCGACCCATAAACCGTATCCACAAACGCCCTTTTCAAATCCCTAAGCTTGTCACTCTCACCACCCTCATCAACCCCAGGAGTCCCATTCCAAAACCCATCATCTTTAACCCCAACACCGCCCCATTCATCGTCAACTCCTTCACGGGGAGGATCCGGGCCAGAAAACTTGGTAGTGGGCTCGGGTTCGGGCTCGGACTTCTCGCCCCATTCGTCTACAAAAGCTGTGGGTTTCTTATCGGGTTCTTCGTCGTCATCGGCGTCGGGCGGAGAAGGCGGCTTGTTTCTTGGGTTCACATGGGTCGTTGAATAAATTTGAATATTTGGTGGGAGAATAGCGGATTGGGGGACCAAATGGGGAGGCGTTTTTGAGTGGTGCGGTGGAGAAATGGAAAGAAGGGAGTTGGGTTTTGCCTTAGGAGCGGGTTGAAAGAGGAGTGTGGTGGTAGACGGGAGGTGGTGGTGGACTGACATTTTGGACTGTAGGATGGTGGTTTACGGCGGCAGTGGCTTATTTTTTTATTTTTGTTTTTGTGGGGTTTTTGTTGGGATTTATTCTATGGACGGAAAAGGAGAGACTAGCGGGGAAATAGAAAATACTTAAGTATATCTCGTCATTAATTCTATTTGTAGAAGATTAAAACTCGGATTTACTGAAATATTTTTCGTACAAAGAAGTAGTGAAAAATTTTGATTGTGAATTGTGTTGCACATTACTAGTAGATATTTTGATTGTGATTTCCAAAAAAAAAAAAAAAAAAGGATGTTTTGATTCTGATACTAGATTCATGTTACACATGATGAATATAGAATATTCATGATTTAATAAAATGAGGGGGAATTTATATCCCTATTTGTATTTTTAACTTCATATGATGGGAATTTATAGTCCAATCTGTATATTTAACTTAAAGATATTTGTTCATTACCCTATATGACTTCAAAATTCTTTGTTTTGCAGCTAAAAGGTAAAAATAACAATTCTTAGACATTGCAAATTAGCATTATCAAGTATTGCAAATGAAACACAAAATGACATAAGTTTTGGTGAATATTGTTATTTAATATTGAAACAGTGTGGAAACTTATTATGAGAAAATTTAAATGAAGGACAAATTATGCACTTTTTACCCTGAGCTTATAATTTTATGTTACTTTGAACTTAAATAATATATATTTTACTATATCTAAAAGATTTTATAATATAAATAAATATACAAAAGATAATGTGGATATTTGGTTTGACAAAAATATCCTCTAAAAATTGGGTTAACACTATTTTGGCTATACTAAAGGCCTTCCAAACCAAAAAAAGTGCTCCAATTTAGCCCTTCTAGAGTGGAAAAATGTCTCAATTTGGCTATCTAAACTAAAACAAGTGTTCTAGTATACCCCTTTAAACTGAAAGAGTGCACGTTTGATCCACCAAACAAAAAAATTATTCTAATATAGCTATTTGTTTTATTTTCAATTTGGTTATTGTGAGTTGATTTATCAAAGTTAATGATTTTCTAACACAAATATATAAATACTTGTTTTTTTGGGGAATTATATTTATCTACACAATATATATATATATGTATATGTGTGTGTGTGTGTGTGTGTGTGTGTATGTATATGCACAACAAAAATATGTCATAAGTTAAATACATAATGTTAATTTTATTATCTTGTAGAATTAATGTTCTAAAAGTAAAAATTATCGAGACAAAATTGAAGCAAAATGATAAATTAGAACATTTTTTTTTTGGGGGGTTTGGAGGAACTAGTTAAGATTTTTAGGTAGTGGCCCAAATTGAAATACTCTTTTCATTTTAGAGGGCCAAATTAACACTATTTCAATTTAAAGAGGCCATATTGAAGCAATTTTTCAATTTAAAGGGCAAATTTAAAACTTTTCCAGTTTGAAGGGTCATATTGACATCTTTATCCCTTTTGAAGAGCCAAAATGACAATGACACTTTAAAGAAGATTTATGGACAAAGTTACTTTCATTTTTTCATTTTAACCATTTCATATAATATTTTATTTGTTATTTAGTGACAATAAGAGAAAGTCCTAAATTGTCACATTTTACATAATCAATTTGTATAATATTTTCTTTATTTTAAAACTAAGTTAAAAAAAGGAGAATTTTATAAAAACTACTTTTTGTTCATTTCCATTTTGTGGCAACTAAACCATATTATAGATGAAATAAGTGAGTAAAATATCTTTTATGTTGAGATAAATGTATACTTAATTATTAATTAAGTATGAGATTTCATCTTATCTTATCTTATTTAAATAAAATACATTTTGAGTATAATTATATTTAATATGTTAGTTCTTAAAAATGAAAATGAACAAATAATTACAATTTTTTTATTTTTTATTTTTTTGTACTTAGTTTTGTTAATGAAGAAATACTGCATAAGTTTATCAAGAAAAATGTGATAATTCATGAAGTTCATTCTTTTCGTTTTATACTTAGATTATTTGTATTCAATTTCTTTTAAGAGAGTGTGTGTGTCTACATTTATATTTTGATATTGTGTGGTTTAATAAAAATCAGTAATTGGTATAATATCTAGAAAAATAAGACCTGTTTCTTAAACAGAATTTATACTAGTGAAATTTGTACTAAATAATTAGTTGATAATTTTAATAATTATTGAATAAATTAATAGTAATGGATAATTATTGCAAATAAATTTCATGGATTTGGTGTTTGTCTACAATACTCAACTGTTGTTGTCATCTTTTACAGATAGCAAAATTCCTATTGGTTAAAAAAAATTACAGTTCATGTACAATTATAAAGACAATCTCATGGATAATTAAAGAATTATCCTACAATTGAGACACATATGATGTCTTCGTAGTTAAATAAAAAACTCAACCATTGTTGTCATCCTTTTCATGTTATACAATCCTAATTGGCCAATAAAAATGGGCCACATGTCTTGCTGAATTTCTAAGAAACCTATAATTAGAGACATCCAGACCCATAAAAAATTTACACACATAGAAAAGTAAAAGATATAGAAATCCTACAAAAAGCTTTCTAAGCTTCCTCCTAAAAATACATTAAATTGTGTTTTCCCTTCTTTTAAAAGACCAAAAAATCTTTTAATCGAAAAACAAACTTTCAAGTCACAAAGAAATTATTTTTCAATCTTCAAAACAACCAAAAGATTGAAAAATAGTGTTAATCCAAGATCAAAACTCTTTAGTCCTTGGATTAAATTCCTTTAGGAAATAGAATCAGAGGATAGGTTTCTTTTTTGTGAAAAAATTGTAAACAGAAATCGTACTCATTTTTCCAATATCAATTAAATTTTAATTTGTTGCTCAATTCTTCGTTATTAATTGAATGCAAAATTTGTATTTACAAAATTTTGACACGCCTGGTGGGACCATTTCTACCTCTAATCTTTTTTAACAAATTCAACAAGTATCATCTCAAAGTCAATGGCTTTAAAGAAAAGCCAAATTGCTCAAACTGCAAATGAAGTAGTGAAAGCCACCATTTTAGAAAGTCTAGTTACTTGCAGCAAGGCAAGTCCCTTGCTATTACAGAAACTCAACAAATTTCTGCTAAGAGTGATGGCCACTTTGAAGGACCAATAACTCGTAGCAAGGCCATATCTATTGCTACTGAAAGCCATAGACAACATGTGGTTAATGTAAAATCTGCTGACACTAAAAATGTCAATATCCTTGAAGTGTATGATTCACTTCAAGAATCTTCAGATTCAGAATCTGTTAAGTCAACTTACTCTGACTCTTTAATAATGATACCAGTCATGATCACTAACGTTGCAACATTGGAAGAACAACTAGCGTGTGTGTTCACTAAAATGATAGAAATACGCAAAATGATGGAGTAAAAAGATTGCAAATTATATGTCTTATGAGCTAGTTTGAAGCTCATGGAGAGTCAAGTAGTGCTTCAAAAAATCCAAATGCATCTTATCATGATTAAGGGAATAACTCTACATCAGATGAAAATAACAAGCAAAAGTATGACTAGCAATTCCCAAGAAAGTAATCAAACATTGCATTCTGCTTCTGTTGACGGTCTATCTATGCAACAACTACAAGATATGATCGCCAATGTGGTTCATGCTCAATATGGAGAACAATCACAATCTAACCTCATGTACTCAAAGCCATACACCAAACACACTGACAACATGAGAATGCTTGTTGGATACCAGCCTCCCAAATTTTAACAATTTGATGGAAAACGCAACCTAAATAACATGTTGTTCATTTCATTGAGACATGCACTAATGTAGGATCTAATGGAGATCTGGTAGTAAAACAATTTGTTTGTTCCGTAAAAGATAATGCTTTCGATTGGTAAACTAATTTTAAAACTGGTTCAATAGATAACTGGGAGTAGTTGGAACAAGAATTTCTCAACCAGTTCTATAACACTAAGAGAACTGTCTTCAATGGAAAGATGAACCTGCTATTGATTACATCGATTATTGGAGAACCCTAAGCCTTTGCTGTAGGGATAGCTGGACTTTCTGAGACCTCTACCATAGAGATGTGTATCCAAGACAAGAAATGGGGACTTCGTTATATCCTGCAAGGGATATAACTCCCAACTTTTGAGAAGTTGGCAACAAAAACTCACAGTTTAGAAATTGGCCTTGGAGATCAAGAGTCACCTGCTCTTGACTCTAGCAAAGAAAGGCAAGAGGTGAAGAAAGAGGGCAAGGTCCCTATTAAAGGAGGGAAGAAAGAATCAATGACTGTGACTACAACTCCTGTCAGAGTGTCATTGAACAACAAAAAGGAAGGAAAACCCCACAAATCTCCCAACATTGAGAAGCATCGCCCTACATTAAAGTAAGAGAAGAAAAATAAAATCCATTCCTAGATTCTAATGTTTCTAGAATGATGGGTGATTATTGGATAAAAAGTTAATTGAATTATCCCCATGTAAGCATCCTGAACAAGCTGGACGCATTAATGATCCGAACTATGACAAGTATTATTGCATCATTAGCTATCCTATAAAAAAAAATGCTTTATCTTAAAAGACAAAATTTTACAGTTGGCTCGTGATGGAAGAATAATTCTTGATTTTGATAATGTTGTGAAGGCAAACTTGACCTCTATTAAATAAGCAGAAAGTAATTTTCGCACTTCCACCAAAACTTGCCCTATGGAGAAACAAGCGAAGGATGATGATGATAATGACTGGAAATTGGTCATAAGAAGAAAATTCAAAAAGCAACATACCTCCATCCCTTAATTTGCACCCACAAAAAAAGAGATGGAGAATGAAGAGAATCTAATCATCATTCAAAAAGAAATTTTGTCAAAATTGACTTCCAAAGTGAACAAACTTAATGAAGAGGTCGTTTTACGAAATTCTCGTTCACCTGTCACATTAAAAGAATTCCTTTCAAAGAATTACTTTTGCGAGAATAAGCAAGATGACATAATAATCACATGTAACAATATGATTGAAAAGGATGATCATGAAAATGAAGCTTGTCCTGTGTCATCTACAATTGAAATAGTATTCAAATAGACTTAAAAAGTCTATCTTGTAAATTTGACTTGTTCCAAGTGACGCAAATGTCAAAGGAAGAACGAATTACTTTGATGCAAGTTTTGGAGAATCTTGACAAGTACTCAGCTAAGTTAAAAGACTTAGACTTGAGTTATAATCCTCATTCTGCATGTTTTAAAAGCATTATACACATCTGATGATATACTGATGGGTCATAAACCACACAATCATAACCTCTTTTTGTTTTGAATTTTATTTCAAGTAAAAGATGAATCGAATCATTATTAATGGAGGTTCTGTTGTCAACATTATGCTCAAGTTAACATTGAAAAAGTTAGGCATGTCAGTTGATGACCTAACTCAAAATCATCTTGTAATTCAAGAGTTTAACCAAGAGGGGCAACGAGGTTTAGTGGTGATTTGCCTAGATCTAATCATAGATGAGTTCAAAGCAACCACATTTCTCATTTGCTAGGGGTTTGCCACTAAAACCAAAATAGCCATGTTTTGTTGCTGTCACTATGAACAAATGTTATATTAAAGATTTCTCAATGCTTAGCTACGGCTAACCAAATTGCTTTAGGGCTTCCGCCACTGTGGAAGATCCTAATATTCATGGAATTGTTGCTTTTTGCCATTAGCCTCAAATAATCTTTTTGATCTTTTAATCCTACGATGAAAAATCAAAACACCAAACATAAAAATTCTACCCAATAATAAAAGGACACATTGAAATACTTTGGTTGCTTCCCAAATGATGGTTCATTATAGTCTTTAGCTTGACTTTTAATTGTTCCGATTAATCAACTAAAAGGGATGATTTCATGTCTCGTGTCAACTTCTCCTCCATAATACAACTTGAACCTACTCCTATTGACTTGAAAAATTGAATTTTGTACTTTCAGCTCCACCATTACATAGGGAAACATGCGAACAACTTCATAAGGTCCGCTTCATCGAGATTTTAGTTTCCCAGGAAAAATTCATGTAGTGTCGAGAGTTGTACAATACTTTGTCAGCAGTAAATGTACCCTCAACATTGCATTAATGTTTCAAATTCTACAAAAATGGCAGTATTTTTAAAGTGGATGCAAATATTAATCCATTTAATAAGCCGATATACAATTTCACATCAAAAATTTTACAAGAATTCTGATCAGTTGAAAGAAAATGATGAATTGAATGAAAAGAAACAATCGACTCATTTAAAATTGTGGACAAAAAAGGATAAATACTAGGAATCTCATGTTCAAAAAGGTGCTTTCAACTGCAAATAATGCTTCCAAAGTCTTTTGGTATGTTCCCAAGTCTGGAAGAAGAATTGGAGAAACTCTATTTGTTGAAATATTGTCACGAAAGATGGGAACAAAAGAACAAGAAAATAGAAAGAAACACATTTCAAAGTTCTGAAAGAAAGCCGTACATTGCTTTTGGTCAAAACAAGCCAGCAAGGAAGGATAAAACTGCCTGTAAAAGCATTTGTAAGAACAGTTGGAGATACATTCCCTAACAAGCGAACAAAAGAGCTATGGATTTGATCCAAATGCATAAAACTGATGGCTAAGTGTGGTTTTGATTTCTCCCAAGCAATGATAGAATATGAAGAAAGACAAATAACAAGCATTGGTGAAAATCATGACTTCAATGTAACGCAAAAAAAGTTGTGCCAAAAAGGTTATTATGTTCTTAAATCAAAGTCAGGAATTAGATTCTCACATCTTGAGCCCGTGCATATTTTGAGAAAAGAAAAAAAATTCAAGTGCAATTTCTCAATATATCACCATGGAAGAAATCAATGATGAGGAGACAAAAGATAAATGACCATGTAGCTCAGTTTTTGATCGCTTAGGCATGCCAAATTCTCATTCCTCTATTTTTAGTAGATTAGGTGTTAAGTGGTCAAAACAATCTCAAAAGATCTGGACGAAGTGCAAGTCGGTATTTAGAAGATTGAGAAAAGATTGTAGTTCAGCTAATCAATTTTATAAGTTTGGTTCTTGGCACAAAAATGCATGGCACGGTTCTTTCACAAATTTGGAGAAACAACAAGAATGGCAAATCATAAAATAGGAACTTTTGACACTTAAGTGACGTATTGTGGTACGAACATTACAAAATGAGCTAGTTGACTTGAAAGATGAGATCACTACCTCTCATCATGTAACTGTAGAAGAAAATTTGAGTTTTGAAACTCAAGATGAGATACAAGATGCTCCTCTACAACTTGAAGATAGTGGACAAGTTATTGTAGACGAGTTTAAGGAAATCAATTTGGAAACTGATAAGGTACCAAGACCAATATTTGTCAGAAAAAACTTAAGTCCTGACGAAGAAAAAGAGTGTGTCCAACTCTTAAATGAGTATAAAGATGTTTTTGCATAGACATACGAGAAAATGCCTAGACTTGACCCAAAGGTAGCAGTCCATCACTTAGCTATCAAACACGAGACATGCCAAGTAAAGCAATCCCAATGTTTGTTGCGATCGGATCTCATTCCTAAGATGGAAATGGAGATTAATAAACTCATCAAGGCGGGATTCATTAGAGAAGTAAAATACCCAACACGAATTTCAAATATTATCCATATGAGAAAGAAAAATGGACAAATTCGCATCTGTATTGATTTCCGTGACTTGTATAAGGCATGTCCAAAGGATAACTTTTCTTTAATATTAATTGAAATAATGGTCAATGCTACTGCTGCACATGAAATCTTATCTTTTATGGATGGCTCATCTGGTTACAATTAAATTCAGATGTCACAAAAGGATGAGGAATGCACAACATTTTGTATGCCTAAAGGCATATATTGTTACAAAGTAATGTCTTTCAGGTTAAAGAATACTAGTTTTACTTACTAACATACCATGCAAAAGATTTTTGATGATATGTTGCACAAGAACATAGACATCTGTAGATTATCTGGTCGTGAAATCAAAATTGAGAAAGATCATTTGCGTGATCTTCGCATAGTCTTTGATTGATTAAGAAGATATCAATTGAAAATGAATTCTCTTAAATGTGCTTTCGGAGTTTTGTCAGGAAAGTTTATAAGTTTCATTGTGAGGTATCATGGTATTGAAATAGATCAATCCAAGATAAATGCAATTCAAAAAATGCCACTGTCTAGGAATTTATATGAATTACGAAGTTTGCAAGATAGCCTTGCACTTATTAGAATATTTCATTTCAAATCTTGTTGGGTGATGTCAACCATTCAATCTACTCATAAAGAAAGGTATTTCCTTTGAATGGGTTCAACCTTTCCAAAATGCATTTGATTGCATCAAGAATTATCTTTCAAATCCACCAGTGTTGGGAGTTCTTGCACCTGGCAAACTATTAATTCTCTACATAGTTGCACAAGAAAAGTCCATTAGTACACTACTTGTTCAAGAAAATGAGAAAGGTAGAGAAATAGTTTTGTATTATCTAGGCAGAAGTCTCACACAAAATGAGTTGAAATATTCACCTATCGAAAAGATGTGTTTAGCGCTATTTTATGTGATAAAGAAATTGAGACACTACTTTGAAACATATATTCAGTGCGTCTTATATCGCGCACTGACCTGGTGAAATTTGTAATGTCAAAACTCGTTCCAATCAGAAGATCGGCAAGATAGTCGATTATTTTCAATCAATATGAAATCATTTATGTGCCACAGAAAGCCATCAAAGGACAAGCACTTGCAGACTTCTTAGTAGATCATCCAACACCTGCTGATTGGGAGATTTCTCGATGAAGAAACATTTTTTGTTGAAATACTTCCACCATGGATGATGTTCTTTGGTGGAGTAGCAAAACTTGATGA
This sequence comes from Cinchona pubescens, assembly GCA_025175665.1. Classification (NCBI taxonomy): domain Eukaryota; kingdom Viridiplantae; phylum Streptophyta; class Magnoliopsida; order Gentianales; family Rubiaceae; genus Cinchona; species Cinchona pubescens. The sequence continues at coordinate 271,863 of JANKKI010000058.1, forward strand.
AATGGGGACAGGAATTGTATTTGTCTTTCCTGAAAGACAAATCCTACCATATTCAATTGTACTTAGATGTTATGCTCTAACAATTGTTGCTGAGTATCAAAAAACAATGATATAACTTGAGATGGCAATCAAAATGAAAATAACCAACTTAGACACATGTGGAGATTCTAAGTTGGTCATTAATAAACTTTTAAGAGAATATGATGTCAAACACGAAGATCTTTTGCAGTATTTCCATTCATGCCACCCAATTTTTGTCGAATTTTGATAGTTTTCTTTTAAATCATGTCTCAAGAAAAAAAAAATCAAATGGCTCATGTACTTGCCAATCTAGCAGCAACTTTAGCCCTGGTTGAAGATGAAACAATTGAGGTTCCAATATGTTGTCGTTGGATAATACCTTTTTTTTTTCTCAAGTAATTAGATGGAGGATAAAAATATCATATCTGTACTTTAAAATTGAAACAAAAGATGATTGGTGTCAGCCGTTAACACATTACTTGGAACATAGAAAGCAACCTAAAGATCTTCGATATAGAATTGGTGTGAAAAGACAAGCCCAATGCTTAGTTTTCTTCAAAGCACACTTTATCACCATTTTTTTAAAGCCATATTTCTTCGTTGCTTAGAAGATGAAGAATTCACTTAAGCGATGAAAGAAGCACATTCTAGAATTTGTAGAACTCATCAATCTTGCCCAAAACTGCATTTTCGCATCAAAAGATTAGGCTATTATTGGCCAGCCAGTTGGTCAAAGGTTGCATAGAATATGAAAAATGATGCAAATCATGCTAATTTCATAAGAACTTTATTCATCTGCCACCTAAACATTTACATCCGATGGTAGCATCATGGCTATTTGATTCATGAGGGTTAGATATCGTTGGTCCATTACCTTAATCATCTCGGGGGCATTTTTATATTCTTGCTGTCAGTGATTATTTTTCAGAATGTGTTGAGATTATTCCATTAGTCAAAATGACAAAGGAAAATATAGTGAATTTCATAAAAATTAATATAATTTATAGACATGAAGTCTCCACGATACATCTATTACTGATTCATCTGTCTCTTGACAATAAACTGATGTGTATTAAGTGAATACATCAACCAGGATAAGTCTTCAATGTACAATTTTGCCGATGAACTTGCTGAAGTATTTAACAAGATACTTTACAACTTACTTAAAAAAGTAGTAGCTAAGTCAAAAAGAGACTGGCATGAAAGAGTTGAAGAAACTCATCAATGGGCATATCGAACAACTTATAGTACACTGACACAAGCAACTCTGTATTCCTTAGTTTATGGGGTCGAGGAAGTTTTGCCCATTAAGAAGCAAATTCTTTCTCTACGGATAGTAATCCACAAAGTCTTTCAACTGAGGAAAATGTGCATCTGTGTCTAGTAAAGTTGGAAGCATTGGATGAGAAAATATTTGAAGGTCAACAACAATTAGAATATTATCATGCGCATCTGTCTAAAACTTTCAATAAGAAAGTTAAACTTCGGTCATTTCAAATTGAAGATATTGTTCTTGCTTTTTGTAGACCTATCGTAACTTCTCACAAAATGAAAAACAAGTTTATATCAAAATGGGATGGACTTTATGTTGTACAAGAAATCTACACAAATGGTACATATAAGATAGTTATAGAAGATGAATTTCAAATTGGCCCCATTATTGGCCAATTTCGAAAATGGTATTATCTGTAAGTATAAAATGAAACAACCACCAATGGTGTAGCACTACCATGGATAAACTACTAAAATATCTCATTAAGTCTAAAGTGGTTAACAAATGCATGCTTTTGGCCTGCCTGAGCTAAAACTGTGGATGGCAACCACCAATAGTGTAGTATGTAAATTAAATTGTTGAAACATTCTAACAAGTCTAAAGTAGTAAATAAATAGATGCTCCTGACCTGAATGAGCTAAAATTGTGAACGGTGCCCACCCTCCATTAAGATTTTAAGCACCAAAAACATGTTAAAAGAATTTCAGAGCATCCAAGCTATGAATTTTCATCTATCAATATATATGCTAAGTCTCTCTATTTCATTTTAATTTTTTTTTCGTCTATAGTTTTTCGAAAGTTTAATTTTTTGAAGAAATCCAATGTGACAAAATACAGAAAACTTACAACAACATGAGTCTATGTAGATAATTTGTTTGGCCTTGCTCCACTTTACACCCCTTAAATTATACTTAATTCTCACTTTTTAACCTATACTATTTTTTTTGGGTATATTGCACCCTGAACTCCAATCACATTTATCACATTTTAGTTGGTTGTTTAACACTATTACCAAAGTTAATAGATACTAAGTAAGTGCATGACAGGCACTTGTTTAGGGATGTATTGCACCAATAGAAGTAGTCTTGACTAATCTCACTTTGCAACCAACTTATGATCATCTTCTCACTTTGCACCCATAGTTCTAAATTTTGGATACACTGCATCCCTAATTCTTAAATTCGTCCTCATTTGGTCCAATTTTTAATAGTGTTAAAGAAATTTGACGAATGTTCCACTTTAGCTACGTGGTGTGCACGACTGGCATATTCGTTAAATTTAGTAACAATGTTAGAGTGAAATGGACGAATCTCTGAGTTTGGGATGCAATTTGTCTAAAAAATAAGTATAGAATACAAAGTGAAAATCGGGTAGTTAGAGAGTGTTAAGTGAAAAAAACCCTAATTCATTTCATTCCAGTAATAATAAGATAAACTTACATATTTAGTTTTGCAAGTCTTAGTAACATAAATTAGTTTGTTTTTCTTATGTTATGTAGCAACTTTCTTTGTGCATATTCTATTATAATTAGAAAATGTTCTTACACCTGGATTTTTTAGTTTTAAAATCCTTTTATATCTTTGTGCATAAATAATTATTTGTAAAAGTCATTTAACTAAGTGTAACCTAGCAAGTTTGTAAAGTAACTAAGAACATTATTTGATTGGATATGTTGCATATTTATGAGGTAAATTATTTATGTTAATAAAATTTATTGTACCTAGGATGATAATAGTGCTAGTGTACATAAATATTTTACTATACCTTTTTGTATGACAAGTATGAGCAATTTTTTTTTTTTAATTTTTGTAAATCTTTATAATTAGTGCTTCTTCTTTTTTTCATTTATATGTATAGTAACCAAATCCTTTTAGCTATACAATATTAAATAATAATAAATATAAAAGAGAGATATTTGAAACTATTGTAGTGAGTGGGTAAAGGAATAAGAGTCATCTAGGAATTAAAAAATAAGGTGTTGTGTAAATGAAGGATTTTTAGTCATTTTGCTTGATAAAAAAATAGAAGGGGTGTGTAAGAACCTTTTTGAGGTGTGTAAATATCATTTGCCATTAATAATTGTAGTTCAAGTCACAAATAACATATTAGGGTAAAGAACCCTAAAATTTGCTTATAAATAAGTTACACACTCCTTTAAGACTAGATATGTTGTAATCTTGCATTCTGTAATCTCTTATCCCACATCCGAAGTAGGAGTATAATAGTATTGAATATAGTATTACGGGTCATGAGCTACTACTAATAAATTGTCTTAAGTATTTTGACCCAATGGTTAAATGTTAAAAGTTTTTTAGGCCTACCCAAGCCCAAAGTCTTACAGTTTGTATCAAAACATATCTCGTGTGGTCTCTGAAGTGAGCCTAGATTAGTGGTATGGGGTTGCGGCTATGCTATGCGTGTATTGGAAACCTGGTTTTGTGAGGACACAAAATCTTAATGAGGGTTAAATGTAATGACTCGTCTTGCCATCAAAAGTGGGAGGGGAAATAGTATTAAATATAATACCATGGGTCATGAGTTACTAATAGTTAGGGTTAAGCATTAGGTTCAGAGCCAAGAGTTATTAGGGCTACCTAGATTCAGAGTGTTACATACATCATGCATTAAGTCCTCTAGGTTCTTAAAGTTATTCACAATTTTCTACCCTCAAATCCTTGAATTCTACAAAATCTTCATATTCTTCAATTATTTAAGTCTCAAGTGCTACTAAATCTTCAAATTCTAGTTCTCCGTAGATTCAGACACGTTATTTTTCAAGATTTATTACTATTCAAGTCTTTAAACAGCGACAAATCTTCGAACTCTTTGTAAATCGAGAGATGCTTCTTTTTTTTTTTAAAGATCTAGCGACAAATCTTCGAACTCTTTGTAAATCGAGAGATGCTTCTTTTTTTTTTTTTTTTTAAGATCTATTAAGTGTTCTTTCAAGATTTTTGGCAAATTTTCTTTCAATTACAAAATTATTGTGAGGAGATTTGCTCACCTTTGCTATTTTACAGATATTTGCGATTCAAATGAAACAAGAATTAGGGAAATACACATAAAATATATATATAAATTCATATTGTTATATACCTTTTATTTATTTTTAGAAAGGATATTCAAATTATATTTTTCATATTTTTAGCATAGTCTCCAAACATGAAATTTGTAGGAAATAAGTGGAGAATAAAATTTTAAACACACACACTAAAGTTCCGGTTTGGTGTGAAAATCAAACTAGCATGGGGCGTATTGTAGAGAATAATCTCCAAAGACAATAATCACGTCCTACATGTTCTTTTTTTTAAGGAAAAAAAAAAAATTCCAACTTAATTTTTTAATATTTTCCTTTATTCTTTTAATTTTCTTTGTTCGTTTCTCATTTTTCTTTGTAGAAACCTTATCTATCTGACGCAAACTACCATGTTGAAGCCAAACAATTTACGTATTGAAGACGAAACTTATTATATTGCCCGCTTTTGGGAAATCCTTTCAAACACGTCCGACACATCTCAGTGGCGACAATTCCTCCATAATTGCTACACGAAAACCCTTTCTACGCCTAGTAATACTTGAATAGTATAGCATTTATTAAGGCTTTAGGAGAGGTACCATTAAACTGAGTCATTTTGTCAAACCATTATTCATTCTGTATAGGTATCGCACTCAAAACCTTGATCAATATACATACCCAATTCTAGATGAGTACTAATATCATGCTTCTTTAAATAAGATTATTAACTAATATTTTCTCCGTTTTATTTTATTTAACATGATTAAATTTACATACAATTTTTTTAAAAAAAATTAATATTTGATTGACTGTGGAGTAAACTTTTTTTTTGGTAATTTTAGAGGACAAACGCTTACATTTTACTATTATAACTTGATAAAGAATCATGAATTAATTTATACGATACGATTACATACATAGTGAAGAACGGTTATTTGGAAGTTTACAATCTCTTGTTTTGTTTAAAATTTTATGCAATACAAGTTTAAAAAAAAATATAATAACGTTATTGTACGAGTTTTTAAACTACATCAAAATAATTTTTTGAAGAGAGATAAAATTTTCCAAATTTATATGTCATAGTATATCATTAAATGTTGTTAACTTGTATACATTACTACAATCGTGTTGAAGTTTCTCTCTTACTCATAGTATAACATAATAGATCGATCATTTTACTTTCTCGTTTCTTGGTTTTGGTATGTCACTATCTTGGCACCCACCAGCCCCTATTACTTCCCCTTGTGCTCGACCAATTACACATTTCTAAATTTGCTGCTGCCTCCGCCATGGCAATGGTCGCTACCACTACATGTGACAATCTGGCCATGTGGTCTATTAGTACAAAATAGCCGTGATCGTAGCCAAGATAGTGACATACACAACTGTTCTCTATCAATGAATTCAAATGTTTACTCTTTTTCTTTCTTTCTTTTTTTAAGTAAAAGAAAGGTTAGGAGGAGTGTAGATTATTCTATTTTTTATGGTTAAGGTAAACTACTGGCATAAATTTTAGGCGACTTATAATGATTCTTACAAATTGTCTATTAACAAGAAATTAAGAATAACGAAAATTAAATTTAAATTCGAACCTATGACCTTTCATATGACCCGGTTGTCCTACTAAACAAATTCAAATTCTTCATGCATTGTTTAATGTATGCAAAATAAATTAGAACTAAACCTGATCGAACAACTTGAAGTTCTAGTCAGACAAGAAGGTAAATGAACATACTTTAAAGTCTTAAACAAGAGGACCACTTTAAACTTTTTAACTTGGCAAAGGGCCTTTTGAATGCAGTACCTGCGACAAGGGACCAGTCAAATTGTGAAAGAATTTCACTATAATTACTTTCCATAATTTGCTATTTTTTTGGGTCTACGGCCGGTAGAATTGAAGATTGATCTTCCAGGACTATGCTGATTTGAGATTAGTTCCAAACTTTTAGTATGTTGGAAGGATTTGAGAAAGGGACAGGATTAGATAATAGCCATGAGTAGTGTATTAAATTATGGTACAGAGTCGTAGAAAGTCTAATAGTGTTTTAAGGATTCAAGTGCACAAATCAAGATATAAATTACAAGAGATTGATATTATTTTAATCAGTGTTCATATACTTGAAATTTGAAACACACAGCTATGATTACCATAGGTATAGTTAAGAGTTTTATATGACATATAACTAAATTTGCAGAAAAATTTAATACAAGGAGTGTTATAAATGGACTCATAACAATTACATTTATAACTTTTGGCGCGAGTTTGGTTTGTATAATATTTTCCTTTTTTAAATTACATCTGCACCTTATTGTATATTTTATAGAGTCCAAGACAAATGCAGGAAGAAGATAAATTTTCTAGCTTTGAAATGGATCTACATTTTCTAGCTTTGAAATGGAACTACTGATAATCTGAAGTCAAGAATCATATTAATTACAAACTTGATATGTATATATACTAATTGGACACTAAAATAATTTATAAAATATTTACATAAATATATATAAATATGACAACTATTAAAATACGACATACCGAAAGGTACTTTTTAATCCAATTCTAATGAAATCAACTGAGTGCACTTTCTCTTTATTCATGAATCGTGGATTCTTTGTTGATTATTTATATAATTTAATTAATACATGCATAATACAATATGTCTGTATATACCCTTTAATTTCGGCATTCAAAATTATGTAGATAATAATTAAATATACATATATATATATATTAGATCTAAAGACAAAAAGATTTTTGCGGTAGAATATAATTTAACAGTAATATTTATAATTAGATTCTTAAATGGATCATGTTAAGTTTGTATACAACTTACATGACACCTACTTGTTTACTTAAAATCACTACTTCAGTGAAAGAATATGTCATTCTATTTATCGTATAGCAACACAATAAGGGTAAACTTTATTATTTTATATTTTAGAATAAATTTAGATATCAACTATTAAATTATTTTTCTTTACTATTGGCTCATCAACTAATAGAATAATTTAATAATATTTAACTAAAGCTTTATTGATATCATATATCATTTTAATTAAAGTATGCCCAAGATATATATTATGCGCATGAAAAATAATTTTTATTAATCAAATAATTTATAATTGATTTGAGGGCATATAATTCTAACACTAACTTTGACTACTACTTCTTGTTTAAAGCTGTGTAAGATTGGCCAAGAAAATGCAGCAATTAGTCTACAATTTGTTGTTGGATTCGTGGTGAATTTGGTTTGAAAGTTATGCTGCTGTCTATTCTTTTAGCGATGTTTGGTCCTTGTATAAACATTAGTTTTTCTGCGTTCGAAAGCTACACAAATTTTAATCCAAAAGAAAGTTTGACATTTTGGCATGTTAATTAGTTTGAGAAGTGGAATGCACTATCCCCAGTTAGGCAAAGCTTGACGAAATTGAAGTGCAACTTCTTGAACAACTTTGGTCAATAGCAGAAATTGCAACAACATCACCATTTGGGTTGTAATATTTTGAAAATAATATTTACCGATTATTTTTAAAACATATTTATTCTAAATAAAGTATTACAGTACGTATTATAAATAATATAGTCTTACATTAACATTCGCCTTGTTAAGGTGTTACTCAAAATTCAAAAATACAATCACGGGAAGGATAAAACAACTACAAATTAGAATTACAATAAGAAACATCCTCAAGAATTGTGTGACAGCTAAAAGAAAGGAAAATAACGCTCATTGAAAAGAAACACAGATCGACTCTTATTCCTTGTGCTCTCCCACTTCCATTTGATCATTGATAATGTAAGTAGGGTTGTTCATTATGACTTGTTTGACGTGAAAAATTCATTGAATCGGAAAAAAAAGGTATTCGAACCGTATTTTAAAAGCGAGTCAGGTAGAGGGTCGGGTCACTCAGGTTGAGGGTCGGGTAACGGGGCACATTTTTGTAACCCGACGGGTACTCGACCCGGTCCATTTCAAAGGTAATTTTGTAAATTTGATTAATAAGATTTCATTAGAAATTAATAATTATTAGGGTTATTGACAACCTCTAATACCTCTTCTTTTTCAGTTCTTTATCTTCTCTTCCTCTTCCTCCTCAATCATCTCTTCCCTTCCTCTTCCTTGCATCATCATTCCTCACACTCGCGTCAGTTGAGATATATTTTGTGATTTAATTGTTGCTATTGACCTGTTGGTACTTGTTAGTTGTTGCTATTGGGATGTATTTTGTAACTTAAATTCAATTGTTGTTAACTTAATTGTGAAATTAACTTGTTTAATTATCATTATTTAAATTTTTATGTATTGTTACTAGTAAGAATCGAGTACCCAGTCAACCCGACCCTCTATGGATCAGGTAGAGGGTCAAAATTTTCTTAACCCGATTAGTGAATGTCGGATATTTTTTTTGACTCATAAATCGAATACTCAATCCATGAACACTCCTAAATGTAAGTAATTGATATTTTGTCAGTAAAAGAAATTTTCGACAGAGTTTAGATTCGTCATATATGAATTCAGAGAATGACATACATAACAATTGTACTTAATTAATTACCATATGAATAATATTAGTTAAACTTTTAGATATTAAGAAACTAGAAATGATTTAGGAAAACAAACATGTCACAAAGTAACAAATGACTGTATAAAAGTAGATACAGCATATGCATGATGTGCTTTTATTTCGTTGCACCTAGCTATATAAAGGAGAAAACGGCAAAAGTTATGAATGTATTATTAGAGTTGAAAAAAAAAGGAATGAAATTTAATTGAAAATCTAAAATTAGGGTTGTGATTCAATAAAATTTTTCTACGTAGAGTGATTTTGACAATTACTCATGAATTTGTAATTTCGTAAATTATTTTTTATTTTTTTTAAAAAAATACCCTTCCACCTACCCTTTAGCGATTCAAACCTATGACCAGTAAAGGAAAAGCATCTTATCATATAAGTTATGTTTCGTTGTCATCATTTTTCCTTTTATATTGATGCTTTAACTTTCACTGATTTAATTGGTTTTCATTTTTAGGTAATCAAGTGATATTCCTAATTTTTGTCTCATTATTCATCCTTAAACGTGACAAGGAGTTGATAACAAAGTGTAGTTCAAGTAGGAAGATACTTTTGTTAATTATGAGTTCGAATCTTGAAAAGAGTAGCTAGAGATTCATTGTAAAACTTTGAGGAAAAAATATGTGACAAGATGCTTTTATAAGTATATATTTTTTTTTACCTATATCGTGTCAAAGCATACATTTCATTTTCACAAACCTTCCCCATGATGCGATACAAAAAAATTTAAATAAATAATTTGAAACTCTTAATCATGATTAATTCTTTGTGAGTATGTGTTAGGGTTTTATTTTCTACCGTGATCACATTCTTTCAAGGCTGCAATTCAGAACTATATATGTTAGTGCACTCTTATTCCGAAGTAAGCCCTTATAAATGACATTTTCTCGTCATCTTTCATATTGAAATTTTTTGTACATACATGCTAGATAATTGAAACAAGGCAAGACGGTATGATTAGATAAATATAAATATCAAGAATCTTGGTATATAAAAATTAAATTCATTGAAGAATTTGAATACGGAAGTATGAATAATCGACATGTTTGTGATATTAGTTTTGAATTTATTGATTGAAATATAATTTTTCTAGATTTTTTTTTTAAACGGTAACAATCTAATTTATTTTTATTTAATTTTAAAGGAAATGGGAGCCCAACTGAATTAAGAGACAGAGAATCTAACTTCTATCTTAAGAATGTGAGAGGATTCTAACTCTTAACATCTAGATCCAAACAAAGTAGTATTGAGTTTATCTATTAAATATATTTTTTATGAAATTTTGGATATCATTATTTTATGAATAAATTATTATAAACCTTCATGGTATAGCCTTCTAATTTATAATTATTGTGTGTTTTAAAAATATATTTTAAATTCTCATAAATATATTTTAGACAAAAAAGAAATAAATAAAAGTCATCCAAACTAAAAAATTTTATCAAAATTACTTACGTACTCTCCACCGTCCACCACCAACAATAACAGCCCGCAACCACCATCTGGATCCCAACCCCTCACCTCCATTACATCCTACTTCCATCCATGCCAGAAAAATTGTCAACAATCGATTACAACAAAAATTTACCAAAAAAAGGTCAAAAACCACCAACAAAATCAGACTAACTACTCTTCCGATCAAGATTATTATTATTTTTAAAAAAAATCAACGTCCATGATTATGGTGTCGAAAGTTGAAGGATGGGTAAAGGGTTTAGATCTCCACCGTCCGTAAAACGACAGCGTAATACGGTTCATGAAAAGCTTGATCTTTCTGGATCTATATTCGATGTTGTCGGATATGGGAGGAGGAGAGAAGGGGTTGGGTGAGGAGGAGTTGCCGGAGAAGGGAAGGGAATGGGGATGGAAGGGAGGGGCAGGGACAGGGGACTGGTGGTGGCGGGGAAAATTTTTATATCGATCCTGTTTACGGTAGGTGTGATGAATTTCTTGATCTATATTTATTCACCTTACTCTAATTTATTAAAAATAAAAATTTTCAGAAAAATATAAATAAATCTATGAATTAAGGAATCCATTCACTTATTATAAATCAGATCCATGTAAGAATTTTCCATAATAATGATATAAGGGATTTGTAGTAATGGAGAGTGGTGGTATGAAGGTATTGGTTTTTGTGAAAGGGAAAGATTTAGGTGAACTCGATTTTTTGTCTCAATTTAAATTTTGTGATGTGGATTAAATTTTAAAAAATATATGACTTTGATTAAACACATGCAACATAAATGTTGCCAAACTAATACAATATGAATATTTTTAAAGCACTATATCTCATTAGAAAAAGTAATTGACCTTTGTGAAGAAAATATTCTGTACCTGTCTCTTAAACTATACAAAGTGCATCATAAATATTTCCTCCTTTTTACACATTGATTCTCAAAGTTTCGTAACATTAAATATGCTATGCAAGAAAATTTGAAAAGCAAATATGCTCGGTTCAGAATAGTTAATTTTTCGATGGCTACAAGTTAATGGACCACTTTACTTCCCCACTCAAACTTAAGTATATATTTCGCGGCATGAGTTAACTCAGAATCATACGCAAAATTCATTTGCCTAATAATGATGAAGAAGCAAAATTTAATATGCATGTATATTCGATGAATAGTGATGATACTAAAATATATCACTTAATGACTCGCGAATAAATAGCAAGTTAGATAAGGTGGTCATTCATAAGGATAATTTGTTATTTCTATCTAACTTTGAAGATCAATAGTCAATCTAAAATATTAAAAGCCTCAATGAGCCAATAATTTGAATTTAGATAAACCCTGTCTATTGGGATAACCATCTAGTATTTGTATAAATAGTAAATGTACAACGTAAATTTCAGAATACAATTCTAATTACAAATTTTTCTTACTTTTTTTTAACTTTCATTTGCTCTTTAAATTTTTTTTCTCGTTGAACAATTTCTGACTTGAGCGTCGAAACCTACTTCAGAAGATAAAGTCTTGCCGCTCTTATTTTCTATCTCAGGTTAGCAACACGTAAGTACGCCGCACTTATAATCCTACCTTTGAATTACTTATATTAGCCAATTTATTGGACAACTTTAAATTTAAATTTAAATTTCGGAAATAAGGTTTATACGCAACAACAAATAGATTCTAACTTGTAACAAGAAATACAAGCATATTGCTTATTTTATGTCTAATCGTGCAGATAATTTAGCAATCTTTTTCTCACCGTTATGGACATCTCTTGATTTTATTTTTTTGATTGGGTCGAACTCTTGATTTCTTGCACTAGCAAATGAACATCTAAGAAAGAAAAAAAAAAAGTACATTTATTTACATATATTTCATAAGGAATTAATAAGTACATTTTCACAAGTGGCGTAGCATGCTTTATCATATTATTATGAAATATTCAACTGTTCGAATTTTATACGATTAATATAATTTCAAAAACTTCATTAAAGTTTAAACTAATATAAGCACTGAGAATATTAAAAATATTACTTAAATCCATTAATTCTGTCTCTTGTGACATTAAAACCCATTAGATTAAAAAATGAAGTAATTTAGTTAGAGTGAAACGTACTTTTATTCCAAATTTACCCCTAGTACAAATTTTAATTAATTAAAGTGGTTTGAGAAAGGAAAAGAAAATTGGGGGATGTAAATATAATTATTAGCAAATAGTATTGGGCTTTAATTTTTCATGTCCTTCACCAATTAATATTGAAAATATTTTCTTATTTTTTTTTCATTTTCCACGTTTGTAATTTCCAAAATAATATGTTAATAACCTTATTTTATCATAATATGGTGTATATCTACGGGTTCTAAATTTTTGTTCAAACCAATATGTATAAATACATTAATGTGCACATAAATAATTATATATAATTGACAAAATAAGTTATCAAAAAAATTGTTTTATTTTATTTTTTGGTTTATGAGTTTGTGATTTTTCAAACAAAATACCAATCTATTTATGCAATATGGACTAATTTTATTTTGTATCCCTCAACTTATATTTGATTATCACTTTGCACCCCAAATTTTAATTTTGAATACTTAAATATTCACCCTAAACTCTCAAATTTGTCCTTCTTTAGTCATTTTTTTAACACTGTCAAAAAAATTAACGGAATTTTTCTCTTTATACAACAAATTCAACAAGATTCACAACAATGTTTATGGGTGCAAAATCAAAAATTCCGTTAACTTTTCTGACGGTATTAAAAGAGGGACAATTGGGATTCAAAGTATCCAAAACTAAAATTTGAGGTGTAAAGTAAGAATTGAATATAAATCTGATAATGTAAAATCCATATAAGTCCTTATAATATATAGTGAACTTTTAAAAATTCCAGAACATATTTAGATCATAATACACAAGAACCTTATATGCGCATATATTTCTATAAATGAACGTATTGAGAAATATATTTTATATGTTTTAGGTTTAAGAGATTATGATTTCCCAAATAAAAAATTGATAATTCATGCAATCGTAATATGTGGTAGTCTTCGGTTGATTTTAGTCAATTCAATTAAAGTTTTTGATTTTTTTTTTCGATACAAAACAAATTAAAACACAAAGTCAAATCAAAATTTTCTTTATTCGGTTGATTATCCAAACTTTTTTTCTTTATTTATCTAATTAACTAACATTGACCAGTTAATTGCAAAACTAAGTATAACATTAAAATACAAATTAATAAACAAAGACCTAAACTAATAAAACTAAAACAAACAACTAAAAAATAACAAAGAAAAATAATATCAAAGTGTTGAATGAATAGAAATATATAATTGGATACTAAAAATTAAAAATTAAAACTAATAATACTAAAGTTCACTTATTCGATTATTTAAATGTTGATTTTTAGTAACCAAATGTAAACCATATATCAATATTCTTATTTGGTTTATCTAATATTGATTATCGGAACACGGAAATCCAAATTAGTTTTGTTCGATTAGTTTGTTCGATTAAATCAAACTATGAATACTCCTAATATGTAGTGTGTTTTTACGAGTTCAAATTTCTATTTAAACAGACAGATGCAAACAAATTAATGTATACTAAATATTTTTTATAAATAAGTTGATAAACAATTCATTAGAAAGTTAAAGGGTGCCAAGTAAAATTATAAAAAGAATCCTCGGCAAAGGTTTGTGAAATTGCTCTTTTAGTAATATGGCTAAAGAACTACGGCTATAAATGTCATTTCATGCACTTTAATACTTACTCTGGGATTCGCTAACAATAGAAGGGAGGTAATTGATATATTTGAAAGTTCAAGAATTCTAGGTGATATTAGCATGAACTTTAAAAGAGATTTATGAAATTATCCCAATTAATATTTATATCCGACAAACGCGTTTTTACAATAAATAAATATATATATATATATATATTAATTAGTGTTTTTATTTATCTTTAATTATATCAGCTTTTAGAAAATTTTGAATTTTCAGATATACATAAAAAAGTTTATTTTTGTACATTGGATCTGAGTTAATATTACAAAAAGTTGGAGGACGACGACCTCATTTTTTTAACTTTAAAGTTAAAATAAGAGACTACGTACATTTTTCCTTGAAGGTTCAACATTTAATTTTAGAAAACGAATACCAATAAAAAAAGAATGAAAAGGTTTGCTGAGAAATTTTATGTTGGTTAGAAGCAATTATGGGCATGTCTAGTAATTGCTCTTCAACTAATGAGAGTCTTTCATTTGAAATGGAGAGCCCATATTTTTGAAAAATAAGAGGGCCATTTTATTTAGAAAAATATACTTGTATTCTAAATGGTAGATTCCTATTAGTTGAAAAATAATGGTCGTAAACATGTCCAATAGTTATTCTGACCAAAATAAAAATTTCCAGGCTTGCCTTAGCTGGAATTTAAATAATCAACACAACCAAGAAGCATTTAATATTTCAACCATTATATTATTGATTAGAGAAATTTTGTTTAGCACGTATTAGCCTTTTTAATATTTATCGTCGATTGAACCATACCAATATGTATTGATGGCTAATATATCACAATGTTATAGAATAATTCTACAATCACGTTAAAAAATAATTTCATTATAATTTATAAACTTATACGGTATAAATTTTTTAAGTATGAGATATTGTACTTTACAAATTTTTAAAGTACAATAAAATAAATTTTTTAAAGAATTTATAAGATTTTTATAATATTATACATACATTTTAAATATTTGTATTATACAAATATGGTTTGAAGAACAACTACTCTAAAGGTGTGTTCGTTTGGATTGAAATATTTTCTCTTATTCGAAAATATTTTATATGAAAAAATCCATTTTTCATACAATTTTTCGGTATTCGGTTGACAAAATGAAAATATTTTGAAATAAAAAATTTTAACGGTTTTATCTTTAATTTTATGAATACAACCTGAAAAATTTTATAACTAATGGTAATAAATACCTTACAAGTAATTGTGATCAATAAAATATTGATTTTGTTCAAAATTAAATGATAGTACAATATAGTAGTAAAATATGCATAATGATAGTTATATTAGCGTGTGACCTATAATTGAGACAAAAACGAATGAAAAAGAATTGAAAACGAAATATAAGTTTAGCAAACGAAATTCTAAAAGTAAATATTTAACATTTAATATCATCTCTTGAATTATCCGGAAAATAACTTATACTAAAAAATTTCTAAATTATTTTCAGCTCTTAAAGGAAAATTAGAAAATATTTTACACCGAAAAATATTTTTCAGTATATGACACCAAAAAAATTTTTAAAAAATATTTTCTGAAAATTTTTTCAATACGAACACACCCTAAAATCAAAACTAAAAGAAAAGTCAAAAGTTCTCACAAAAACAAATCCGACAATTAAGGAAACTTTTAATCCTGAAATGGGAGGTCCACTTTGAAAACTGAGGTCAAAATGTGAGTACAATTGCAGTCCGCTTCTTATTTTGGTTTTCTCACTTTGCTTTCATTGTTGCATCAGCATCGCCGGTAAGACGCTGCTGTATGATATCGTAAACTTGTAGGGTCCACAATTAAAGGGTCGAGGGTTAAGATCAGACTCTTCACGTCTGAATCATCTGACTCTGATGTGTAGACTCGACTTCCTTTCACCAAAGCGTGTGATTCACGTACATGATAGAGTTTAGGGTTTTATTTATCCTTTCAATTTAACATGATGATAAAGGAAATTTTTATTCTGGGCCAGTAGTTATTTCCGGATTAATAATATTCTTTTATATGGAGTAAATTATTTATTTATTAAAAAATAATGACCCTCAATTTTTAGAAAGTGGACTTCTTGTTCTTATTGGTCATGTAGTTGCTCCAATTGAAGATAAAAATTCTCTTATGATAAGTTATTGGTATAGGAAAATATAGACTCGATTTTTGGTCCCCACTTGTAGCCTTATGGTTAGAATTAAATGTTAAAAAATTTATGACATTGACTGAAATAAGTAAAATTTTATAAAATTTAATTTTGACTACAAGATTTATAGATAGGATCCAAATCGAGTACAAAATTTAATTTTGACTACAAGATTTATAGATAGGATCCAAATCGAGTCTATGTTACTTTCCATTGGTAAAACACCTCCCCTTGTTTTTTACTAGCACCACTCTTTGGACCAAATGCATTCCGTTTGTACATTCACCATTCTGGATATTATTCGAATAATTAACTTTTTTGAATGTGATATAGGTAAATTTAAAAGATAGTTAAAAATTATGTTAAAATACTAATTACAAAATATTATTTATAAAAATTAATTATCCAAAAGGCGCCACTATTTTGTTTGAGGAAATTAATGATACAATTTTGAAAGTGTGTTTTTTTTTTTTCTTTCTAGAAATTATTTACAAAGTTACATTCTAAAGCCACATTCCATAATCAAACATATGGCAATCTACGTGTGGTTGATTAAATATTCTTATTGGTTAATATTTAACCAACTAGATGTTAAGTAAAAGTCTAATTGTATTTCTTTTCTGAAATATTACTTTTTTATAGACATTCAATTTTTTTTGTTCCTTCCTTCCTTAAGAGAGTAGTTTAACGTTTATTTGGTCCAACGAGCTGAGCAAGTCTAACTGGTCAAGCGAACCCCTTAAGGTGAGACTTTCCAAAGTTTGGTTCAACTTCAAACCTTTGTTCAAACCCCAGTTTTGGCAGTTAAACGAGGTAGTGTTGTAGTGTATTTATCTCACATAATATGAGTATTTTTTTTTTACCACCATATTGTTTTGTGGTTCTTTCTATATTTGTTGATTTATGATTATGTTAATTCCACCCTATACAATTCTACTAGTTGTGAATAAAGGTATGTACCATTAGTTTTTTTTATCAAAGATGGATTTTAGTTCGGTTGACTTGGAAAGGAGTTATTATTATAAAGTTACATGTAAACTAACCAATAATAAATATTACCTTAATCTGATAAGAATTTGTGAATATTCCACGGGCTAAAATTAAAGCTCTTCAATAGCTAGCCTTATACGGAACTTTTAAGAAATTTAGTCAATCACACAATACCTCGACCATATCTTACTGCTCAATTCCTTTTAACTAGTAGTCCGTATAATTATGTTATATATTTAATGAATTGTATTTTGTAATTAATTTATATACTATTATTTAGAACTTTTATAAACCTTGAATCCATTCAAATATTCTTTAGATGAGGATATTTGTTGATGATTATTGATAAAAAAATATAAGGTTTTATTTATTGCAGGAATTCTTGTAAAATTCCCAATAATATGGAAATGTTAATTCAATCTACATTGATATGTTTAGCGTCTATTAAGCCTAATGTCCACAGAATGACATCAAATAAGTAAAATGTCAAATATATATTGAAGTTATGTTCTAAATTTTTAGGGATAAATTAAAAGGAACCCTTGTGGTTTGGCTAATGTGTAGGTTACTATCTTATGACTGGTAAATTTACAATCCCTTGTGGTTTGATTTATATATATATATATATATATATATATAATGGATAGAAAGTTAAAAAGTTAACTGATTGTATAAAAGTCAAAAATTTTTCTAAGTCTTGTACACCCATCGTCCAGAACTCCCTCTATCGGGAGGAAGTGATTATGTTTTATATTAAAATGCATAAACAACTTATATTAATTAGAATTTTTAAATGATTAAAGTAACGTTTTAAATCAAAATTTTTTACTTAACAATCAATTAACGAAAAATTTAATATTTCTCTCTCTAACTCAAACTATAAGGGCGAATTGTAATTCTATAAACTATAAGAAAGTAATTACAAAGGAGTTCAGTGTGATTCACCCAATTTTCAGCCTACAAATATACATTTATGAAATCATGATTCCATCCCAATGGACCAACACCATAATAATTAGGATCTTTCTATTACCTTTAATAAAGTAATATCAGAACTGTACAGTAGAACGTGATCTCATACATTAACATAATAGCATTCCAAATAATACATCTAATGGTATAAGAATGTTGTAGAACTGTACTTGATTTAGAACATAATGATCAAGTGAAATACTTTTCCCACATGAAAGTACACATTAAATGCCAATAATAAAAAAACTATTATAAAGCTGTGCAGAAGAGAATTTTGAGAAATTAAGGTGTTTGGTTTGAAGATCGTGGATGAGAATTAGGACTGAGAGTGAAATTCATACTTATTACTTGTCTATTGGTTATGAGAATTAAAATTTTAGAATTATACCTAAAAAAATCAAGTCTCTCCATACCTAAGTGAATTGGAAGATTTTGTGTTGATTTTCAAATGAGAGGTAAAAAATAATGTATTTATTAATCTCCCTTCTCTCTTTCGCTTCCCACCCGAACAACCCTCATTCCCCTCATTCTTCTCCTCCCTCGTTCCCCTCCTTTTTCTCCTCCCTCTCGAAGCCCTCCTCCTCTCTTGTAGACTCTCTGTAGAAGGTTACTCTCTCCTCCTCTCCTGAAGTCTCCCTCTCTTCTTTTCTCCTTCATCCATTTCTCTCAGCAACAACATTTGATGTTATTTAAAATGATTGTCAATAAATGATGTTCCTGAAATCTACAATTTCAATTGCGAAGAGCTAGATAATAATTAATCACAATTTTTTTTTTAAAAAAAAAATTTGCTTCTTTGGCACCTAGGTGGGTTGGATGGATTTGGAGAGGCTGCAGATAGAATGTTGGATAAGATGCTTTTATATATATATATATATATATAAAATACCCATTCTTAAGCATATCAAGTACTAGTGATTTTAATGATTCTAATAATCAAATCCATGTATGATTCTAATTTTAATTTCGATTATGAAATAAGAACCATTCACCCCTAAATACTTAGGGTCAACGTTGTGTTGACTGACCAATTCACATGTCATCCGTTTACACGACTGCATTTATTCTCATTTAAGCACACAAATGTTGTCGTTCAATTTTTAGTAAAAGGCAATGTCGAGTTCGATTAAACTTACTGGATAAAATTGTAAATATAAAAATCAATCCAAGTTGTCTCGGTAAATTAGGAGAAACAAGTGTTCTATTCAAACCCATGTGAAATATATCTTGCATTCAATCTATGACAATGGCTTCTGGCAACTGTGTCTTGTAAACCAAAACTGGGTTTTTCTCCTCTAGAAGTTTAGATTTCTCTAGTTGTCATCGTCAGTTGACTCAATTGCTGTTAACTTTAGTATTGGTGGTTTTTCTCGTTGATATTTTTTTTTAAACCCATATTGTCTCATATTTTTTAATAACTCGAACTTATAATTAATGAGTAGCATTCTACTATTTAAACTGTATTTCGTTGTCTTTATTAACATATTAATAAAAGGGAATACCTCTTATTAAACGACTATTCAGCACATTTTTTCTTTCTTTTTTTTTTTTAATACACTTTTGGGTGAATGTTTCTGATATATTTTTCTTTTCCACAGTAGTTGTTCTTTCATGGATATAAAATTTTCAACACTTGTTTTGGAAAATAAAATGATGTGATGTCACGCAATTAATTTGCACTAGTCAAAATAGGATGACATGTGAATTGGTCAGTCAACCCAACGTTGACCCGTTGAGTGTTCAAAAATATTGTGACAAAGTTGTTTTCATCTCTCGTCTTTTGCGGTTTGAATTGAATAAGCAGCATCTATTCTGACACTTCGACAGACTTTTTCTAAGTGCGATAAATGAAAGTAGTTCTTTCTAGAATACATAAATCTTAATATCTGAATTTACAAGTGAAAATTGAATGATTAAACAATTAAGGGGCATTTTCATCACGTAAAGGGGCATTTTATAATATTGAATATTGAAAACTAAAAAATGAACACTGAAATATAAATGTTGAAGTATTAATTTGTTAAATTCATAACGTTGTATTTTATTCGAAAATTAACTAAATTTGAGTATTAAATTAAAATTTTTTAACCCGTATATTATACTCCTTCCGTCCCATTTTATTTGTTCTTGTTTTTATTTTTGTTTGTTCCAAATTATTTATCAATCCTTAAAAGGTAAATAAATAAATGCTAATTTACTTAATTTACCCTTCATGCAAGTTCCAAAAAAGAGCATTAATGTCATGTTTCAACATTAATTACTTTTATAAACTATTTCAAATTTTGAAAACCAAAAACTAATTAACAAATTTTAAATTTTAATTGAGGGACAATAATATACTATCTCTAATGTTACATCTAATTTGTGTACTCTTTTAATACAAAGTGTATGCGTGAGAAAGATACTACGTACAAGTATGTATTAATGTGTGATAGAGAAATAATATAGTATAAGTATACATAAGATAAGAAAAGGCGTGTTTTGTTGCGTGTGAGAAATAATTATATAAAAGTAGGTGTTTGTTGCGTGTGTATGAAAATGAAATTATGCTCGAAGTGTGCGTGATAAGGTAAATACTATGTTTTTGTATGTGTGAGGCAGTGCGAGGCCAAATGTGTGTATATGTAAAAGATTGTTTGCAAGTGAAATAAAAAAAAAAAAAAGAGTAAATTTTGTATAATATTAGTGAAGAATTCAACAAATTGAATGATAAATTTCAATTTAAATATTGAATACGATTTAAGTGGTATATATATAATGTATTCAAATGTAGGAGAATTTTGTAATAACAACACATTTAATACAAAAAGTATTTAATAAATTAATTTTAAGGACCAACACCCCTAAGTCTTGTACTCCCTCTTTTTCATTTTAACTGTTATTTTGGATTAGCAAACATGAATTACGGAAGCTATTAAATTGCATCAATTTTATACAAAAATTATTCAAAGTGACTAAATTACTACCTTTTTTGATTAATATTATTCAACTACATAATCCTCTCTATATTAATATGAAAAAAACTCATGTATTACTTCTTTAAAAATCTAAAGTGACATAATTTCACACAAAACATCTTAGGTAAAGCGACAAATATAATTAAACTGAGGGACTTTATAGGATCCCTCAAAAATAGGTAGTATAGGAAGTCCATCAATTTAATACGGATGCATTTCATTTATCTTTTTTGAAATGAAATTTCTACATGGGATATCTTATTCAATAGCCGTAAACATGTCCTCCAATTCTTTGAACATTTCTCCACTAGAATGATACCTCCAAACTTATTTGGCATTCCTCTTTGTTTTGTACTAGATCATATTGTGGGAAAATTTTTAGTATAGAGACCCTAACCTTAAGAAGTTGGTAAAAAAATCTGTGTAAGAACTACAGTAACACTATGCCTGTTGTGTATTTAACTGGTTATTTATTTATTTATTGGAATTCTACAATCTAGTTAGTTATGGATTCATTCCATTGTACTTCGAAAGTTTGTATTGTGATAATATCAAAATAATGTACCTACTAAAAAAATATACATGTAGTTTTGGCCCGTATTTACTAAAGATATTTTGATAATTTTACCTTCATAGTTAAAGTAGGCTTAAACGAGACAAATAAATATTTTACAAACTCGTGGATAGACCTGACCTATTAACTACATATATAAATATCGAAATGAAGTTAAAAATTTGATTTAATTTATTCTCACATTCTTAAGCACTCCATTCTATTTGAATTATTCTTATTGGTTTAAGTAATTATTTGAGAGCGGAGTCTATCTTGGGGATATAGCTCGTACTATTTTTTCTCAGTTGTTCAAGACTTTAGTACTATACGAGCAAGATTCGTACCTAAGCACTAGACTAAATTACGCTTGGATTTAGCGTTAAACAAATTTCAACATTAACATACTGTATAAATCTTTAAAGTAGATAATATTGTATTATACAAATTTTCAATGTACAAAGATATAATTCCATTACAGGATTATAAAATTTTCTTTTTCTTATGTATCAATTTTTCGTTGTTAAAATTTGATGACTAACTCCATCTGAAAATTATCCATTTCATCCATTCTAATAAGTAATTCTTTATCCAACGCCAATTACAAAACTTCCTAATTCATTTTCATTGTTTTGATTCCTCCACATAGCTAAGGTCAATCCCATTCTTTTTTTTTTTTTTATTTTGGCAAAAGGAAAAAAATCAGGCAGGAACGAATATCTATTACCATGAAACCAATTTGTTAAGGAAACCAGCGCGACGCGCGCATATTCTAATTTTTAATCCCAAGCGTTTCAATTGAAGAAAGAAAAAGATTGGACCTTTGTAGTAGCTCGCTCAGCGAAACGGACTGTCATCCAATCAGATCCCTCCACGTGTACACGAACAGCGGACTGATCCACCGGACGGTTTCTTTCCAGCCATGCATTGTAATTAAAGCTAGCATTTACCACCCCTCTCCCGTTCGGTAAATTCACAATTATTACAAAAGAGAAATAAATAAAATTGCCAAAATTCCAACTTACAAAAGAGAGAAAAAGTTGAGTGGTTTGTTAGAGTTCTTGAAGAAAATTACAAAAAGTAGCTGAAGAGCAAAGGAGGAAGTTATAACTCACACCGACACTAGAGATATAGTGTGGAAGGGTAATAAATTGTACACGTTTTTTCTTGGCTAACTTTTTTGATTTTTCATTAAATAAAGTTGGTATTTTTTGCAAAATCATGGTGGATTTTGAGACTAGCCATGAAGACTATGAATGTTTTCTTCTTCCTCTTAAGGTGTGAATTTGGTGAAAGACCATTTATTTTTTTTCCTAGTCTCACTCAAAATATTTATGTTCATATAACCGATTTTAATGACCTCACTTCCACTCAAATCTTACATATTTAAGACCCCCCTCCATTTCTGGCAACATAAGTATCATTTTATTTATTTCATCCTTTCTTTGTGATGTATATTTAACTTGATCCTCTCAGCCTTTCTCAGTCTTCAGTAGTCCTCCTAAGTCCTCCCTTCTCCTTATTTTTTGTTTCTCACTCTCCCTTTGCCTTTTCTTTTCTTTTTTTTTCAAATTTCTTTTCTTCTGAAGGAGTGACTTCAAATGGTATGTCCTTTTTTAAAGGGCTAATTTTTGTTGGTACCATTAATTTATCATGCATCCGATGTTGATTCATTTTTTCTAAAAATCTAGTTTTGAATAAAATTGTTTGTGCTTTATTAATTTATTTTTTGGCAGGTGTAGCTGAGGTGAAGGGATCAAGGACATATATACAATCTGATAGTTGTGAAAGATTAATTATTTATTTCTTTTGGGAAGCTTAATTTGGAAGTGAAAAAAAAATGTTTGGAGATTGCCAAGTTTTGTCATCCATGGGAGGAAATGGTGTTCCTCCTCCAGATTCCTTCTATCCTTCATCATCCATCCAGAACCCTAACAACTTCAACTTCATCACTAATCATCCTTTCAACATTTTCCCTCCTTTAATCCCTGTGAGTTCAATTTCATTCTTATTTATATTTTATGTGTTCCCCCTTTTATTTTTTGTTGATGATAATAATTAATTTTTGTAACAAAAATATCTAATTGGGGTTTTCTTTGGCCCTAAAATTACAACAGAAGGAGGAAAATGGGATGTCAAAAAGCAACAAGGAGGAGGTCATGGAAAGCGGTGGTTCTGGAAGCGAACAACACATTGAAGGACTACTTTCCCTGTCCGGAAATGAGCAAGAAACCGATCAACAACAACCAAATCAACCCAAAAAGAAACGTTACCATAGGCACACTGCTCGCCAGATCCAAGAAATGGAGTCGTATGATTCTGAACCCCCCTTAAAAAACACCTTCATCTACTCCTTATTGATTTGAAATATTTTATCACTTAAACTGTGTTTTTGTTGTCTACCCCTTATTTCATTTTCATCTTCATTAGAAAAAAAAAAAAAAAAAAGATCCCATAATATTTTTCGTATAAATTATTAATAATTTTGTCTTTTCATTTTCTAATACATGCATGTTAACGTTAATAATTTTTCCTACGTACACAGGTTGTTTAAGGAATGCCCACATCCTGATGACAAACAAAGGCTAAAACTTAGCCAAGATTTAGGCCTAAAACCTCGTCAGGTTAAGTTTTGGTTCCAAAACCGCCGAACCCAAATGAAGGTAAGAGCCAGCAAACCATCCATCTTCTAGCCTTCACCTAGTAGGAATCATTCATTGCTCCCTCTTAAATTCTTGGTGGGGTTTCGATGTATAGTTTTCACTTTCACGATACAGTTGAACAACTTAAAAAACACTAGTTAAAAAAACGAAATTAGTGTTTCCAGCTGTTAAAAAAAAAAAAAACTCAAGCACAATCCAGCACGATTTCCAAGGAACCAGACTTTTTACTACAATAGTCAAAAATTTTTAAATAAGCCCTAAAATTGGGATGGTAGAAATTTTTGAGGGGGGCATGACATTTACTTCCGGTTGCTTTCAAGGTCTGCAAATCAATTAATATAGGCCAGTGGGGTGTGCAGTCAACCCCCACCTACTAAGACATAAGGATCCCAAAAGAAACAGGAATTTATTGCATGCTGTTTAGGGTTAATCATGATATATAGGGGATTGAATTTTAATGTTTGATTTTATTTTGTAGTCGTACGTATGTATATTAAATGGTTACTGTACTTAACGTTTTAATGTGTTATGTTAATTTAGGCACAACAAGACAGTAAGGTCTGATAATGTCATACTTAGGGCAGAGAATGAGAGTTTAAAGAATGAGAACTATAGGCTGCAAGCTGCACTGAGGAACATTGTTTGCCCTAATTGTGGTGGTCCTGCCATGCTAGGGGAGATGGGTTTTGATGAACAACAAGTTCGACTTGAAAATGCCAGGCTCAAAGAAGAGGTAACTTTTCTAATTTAATTTTATTTGAGAGGAATGCCTCATATTTGTTGTCTGCTAAATTCATTTTTCTTTTCATTAACTTGGAATTTTGTCTTGGTTTTTATCATTTTATTATATAGTATTGAACTAATTACCTAAAATTTATATGTGAAACTCGTTCTAGATATTCAAAAGTTAAAGTAAAAGGAGATGACCTTTTTTTGGGATAACTTGATCGTTGTCTTGGTTTTATCATTTTGCATTCAATTTGATTACCAAAATTTATGCTGGTAACGTAAAAAAATAAATTATGACGGTCATGCATTTTTCGTAAGTTGATCCACTTGGCGCATGGTAAACAGCAAGAGACTCTAGTACATTGCAATTGATTTTAATAGCCTTCTTGGCTTCTCGTATCTTTGCAATATCCTGTCATTTACGCTGTGCTCAAAAATTATGTTTGGAAGATATTAGAGGAGTTAAACTCCCAAGAATGATTGTAACAGACATTATTTAGTGTTATCTTTTTTTACCAAATAAAATTTTACATTGTGTACACAATCCATTTTGCCTTTACACCACGAGGGGAAAAAAAAAATAATTCTCATTATTTAGCCCAAAAAATTACATGCAATTGTTTTCTTCATTCGGTAATTTCTTGATACAAGAAGCTATGGATTGTATACATACATTTTATTTTATTAGACACTTTATTCAAAATTTTAAATTCGCATTCCCCAAATATTCATTGCAAAAAGGCGTATAACTAATTATATTTCGTAACCAGTATTTCGTATAACTAATGAATAATTAAGTTTATGTGAAAGAAATTGAAAAATTAAAACTATCGATAATGTTAACATACAAATACTAATTATTTAGTACTATGGAATGTTTTACAGTTTGAGCGCGTGTGCTGCCTAGTTTCACAATATGGTGGCAGGCCAATCCCAGGAATTGGTCCAAGCTCCCTTATACACCTTCTTTAGATTTGGACATGAACATGTTCCCTAGAAAATTTGAGGAGCCTATGGCAAATTGCTCTGATATAATGCCATTTATTTCCGAGAATCCCAACTTTTCTGGTGGAGTTCTGATTTTGGATGAGGAGAAATCCCTTGCAATGGAGCTGGCAATTTCATCGGTTGACGAATTGCTGAAAATGTGCCAATCTGGTAGCCCTCTTTGGATTAGAACAAATATTAATGGTGCCGAAAAAGAAATATTGAATGTTGAAGAGTACACAAACATGTTTCGATGGCCAGTTGATCATCTCAAGCAGAATACAAGCGAGTTGAGGACTGAAGCAACTAGACACAATGCTGTTGTAATAATGAATAGCATCACTCTTGTTGATGCGTATAATTTCTTGATGCAGTAAGTCTTGTTTAATTATTTCTTTATGTACACTGTTACATAACTAATTAAGTGCATACTATTACTAACAATTATAATACTAAATAAGTTCAAGTATAATTTTCGAGAATTATTAATTATTTGACTTCTTAAATGTTTAATTGTTTTAGGGTAAATGGATGGAGATGTTCCCTTCAATTGTTTCTAGAGCCAAAACACTTCAAGTTGTGACATCAGGGGTTGCTGGTCATGCTAGTGGCTCTATTCAGCTGGTGAGTAAATTTTTTTTTTTTAATTGCTCGTAAGACATTGTCTCACCAGATCGTACTTTAGTTATATATAGAGATTCACCAACTCATTTACTTTAAGAGTTTGTATAAAATACATAATGTTTTACCGTATAATATTTTAAAGTATAATGGATAATTTCATAAAAGAACCCCAAAATTTTTCTATTTTATAAGCCACCTTGTTCGAGTTTATTTTGTTTTGTTTTTGTCTGATTACCTTGATTAATTGTGTTTTTATTTTTTTTCTTATTTTTTTTTTTTTTACTTGGTCAACAGATGTATGCAGAACTTCAAGTTCTATCCCCATTGGTGCCCACCCGAGAGACTCATTTCCTCCGCTATTGCCACCAGAACGCTGAGGAGGGAACTTGGGCAATTGTGGACTTCCCCATTGATAACTTTCACAACACCTATCCTCCTTCATTTCCCTATTACAAGAGAAGGCCCTCTGGCTGCATCATTCAAGATATGCCTAATGGATACTCTAGGGTACATAACCTAATTAAACTATTAAATTCACATATTTACCTAAGTGACTATAATTTTTTGCAGAGTTCAACAGTCTGGTTAATAAACTATGTTGTAGGTTATAAAGGACAATACAAACTTTTAAAATATATAATATAATATTATACAAGTATTAAAAAAATAACGAAATAGTTCCTTTAAGGAACGTTAAAATTTTCATGAATTTTATTTCGTCTTTTGTCGTAGGTTAATGACTTATAGAAAAAATAGTAACGAATGTGTTAACTACAATTTGACTGAGGTCAACATCTTTACTACATAAAAAAATTAAGGTAACCCTATTCGTACCTACACAGGTTACGTGGGTTGAGCATGTGGAAGTCGAGGAGAATCCAGTCCATCAGATTTTCAACCATTTAGTTAGCAGTGGCATTGCTTTTGGAGCACAACGTTGGCTAGCTGTTTTACAACGTCAGTGCGAGAGGCTTGCTAGCCTAATGGCCAGAAACATATCTGACCTAGGAGGTATTATCGTAAATTATTGCATGTTAGATTAATTCTTTCATTTATTTATTATTTGAATTGATCTGATTATTTTGTGAAATTTAAATTAAATAGTGATACCAAATCCGGAAGCTAGGAAGAATCTAATGAATTTGGCACAGAGGATGATTAGGACATTTTCTGTGAACATAAGCACTTCTTGTTAGCAGTCTTGGAATTCTTCTCTGATTCTGCTGATGACACAGTTAGAATTACCACTAGAAAAGTCTCAGAACCAGGCGAACCCAGTGGCTTAATTCTCACTGCTGTTTCTACTACTTGGTTGCCATATCCGCATTACCAAGTTTTCGATCTCCTGAGGGATGAACGCCGCAGAGCTCAGGTGGCCTTTACAACAAAATTGCTCTACTTTTTGTTTATGATAATCAATTAATATTTCATACACTGTTAATGTAGAAAACTTTCTACATCGTCGGGTGTGGATGCTATTGTGTGTACATTATTTAAATTTCAAATATAATTTTTATATATTTGGCATACATCCACACTCGATAATATAGAAAATTTTGTACACTGACTACGGTGTATAAAAGATTTAACCCCCAAGTAATTTTCTAATATTGTATATGCAACATGCAGCTTGATGTTCTTTCCAATGGAAATTCATTGCATGAAGTGGCCCATATTGCCAATGGATCTCATCCTGGAAATTGCATTTCTCTCCTCCGTATTAATGTAAGTTTATTTTGGTCATTTTTAACCTGATCAAAGTGGTTTTGTAGTTTGTGTGAAAATGATTTATAACTTTGGTCCAACATTAATAATTCAGGTGGCTAGCAACTCATCCCAGAGAGTAGAGCTGATGCTGCAAGAGAGCTGCACCGACGAATCGGGAAGTTTAGTTGTTTACACAACTGTGGATGTTGAAGCAATTCAGCTAGCAATGAATGGCGAAGACCCTTCATGCATTTCTCTACTTCCAATGGGATTCTTCATTCACCCCATAGCAAATTATGCAAATAATCCTCCTCCTGATAGCGGCAGCTGCCTTTCGGGCGAAACTAAAATTGCTGTACAATCATCATCTGATCATGATCTCTCAGGAGGGGGAGGATGTTTACTCACTGTAGGAATGCAAGTCTTGGCCAGCACAATCCCAACTGCGAAGCTCAATCTCTCGAGTGTCACGGCAATCAACCATCACATTTGCAACACAGTTCAGCAAATCACTACAGCATTAAACAACAATAGCAATGTTGGTGGAAATGGAAATGAAAATGGCAATATTTCGACTGATAACGATAACATAATCGCCGCCTCTTTGGCCGAGCCATCGGGGCATGTTGATCATGAAGGTTCCACTTCCTAATTACCCTAAACTGCCCTCAATCTCTTTCTTAACAATGCTGACGATCTGGAGCTTTTTTTGCCATGGAAAATTGGTATTTTCAGATGGATTGGAAGAGATAAAAAGGGGCAGTTTATATGTAATTAGGAAGGTGTTAAAAAAGGGTAGTTTTTGAATGGTGTTAGAGAAGTCAAGAGCGCACCAGAAATGATCCTTGCTAGCTGGTGAGGCCAACAAATGTGTCCTGTGTGGCCTCACCTGCCAGCAAGGGTGGTGGTTCGGGCATTGACTTCTAAAATTGTATGTTTATTTGGAGTTTCTCAACTACCTTTTGAATGCTAAATTAATATGAATTGTTATAAGTATTTATGGATGGATGTTGGTGTTTCCCCCCATTATGATGAATCTCTTTTAAATCTGCGTTATTATTCTCCGTCTTATTCATTTAATTAGGCTAAGAAATTCATTTGCTTTCCAGTAATTAAGGATATATACATATGTTTGCCTTTTCTAGTATTTATCTACTGGTATACTTATTATGCTTTTGGAGAAATGTACTTGTGTTTTTACAATTAGGTTACATGGAATATATTATGTTTCCTTTATGGGGGCTAAAAGTTTGTGTGGAAATAGGTAGGCATGTTAGCTGCCTGGAAGGGTCAAAATTATGGTACACAAAAAAGGGGCATGAAATTGGCAATCATCAAAATGAGCAAGGCGAACCGGATTAAACACAAAAGACCTGTTATTGAGCAGTTGTATTATTCATATATAGCTTGAGAAACTTGTATTCGAAATCCTAAATTTAGAGAGTTTGAACTTGAAAGAATTTCCAATATTTGAAAGAATATTTACACGCATACACTTGTGCATCATCGTTTTCTAAAAGAATATCTCATCCAATTGGCTCAAAGTTTAACATAATTCTTTTCAGAAATGTTCTATGATGCTATAACGGCTTAAATTATACTTAAGCCTGTTTGATAATTGTTTAACATAATTCTCATCCCGTTTCCCCCCCTCGTACTCGTAGTGGCGACCCATCGCTCTTCCCCATCATACCTTGGGTTTCATGTAATTTAGGGGTTCCCTAAATTTGCTGAAAAAATCATGTAGTGCAGTGGGGTTGGTGATTCGGGATGGGGAATAAAGGTTTTGTATCTGGGCTAGCTGAAAGAGTAGCAGGCTTGAGGAATCCAAAAATTGGAGAACTGACTGCGGCTAGAAGGGCATTAAAATTTGGGGAATAATTGCAGCTGTCAAATTGCATGCTTGAAAGGGATGCCAAAAGAATTATAGCAGCACTTGTTTATGAAGAAGATCACCTATCAGCTACAGCAGCATTGACTCATGCTTGGATCTTAAAGATGGCATTACATGTGTTGTACCACGGATTAGTTGAAACGGTAATCTATTGGCTCACTTGTTTGCCATATTAGCGCTAAGATTCTGATCACGATTTGGTGTGGTTCCATGAACCACATTTGTTTGCAAGGCCATGTTATACGGCTGACTTGATGATTTCACAAATGAAGATCCTTACTGGGTTCAAAAATTTTTTTATTTTTTGCTGAAAATGGTTGTAGGTTATGTCAGAGAGGTAATTTTACTAAAATTTGTTAACTTAGATGGTTTTCATTCATCTTGCTTTTTTGGAAGAAATTATATGAGGATTTAAGGTATATGTTTGAAGTACACAAGGACAATAGTCAGATAAACATCAAAACATTTCGTATTTTATTTTAATTATGTTAAAACTATGTAGTTTCAATCTTTCTCTATATATATATACACACACATTCCATAAAACCAGCATATTCTATTAAGTACTCAGAGTTCATACAGACCAAAAGGTAGTAGCTATTTTTACAACTAAAACATCATGAAATCCCACACGTCTTGTAGTGAGTAACTGGTGTACATAAAAAAACTACCGCATCCTCTTCTTCTATTGCATGCATCTAGTGTGTCAGTTTTTTTATGTACACGAGTAGATGCAAAAGAGGATGCGGTAGTAAATAAAATCAAAGAATCTAATTGTTGTGCTGCTGACTTGGCTAGAAGATCTGCCACTTAATTGAGTTGGTGGTAAATATGTCTAAGCTGAATTGTCCAGTGAGGGCTCAAAAAATTACTTACAAGTATATTGAGGTTTAACTTCGCCTACTACTTATACTGACTGCCTTGGACCTGGAAGGGTATCAGAAAAATCACTAGAAGTAGCATTTGGGATCAACTTGGTGTGGTTAAACTATAGTTGGACCAAAATGATATATTTGAAAAATAGTGAACGAACATTGCTAGAAATCTTTTCTCGTTTTGATTTTACATGTTAGGTACAACTACACAAGGGATACTTAGAAGTGTACCAAACTAAGCAACAGATGTGCAAACAAATTGAGACATGCAACTTTTGCAATTCAACAAAATTCAATACTACTGTAGAAAAACATTTACTGATTGTTTATATGAGCTTCAAAAGTAAAACAAATAAGACTGAATCACTGATATTGTATAATTATTTAGAGGGTTAAATTCAATAACCTTCTTTAAAGTGTAGAGTCTTTTGCATCACAGTTTTTAATGTTATCTTTTTGTCACTTTGCCTCTTTGTTAGTTTCGTCAATTTGATGTTAGAAACTTGAAAAGAAAATAATACCCCTAATTGAAAATTTTGTTTTCAATGTAAAATTTCTACATAACCTCTAAATTCTTTAAAAATCATCCCAAATGAAATGGTACACCACAAAATAATCATTTTTATTCAAAATTTATCAAAAATTCTATAAAAATCATAATAAACTATTCAAATCAAATCTTTTTTTTTTTTTTTGTCTAACTTCACTATGTCATCTCCAATCACTTTGAAATTTAAATCAAAATATATTCAAAATTCATATAATTCAATAATATCGCAATATATCTATGAGTTTTTGTTGAAATAATAGTTCAATTTTGGATATGTGAATTGTTTAATGCTTCTACAATTTTCAATTTTGTTAAATTATATGACTTTAACAATTAGATTGAGCCGATCACTAATCTAATATTGATAACTTTACTAAATCAAACTTAAACTCAAATTAGTTGTGACCCTTTTTTGAACGAGAATGAATGTAATATGACAGCAATGATTTCTATTTGAAATCTAAAGAATAGAACAAAATAAAATCTTATTTTTAGTTTAAAATTACTAGAGCCTGTTATTTTCTTAAATTTTGTAATTCAATCTTGTGAATTAATTTCAAATATCATGATATCTATATATTATAATAAAAGGGGTGTTTAGTGAGAGTTTGCCATATGTCGTCATGTGTCACTTTTCTTTCTTTTCTTTTTCCCTTATTTACTTATTTAACTATTAACTATTTACCTCTTGATAGCTAGGTTATTTTCTTTTGACAGGACACTTCTTGATAGGTATTTACCCAATACAAACTCTATTTGAATTATCTTGCTCCCTCAAACCATATGCTAAAATTTGAAATTTTAAAAATTTGAAACTCTATCAAGTGAATTCGAAATACATTTTTTACTCAAACCATATTAAAATTTGAAATTTTAAAAATTTGAAACTCTATCAAGTGAATTCGAAATACATTTTTTACTCAAACCATATTAAAATTTGAAACTCTATCAAGTGAATTCGAAATACATTTTTTACTCAAACCATATTAAAATTTGAAATTTTAAAAATTTTAAACTCTATCAAGTGAATTCGAAATACAATTGTTTAGGATTGAAAATCCTAAAAAAGCATTGTTTCAAATCCTTACTTATGTTTCATGGTAAGATTGCGCCTATCTTTTTTCAAGTATTTATTTACTCCCAATATTCCAACATTAAGAATCTACTACATGATAAGTAAGTTTAAAACCATTCTTATATTTCTATTCGGAAGTCTTCTTTTAAGTTTTGTTTTTTGTTGTTGTTTTTGTTGTGTTGATCTAAAAGTTTTTTAATTATTATAATTTATGTAGTTGAGATTGTAGTATGTTTGCGATAGTATATTTTAACTGTACCAAACTTTTATTTTTGGTTTTGTATTCTTTAAAGTATGTATATTTTATATATATATTTTTTCAAATTGTAGAAACATATTGGAATCATGACCTGCTTTCCCCGTTTTTCGTCCATAAACGTAAATTTTTAGTGGGTTGGTATTTTTTAAAGTATCATTTTTCTGATTAGTTTTCTTATTTAATAAACTACTCATGTTTAATTTTTCAGGAGCATTGGCTTCAGAAGGTTGATGCTGTCAATGGCTTCAATTCACATGATTGGTTTAGATATTTTTTGCTCATGAAATATATATTTATTAATTACACAATCATTTTAAATTGGTTTATATTGCACCATTCAATTTGAACTTTTACAAATGTTGTCTCTTATATATATATAGATGTGTATATATATATATATATATTAAGAATATATATCTCACTACAAGATTTGTTGTCACAGTAATACTTTAGTAAGAATTAGTCCACATCATGTTAGTCATTACCTTGGACAGGCAAAAGTAATCTAACAATATTATCATGTAGAAGTAATGGCATATAAATTGAGCATAAAATTTGACGAGCAGATTCTGAGAGCAATATATGTGTGACTTCAACTGTTCAATAATAATATGGCTTTGTGTTGTAACTGCTGTTGCATTTTACCACTGTTCAAAAAAATTTGATTCTTTCTATCATTTTCAGTGTAAGTGTATGGCTTTCTTATTTTTTTGTGCTTGTGCTTCAAACGTGGTTTGTATGTCTTATGCCCGGCATCTCCTATAGTTCTCATGCAAATATAAATCATTTTTCTCACTGTTTCTCTCATTATTTTCCTTTGGTCAAATTCTCAAATGGATGATGATCCCAAATATTTCATGAGTTTTATTCTTATCGAAATAAATAAACTTTATCATGTATATAAGACAACATCTTTTTCTCCACTCATTTTTTTTTCGGATGAACTTTGTTGTGCGCCTTTTTTATTCTTCCCCTGAATTTAGTCATAATAAAAAAAAAAAAAAGATTTGCTAACAATATGATTTGATAAAGTTTACTAGGTGTTACTGAAAATATTTTATCATCCGAGTTGGCCTTTTTGTTTTTTGCCTTTTAGGATTTTAATCTTTAGTTTGATATCAGGCTTGGAGTATTTTTGTTGATTGTTTATGGATTATGTGATTGAGGATATCGTTGACGTTCTTTTGGATTTTGTTAATCGAGGCTAATTTTATTTTATTTATTTAAATTTTCAAAAATTGCTTTGATTACAAAAATTGTTTTTTTGTTAATTTGTTAGATTGTCTTATAAGCAACTCATGATGGCTGATTTTTTTTTTTTTTTGATATAATATTTATCTTCATTGGTGTAATAAAAATTTTATGTTTCAGATAATGGGAAATAATTGGAGAAAGATTTAAGTATTTCATTTACAATTTGGGTTAACAATCAAAAGTTACAATGGGTTTTACATACAAGTCTGTGAATGATATATTGAGTGTAATTTATTGATTGTTGAAATCTTTCCCATGGAAAGTGAGGCACGTATGAGATTTGTGGTGACGATCAACCTACTTGTGTACTGTATTCACAAAAAACACATAAGTACAAAGAAATTATAATCCAACTTGATTAGATATTTTTCAAGCTCTAATATGTGGGTTTTGTTACTCTTTTAGTTTTGCTCTACGTTCTTTACAAGATTTTTCAATTTTGTGACACATAGATGTTTGTATTTAATTTGATACTTCTAATCTTTGAAAAAAGTACAATTTACTATATCATTTGGTAAAGATTGGTATATTTTGATTCGTTTTGTAATATTAAATAAAATAGCAATAAATTGTGAATAACATTTTTATTCCCAGATTCAAGTTGAACATTCTTCAAAAGAATGAAAACTCTTCTATCTCCAATATTACTTAAATGTGTAAATTTGTGTAGTCTTTTTGTCATATGTAAGAAGTTTTTTTTTCTTCTTCTTTATTTTGTATAAAATTAAAGCATAAAAGCTTTCTAATATTAAAGTAATTACACATATTATAACCATTAATGTTATTACATATTTGTTTAGTAATCCATATTACATGATATTTCTTTAGATAAAAAAGAAAGTATTTGGTATTTCTTTTATTTAGTAATCCGATCCACATTTAGTATACATACAATACATTTGATCTAGATTATGTCACTAAAATAATGGAATTCATTAGGTAAGGAAAACAAAAGTAACATAACACTTTTTGAATTTTTGAACCTCGACAAATTTGATGGATTAAATTTCTTACAAATCACTTTTCATTCCCGTACATAGCACAAAATATTAAACTAGTTATTAGTTAAAATAAAAACCTTATTTTATGAGACAGACTAACTAGGTGTCCCTTTTAATCTTGCTCCCAACCAAAAATATAATCCCGAGAAACCTAATATGTGAAATGCTTACTTATCATTCACTAGTTATATATGTTTTGATGGTAAGACTATAATACAAAGAAAATGCATACTTGGCTGAAGCTATCATTCCTCTGGTGACGTCATGACATTTTAATGAGTTGTATAGGTGGGGATATAATTATACAATGAAAAAAATACAAATAAATTATTTATATTGGTTAACCAATTGAATACGGGAGATAAATCATATGCTTAAGAGATAGCTTTCAACAATATATCTAAGATAATGATAGAGACTAACCTATCTTTTTTCATTTTTTTTTTTATCTAAAGCATATAACCCGAGCAAAGGCATGACAACTATACAAAAGTCAATCAAGATTTAAATATTTGCATGCCACAAAATTTACAAATTATGTAAAGTAGTATATACTATAAAATTTAAGAAATATATACTATAAAATTTAAGAATCGATTGATTATCTAAAAACATAAATGTATTAATAGGAATACAGAAGATAGAAAGATAAGAGCATTTTGAGAATACAATCGTCCAAGAGTTGTCTTCTCCTAAAGTGAATAAGAAGTTGGAATTAAAGAATTAATCCAAAATATTATTGTATATAAAACTGCAATGAAAAAACAAAGAATATTATTAACAACCTAATCTTATTTCACATACCTGCTAACTACATTTAGCCCTTCAAACGATAAATGTCTAATGAACAGTAACATTCCATTTCTTATTTCAAATCCACTGTCCACTAATACTTTAAGGAACTATTCAAAATTGGTTAAGTGAATGGTGTTTAAAATCGTATCAATTTTTTTGTCAATGTCTTCCACAATAATCATTATTTCGAAAACTTTAAAGATACATACTACTATTTTTTTATTTTTTATTTTTACACAGTTGTGTGGGGTAACTTCTAAAGAGTTATGAAGGAAGAAACATAATATGGTATTTTGAGTATATTGTAAAAAGGAGCTCTAGTGGTTCTAGTACCAGTAGAACGACTCATTTGAGAAATCAGTTAAGAAGTCTGAAAAGGTCCAACTACGATGTTTTTCAGATTCTTGCTGCAAAGCCAAAAAGAAAAAAAAAATTAATATTGTTAGCCTCACAAATCTCACTTATAATGAAGGGAAACTTAAAAATAAGAAAATGAAATTATTACCCCTATTGCTTATAGAATTGATCTGGAGCTGAGAAAAGAAAAATCTAGTCAAAGCATCAGCCTGAAAAGTGTTAAATTTAATCAAGAACATAGGAGACCATTGATTTTGACATTACACTTGTATCATGCATAAGAAACCCAAAAGTTGAAACCATCCCTTTATAAATTAAAATTTTCCAAATCACAATGAATACTACAATATAAACAACTAGAGATACTAATAAAACCATGTAAACAATAAGAGTATGCAATACATGTTAAAAAAAAAAACTCAAATATAATAAACAATTAGAGTATTTTTCTATGTATAAACGCATAAGAATGCAGAGCTCATGCTATAGAAGAAGGAATATAGATATGGTGATGAAAAGAAAAATTGGAGAAAAGAAAATATTGCTAACAAAATGTTTAAGTTACGAGTTGAAAAATTAAGATAATCAAGCATTGGCTATTATTTCGTATTGATTTTACTTCTTATTTTCCTTTTTATGACCAACCATACTAACATAATTATTTCACTAGATGTAGTTTCTTACACTAACTTCTATCCCATCATACAGAACTTTTGGTTCATCACCCATCAAGATACCCATAGAATCAAATTCTTTTTTATTAAAAGTGTATCCAAGAATAGGTTTAGATTTTAACTTTACTTTTTATAATGCATGAATGATAACACTTAATCAATCAAAGTGCATCATACAATAATGTGCATGTTTGTAAATAAGATTGTATGTAAAGGCTATTTATGCCTTTTGTCTATACATGTATATAGTCAAAAACTACTACTAACACTTGAGTGTTCTGTTTTTTATGAAATGTCTATGGTTTGTTCGTTTGTTTACGTTTCTCTATGGCTGCTCTTAACATATATCAACAGCTAATTTCTTTTTTTTTTTCCTGCATCAAACTTGTTAGCCTTTCATCCTAGTACTAAGACTCTGATTCCAACAAAATCTTCAGTCATGGTTTCAAATGGAATTTAAATTTTATTTATCTATACAAATGCTCTCTTCCCTATAATGCCAATCAACTATTTGACAATTGGTAAATGAGAATCTGCCATTTTTTTTTTTTTTCTAGTTGTAAATAGTTGATTTGCTTCACAATTATGGCTTCAGAGTCTAGTCAGGTTTATTCAATCAAATTAGATGGTTCCGATTACTCCTATTGGGCATATTTGATGAAAAATTTTCTAATTGGCAAAAAAGTTAGGAAGTATGTTGATGCAACGGTTGTGAAACCACATGTTGGGATTGAAAATTATGCAAAGCTGAAATCTGAATGTGATATATTTAATGCTCGAATAACAATTTTGTGGAACCATTAATTGGCATGCACTTGTGAAGTTTGGTTCAGCAGAAGAAGTTTGCGACTATTTGGCAAGGCTATACTGCTATACACTCAATTAACTTTGCTCAAAAATAAAAGTTGGAAAATGACCAACGAACGACCGTTCAAAGTGAGCGAACAATACAAGAGTTCTATTCTTTAATGACTGGAATTTGGGATCAATATTTTAGCTATGATTGAGCTATCGGACTGCTATATAAAATTTAGGGAGGAACAATGCTTGGTTCAATTTCTCATGGCTTTGAAAACATATTTTGAACCTTTGAGAGGACAAATTCTGCTTCATTCCCCACTTCCTAGTGTTGCGTTGCTGATTTTGTGAATGAGCTTCTTACTGAGGAGACGAGACTAAAAGATCCAGTTTTAGATACACCTCTTATGTAATCTGTATTTGTGGTTCAAGCATCTCATCATCTTGCCTTATACACATCTCCAACAATTGGCAAAGATGAGAGTGCTTATTGTCATCAAATGCGACACTGGAAATTTAATTGTCCATTACGATTTGGCAATCAAAACATGAAGCAACTCTCAGGCTCTCACCATGGTTACCAACAAGGATCTTTGTATACACATCTAGATTTTATAAGTCAAAATTTACCCCTTTCAAGTAAACTTAATAAATACATAAATAATAATAATAAAATGAAAAAGAAAATACAATAAAGTTGGCTAAAAAAATGGTTGAAGTGGTCAAAACAACATAACCGTGTTTGTTGAATTGAAATTCAGGAAAAAAAATGAAGCAATGTGATTGCCTAAATGGCGAAGTGATCAAAAGACCACTTCATCATCTGGTAAACGTGAGCCCCCTCCCAATGATCACCAAAAACATGGCACTAGCAACCAAATAGAAATTGCAAAAGATGGCTATTACTATAAAAAAAAAATTTGGTTGTGTGTATAGATGAAATGGTCAAAGACAACTTCAAAAATTGGAAATGTGACAAAGCCCCTGTCTCTTATAAACATTTTAGATGATATAAGAAGTTGGCTAAATTTTATATATAACTGAAACAAGATCACGTTTTATCATGTTTAAAAGAAGGGGAATCATGGATGTTCAACACTCTATATGAAGGGTCTCATCTTGTAAAAAAAGGATAGTGAATAGAGAGCACAAACAGATGGTAGAAAAAAGGCCAAAAAAAAAAAACAAGAAAACAAAACAGAGAGAGTATTCAGAGACCAAAAAATATAAGTCAAGCACATGACGATAGAAAAATGCAAGCAGGAAAAACCAGGGAGATCAAACAAATATACCATATATCAAAGGTAAAAAATCAACAGGATAAATTTTTTTTCCTTAATATTCCTTCTCACTCTATTTTTTTTTTTTCCCTGTTGCCGGATCTCTCTCTATTTAGTCACGTTAAAATGACTGACTTCTTATTTATAAAAAGAAGATCAAGATATTTCAGTGATAATGATTTTTTTTGTATTTATAAAGAGAAGATCATGATATATTGAGTTTCTATGGAAACTAGTATTAATTATCTCTATTTTCTATCAAACAAATGAATTTTAGCTGAACAGAAATTTTAATTCAAAATTTGAAATCATGTTCGGTTGAATCATATGTGTAACTAATGTGTGCATTAGTGATATCCGTGTATATATATGCATGGGTGTAACAAACCGTATGTATATATATATATATATATATATATATATATATATATATTATATATATATATATATATTAACTTGTTAGTACTCATACTTATGCATTTTGTTAATGCATTAAATTTAATTAATTGGTTTTAGTACCCACAAAATTAAATAAAATGGTCTTAGCATCCAAGTAAATTAATTGGTCTGAGTACCTATTCATGCCAAACACACCTTTATTTTCCAAAAAATTGCCATAAAGGCATTAAATTAATTAATTAGTTTTGGAGCCCAAAAATTGCCATTTAAGGTATAAATTGATTAGTTGGCCTTGGAATTCAAAATTTGCCATTTAAGGCATTAAAATCAAATTAATTGGCTTTAGAGCCCAAAAATTGTCTTTTAAGGTATTAAATAAAATTAATGGACCTTAGTACTAAAATTACCTTTTAAGGTAATAAATTAAATTAATTATCATTGTCATTCGTGCCCATGTTACCATTTACGATAATTAAAAATAAAGACAAGAATTAATTCAGCATATTGAAGTCCAAAAATTACCTTTAAGGCATCACTGGAAAAATTTTAAGTAAAATAATTGGACAAGTTTTTGGACTTGTCTAAATTATTTTTGCCTTTAATGGCCAAAACCCTATTTAAATGTCAATTCCCTCAAAAGGTCAAAAAGAGTTGATATTTAAAAATTGTAGTTCATCTAAAACTATGTAGGGGTTGATTCTAATCTGGATATGTAGGAAACCCCTCAAAAGAGTTTAGCTGTGAGAACTACAAAAGATATTATGTGGTAAAGTTTTTTTATCAACTAAAATTTCATGAAATTAAAAAATGAGTCAAATTCAAGTAACCCATCAAAGGTTTGAAATAGGTTAAAATCAATTTATTTTCCCATTAAATTCAAAATAAATACTCCAAATACAAGTGAATTTTTATTTACACGAACTACGTAAGGTTTGATCCTCATAACGGCACATAGGTAGCCTAAGTATATTATTTAGGTATAACCCCAAAATTAATATTATATAAATTCCCCTATTTTCATTTATTTAATGGAAGTCAAATTAGGTATTAATTGACAATTATAATCGAAAGGTGTTTCTCTCAAATTAGGAAATGTAATTAAAGATTTAATATCTTGAATGGGTCCGACTCACACAAATAAAAACTTAAATACGAGCAAATCGTCAAGTTTGATCAAGTTTTGAGAATTTAATTCGCAAAAATATTAAATTTTTGCTTAACATGATTTTTGGCATGCCCAGTAAGACCCATTCTCCTTTTCATCTCTGATTACTAAATTAATTAATTCTATTGTATTGTCTTAAAAGTTTAAGATAGCATGAAAAATCGTGATTTATTTTCATTAGCTTCCAAGTACCAAATGCGGAAGGGGACAAGGATCAAAGAATGACGACTACATGGTGACATTCACAATAGACCGTTTAAAGATTTCTCTTCAATTGACCACGTCCCAATTTGCTCCACTGGCAACCGCAAAGGTTGTTGGGGTCAAAAAGAAGTCCGTTCCGGCCACCAAAGTCCTGAGGGGGTCATCCTGACCACAAAGGTCTGCTGAGGTGAAAAAGAAGTTTGCCCCGAGGGGACAAAAGAAGGTCGTCCCGGTCATCGTAATTGCAAAGGAGCAAAAGAAGCTGGCCCTGACTATCAGGGGGCAAAAGGAGCTCATTCCAACCACCAAAGCTGTGAAGGAGTGAAAAAAAACTTGCCTCACTTATGACTACAAATGTTGCAAAGGGGCAAAAAAAAAGTGCTCCGGCTCTTAAATGTTGCAGTTGGGACAACCACTTTCCAAGAGTGACATCATTGAAGGAGTATCCAACAATTTGTGCATTTAATTGCAAACTCATTTTAAGATGTGTCTGAACAAAAGCTTGTGTTGAACAAGTCTTGTTAAAATGACAGATCCAATAGAATGCACAACACTGTTCAAAGGTTTTCCCTTGATAGTGACAAAATTTTGCAATATTTTGAAAATAAAAAAATATATATCCAAAATATTATTGAAAATCGAACTTTTTCTAACCATAAAGGAAAGATAATTCCACTTGAAAATAGAATGAGATAACTCCATTGGATGAATATTAAAGAATTAGTTAATGTATAATAAGTAACTTGAAGAGAATTAAGTTAAAATTAATAATTAAATGGTCAATTACTTAAAATACTAATATGATTTGGTTTTCTAATATTAAATTTTTTGACTTCCACCCGAGATTTTTGAAAGGGAAATTAGATTAATAAGAATAAATATATTATTGTGTTAGAAGTCATCCTATTGTATGGTATTTTGTTTTCTTGGTAACAAAATATTGGAATATTTTGGAAATAAAAAAAGTATATATTGACAACGTCATTGAAAATTACACTTTTTATTAGGGGTTGGTGTTCGACTTTTCGACTTGTTTGACTTGACTTGTTTGACTTTCGACTTAAAAATCTCAAAATCAAAGTTAATTCACATAAATTCAAAATCGATTAAAGTCAAGTCGTTTAAATTTGACTTGTTTAATCAGTAAGTTGAGCATTTAATCTTCTATCATTTCATATTCTAATTCCAAAATTTAGCATACATTATCCCACAAATTTCATATCATTCCACAAAATTATACTAAATTTATAAGTGTACAACTTATTAATTTAATACTTTTTCTTTATTTATTCCAATTTCCATAGTGTCATCCATATTATCATCTTTATATAATGTGTGTACAAAAATATAATTCATAATATATATATGTGTATGTGTGTGTATATACACACACACACACATATAATATATATATATATATATATACTTTACATATATATATATATGTAATGTAACAATTTTGTGTTATTTATTATTTCCATAATATCATCCACATTATCATCTTTATATAATGTGTGTACAAAAATATAATTCATAATATATTTTATATATATGTGTATATATATATGTATGGATGTATGTATGTATGTATGTGTGTGTGTATATATAAATTTATATATATATATATATATATGTATATATATGTATGTATGTATGTATGTATGTATGAGTGTGTGTGTATGTTCGATGCAGGGTCATAGCAAATGAAACTGCTGATCATTTCATAAAACATATATGCTTGACCTTTCTCGATGCTTTTTTGTGGGGTAACTCGCCAACCGATCCAGCAATGATCGATGACAGAATGATATGAACAAATCAAAGTCATTGGATTTGATAGTTCTCCATTGACTTCTCTCTTTATCCCTTTACATATATCTATACCATATATGACCTATTTCATAAAATATTTTGACCCTTGGACAACCCCTAAAAGTAGGTTCCTACTCTACAGTAGCAAGGGTAGGTCTCCTAATATCAAGCAATGGAAAGTATCCACTTCTATGAAATGAAAGAGTTTCACGGGAATTGTCTTGATCGTCGAATATCACTCATACATATACATATGCATATACATATATATACATACATACATATATATATATATATACACACACATATATATACATATATATATATATGTATATATATGTATATATATACACACACACATACATACATACAAAGATATGTGTGTGAAATATAAATTTGTACATCTAATATATTTAAAACTTGTTTATATAATATATTATGAATTATATTTTTGTACGCATATTATATAAAGATGATAATGTGGAGGATACTATAGAAACTGGAATAATTAAAATAAAAGTGTTACATTAATATACACACACACAAGTTACACAAACTTAATATATAAATGTGTATTAGTATATATACCATATATAGATATTAAAATTAATTTACAAAGTCACAGATTCAGAACCACTTACCAAACTTAATTCATATAGAAAAATCTTTTATATATATATAGCCATATTTTTATTAAAGTAAAATATTACTCCATTGAGAAACAGAATAAGAATAAACAATTAATAGAATATTAAAGAGTTAGTTAAAGTGTATGATAAGTAATTTCATGAAAATTCAAATAAAATCAACAAGTAAATGATCAATTACTTTATCTGCCATAATATATATATATATATATATATATATATGTGAATATATATATATATATAAATTTATTAGTGTTCATTTATTACCCTTGATGCCCATTGTTATGTGTATAGCAAGCATTTATATTGGGGATATTTTGAAATTTAAAATGTAAAACATACTAATCTTGTGGTAAAAATTAGGTTATGAAGAATAAATATAATTAGGTTTAATTATACTTTGTACCCCCAATTTGTACTGGATTTTTAATTCATACCCAAAGTTTTATTTTTTGGACACTTTTCACCCCAAATTGTCTAAGTCTGACTTAAGTCCAAAATATGATTCTGTCAAAAAATTTAATGATTGTAGGGCGCGTGTGCAACATTTTCAGTTAAGTGCAAATGACAATAAAAAGGCTTAACTTCACTTTGTATCCCAACTTGTATCGGATTTTGACTTTGCATCCTAAAATTTTTTTGGGACACTTTACACCCTGAACTGTCTAAAGTTTTCCACTTAAATCCAAAAATGATTCTGTCAAACAAATATAACGGTTGTAGGGAACGTGTGCAACACTTTCTACAAGTGGTCAAAAATTATTAAAGGTGTTAGAAATTTAGTGGTGGGACATTTTCCCTCATTTGACCAAAATTTTGGGTTAAAAAATAGTCTCATTTCCTCTTATTCACTCATTTCCCTCTCAACACTAATTCTTTCTTCCTAAACTGCCCATTATAAATTCT
Organism: Cinchona pubescens; assembly: GCA_025175665.1. NCBI lineage: Eukaryota > Viridiplantae > Streptophyta > Magnoliopsida > Gentianales > Rubiaceae > Cinchona > Cinchona pubescens. Next base: position 316,250 of record JANKKI010000058.1, read on the forward strand.
AATTGAGTAATATTGAATTATTTTGGAAATAAATGAAATTAAACTAAAATTTAGGTTGAAATTAAGAAATAAAAATTAATAATTTCTTCTCCAAACAGTCATCATCATTATCCTCCTCCTCCTCGCCTTTAGCCATAGCCACCATCCCTAATTCTCCATCCCCATCCCTGCAACCTTACCCCAACCTCCACACTATCCCCTACCACCCTCTTGTGGTAGTGGATCCAACACTCCCACCCTAGATCTATCCCATCCCGCAATGTGCTTCCAGGACTTGCCCTTCCTAGTCCTCCCGAACCTCCACTGATCTATGTCTTCCCATTCCTGAACCCCTCTTTTCCCCAGCATCTTCGGGCCCATCTATTCTCACTATCCCCACTACCCCTACATTTTTGTTTTTTTTTATTTTTTGAAGTATATTTTGAATATTTTGTTTAACTTTTTTTTTTCTTTTCTATTCACAATATTTTCCTTTTTATGAATTTTTTCTTAATTTTTCATTTTGTTCCTTTTTTGAGTTTTTGTGGTCACTTGCCCTTAGAGAAAAGTGTTGTACATAGACAGAATCACATTTTAGACTTAAGTGAGAAGATTTAGATAATTCAACGTACAAAATATCCCAAAAAACTTTAGGGTGCAAAGTGAAGATCTGGTACAAGGTAGGGTGCAAAGTAGAGTTTGCCCTTTTTATTGACACTTGCACTTAACGGAGAGTGCTGCACACGCGCCCTACAACCATTAAATTTTTTGATAGAATTACATTTTAGACTTAAGTGGAAAGATTTAGACTGTTCAGGGTCCAAAGTGTTCAAAAAAATTTAAGGTGCAAAGTGAGAATCCAGTACAAGTTAGGCGATGCAAAGTAGATCGTTAAGCCATATAATTACTATATTAGAAGTCATCTCATTACATGAGATTTTATTTTTCCCTTGACGGTAACAAAATTTTGTAACATTTTGAAAATTAAAAAGAAAAAAATCAAACTTTTTCTAATCATAAAGGAAAGATAACTCTACTTGGAAATGGAATGAAAAACTACAATTTGTTGAATATTAAAGAGTTAGTTAATATATAATAAGTAACTTGATGAGAATTAAGTTAAAATCAATAATTAAATGGTAAATACAAATCTAATTTGGTTTTCTAGTATTAAACTTTTTGGCTTCCACAAGATCAAGATGAAAGGGAGATTAGGTTATTAAGAATAAATATGATTACTATGTTAGAAATAAACCTATTACATGACATTTTGTTTTTTCTGGTAACAAAACATTTGAATATTTTGCAAATAAAAAAGTACGTATCCAAAACGTTATCTAAAATCACACTTTCTATAACCATATTTTATTAAAGGAAAATATAATTCTGTTGTGTAAACAGAATAAGAAAAAATAGTTATGTTAATATTAAAGAGTTAGTTGAAGTGTTTGATAAGTAATTTCATGAAAATTCAACAATATCAACAAGTAGATGATCAAAAACTTTAATTTATTTTCAATTTATTTGTGTTCATTTATTGGCCATGATGCCCCTTGTTATGTGGGTATTAAGCATTTATGTTGAAAGTATTTTGGGAATAAAAAAAATGTCAAAAGCATTATGGTTAGTGGTACTTTTAGATATAGTAAGTATGGACTATAGATATAGATAAATAGTAAAAAACATTTCAAAGATAAAAAAATGTGTAAGGATTTTCATTTTTCTTACTCATTTGGGAATTTAAAAACTTTTTAAATTTTTGTTATTTTTGTGTACAATTGACGGCCGTTATGTCTGTAACTTTGCACATATTAAGAGAAATTTCATCGTTGTAAGGTAAAGGTAAGGACAATACATAATAGTTGAAAAATGGAATTGCTTCTTTTCACAGTTTCTACTGTTTCCTTTTCTCTTCGTTGACCATAGTTAAAGGTTAAGCTGAACTAGGGAACTTCTAAGCACTAACCTTTGCAAGGCCATCCCCGCATGTAGTTGTGAAACAGAGTTGTCAATACACTTCACAGATCCAATTTGGAAGACATTTTTTATTCCCTTCAGTGGAGATGGTTTTGAAGCATGAAAATTCTCAATTTTTCCGGATAATAAGGGCGAAGATTTCGACACATTACCGAAAAAATACTTCAATTTGGTTAAATATTAGTACAGGGACTAAATCGACTAAAACAAAAATTAAAGGACTAAATCTACACAAGTAAAACAGTTAAAGGACTAAATAAGCCTTTTGCGAGATAATTTCATACTACCGCAGCTTGACTTGTTGAGATCATTTTATATTTGTGACTTAAAAAAATCCCAAATATAGCCTTCTAGAAGGATTTGTTAATACACAAGAATAACAGTTGTATCACAGACAATAGTTAGACACTAATAGAAGAGTTTTGCTATTTTTGTTTAAAATATTAAGAGTGGAGTAAATCTAAAGTTTAAGAATAAAATATAAGTATTTAAAAAAGTTTGTAACTCGTTGAAAAACTATCATTTCTATTTTGCAATACACAAATAATGTTATCATTGTCAGATGGTCATTCATTGAACACATGATCTGCCTCAAAATAATTCTCACTGACTATGCACAAGTTCATGACTTGGGCAAGTTGTAATAAAAATTGTTTCTGATCCTATTTTTGCGCTGGAATCTCCAGTATCATGAACCCTTTGACGTTGTTTGCATCCGAGTGCTTCATCAGCACCCCAAAATGCCATGTTTCAATCTATTTATTTAACAATCCAGAAAATTGCTCCCTGAGAAAAGCAGAACCTGTAAACAACATAAAAATTCAAGAGAACACCGTAGAATAATGGAGAATTGTATCTCAATGAATGGTGGAGAAGGGCCTAACAGCTATTCAAAGAACTCCAAGCTCCAGGTCCTGTTGTATTTCCTTTGACAAGCTACATTTCAACTTCTAAAGCTCCTTTAGTATGAGTATAATTAACTCTAATTACTTAGCTACTATATCATTTAAATCATGTATTTCATCCCATATTAGCTCTGTTTGCAGTATACGAAATCCCATTATCTGAGGCAAATTATAGCATAAATTTTCTGATGAGTACAATTTTTCATTACAGAAAGAAGGTTTAGACAAGGCAAAGGTCTTCATAAGCGAGAGTATTGCAGAGATACTCGAAATACAAAAAGATTTGCAAGTCTTCACCATAGCAGACTACGGATGTTCTACTGGTCCCAACGCGTTTTCATCCGATGTCTTATAATACAAGCGGTGCAACACAAGTACAAGACTCACTGTCCTGAGCTGAAAATACCAGAGTTTCTTGTATTTTTCAATGATCATGTTACCAATGACTTCAACACACTATTCAGAACACTTCCACCTGGCAGACAATACGTGGCTACCGGAGTTCCTGGCTCGTTTCATGGCTCCCTCCATTTCCCTAAATCGTCAATTAACTTGATGGATTCGGCTTTTTCCCTTCACTGGCTCTCACAAGTCCCCCAGGAGGTAACGGAGGAGGGCTCGAAAATGTGGAACAAAGGCAGAATCAGTTATCCGCGCAGCTCCAATCAAATCATCGAGGCTTTCAGAGCTCAGTTTTTCAGTGACATGAAGGCTTTCATTAAGGAAAGGTCAGAAGAACTCGCACCAGGTGGATTATTGGTGATGCTAATACATCTAGATGGCAGAAGAGATGGAACTCATCCTTCTGAGTGTCGTTCTGTTCATATCTGTGAATGTTTGAGTGACACACTTGCAGATATGGTAAAAGAGGTAACAACTAATTAAAGGCTTTCTACTGCCAGCTTAAGTATGTATTAATATTTTGCCAATCTTGCTATCCTTCTTTCCTTTTCCTCATCCACTATAAGGGAATTGTTGCTATACGTATCCGCATATCTGATGAACTATATGAAGTATAAAGATGCAAAAAACCATTTCCTCTTTCTTATCAAATGTCTGTCAGAAACTACTTGGCATATAGATTAGTATTTTGTACATCACCGTACTATCTAAAAAGTATTCAAAGATTTCAAAAGAAATAGAATTTTCAATCATCTGGTACTTAATTTAGGATGGGAAATCTGACTGAGATGTTTAAACTATGTATGAGAAGTTCAGGACAGTACTATTATAAAAACTATGTGATTCTGTTTTCAATGTCCAAACAAAAAGTAGCATTCAATGTTTAACGTGTTTACTATCATGTAACTTTGCCCGACTGACTTGCAGGGACTAATGAGCGAAGATCTTGCAGACTCATTCAATTTACCAATTTTTTTTCCTTCGGCCTCTGAAGTGAAAGAAGTAATTAGATGTAACAGCCACCTTAACATCGAAAGAGTCGATGAAGTACATTATGGGGTCAATCCTAGCTCAAGTCTTTATATTGAGTCTTGTAAGATATCATTAAACTCTGGACTTGAAGGCATCCTGTGTAAACACTTTGTGTATCGCTCCAAACCTATATTGATGACATCTTCGACAAAGGTGTCCTGATACACATGAAGATGTTTTCAAGACACGAAGTTCTACTTATCTTGGGAAGACGGATAAGCTGCTTCTGCTGGTTTTACGCAATAATGCTTCCTACACATCTAGTAGTTAAATGTTAAGATATGTACAAGTAATTCTGAAATATGTTGTGTTTTCATGTGTGCAAGAGGTCCAACAAGATTAAGTAGAAAGATACTTTCGTTTCACTTTTAAAGATCTGCTCTCTGGGTGACTGAGCACGAGTTTCGTTTATGACGAAGTTAATCAAAACTATTGGCTGGAAAGAAACTTCATATCTCTAATTTGCTACATGTAACATAAATCGAAAGGGCAGATTAGCATACAAGGGGTCATGCCCTACCTAAGCTACGAGAATAAGAAATCAGTAGCCAATTTTCCAAAGGTCTGCAGTTTGCGCTGCAATTTAAGCCCGTCATTTGCTATGTCATGCTTTTCCTCCTGATTGTTATATTTGCATTACTGAAGGCGGAGCTGCAACACCAATAGACCTCAACCATTCCTGTTTCCTAGTGTAGATATCGCCTAATATGAAAAAAGTATTTTGTAGTGTATCCGATTTTTTGCAGGAAACACTAGTCAGCATGAAGGTCAATCGAAAACGAGCATAGCGGTTAGCAGCATTTGCATTGATTTTAATGTTTAACTATAAGTGTGCACTCTTTTCCTATGAGTTCAGACATAAGAACTGAAATATGCTTGAAATCTCTCCTAGACAGGTACGTTCATTCTGTCTTGCAACATATGGTACCAATAATCTTGACAAACTTAGATGATTACTATTACTAATTCACTTTTCCCATCCTGCCAAAAATAGAGATCGTCTTATAAAGATTGTACATTAGTCTGCAGGACAATACATATACTAATCATCATTGTCAGCAAGACATAAGGTGAAAAATGTGGAAGAAGTCATGCAGGAGTCTCAGTTGAAACTGCTAGTAACAATTTTAAAATTTGTCCTTAGAGTTTCTCTTCTTTGAACTGACGCACTGTCTATCAAGCCAGTACATATTCTCACTCATGTATTCCTGCAACTCCCAAGGACATACTACAAAAAATGAGCAACATTACACGAAAAGATTGGGAGAGAAATATCTGTAAAATGCTTGCCTTGAGCCATTTTTCTTTCAAGCATCGATAATTGACAGAGTATCTTCTTGTTAGGACCCTGATCACACCACAATATCACTAATATATCAGCAACTAGCAACCATACAACACTACAGTCCTTGAACTACTACTAACACAATAATGTAAACAAATACTAAAACAACAAAATGACCTTGTTTAAAGCAAGCATCGACAGAAATATGGAGAAAACTTGCATGTGTTTTTTGTACATATAATGTTACAATTGGAGCTTTCATATAGGCTTGATATTTACAAGGAAAAGAAAACTACCAAAATTAAATGACCCTTGATTACCTAAAGTTAAGAGCATATAATTAAGGATTAATTATATTCACAATATACACTTAACATATCTTTAACATTCCTTCCTCAAACTCAAGGCGATTGAGCACAAACCAACTTGAGTTTGGAAACCAATTCAAGGAAGCATCCAAGAGGATGAGTTTTGGTAAAAATATCATCAATTTGATCAGTAGAACGAATGGGAAAAAGTTTCATAGTCTTTTACAAAATGTGCTGTCTCAAAATGGCAACATTTCAATGTGCTTGGGGTACAAATTGAAAGACATCGTTATTTCAACCATGAATAGCACTTCGATTATCACGATAAAGTATTGTGGGGGAATCAAGAGAAATACCCATATCAGACAATAACCAACGAATTCAGATAAGTTCTTGAGTGGCACCAGCAATAGCATGATACTCGGCTTCTATACTAGATCGAGAAATAACAGTCTACTTTTTACTATGCCAAGATATGAGAGAATTACCTAAAAAGAATTAGAACCCTATAATAGAGCGTCTATCAGTAGGATCTCCTGCCCAATCAACAGGTTTCGGAATTTGCACGTAACACAAAAGAGGAATGAGAAGAGAATAAAAGACCATGATATAAAGTGCTTTGCACATATCGAAGAATATGGAGAACAGCTGCAAAGTGAGAACTCCAAGGATTAGTCATAAACTGACTAACAATATGAACAATATAGGCAATATCAGGACGAGTAACTATAAGATATACAAAACTACCAACTAATTGGCGATAAAGAGTAGGATCCTAGAGAAGTGAACCATCATCAAGAGTGAGACGAACATTCACCTCAATAGGAGTAAATGCAATCTTGTTGTTAGTTAATCTAGCACATAGAATAAGATCTGATGCATATTTGATTTGTGTGAGATAATACCCATCAAATGATGAAGATACCTCAAGACTGAGAAAATAATTGAGCAAACCCAAATCTTTCATTTCAAAATGATGATTCAGATACGACTTAAGTTCAGTAATGTTAGTGAGATCATATCCAATAATAATCATATCATTGATATAGAGAAGCATGATAAAGAATGATATCCTGTCTGGGTCAGCAAACAAATAGAGTCGAATAATACGAGCTACTTTTGAAACCAAACTATTCAATTATACATATCTGAATTTTGAGAACCAATATCTTGGAGCTTGTTTCAAGCCATAGAGAGCCTTGCGAAACTTATAAACTTTGTTGTGTTTAGTGGAATATCCAGGTGATGACTGCATATAAACTTTTTCTGAAAGATCTCCATTAAAAAAGGCATTCTTAATATCCATCTTAAACATTTTCTAATGTCATGCAGCTACAGTAAGTAAACTTCTAACAGAGGTAAAGTGAGCTACAGGTGCAAAAGTTTCTTCATAGTCGATCCCATATAATTCTTGTGTAAAACTCTTAGCAACAAAACAAGCTTGGTAGCGACACACAGTGTCATTAGAGTGGGTTTTGATTTTGTAAACCCACTTACATCCAATAAGTGATTTATCTAGGGAAAGATTAACTAAATCCCATGTATGAGTTTTCTCAAGAGCATCAACTCATCAGAGATATAGCTTGGTACCAAATAGGATTGGAACGAGCTTCTCCATAGGATGTGGGCTCATGTAAAGAAAGAATAGTGGAAAAGTAATGAAAATCACAAAAAAGAGTAAATGGTTCTCTTGCCCTAGTGGAACGACGGGGAGATAAAGGTAGTGGTGCAGTGGAGGATTCAGGAGAAGAAGAAGTGCTAGGACTATTAGTTGGACCATCAGCTGGACAGTGATCCTCAGGTGGAATGACATTATGGTTGTATGGAGCAGAGACCCCAGGAACTAAAATAGGAAAACCTGGTGGAGGAAAAGTATCTAGAAAAAGATCAGGCATGAGACGAGTGAATAGAGACAGTAAGGAAACTGGAGAAACTTTAAACTTGGACATAGAGAAAAACATCCTATGTTCCTAGAAGATAACATAACGAGAAATACGAAGCCATTTAGATTGAGGATCCCAACAACGATAGCCCTTGTGCTCAATACCATATCCGATAAAACAACATAATCTAACTTGCTATAGGTTCTAATTTGGTACGTACATGGGGTTGGAGAAGAACAAAACAGGCACAACCAAAGATTTTTAGATTTTGATAATTTGGAAGGGAACCATAAAGTTGTTGATAAGGAGGCTGATTATTAATGACTGGATATGGAACCCAATTAATAGTATAGATACCGGTAAGAGTAGCTTCATCTCAAAAGTGCTCAAGACAAGAAGAAGAGAATAAGAGAGCACGAGCGGTGTCAAGAATGTGTCGATGTTTATGTTCAGCATGACCATTTTGTTGATAAGTACCTGGACAGAACGATGAAAAATGGTGCCTTCTTGGTAAAAGATTGAAGAAGAGATGTTTTCTTGTATTCCATGACATTTTAAGTTTGAAGAATTTTGATAAGACAAGAAAATCGAGTTTTGACCATTGTGGCAAAGTCATGATAAATTTGTGGTAACTCAAATTTGTTTTCTATGAGAAAAATCCAGGAAAATCGAGTAAAATCATCAACAAAGATAACAAAATATCACTAGAACCATTCATAGTAGGTATTGGAGAAGGATCCCACACATCAAAGTATACTAAATCAAATGGGGCAGTTGAAACAAACTCACTAATAAAAAATGGTAGTGCACGATTTTTAGCAAGTTGATAGGAAACGCAATCAACAGTCATTTTATACAGATCCTAACTAGCCACTAGAGGCTAATGATTTAACATGACTTAAAGATGCATGACCTTGGCGGGAGTGCTAGAGACTTAACGAAGGAATATTAGATGTAAAAGTGGTAGATTACACCAAAATATGTGTTGGAAGTTTGAGATCATCTAACTCAAAGAAACACCCAACTTTATGACCTGTCCCGAGGAGTTGTGCAATCTAACGATCCTACAAACGACAACTAGTGATAGAGAAATGAACATCAATTCCAAGTTCAGCTATTTGGCCAATAGAAATAAGATTTAAAGTTAACTTAGGAACATGAAAGGTATTAGGTAAAAAGATAGAGGACGTGGAGACAGTGTCTATGTACTGATTAACATGCATGAGTGATCTATCAGCAGTTTGGGTGGATGATGTGAGTGAATTTTATTTTCAAGAAAAAATAGTGGAATCAGATGTCATGTGATTAGTACATGCAAAATCAAGGTACCAACTAGAACTTGAGATTCCAGGGTATGCAATATGGTGGGATGGAATTAATTTAGATAATACTTGCTTGATGACCAATTCAAGATTATTGTGAGTTACAGGAGTCTGAGGCAAAATAGGAGCTACTATAGAACTACAGGAGCCATTAAGACAAGAATAAGAGATAATCTGAAAGAAGGAAATAAAAAAAATTAAAGGAAAACAGAACCTTAGAAGCTGATTTTTAGAAATCTGAGTTCATAGATGGATTCAAAATGTCAAAAACAGTAGGGAACTGAGTTAAACCAAAAAGGAACTGGATAAAATATAACCGAACCAGATGAAAAAAAGATTTTTAGTTATGAACTGGACCAGACCAGACCAGACCAGATCAGGATTGAACTAGAGCAGAAGCTCTGTCATGACGCGGCAGCTGACAAGATGTGACGTGGCCCACACATGGCTGATGATATGGCATACACGTGGATTGATGACATGGCAGAAATAGGGCTTTTCTTATGACAAGGATGACACGTGTCATTGGCTTGTCACATACGTGGCCAATGATGTGACATACGCGTGGATAGATGACGTGGCAAATATATGAACTTTTTGATGACATGAATGACACGTGGGTTGACTTGTAACACACGTGGAAGATGATGTGGCAGACACGTGTTATGATGACATGGCCGAAATATTGGACTTTTGTTGATGATGTGGTTGACACGTGGATAGTGACGTGGCAGGATTTGATAACATTCAACTAACTGGGATTGTCTTCAACCTTGTGAAGGCATACCCGTTTTTTCTAGACGGGTAAAAAAACGGGTCAATGCCACGTCCAGGCGTGTGAGAAGATTTTCGGCCACTGAAAAACAAGAAGAATGACTAGAGAGGACTTAGGAATAATTTAATGGGATTTTGGGGAGACAGAAACAACCAGAGAATCTTCCAAGGAATCAAGAGTTGAAAAATTCAAACTAGTATCTAGAAAATTGAAGAAATTGACCAAGGAAAAAATTCAAGCCTTAAGGTATGGCTCTAGTACCATGCTAGAAATATGAAAAAAAACTTGAATGTATTTTCCGTACATATAATATTACAATTTAGCCTTTACAAAACTTGATATTTATAAGGAAAAGAAAACTACCAAAATTAAATGACCCTTGATTACCTAAACTTAAGAGCCTATAGTTCAGGGTAAATTATACACAATATACACTTTACATATCTTTAACAAGCATAAAGCAATTCTTAGCCGTGGATTAATCCCTCTTCTTCCATATATACTTGATTAAGCTCAATCTGCATCTCCAAGAGATCGATTCAACTTGAACTTTGACACCAAAAACAATTGAAATAACAAAAACCCTTTATCCATAAATAGTCAAATCCTAGCAGAAACAAACAATTCAATCAAAAAAAATAAAAAATCAAAAAAACAAAAAGGCCCTTTTGTTTTAAAAAAAAATGCAAATCTTTTGCTATTTACAGCTTAGTTTCGCAAACCTTGTATTGCCAAAACTGGCAAAAACCATGTTGCTGCTAACATGGTTGAGGAGGTCAATCTAAAACCTAATCAAATTCTTTTTGGGTCATTTGTGGTAGACTTATTATTAACCAAAACTGTAATGGCAACTTTTGTTCAAGATGAGGAAAATACTTCTTTCCCGAAGTCTCAAGTACCAATTTCTGAGACCCTAACGGTAGAAGTTACAAAGGCTTCAAAAAAAAAAATACAATAGTAGCCTTGAAGCCAAGAGTTGTTGAACTCAACTTACCAACATCAAAAGGTAAAGAATTGGTCAAAGAAGGGTTTACAATTGTACATCCCGTTCAAAGAAAGACGAAACAAAGGAAGAATAGAAAGGAAACTTGAAAGCAAGTGAAAAGTTCTGAGGTCCCGACTTCTAAAGTTCACATCCTATCGAAAAAAATCACGAATCCTATTCTTCCTTCGAAACAATTAATCAAACATGAATTCGATAAAGGGATTAATGACTTGCAACCAGGAATCTTCATCCTATTATGTAATATAATCCTCTAGTCTTGTCTAAGTCTCGATTTTCGTTATATGATGGCTCAGTGACTCGATCTTGAGCAAGGGTGATGTCTCGAACTCCATCTGAAGAGTCATCGACAACAATCAAGTCTCCCATTGAAGAGAAGTCAACAGAATCTAACTCCAATATGACAATGCCTTCTTCAAATGGATCAAATCGCCCAAGAGGATTTATGGTTTCCTCATCAATTAATCCTCTATATGGAGATCCCGAGTCTTTGATCAAAGAGCATGACTTTCCTTTGGAATTACCAAGGTAGTTTGAAAGAAAGTTACAAATTTTTGATGAATTTTAAAATAAAGGAATGCCAATCTTTGTTACTAGCACCACTAGTCTTGAAGAGCAAGTGCAAGAACTACACAGAAAACTTGCTGAAGTGACTGCTATTGGCTGCCCAAATGGCTAGTCAAGCAAGTACATTAGTTCTGGAACATGCAAACTCATGATAACATCCAGAATTCAAGTGCACCTGTAACGTAAGCCGATACTAAAACACTGATAGTCGAGAACATTAGAGAATTCCAAGAATTTATGAATCCTCATGTATTGAGGTATCATAAACCATATCCTTCTCATTATGATATGATCCCATATCTCCCTGGCTATCAAAAATCTCATTTCGAAAAATTTGACAGAATTAATGGTTCACCACACGAACACTTGGCTCACTTTTACTCAGCTTGTGGTGAATCAGCTCTTTCCACGCCTTATTGATCCATCAATTTGTCCAATCCTTAAAAGGGTCTGGTTTTAGTTGCTATACCTAACTACAACTTAGCTTGATCCTCACATGTGATAATATACAAAGAGCCTTTCTTGCTCAATTAGTGACCTCAAAGAAGAAAGTTTCTATAATTTATTTGGCTAATGCCCATCAAATGACAAATGATGACAATTGTCAATGATTTGTATAACAAGATTGAGAAATTTAAATCTCCAATGCATTGAGAAATTGACTTCTCAATCAGCTATCCAAATGTGTTATAACAACTTGTTGCCAGAAATAGCAACTTTTGTTGGGATTGTCAAACCTCAAACATTTGATGCTCTCGTCTTGAAAGCAAGTAATGTCAAAAAGCAAATAGCTAGACAAAAAAAGTGCTCAAAAGTGTAAGTTTTTGGTAGAAAAGTAAAGGTAAGAAACCTGTCAAGAGGCAACTTTTGTCAATAACAACAAGAAAAATGGTAATAGCAATCCTAGCTCAAGTTCAAAGGACAAAGAAGACCAACTTTAAAAGAAAGGAAGAATGCGAGGTACATTTTTCATGTCGAGGATATAGAGCACATGTTCAAGCGGTTGATAAAAGAGAAGGCAATAGAACTACTTGAACTAAGCTGAAGTTAACAAAGTCGATGATCTAAAGTATTGCTCTTATCATCGAATTGTCAGTCATCCCATTAAGAACTGTTATCTTCTTAAAAATATCATCCAATCAACGGTTGATAAGGGAAATCTCATGCTTGAAGATGATTCATTTGCTGCTGCTAACAACATCTCTTTAGTAAAAAAAAAACCCTATTCATCAGTTTCTCTTCCTAAGGGTGCAACTAAAGTGCCATTTGAAGTAGACAATGAAGTTTCATATCTTTACACTTGTCCTGACTTGCATTGTTTGGGAAATCTAGAAATTCTAACACTTTACGATCTCATGATGAAACTTTCCTAAAAAATTACTACAATCCTTTGGAAACTGAAAATGCAAAGGACGAAGAGTGGCATACTTGTGTAAGAAAAAGAACTAAAAGGCAATTCATACTGCTTTGCGTTCTATGCAAACTACTCATCATGGAATGAAGTTTCAAGGAAAAAAAGAACGAAAGAATGGAAAGAAAAAGAAAAATAGTCAAAAGAGCGTACTGCCGATGGAGGAAGAATATGTTCAGCGCGAACCCATTACTCTAACTAAATCTTGAATCTCCCTCCTGAATTTTTCAAAAATGAGCAAGATGCAGAAAATGAGATTGTAGAACAGTGTTGCATGGTGGTTTTTGAAGAAGAGTCTCCAAGCTTAAAAGCCAAGGAAATCGCTTTGCGCTTAGGCCGACAATTACTGTTACCACCAAAAGTACGACAAAGTAAGAAATCAAATGGCCCATCTTCAAAAGAATTCATTTCTAAAAAAACCCACAATTCTAGAAGAGGATTCACAATCTCTACCTGAAACTTGTGAAAATAAGTTTGAAAACTTAAAGAGGTATCTCAAAATCCCCATCAAGCCTCACTTATGAAATGTGTATATGATGCAAATCAAATATGATGTCTTAGCACATGTTAAGCGCATTCCAACTCTGTTAAGTGTCTATGATGCTTTACAAATGTCAAAAAAAAACTAAGGAGGGCATTCGTACAAGTTTTGATGAAACCTAATCTCTATGCGACTGATTTTATCCGCCATTGTCAAAAGAGTTTTGTGCTTCAGAGATGCATGGCTTGTATCACTTTTAATCAGGAGGAGTTTCCAATGGGATATGATCATAATCGACCTCTTTATGTGTGTGGCATTAAGGGAAACATGTTTGTAACTCGAATAATACTTGATTGTGGATTTGCGGTAAATCTACTTCCCTTGAAAGCCCTTCATCTCATAGAGTTGTTGACCCGAGATGTTGTTTCATGTGATTGCAGTTGACACTTTATACAATGCGTTATTAGGTCGTCTTTGAATTCATGCTAATGGTATCTTACCATCGACACTCCATCAATGCTTTAAATTTTGTCAAAAAGCTGGAGAATGGTGCAAGGATTGAAAAAATGGTGGTAGTCGACTCAAGACCTTTTCGTACTGAAGAAGTGAATTATACGATGCAAAGTTTTACAAAAGTTTCGCGTCTTTAACCTGATCAAAGGAAATGGAAGTAAAAGACAAAAAGGGAGAAGCAAAAGGATGATTTGGCTCTTCTGCCACTTTATCTTCTTCTCGAGGAACCTTTGCCCCCTGATCTTTTAGGGTAAAACTTGAATCTTCAAAGAAGAAAGAAAGAAGTATGGCACCAAAAGTCCTAAAGCAAAAGATTGTTTTGAAATTGATGTAAAAAAGTCATCCAAATGAATGATAATTGATAACAATCTCATTGAAAAGATAATGACTACTTTGACCACGAGTTATACTTCTCCACTTCGAAAGGTAGACCTAATGGTCATGACTACCTTTCAACAAGAAGGAAGTTAAAGTAGAAAAGTGGTATTGGGTGAAAAAGAACGATCTCCGCAAGCTCAAAAGAAATTAAGGCTCAAGAAAGGGAAATCTTTTTCTAAAGAGAATAAGAAAGATGTCATGATTGATCAAGATTATGGCAAATCAAAAGCCTTTTCTTCCTTAGATTCGGTGATTTTTTCTAATCAAGAAATATCTTTGCCCTCTAAGGAACATATTGAGAGCAAGTCTCAAATCTCTATATTTAGAAGACTTCAGATGCTTCCAAACATTGAAGAAGAATCTGAGTCGAAACACGAGTCTCAACCCTCCAAATTTCAAAGGTTGCAAAAGCCTTTGAAACCAACTTCTTCTTTCTCAAATTCAGCAATTTTCACCAATCAAGAAATAGCTTTACTCTTTGAGGAATATAGTGAAAGTAAGTCTCGAATCTCTGTCTTTAAATGGCTTCAGGGGCTTCTTGAAGTTGAAGAGGAATTTGAGACACATAATCCTCAACACTTTATATTTCGAAAGTTGAAAACGCATTCAAAGCCAAAACAAGTCCAATTAAGAAGAAACAAGAAATGGACCTTGAAAAAGGAAAGTTGGAAATAACTTCTTCCATGCAAGCAAGTAGAAACTAATTCATCCGTGGAGATAAACTACACCTCTTGCAAAGAAGAATTGGCTGAAAGTCCCAAAGAAAAGGGACAAAATCCTCTGTACAAAAATTGCGCAGAGCTCATTCAAAATGTTCAACCAGCTCCATCTCAACTCGAAATTGGTAGTCAAACCACAGGGGTGAGTTGAGGAAAACTTAACCTTGGCACTACTGAAAGTCCTAAACCCATCTCTGTAAGTGCTCTTCTCTCTGAAAGAGAGTTGATAAAATATAAAACCCTCTTTCGGGAATATCAAGATGTAATCACATAGGGTGACCAAGATAAGCCTAGGTTATACCCTAAAATAGCAGTCCACCGACTAGCAATTTCAAATGATAAGTGTCCAATTAAACAAGGCTAACGTCGATTCAGACCTGAATTAATTGTATAAATTAAAACTGAGGTGGACAAATTACTGGTTTCATTCGTGATATTCAATATACACTTGGCATCGTGCCAGTGAAAAAGAAAAATGGGCAAGTACGCATCTGTATTGATTTTAGAGATCTTAATGATACATGTCTCAAAGATGAATTTTCACTTCCAATCATCAGTTGTTAGTTGATGCTACAACTGGATTCGGTGCATTATCTTTCATAGATGGATTTTTTGGCTACAATCAAATAAAGATGGCACCCGAAGATAGAGAGCTCATTTTTCAGCTTTTTGTACTCCCAAAGGCATTTATGGTTACACGGTAATGTCTTTTGAATTAAAAAATGTCGGAGCAACTTATGAAAGAGCCATGACAATCATTTTCAATGACATCCTTCATAACATTGTTGGGTGTTATGTTGTCAAGACAAAGGAAAGAGAAAATTATTTGGATAATTAAAGAAAAATCTTTGGCAAACTCTAAGAACATCAATTGCAAATGAACCCTTTAAAATGTGCATTTGTGTTGACTTTTAGAAAATTTCTTGGGTTTATTGTTAGACACTGAGGAATTGAAATCGATCCCACAAAAATCAAAGCAATCACGGAAATACTACCACCTTGAAACTTGCGAGAACTATGTTGACTTCAAGGAAGACTAGCTTACATAAGAAGATTTATATCAAATCTATCTGGACGATGTCAGCCATTACAAGCTTAATGAAGAAAAGCATAATATTTATGTGGGATCACTCATGTCAAAAGGCTTTAGAAAGTATCAAGGAATACTACTATCCAAGACTCTAGTTTTGATGGCTTCTATTAAAGAAAAGCCATTGATCTTATATATTGCAACTCTTAAAAGATCTCTGGGGACATTGCTTGCCCAAAAAAATGAGAATGAAAAAGAAAATACACTGTACTATTTTAGCTAAACACTTGTTGCAGTTGAACACAATTTACTCTCCAATTGCTGTCTCACCTAGTGACGTTAATTTCAAAAACCGATCCACTAAGGTATTCTAAACCTTTCTTGTCAGGACGATTGGCCAAATAGACTTTACTCTTGATAGAAATTGACATTACTTATATCTCTCAAAAAGCAATCAAAGAACAAGCACTACCTGACTTTCTAGTTGCTCACCCAGTCCCCAATCATCTCCAAATCCATTGTTTGATCTCCCATAGAAAAGGAGGCTTCACTTATACTACCTCATCATGGGTATTGTATTTCGATGGGGTATCAAGAAGAAAATGAGTGGGGGCAGGAATTGTGCTTGTGACACCATCAAGAGACTTGACTATTACCTTATTTATTTTCTCTTCTATCTCCTTGCTCAAACAATGTGGTGGAATATGAAGCATTAATTATTGGTTTAGAAATTGCACTTGAGATGCATATTAATTATGTTAAAACATTTGGGGACTCTTAGTCGGTTGTTAGACAACTAAATAACTAATATGAGGTCAATAATGAAAATTTGGTGTTTTACCATCTTTGACCTTGTCTAAGCATAGAGATGTACAAATTACAGCTGGAAAACGTTATTTGTTGCCCCTAGCCTTAAGTCGGATCGAAGAAGAGGAAAATATAAAATATGGTCACGATCTTGGAAATTGAAGAGAATTCTAATTGGCGTCAACCTTTTATAAACTTTCTCATCCACGGGATTTTGTCGATCGATCCTAAATAAAATTTGACTTAAGACGTCGAGCCCTTAGGTTTACTTATTTGAATGACACTTTATATAAAAGGTTATTTGACGGAGTTCTTTTAAGGTGTCTCTCAAAAAAATAAGCACTGCTCATGCTCTTCAAGAAACTCATGGTAGAACGTATGGTGCACACTAAGCTGCCATTGAACTTGCTTGCCTCTTAGCTTCATCTAATGTGTATAAGAGACACTATGAAGAAACCTTTCCCCCTACTGCTAAAATGACTTTGTTTGATTGTTAATCTCTGTTGCTTCTACTAGAAATTGGTCTTTGAGTTCAAATGGATATAAAAAAATGCGTTCACGAATGGTTTCTTGCATGAAGAAGTCTACATGGTTCTCCCTCCTGGTCTCAAACACCAACCTCACCAAGTTTGTCGTCTTCGACATTCCATCTATGGTTTGAAACCAACACCTCGAGCTTGGTTTGAAATATTCATTTCTGTTATCCTTCAAGATGTTTTCTTAGAGTGCAAATAACTCTTTCTTGTTTTTCCTCATATTCTGATCAAAGGCAAATCTTTTTACTTCTATATGCCGATGACATGACAATTACTGGGGATGATGCACTTGGCATTACTAGATTAAAGAAGATTCTTCTTTACTCGATTTGAAATGAAGGATTTGGGTCCTTTAAATTACTTTCTTCGGATCGAACTGGCCCATTCACTATATGGGTACTTGTTATGTCAATCAAAATGTGCCGTTGATGTTATTAGTCGGGCTAAACTCATATATCAACATATTGTTAATACCCCTATGGAACAAAATGTTAAACTACTATCAACTGATGGTGTTCTTTTCTCCGATCCTACTCGATATCATCAAATTGTAGGTCATTGGTTTATCTTACTGTGACTCGGCCAGATATTGCTTATGTAGTGCATATAGTAGTCAATTTATTTCTGCTCCTAAATTTGTTCATTAGGCAGCTGTTCTTCGTATTCTTTGATGTCTCTACGGTTCCTTATTCCGTTATCTTCTTCTTTTAGCTACTTCATATGTTGAACTTCGTGTCTATTCTAATGCAAACTAGGCTGGTGATCCTAAAGATAGGCGGTCCGCTACTAGTTTTTGTATTTTTTTTGAAGATTCTCTTATCGTCTTGGAAAAGTAAAAAGCAAACTATTGTTGCTCGTTCCAATGCAGAAGCAGAGTATTGTCGTATGAGTCATACAACTTCTGAAATTATTTGGATGAGATGGTTGTTACATGATATGGAAGTCACATTATCTTCACTGACACCAATGTTTTGTGACAATAAAAGTGCCATTTAAAATGCTCATAATTCATTTTTTCATGAACGGACAAAACACATAGAAATTGATTGTCACTTTGTCCGTTATCATCTCAAAGGGACAATTTCTCTTCTATTCATATTTGGAATTGCTCAACTTGAAAATTTCTTCACAAAGTTTCATTCCGTTGCTCTATTTTATTTTTTACTTGACAAACTCTCGATGTTTTCAAACAAATCATCTTGAGTTTTCAGGGACTGTTAATGTACACATTTGTAAATAAGTTCGTAAGTAAGGGTTATTTATATCTTTTGTCTATACATGTATATAGTCAAGACTACTATTAGTTTTTGATGTGTTATGTTTTTTTATGAAATTCAGTCCATGGTTTGCTCGTTTGTTTATGTTTCTTTGCGGCTGCTCTTAACACATCAAACCTTCATTTTGAAGGCAATATTCTCCAATTTCATGATGTGTCAATTTTTCATAATTCCATAATCAACTTCATTTCAAGAGAAAATTCAATGAAATTCAACTCCTTCAAATCTACCATCAAACAAAACCCACAACAGTCAGCCTCACAAAGACCTATATTGTTGAATCAAAGTATCATCATTCAAGAATTGATGATGGATTACAAGGAGGAAAAAATATTTTTTTTAAAAAAAGGTTGCAAGAAGTAATGCAATTCAAGAACAATCAAATTAAGTACAAGAAATAAAGATTTATTGTTAAATGTTGTTTGATTTAGGGTTCTTGATTGAAGAGGAAGGAATTCTTGGTTTCACGGTTGTGGATTTGGCTGTTGGTGAAATGCAGCAAGTCCAAAGAAAATGAGTTTAAGAAGTTCCTAAAAATTTCCCTTTTCGACTTGCTGCATTTCACCAACAGCCAGAAATCCACAACCGTCTAAACCAAGAATTCCTTCCTCTTCAATCAAGAACCCTAAATCAAACAACATTTAACAATAAATCTTTATAAGAAAACAATCTACATTGAAGAATTCATAGTTAAAAAAAAAAAACTTTTAACCTAATGAGGGAAAAAGGCCCAACGTAGGAAGAATGAAGAACAAGAATTAGGGTTCTGTTTGCTTATTGGAACTAAATTGCATAGGAGACTTTATGACCAATTTGACCCTATCCTGGTTCTGTTTGCCTATAAAACCTAGCCTAAATATTGTTTGGGAAAAAAAATACTACGCTCAGTTTCTATTTATGAGTATCCCACATTTTTCCAGTGGTACATCCAATTTTAATTTATTTTTTGTTTTACTTTTTAATTTTTAGGCAGGAAAAAGTTTAAAAGGACAGATAGTTACCAAGTCAAAGGTCAGGGTGGATTACTGGCTCATTTAGAGACTTCAAGTGATTTGTAAAGATAGGCTACTAGAAAAAATATACAAACCTTACTAGCTCATTTGGAGACTTTAAGTGGATTTTAAAGTCTCTAAATGTACAAAGCTTACTAGTATGGACAACTCTCTTTAACATTTATCTAAATGTTAAAAAGTATTTCTTTGGCTGGCCTATAAGTCGCAGAGATTTTACTAGGCATGGTCTAGCCAGGTAACAAAGCTTGAGTTGACAATGTTAAACTCTGTATAGAATCAATATTGGGATATTTAAGCTTTAGGCTAGATCATAATGGATTAAATTTTAGCTTACTTTTAAGCAAGAATTTTAAGTCAATAGCAATAATTTTGGTCATTAAATTGTGCATCACATAACAAAATGTTTGAGGACAATTAGTGAACAAATATTTCTAAAAACCTAAGCTTCATTGATAAATTTTACGAAATTACACTCATTTTTAGTAATGATTTCTATCTCCAAAAATTGAAAAAAATCATAAGCGCTAGCATAATCCTTTGGTTCATTTTGAATTCATAAGTCATTTAATTTGCTGACAGTTTGTTTTAAATTCCATCTTGCAATTTATCCAAAATTAACCCAATTTAAATTTGTCAAGCAATCTGATCTTAATTTAAATTAATTCTTCCGGATTGAACAATTGTCTGTGGTTTTATAGTGTTCTAGCCTTGCAATTTATTTCCACAAACAAAACTGCATGGTATGAAATGTATAAATGAATGGATAATGTGAAAAATCCATTGGAAATTTAGATGTAGTTGTAACTTCATCAAAAATCCATTGTTAGATAGGTGCTCGTGACATCAATTGGAAAACATGTCTATGGTGGATTGAAATTTTGATGCATTGCTATGGACACCAAACAGCCAAAACTCATAAATGTTTTTTGATGCAAGACCAAGTTTTGAAATTCATCATCCGATCGGCCGGGCCGGGGGGAGGGTCTGACTCTGAGGTGCATCCAACTGAGGCTAAATTCATATTGCGGCCCCCAAACAATTTGAAATCTTGGACGGAATTGCTACATATATAACTATTGGATAATAAGAAGCCTTGAACTCCAAAAAAAAAAAAAAAAAAAAAATCAGATTCACGCTGAATCTTTCCCCAGTTAATGAAAAGATTCTTGGTGAACCTGGCCATATTAATCCGTTTGAATTCAACAAACTAATTCGGAATGCGATTAATTGATGTATTGATCTGAAAGAAGCATAATCTTGTCAAAGGTCTACAAGTAGGGATTTAGCGAAAAATTATAATTAAATCTTATAAAATTTTATTTATATCAGCTGATAATATATACAATATTTAATGCACAACACATAAGACCAAAAACTACACCTACCTAAGTATTTTTCCTTAACCCTAAAACTATATATCTCCCTCTTATTAGGCTGAGTATTAATTGCTAACATTTGGTATCCTGTTAAATGTTTTGAAGATTTTTGTTTTTTTTTTTTTTTTTTGGGGTGTGGGGGAATCTGGAATAGCGAATTATGCAAAGGTAAAACACTAAGAGGTTCTCGATTTTAGGACAGCAATGCAAATTCCTCATTATCGGAGAGGACTATGGTAACGTGACCCAAGCGATAATCATTGCTGTTAACTGCATACTGATTTGGTGCGACCAAAAGAATATCAGAATTCCAAATAGCTACTCTTTTTTTCTAAAAAAATAGGGGTCTCTACCATCTATATCACTTTTTTAATCGAACCAATTTCATCACAATATCAGAAGTCACATATTACCTCACACAACATGGGGTGAGGCTCCCACACACAAAAATATGTAAACAACAATTCTATGATATCGTTGTACTTTGAATGCTTGTACAATACAATATCATATACTTATAAATATTAAAGCACAATGATATAGTACCTAACACAACCATAAAATTCCCTATGAACAATGTAGAATGGGAGGGGGAAGTTGGAAGTAGGAAGAAGAGAGGAGCGAGACAGTTGGGTTGGGGTCGACCACTCACCTCAAAGACCCTCCCATGAACATCAGCCCGAAGAGCATGGTTAGCTCTTCTACTTCAACTGTATCTTACTCTTTATTTCCGTACTGTATAATGATAGAGTAAGGTCACATTTCCATAGATTAAGTTGTCTTTATGTTCAAGAAATGAAATACAAAATGTAAAAGAAAATTGCAGATACAATGAGTTTAGCCTTAATCTACACGTTCAATTGTTTGTTAAAGATACCGACCAATACGAACTTCATAGTCTTTTATCAAGTATAAAGCTCATGGGATGACAGAATTTTTTCCCCCTTTTGGAATGCCAGCATTTTAGTTTCTAGGTTTTGATTCAATAAAACAAGCTAATGTTTCCTAAAATGAATTTATAGAAAATTGTTTATCCAATCAGGTATAGATGCATGTCATGTGCCAAAATAGCATTAACATTCAAAAAGTAATTATTTGGTATGCATTACACTTGATCCTGTAAAAAAATTTAACAATGTAGGAAAGATCGACTCTTAAGAATTTTAGATAGGGGCCGGTCTACAAAGTCAGTGGTTTTAAGTATTTATACCATTTGCATTGATGCCAAGGTATAAACAAAAACTTAAACCTATAGTCTTCATAGACCATAATCAAGCAATAACAAAGTAACGACAATCACTAAAATAGAGTCTAAAAGAGAGCCTAGATATATACAGCTACATGCACAATGGCAAGAAATTTTAGGAGGTCATGCATCCGTTGCCAGTAGCCAGACTAGGGTCTTGTGGCTCTTTTACCGACAAGATTATGGTTTTACCACAA
Source organism: Cinchona pubescens (assembly GCA_025175665.1). Taxonomy (NCBI): domain Eukaryota; kingdom Viridiplantae; phylum Streptophyta; class Magnoliopsida; order Gentianales; family Rubiaceae; genus Cinchona; species Cinchona pubescens. The sequence continues at coordinate 338,672 of JANKKI010000058.1, forward strand.
GGAATCAACCTGAACTGCGAATGGTACTCCAAAGTCCAAACTCAAACCTCTGTTCTCCATAATATGGAATCATGATCAAACTTGTCAAATCATTGTTCACATAAACAAGAACAAATCAATGATGACCTTGACACATAAAAGATTTGCATCAATGAAAATCTTTAAAACCGATAAAGATACAAAGGTGTTAAGGTTTCAACAAAGCAATCCATCAAAACCTTTGCTTCTTTCCCAAACAGCGACAATAACTAACAAGATAAGCAACTTGCCAAATTGTAACATTTCAATGCATGTTTGTTTATTCTACCAAAAAAAAGGACTTTTATCAAGAGAGTTTCCTTTTAAAATGATCCTAAGCATTGGTTGCATAGATGAGAAACTTGGTTATTTAATCTAAACAACAAACTCCTATTATTTCTGTATAGTTAGAAATGAACTGTCTAATAAATGAGATGAACTTCTCCACAATTACAAGTTAGCCTAAACAGTCAAAAACTAGATAAATTGGCTGGCATAACTCAGTTATTTCTATAGTGACAAACAAGACCCCACAAATTTTAACACGGGAAATAGTTCACTGTCATTTGGATAACTATGGACAATCATATAACCAAGTTGCAGGAGCACAATACTTCTAAGTATATGATATGCACGCAAAAGATCTATAACATAAAGATATCATAATAAGCATATTAATCTTCATTACAATCCAAGATTGGAATAGAAGTTGTTAGACGATGAAGTAACATATTGTTAGAATTAGAATATAGTATTGTACAGTTGTGCTGCACACAATAATCTGTGCATTGTATTATATAGTTGTACTAACGCCTAAGGCCCATATCCTCTTGTATATATAGGTGCTCTCATAAGATAATAATATAGAGTTTAGTTTTTCCCAAGGGTGTTTCTCTCTTACTCTCTACCTTATCATGGTATCAGAGCTAAGGGAAAGAAAACCTTAGCCAAGCAAACCCTTGCCGCCATCACCGTACCTTCTTTATTTTCTAGCGGTGTTTCCTTTCTTCCCACTGTGATTTCGATATAGTAGTGCCTCTCATCCGTAGTGGAATCTAGATCTAGCTATTCTATATTAGATCAGATCTCTTTAAATCGCAATTACTGTTTACTGGCATTGTTCATTCAAACTTGTTCATGTACTGTTGACGTCACTGTTCATCAGAACTGTTCCCATCATTGTTCATAGTCATTGTTCACGTCACTGATCCGGTACTGCCCATCTGTACTATTCACCACTGTTCACGGTACTGTTTATCAGCACTATTCACCAATACTGTTCACAGCCAGCATACCATGTCGAGCTCTGCTTCTGAAATACCATCAGGTTCCAAATCTGGTACTTATTCTAGTGCTATCACTTCTACTACTCTTATTCCTTCTGATAAGCTATTAAGAAGTGTCAATTACCTCTCTTGGTCAAGATCTGTTAAGTTATGGTTTCATGGCCAAGGATATGAAGATCATTTAACTACTAACACAGAGAATGTTCCCACTAAGGATAGGCCAGAGTTTAAGAAAATGGATGCTCTTTTATGTAATATGTTATGGCATTCCAATGATTCCAAACTTTTATACATCTATCAAGCATACGAGACTTGCTGTGGAGTTTGGAAAAGGCTAAATCTCTTTATACTAGTGATATCCAAAGATTTTATACTGTCGTTTCTGATATGGTTCATTTGAAGCAAGGTGCAGATATGTGTGAGTTTGTTGGAAATCTCATGCCTGTTACTAGTACTATTGAAGAACAACAAAATCAGCGAGATAAATTTATCATGGTACTAGGTCTTAGACTACCCTTCGACCTAAGCTATCCCATATTCGGGATCAAATCCTTACTAGTCCTGACATACCTAGCCTTGATGATCTCTCGGCTGCTTCAGGGCTCTTCTGGCACGACTTCTAAAATTTCTTCTGTTGAAAATTCTGTATTGGCATCTCAAACACATCTATAGAACAAGGGGGCGGATGTGTTGGTGCTCGAAACAACCGGCTTAAGTGTATTAGATTTTCATAAGTGACATCATACAGGAAAGCAGTGTTACACACTTCATGGCCGCCCACCTCGAGCTGCACATTTAGTCCAAACCAGTCTTTCAGGTTCCAAGTCTGATACATCAGAGGGACAAAATTCTCCCTCTTCTGTTTTTCCGTCTGGGTCTGATTTGGATAAATATCTGAAGTTTAAAGCTAATATGCAATCCTCATCATCATATGTTGCCTTTGTTGCTCAATCTGGTAATTCTTCTGTTGCATGCCTCATTCAATCTTCTTCTTGGATTGTGGACTCTGATGCTTATCCGATCATATTTCTGGTAACACACATCTTTTTACCAATCTCAACAGCTCTACCTCTTTTCCTTGTGTTACTCTTGCCGATGATGGCTCTAAAACAATAGCCAAAGGCGTTGGTCAGGCACAACCCCTTCCTTCTATTAATCTTGATTTTGTCCTTTTTGTTCCTTAGTAAACTTACCCGTGGGTGCCCATCTAAGTGTATAATTTCCTTTTTTGATGATTCTCTTTTTATACAGGCCCGAGGTACGGGTTGGATGATTGGCACAGGGCGTGAGTCTAACGGACTTTATTATCTCAGCAAGCCTACATCTCCAGTTGCCTGCATTTCTGTTGATTCCCCAGAGCTCCTACATAACCGTTTTGGTCATCTTAGTTTGTCTAAATTGCAACGCATGATCCTAAATCCGTCTCGCCTATCTTCTTTAAATTGCGAGTCATGTCAACTTGGAAAGCACTCTCGCAATTCTTTTCCAAAGTGCATCAATAATTGGGCTTCGTCCCCTTTCTGAATTAGTGCATAGTTCTGTTTGGGGTCCTAGTCGTGTTCTTTTTGTTTTGGGATTTCAGTACTTTGTAACTTTTGTTGATGATTATTCTCGATGCACATGGTTATTCTTGATGAAAAATAGTTCAGAATTGTTTAATATTTTTCAAAATTTTTGTGCTGAAATTCATACTCAATTTAATGTCTCTGTTAAAGTGTTGTGCAGTGATAATGCTCATAAATATTTCCTTGAACCGTTTGCTAAATTTATGTCTTCTCATGGCATTCTTCATCAATCCTCCTATGCTTGCACACCACAACAAAATAGAGTTGCAGAGCGTAAAAATCGCCATCTCATTGAAACAGCCCGCACTTTCCTCATTCATCATAAGGTTCCTTTCCGTTTCTAGGCTAATGTTGTTCTTACTGAATGTTATTTGATTAATCATATGCCTTATTCTGTTTTACAGCATAACATTCCTCACTCTGTCTTGTATCCAAATTAGCCTCCCTATCTTCTTCCCTTCCTCGTGTTTTTGGTTGCATTTCTTTTGTTCACAATCATACAACTAGACGAGACGAGCTTTCTGCCAAATCCATTAAATGCATCTTTTTAGGATACGACTTCAGAAAGGCTAGAGGTGTTATTGCCCAAACACTCGGTGATATTTCATTTCTGCTGATGTTACCTTTTTCAAGTCATCTCCATTCTTTGTTACATCTCTTATAGAGTCCACCAAAATCTCTCAAGTCCTTCTTATTTCTTATTTCGGTCCTCCACTTGTATCTTCCAATCCACCACTCAAGTCTAGTAACCTTCCAACTCCTAGTGTCTCTCCTCATCCCCTTCAGGTTTATCGTCGTCGTCCATGACCACAACCTCCTCCCAATCCTTCTGCAAGTACTACTGACATCGCAGATAACTCACCCCCTTCACCAGTACTCTCACCCACTTCGAAACTACCCTCAGATGACTCTTAGTTTCCTATCACTCGAAAAGGTACTCGTTCTACCTATAATTTCAACATATAGTGTATATATAATTTTGTGAAGTTATCATCGGTTATCTTCATCCCATTCTGCATTTGTATCTTCAGTGTCTGCTGTTTCTATTCCTAAAACTACCATTGAGGCACTTTCAGATCGAGGGTGGCAACAATCGATGATTGATGAGATGGAAACTTTACATTCTAGTAGCACTTGGAATTGGTTCAATTACCTCCTGGTAAATCCACTGTTGGTTGTCGATGGATTTATACTATCAAGGAAGGTCATGATGGTAAGATTGACAGGCTTAAAGCTCGTATATTGGCAAAGGGTTACACTCAGATTTATGGCTTAGATTATGATACATTTTCTCCGGTGGCCAAATTTGCCTCTGTCCGCCTATTTTTGTCAATTGTTGCCATGCGTAGTTGGCCACTTTATTAGTTGGATATCAAAAATGCTTTTCTCCACAGCGAGCTCCACAGATAGATGCATGACCCATGCATCTATCTGGTGGTTTATGTGGATGATATTGTCATTACTGGAGACGAGCAGGACTGATCAGGATAGAATCCTTCAGTTGAAAATTCATCTTTTTAGTCATTTTCAGACTAAAGATCTAGGCCAACTTAAGTATTTTCTTGGAATTGAGATGGCTTAATGTAGCACTAGTGTTTTTATCCCTCAAAAAAAGTATGCCTTGGATATTTTTGAAGAAACCGGTATGTTAAACTGCAAACCGGTTAACACTCCAATAGATCCAAATGTTAAGCTTCTACCATGTTAGGGGGAGCCTCTTGCAAATCCTAGACAATATCAACATCTAGTTGGAAAGCTTTATTGCCTCACTATCACCTGGCCAGATATCTCATTTGCCGTGAGGTAGTTGGTCAATTTCCAATCTCCACGTCATAGCCACTGGGATGCTACCGTTCGAATTCTGAAATGTATTAAATAAGCATACAGGCCAAGGATTGTTGTATGACGATAAAGGCCTTACTCAAGTGGTTGGGTACTCTAATGCAGATTGGCCAGGGTCTCCTTCAGATGCGCATTCTACTCAGCTTTCAGGATACTATGCCCTCATTGAGGGTAATCTCATATCCTGGAAGTGTAAAAAGCAAACTGTTGTTGCCAAGTCAAGTGCTGAAGTTGAATATCGTGCTATGGCTTTGGCAACATATGAACACATATGGCTAAAATAACTACTTCAAGAACTGAAGTTTGGAGAGGTTGGGCAAATGAAGTTGATATGTGATAATCAAGCTCCCTTACATATAGCCTGTAATCCAGTATTTCATGAGAGGACCAAGCATATTCAGATTGATTATCATTTCATCAGAGAGAAAATTCTGGGTGTATTTCTACTGGTTTTGTCAACTCAAATGACGAACTAGTAGATGTTTTCACAAAGTATCTCCGAGGTCCTTGAATTAGTTTTATTTGTATGCTCCAGCTTGAGGGGGAGTGATAGAATTAGTATATAGTATTGTACAGCGGTACTACACACAGTAATTGTACTTTGTAATTGTACTAAGGCCCAAGGCCCATATCGTCTTGTATATATAGACCCAATGTGCTCCCATAAGATAATAATATAGAGGTTAGTTTTTCCCATGGTGTTTCTCTCTTACTCTCTAACTTATCACATATCAATAGGCAAAATCAGCTAAAATGATATCACATAGTTCTTATCCAACATATTTGGAGAAATAGTTGTCATATTTAGTAGCAACCGTGTAGCTAAGTTTTGATACCTGAGTCTTGCAGAAATCAGTCAGCATCAGAGGCACCAATGGCTTCAGAGTTCATGGCTTGTATTACGTTTGCCATCCAACAATCTGCCAAAGGTAGTTTAAGCAATGACTCCACATCAAAGTGACAAAGGAATCTGCTATTTCTAAGGTAAAATCTCCTGCAAAGGAGATGAACATGTGGCTAATTACAGAATGGAATCGAGATTAACTCATTTTCAGGTAATGCAGGAGGCTCTCAAGCGTACTTGTTTTACACTAAAAACACCCATTAAATGAATAAGTAACCAATAACCTGTTGAGCCATAACAAGCTCCAGATTGGAGTATGAAACTCTAATGCACCAATTGTGCAATTGTGAAGAAAATTCTTGTCAAAGATGCATAAAAAGCAAGCATCACAAAACAATTCATGATAATAATCTGCCAACTATTTAACTGAATTATTCGTAACTCAATCCATCTAAGGTTCAGATTTGTCAATTTTTTGTACTACACTATTTAATATTCTTATACTACTTGGACAATGAGTTTATCTTCCAGCAGTACACAACCATCTTTAATAAAATTAAGGTTTAATTACACTTTACCCCCTTGAACCTACACTATAGTTGCACTTTGCCCCCTGAATTTAAATAATGTACACTTTGCCCCCTCTTAAAAGATTCCATCATATAAATAATTATAAAAAGATGATGTGGATATTTGTTCTAACAAAAATGTCCTCCAACAATTTGTGTTCAAAGCTAATCTACTTTTAATTAATTTCTAATGATTGCACATCTTCTTTTTATTTATTTATTTATTTTATTTCGGAACTATAAGAGAATTTTATGAATTGTCAAATTTCTTTAATCAACTTATATATTATTTTGTTCATTTATAAAACTAAATACAAAAAGGAGATTTTTACAACAATTTTTGGTTCATTTTCATTTTGCATGAACTAAACATGTTAACTATAAATTACTAAATTATTTTTTTAAATTAAAAGATATCTTATATAAGAATATAATTTCCATTTCATAATTAATAATAAGGTGTAAGAAGAATATCTTTTAACTAAATAAGTACATTTTTCTTTTCTTTTTTTTTTGTACAACATCAAAACACAAGCAAAATTTTTTATTTTTAATTTTTTTGCAAATTTTCTTTGTTAAGTATAAAATGTGTAAAAATAAAATCATTTATATAAATAAAAGAAATCTACTTACTTATTTATTTTTGTTATGTTAGATCCTACAAAAAAAAATTGAAGAAAAAGTATTGTAAGAGTACGCTCTATCTCATTTAGTTTTAGAAATGAAGAAAAATAATATATAATTTTATTAAGGAAAAATGTGATAAAAAATTCTATTATTCTTACGAAATAAAAATATATTATTTGGAATCATTAAAAATGAAATAAAAAGGAATATAATTTGTCTACAAATGTTTGAAGGGTAATAATGTCAAAGTAAATGTCCACATCATCATTTTGTAATTATATATATGATAGAATCTTTCAAAGGGCGTAAGTGTACATTTTTAGGGTTCAGGGGGGCAAAGTGCAACTGAGGTATAGGTTCAAGGGGTAAAGTGTAATTAACCCTAAAATTAAATAGCTTATACTTTGAAAAATTATGCTACTTTGAAAAATCATGCCTTTCTCTGCAACAGTTAAAAGTATCGAGCAGTATTATATACAGAAGAATACAACTGACATACATTTCGCAAGTACCTTGAGGCCAAATGTTAACACACTCAGTAGAAAGATGGATCAGTAGAAAGATGGATCCAAATAAAAGAGGAAGGGTTGAATACCATGATTCAGACATCAGCTCAATCAATTGCCATCAAAAATTATAAACCCACATGCCTATATCATTTTCCACGATCCCTATCAGCGAACTGATACCACTGGAGAAGTTCAGATGCAAAATGCCCTATGACTAAACTAAATTGTTTTCTGGTCCAATCACTGGAAGCGCCAAATCTCGTAATGTGATTGTTATTCTCCCATACCTAAAATTTCAGGACAATAAGCATAAGAACAGAAAAAAAAAATATATATATATATATAGTACCTGCTAGATATATGTACAAACTCTAGCAGAAGCGTCAAAACTTCATTAATACATGATAACATAATATGTCAAATTAACAATACTTGGAGTTGGGCCACAATTGCATACCAAGTTAGATGTTCGGTCATTATATTTAGCCCAAAGGAGAACTTCGATTGTTAATACAAACTTAAAAAAAACGATGCACTCCAGAAAGAGGAAGTTCCTTCTAGCACAGTTTGACTAGAAAATAAATGCTTTACTGAACTATTAGCAAAAGTTGACAGGCATATTGAGTGCCAAAATTTCAGAAGAGTGGAATCATTTAAGGTGTCACAAACAGGTTACTAATGGGTCTATACTTGTAGAACATAATATATATAGCATCATTTCACCCCTTGCGCCTAACAGTTTGCAACAGCTCCTATATGGTCATTGTGATAGTCTAGGACAAAAGATGCAATTTGCAAAGGTTTGAGTTTAAATGAAAATAATCAAAGAGATATGAACAAATATATACATGGACACAAGAAAGGCTACAGCACACACCTCCTATGTGTGTATGTGTGTGTATATTTATATTTGAACCTTTTACTTTCTGCCTTTCTGGGTAAGTATGTTAGTTAACAACCCCCCATTACTAGCGAATCAATTTATAAAGCATTGAATTTCTCCTCTCGTAATTCTGGATATGGAAATTTTCTAAACCATAAGATGCGACTGCAAATGTTCAAAATGTAAAAGTTAATAAGGCAGTTGACCGCAATTATTTCTTCCAATACAGCTACATAATTGTACCACTAACTCATGCAACAGCTGATATATGGTGGTAGCTCTACCAATGAGTTTATTGCAACAATTGCTATACGGTGGCAGCTTATTGATGAGTTTATTTCATGATATCAAGAATGTGGTATGAAATGAAAGATCCAACGCATATTGAAATAAATGCAAAACTTCTATCTAGCCGCACACTTCTATGATTCTATAAGAACCTTTCTATGAACACAAGAAGTAAAACAAATAAAAACCATGTGTCTGCAGTTTTGCAATTTTATGGCACTGCATCTCTTGGCCAATTTCGATAGTTCATGGAAATTTTGCAAAACAAAGGAATAAAGAAGAAAGAAAAACGTAAAACAAAAAATGGGCACAGATCGAACTAAATGAATCCCATCATGGCCCATTAGCTATTCAAGTTCATCTCCAATTTTAAGGAGCTTCAGGTAAAGCTCAAGCTTAGTGGATAAGATTTTATCTTATCATGAATTTAGTACTGAGCTTGGTATTATACTTTCAAATTGTTTTTATACACTGCAGTTCAATGGTGATTACGTTGGCAGGAATCCAACTCAATGGGGTCTAAAACATCAAAGGAGAACAAGCCAGATTATTCAACCCCAAAAAAGCAAGAAACTTGGTTCGATTTCATATAAATACAAATGTGCCTTCTAAGAGACTTGCCACGTCAAAGGCATGAAAGTGATGTATTACCACATAAATAGTTTCAAAAATTTATGGTCATGCCAAAAATGAAGCAGCCAGGAATCAAATCTCTAGCATGATAAATGGGCAGAACCTTATATCTGAGGGTTTAAAAACAATAAGAAGAGAAATCAATAAGGGTAATTTAAGCACAATCCAGTTTAAAACAGAACTTCGGGAAAGGGAGAAAAGAAATTTCAGAATCAACCAAGGCAACCTTGAGCAACTCCATTTGTAGGCCTGATTTGATCTTAGAAAAACAGTAACTTCTGATGGTTTTCATGCTTTAGCATTTCTAAAGCAAATTAGTCAAAGTGATTCCTTAAGACACTGTTTAAATAATGAAGAGCAGTCTGTTTAGAAGTTTTGAGAGATAAAAGATCACTGGGAAAAGCACCTACCACATTTTTTTAATTTAAAATAAACTAAAAGCTAAAATTTAAATAAAAACACATCAAAACATCTTTTTAAATATAAAAGGTTGAAATGAGCTTATTTTAGGCAGAGAACAGAGAGGCACCAAGTGCCTTAAGGCAAATACAATATAAATCAGCATAATCGCACAAATGAGATGATATTTAAAAGCAACTCAGGTAGAGGGAGAGAGAATTGACATAAAAGATTCAGGAAAAAGAGATGCAAGAATCTGTGTTTCTCTTTCAAACCCTAAAACTCATATTTGTAAGAAATCTTAAAACATAAACCCAAGACCTTGAATGATGATTGATGGAGTATAGACTGAAATGATGCCCAAAATACTAGAAGAATGTCACAGAAAGTAACACATAGTTTTGCCAAGATAAAAGAATAAAAGTATTCAAGTAGCATGCAAGAAAAGAAGGGTTAAAATCTAATACCACAGAGATCTAAAAGCTGATAAACAAATAAATAAGTGCGTATATATGTGTGTGTGTGTGTGTGTGTTTGTGTAAACACTGAGTTGCAATACCAGCATGAACCATTTCGGATAGCCCAAGTGTAAGTTTTCATGACACAGTAGTATCTTAGCAAAAAACCTACTAAAATTGTCCCGTTTCCCCAACCCGATCGCCCCTACAGCCCATTTCTTTACAAATCCTTCCTTATTTAACTAGAAGAATACAAGAAGCGCAATAAACATGCATAATGGCACATACTAAAAAATACATGCACAGAGAGAAGAGAAGAGAAGACAACACATGCACACATACCCACACGCTCACAATCACTCATATTCTGACAGACAATCTAGACATGCCATAGCATGGTCGCACAAGAAAAGGGAAAATTTCCAAACTTAGACTCATTCCTATAACCATAAAAGCTTCGAAAAAAATGCATTAATTTGACAAAGAATATGGCATTGTTGGTGAATTAAGAAAAATACAAGATTTGATCACCCCTGCATCAATGCACAGAATATTCTAGAAAATCAAACAAGAAAAAGTTATTCAGCCACAACTGGCAAAGCATACAAAAGCATGCATATCAATAGACAAGATACACTTCTTACATATTTTCAACAGAAACAACCCTGAGCTGGAGTTCATAAAGCAAAATTGAATCATGCTCTCAAACTGTAACAATTGCATCCTAAACATTTTCCAATGTTTTACGCATTTTTCAACCCTGAAACATTTTAGCAACAGGTTTAAGAAATCACTACAACTGAAGAAAGAGAGCAGGAAAATAGAATGTGCACAAAATGAAGCCTCTAGTCAACAATGAAATCATTATGATTGAGAAAGAAACAGCATTAACAACTATTGCTCATTCTCCAAGTATTATTTACCGAGGTCCATTTCAAAAACTAATTTTCTAAAAGGTGTAGCACATGAAACAGCTTTTGATATTGTGAAGAAATCCAATTGACAAGTGTCAACTACCAGCTGCATGATTCCTTATATGCCATTTCCCATCAACTTGAACCATTATTGAAATTATTAGCATAGATGACAAATTCAAATTTGTGCAACTGTATCATATTCACAAACAAAACCCAATGGGATGATTAAATATTAAGCCACAATCTGATACAGCTACAAGATGCTCTAATCATGTGTAGAACCATAGCAGCACCAATTTGTTTATTATACGAGAAATTTATTAAAGAAGAACCAAAAACATGCATCCTAAAACTTCAGGCAAAAATCCAAATTGTGCCTTTACTAAGTTGATAACTGGTTGTGTAGATGCAAATATGATTCGACAGTTTTCTCATGGAGATAAAGTTCTTAGGACAAAAATTGAAACATAAAGCAAACATTCTAAAAATCTAAAGACACTTTTCATTTAGCAATAGCAAAGCCAAATCATGTTAGCCCCTCGAGTAGATTAAGGGGTGAATACTGAATTAAAAACCTAAAGACACCCACCATTTTTCTCAAATAGGAGCAGATATGAGGCATAATAGCTTAAAGGAGAGACAATTGAAAAACAATTGCTGTACTGCTTGCTTATTTGAACAATTTAAATATCAGGTTCATGATTTAACTCAAATTCATGATATTCTAGGCCCAACTAGAGTTTAGTTTGAAATGTTACAAAGGTAAACTTCACTTTTTCTGCATGATGCATAATACATGACTTAAACTTCTGCTCCATGTTTTATTAGAACTTCACTTATCCTAATTGAACAATCTGATCAATAACAAAATGAGTGAAAGATAATTTCACGACTCGTACACCTACCATTTCCAAATTTATTGTGTGTTTTTTTTTTTTTTAATTTCCATTTCTTGTGTCATCAATGCAAAGAAATCATTTTTCCACATCTAGAAAGCTGGAAAAGTAAACAGCAATCATCTGCAGTGAACAAAGGAATCAATTATTCCAAGTTCAAAGAATGTCCAAACACTATGGTCAAAATTCACCTAGTTCAGTGGAAAAACAGTGTATATATTCTTCTTGTTCCTCCATTTTTCTCCTAGTAAGTAAAAATGGGAAAATGCAAAACCCATAGCTAGCTGGTTCTTTATAGAAGTATTATTCAGTAGTCTATTCACTTTCCACATTATCCAGTGTAAGAGGAAGGAGCTCAAGGATCACCGCATCTTATTCCATTGTAACAACTTAAGCAGTTTATATTAAGTTTAGTGTTACTAAAATGGTATGTGTTACTTCAGAAAAGCAAAAAGGGCATTGCCAGTTTGAAAAATTGGTTATTACTTAGATGCAACAATTGTGCCAAGTCCAAGTGACTCCTATATACATTAGAAGACCAGATATCCTCAGACATGCAAGTCAGAGTTCCATTATTCCAGTCAAAAGCATAAAAAGAGAGGTGCAGAACCCCAAATATCAGCTGTCATCTAGATATCCTCACAGGATTAAGAAACTCAACAGCATTGCTTACTAAAGCCTGAAGGTATAGGAAATAATTCAAAGCTGTCCTTAGCTTTAAAGTTGTGGTGGAGAATATTATATGAAATCATTTTGTGATAAGATAAGAGTAAATCATAAGGAACTTAATGTATCAATTAAAAAAGACATAAAACCTTCTTAAAGTATACTCCCAAACTTTTACATCCAAGTCCAGTTCCTTCACAAGAAATGCTACAGAACAGGGAAGAACATGGCTCACCACTTTCACTGAAAACAGGGAATATTCCATCTGTTCCTCCATATTCACCAATCTTTGAAATAAAGGAGTAGTATGTTGTGAGCCTAAGTTACTTGAACTCGGATACGGTTGTCGGGTACAGGTACATGTCTAGGTGTCGAATTCGTTAATTTCATAAATTGAGGATATGGGGAAACTCTAAAAGAGTCAGATGGTGCGGGTGTGCGTCTTGTATGCTTGCATATGTTAGCATAGTTAGAGTAGAAGTAATGCAATTTGATGACATAAACCAATTTAACATTATTTTATAAGCCCATTTTTCAAAAAATAACTATGTTAATGTGTAGTACTAAAGAATAGTGGTGCACTCAGAAAAAGAAGATATTAGAAGGATATAAGTATAATAAGATTTAGTGATTTGATATACAATTCTCATATGTTTCTCTCACATATTTAATCTTCCCCCTATCTTATCGGTCCTTTCATGTGATAAAGTCACAACCATGCCGGAGTCACTATAATTTTTGGCTTGGTAAAAAAGTCAAAGTACTCAATTGAAAGTTGACCATATGGACACGGATCCTACACCCACACCCATGTGGGCACGGCAAGACACAGGTACTCTGGGGTGAGAGGAGAGTCCATGTAACATAGCCAAGGACTGAAATCGAACTACCAGCATGAGTATCTCCCAAAGTTTAAACAAATGCATCCAAAGACACGCATGCATGTCTTAAAAATTAGAAGTACAGATGCACAAACATGCAGATATACCATCTATACATAGTTTTGGAGAAATATTATGCGAGTTCTAAATGTACATTCTTTTGAAAAAATAAATAAATAAACAGAGTACTTCAAATTCCTGTTAGCCAAAAAAAATGAAAAAGACACCAAAAAGTGATCTAACACACTTCATCTTCAAGTCGAAGGCAATTTTTATATCAGCAGAAAGATAGCTTTAATAACTTTTGTAACACTAGTTCATCCAACAGGAAAGTGGATGCTTGAGAACCATGATCTGCAATTTTTTCTGCTTAATTGTTTATCTAGAGGACTGGCACAAGAAAGGACAGCAAAAATGATATTTACTCTTGAGATAGAAGTGGAAAAAAAAAAAGAACATAAGGAGAAAATAACAAAAAGGGATAAAATAAACTGAACACAGCACAAGTATCAAAGGAATGAAGTATTTACTACCCAAGCTGAAAGAATCCCAGAAAAGCTTACGTTCACCAGTTCGATTTTCTCATCAATGATCAAAATTGGGTTTAGAATATCTAGAACCTGCATAAGTTATCAACAAAATCAGATATGAGAAAGAATAAGTCAATAAGTAAATCATTTATAAATATTCCTCAAAGAAGTGCATCTGGAAATAACCAATCTTGAGCATTAGTATACTATCAGAGCAATCTGAAGAAGCTTAGAAAGCTTGATTAAAGCTGCATTATAATATCTAAACTTTCTGCTTTCAGATTCAGTTCATAAAATTGTGCATGCATGCCAAAAATATTAAAGCACCTTTTTCACAAGTAGAACAGGCAAGCCAAATATGGCAAAGCATCGGCGCTACTTCTGCTTCTTCTCCGCAAGTTGACAATGCCTGCTGTGGCTCCCTCTCTGCCACGGTCCCACAGAAAAAAAAACCCCACGAGGGTCAGCTCTTTCACTCTTCTCTTCACAGGTTCCAGCGAGTTTTGGACTGGCCGGACCTCTCTAGCACACTCTCACTGAAAATTCCCCAAATCCCCTTTTCCTTCTCTCAAAAATTTCCATTTGACATTTTATCAAACACATTGTGAGCATGCAAAAGTTTCTGAAATTTCAAACAAAATACCCAAATTTTTTCTTTCTTTTCTTTTTTTTTTTTCCACACTTTTTGTTTTGCTCTGTTTCCTCCACCAACAGCTCACCCAACCCATTTTGAAAAGCAGACTATTGGCATATAAATCAAGAACTCACCCAACCCATTTTGAAAAGCAGACTATTGGCATATAAATCAAATCTAATTAGAATTTGTTAATAACTGGTTTAAAAAATTAGTAGTTCAATTTATAAGGGATTTATTTTCTAATTAATTAATGTCATTGTTAGATTAGAAATTGATTTAGTATGAAATTATAACCTAATTATAGTAGTCAAATCCAATAAAGAATTAGATTAGTTGGTACCTATACAAAGTCGTTAGTAATTGATTTTTTAGTTAAGAAAATTTGGGTAAACAAAATTTATTAAATAATATTTTCTCCTTCCGAATTTCGTCGTCTTTTAATTTGCACAAAATGTCTTCTGTTTAATACGCATGCATAATGCTTCTAATATTGTTAAATCAAAATGCCTGTTTATCAGAATCAATTGATGAAATCAGAGTGAGGTTTTGCATGGGTTTTCTTATTGTTATTTACTTCTTATTGGTTTCTTGGCTTATTTAAATTAAATATTAGTTTTTGTTTTAACAAGTGGTATCAGAGTTATAAGTTCAAAAGTTTGATCTTGGGATATTTTATAAAAAATTAGAGAAAAAGAAGAGTTCTAGACTGCTATTTTGGGCATAAAAATTGTTAGAGTACTCGAATTTTGACTATTGGACCACAAGAGAGCTTGTCTTAGAGCACTCGTTTGACAATTAGGGTATTGGACAATTAGGGTGTAACAAAATCGATCCTAATTGGGACTTTAATATGAAAAAAGAGATCATGTCGTGTTAAATTATTAGTAAATTATTAGTGTTGGACAACGATCATGAGAAAAAAAAATCGTTTCAAATTTATACTTGAGGAGCAAGGTGTGGCCAAGAAATTCAATAACAAAAAAAATTTCAAGGTACGTAAATATTTTTTGGTATTATTAGCCATGATGGGCAGAGAATTTATTAATGAAAATTTGAAATTTTGCATATGTTTATGGGTAGTTAAGATTTAAATGGGCAAACATCATGGAAGAATATTTGAAAGATATGATTTAGGTGATGCCATAAAATTGAGATTATCTAACCCTTTGCCAAAAGAAATTATGAAGAGAAAGGCAAAATTATGTTTCAAAATTATACATAAATCAATGGTTAAAATTTTTTTTGAAAGTGTTATTGTTAATGTTCAATCACCTGATTTTTTTTAGTCACTATATTCTAATGGAGTTTGCGAATGATGATTGTGATTGCAAATCTAAATTTGAGATGGAATGACAAGTTGATTTTGAAAAGGATATGTATGTCGATGATGACATAATTTGTGAAAATTTTTATGAATCTGAAAATTTTAATTTGCATTCATTATTTGGATTGATTGAGGATGAAGAATTTGTCATGGAAAAGATAAAATTGGCAATTGGATGAGGACGAGACGAAATTTTAAAGTGATTTGGAAGAGAAAGAAGGAAAAGAATTTAACTCATGATGTTTTTAAAAATATTATTAAGAAGAATAATGTGATGGATGAAATTGATTTTCTTGGAGTTGATGACACATTAGTTGGAGAAAACTGACCTTAAAATTGTTATTCAAGATTATGGTGGAGTGGACCAATTAATTGAAGAATGTGGTATTGAAAAATTTGGTGGTGCAAATTATGAAAAAGAAAACTACAATTTTTTTGGTTTTTTGAAATTATTTGGAGGATTATTGTATGAAACAAAATGTTGGTGTCTTCAATTGTGAATGGATAAATATGGATCAATTCATTGATCGAGAAGAATCAACCACCAAGTTATAGGCGAAATACAAGATCCGTCCACTTTCACATGTGAAAATGAAAATGAAAATCAATCATGAGTTAGAGTTGCACACCGTCTACATAATGACTGAAATTTCTATTGAGACCGTGGCTCGTGATGGCTTCGGATCGAATTTCACGAGGGCTTGGTTTAAGGGAGACAATGTTGGTATATATACCAAGTCTAATTAGGATTTGTTGATAATTGGTTTAGGAAATTAGTAGTTTAGTTTATAAGGGATTTTTGTTCCCTAGTTAATTAGTGTCGTTGTTAGATTAGAATTGATTGAGTATGGAATTATAACCCAATTATGGTAGTCAAATTCAATAAGGAATTAGATTAGTTGGTACCTGTATAAAGGCATTAGTGATTCATTGTTTAGTTGAGGAAAATTGAGTATTCAAAATTTATTAAATAACATTTTCTCCTCCTGAATTCCGTTATTTTTTAATTTGCGCAAAATGTCTTCTGTTTGATATGCATGCATGATGCTTCTAATATTGTTAAAACAATTGATCAAAATCAATTGATGAAATCAGAGTGAGGTAATGCATCGGTTTTCTTATTTTTATTTACTTGCTATTGGTTTCTTGGCTTATTTAAATTAAATATTAGTTTTTGTTTTAACACCGACCAACAAAACCTCCCACATTTTTTTCTCATTTAGCAACGAACATGATTTAGTATTCGTGTGCGGGCATATGAAGGAGTCATAAGAAGAAGAGGAGATCATTGATCGAACTCGGGTGAATTTGCCATCAAACATTTGCCATTTGGGTAATTTGGAGTTTAAGGTGGTCCTTTATTTGGTGAAAAGAAGGGACACATCTAGATGATCGTAGGCAAGGATCATCACTGGCATTGTTGCGTCTTGTAATACTAGAAAAATTTGTCATGCAGCCTTTGTTTGAAAATTCTACAGTCCTTTTTAGGAATTATTTTCTTGTGTTTTAAATGCTTGTACAATACAACACTATGTGATTTAAAAACTTGTACTGTACAATATTTTAAAACTAAAGGAATGGTTCTCTTAAGAGAACTGTAGAATTCTCCTTAAATTTGCTCCACATATAACTAATTAAAATTTGGGAAAATTCTACAGTCCCTTTTAGAGAATCATTCCCTTATGTTTTAAGGGGTTGCATAGTACAAGGGAATCACTATGCTTTGAAAACTTGTACTGTACAAGTCCTTAAATCCAAGGGAATGATTCCCTAACGGAACTGTAGAATTTTCCTAAAATTTGTTCCACATATAACTAATTAATGGAAAATTCTACAGTCCCTTTTAGGGAACCATTCCTTTGTGCTTTAAGGACTTGTACAGTACTGTTCACACAAATTTTGAAGTATGGAAAAATACTGAAATCAGGAACAAACAAAATAAGGATCAATTTGATTAATTTAAAGGTACGCAACTTATACACATGTAGATTTTCTTTTTTTTTTAATTGTGGAACAAATTTTAGGAAAATTCTACTCTAGATTGCGGATCTAAGGATGATAGACCTTCTTGCGACAATTTAGTGACCGGAAAAATATCTGTCGAACACTTGTAACGGAAAATTTGAGTAGATCTTGAGGAAAGACGTCTCTTGATCTACACAAAGGTTGAGTATTTGAACACTTGACACGAACAACTTGAAGATTAATCACTTGAAAACTTGGAACGACAAGACCTTGCAGGATTTCGAGGACTTGATGGTCGAAGAACTTGCAGAGCTTCAAGGACTTACGAGACTTGACGTATGCCGTATGCCGTAAAAATCTCTAATCTTCCTTCCCCCCTTTGTCTAAGGGAGAGTACCTTTATTTATAAGTAAAAATAGGGTTTCCTACCCCTAATGGGTTACTTGGAACTCAAGTCACCCATCACTTAAAATAAAATATTGGGCCGGTCCAGGACGTAGTCCAAAATACTTTAATGGACTTTAGTCAATTTAATTTACTTGATTGAACCCAAATCCAAGAAAATCAAATTATCACATCCCATGCATTATTGGGCCTTGCCTTGAATTTGTCATTTAAATTAATTAATCAAAACAATTATTTAATTATTGTCTTAATTAATAATAATTTAAAATTTTAACGTCTACAAATGCCCGCACTTCAAGGCTCGGTTGAGAATCCATCATCAAGAATCGAACCTGGACTTGAAGTATATGCATGTGTGCGGAACACGAACATCCCTTTTTTTCCTTGTATATGGGTTGACCCAAATTGGAGATTGCATTTCACAATGACGGCCTTATCAAGTCCACCGTACGAGACCATGTTCCAAATTGCATGGTTGATGGTCCATGATATACCAAATGCACCAAATCCAAGCCCTGAACTTCCAATTCCGTTCACAATTGCAGAATTACTCCACTGGACCTTTCTTGCTTTGTTATCATATTTAATATAACCATTTGCCAAATTTGCCTAGAAAACTTCTAACCAAATACAAATACTAGATTCCCTTTCCTATTTCAGCTTCACGAACCCAAGATGCACTTGCTTTGACAAATTTCTTGAAACTACCAAAATCAAAAGCAGCAGAACTTCCTCTTTTTTTTTTGGTCAAGCTTTCTAAACGAACACCCAACTTCTACTTCCAAAATCTCCGAAGTTCCGCAACTTCCAAATTGGTGATTACCCAATTCGTAACACTTCAAACTCTATTTAAAGACAACAATCCTTATCCACAAATTACATCTAGATGTGTTAAGAGACAGTAATCCTCCAAATAATTTCAAAAAACCAAAACTCAATACACTTTAGATGTGCTAATATCAAACTGGAATTTTTTTCATTCTTGATCTCTGTTTAAACAATTGAGTAACAATGGTGATGGCAATTCTTGTTTTGTGTGGCTTGTTTGCTGAAATTTTTGGCCTTTCTAATATTCAAACTTTGTAGGAATCTTGGTCTTGTGTTAGTGCACACCAACTGTTCGTCAAATTTACCAAGAGAACTTGCACTTGAAGAAATCATTCCCCTAGTTAATTTTAGGGAGGATTCTGCATCTTCAATTGGTTCAAGAGCTCTAGCCACTATTTTTTTTTCAACTAGCAGATCCTTACCGTGATTTTTTTTTGGCTACTTTGGCAACTTGAAACCCCAACATCCACAAGAAATCCAAGCTCTAATTATTGACACCTGCAAACGTTACTATCCTTTTGCTCATAAGGCATCCGGACATAATATCTTGTTGAAGTACATCACTGATTATTTGTTGTTAAATCATCAAGGAGCAATTAACTGTAACCTCATTCTGCTTTCTAACTTTTACTTTACTATTCCAATTCACTTTCTTTGTTATAGAAACTTTTGGCAACATGCAAATTAAGGATAGCGAAACTCCTGAACAATGCCTCCAACTTCTTGATGGCAAGCGAGGCTCGAGTGCTCACGACTTATCTCTACACACACTGCCACCTGCCATAGGTGACTTGGCAATAAAGATTGATCCTTTAGCTACGTCATCTCATCTTCCCGAGTGGTCGACCAAATCTGCGAAAGGAGTGATTGGCCCTTCTTCTTCTCTTACAAGCAAGGAAGTGCACGTGTTACTGTCTCACAATCATGATGGAGAGCAAAGCACCAACAAGTTTCTGCTTCCCTTTGCTCGAACTAATTTGGACAAAACTGCTTGGGATGCTCCGTCTTCTAATTTCGGCGAAACTTGTTACACAACGTGCTATTGGGAGTGGGCCGAAGATGTCCTCTCATCAAGGACACAGGAAGGTGCTCCTAGATGCCAAGATCTATGACGCCGTTCATGCATCTTTGTTCACATACGACTATTGCGACAACACCTTGCATGCCTTCCTTGAACTTTGGTGTCACACGACGAATACTCTGCATTCATCTACTGGCGAATTATCCATCTCACTTTGGGACTTGCGCAAGCTTGGTGGCCTTCCAATCCATGGCACTTTTTATGATGAAGTTGTTCCTTCAGCTGATGAACTTTGTGGCACTAGCGTCGACGGAAAATCTCGATTACCAGCAATGCTGCATTCATCTATTCTTGCCTTTCATAAACTTACAAAAAGTCGAAAGAGTTCGGATTGCTGACTGGATTCAATTTTGGTTTAAAGGCCAAAGTAGATATCAACCGCCCCCGCTTAGAGTCAGTAGGCGAAGAATTTCATCAAGCCACGGACAACTCACAATCCAAGTGGAATCATTGACAATGACTACACATTCAAGATTAATAATAAAGCCGAACAATTCCTAGATGACTTGGGAGTTGACGAGACTTCAAGAGATGAGACATACCTTGCTGCATTTTTGTCTTGCTGGATCTGCAAATTCCTTCTGCCACGTCACAAAATTGGCCACATCAGTCCCAGCGTATTTAAAGTGGCGAGTTTGATGGCTTGCGGACAAAAATTTTCCTAGATGCTGTACCGGTGTTATCAAGCATCTATAATGGCTTAAATGAAGTTGTCCATTCTTCCAAGCTGCGGGAATCCACTGCTATTTTTCCAATCCATTATTTGTATGCATGGATAGCTCACTATTTTGACGCCTACCATATGCATGGAAAATTTAATTGGACAGCCTTGCCTGACTCTTATACACATGAGAAAATGGCCAAATTCTTCACTGCTGACGAGGCGAGAAGTCTCTTCCTAAAGATGAACCCATCAATTCTTCCTAGCTTATGCTTGGCTCAAGAGAAGAATCGTGTCTTGGTCGACAATGGAGATTTATCATCTTCATGGATAGACTACTTTATTAATAGCACTCGTTCATGTTACTTGACTCTTCGTTTGAACAATGTTCATATTGTTGAGCCGTATAATCCTTGCAGGTTTAGCCGCCAGTTTGGCTTTTGTCAGGATGTTCCTTACGACTTGAAAGAAAAGCTCCCTCCTTATTCATTGGTGGACATAATGCAATTGTGGGAATCTTCCACTCGTGTGGCAACACAATCTAAGATAACTCTACCGGCTCAAAAAGTAAGCTTCTTTGTTACAAAAGATTATCATCATTGGTGGTCAAGTAGATCGAATGAAGCTCCTAAACACACCATCAAGATTAATTTGAAAAAGAGAAAAAGCATCGAGTCATGTGCACATTTGACACTAAGAGTGATGTGGCTATTCATTCTTCACATGAGCACAAGTCGACCAAAAGGAGTTGTGCTCAAAACCATTCTTCTGTGCATTATGACACTGGAAAGGGAGATATTGTGTACAAGAGGTTATTGTCCAAATACGATGCAAGGGAGACGATTATTTGGCTGATTCGTTGTTAAAGAAACTGAGGCAACCCCTACTCAAAATTCAAAGGGCAACTTGACGGAAAAAGAGGTGAATGCACCAAATGAGGAACAACCGTCAGAAGCAGTGGTAGCTGTGTCAGCAAATGGTAGAAAAACACCACTAGTCATTTTCTCGCCCCAGGCTCTTAATGCGACAATTGGAGACTTAACATGCCACAACACTTTTGACAATGAGGAGTCAAGTGAAAGTACATCCGGCCATGATCGCCCCTGGAACCGACCCAAGAAAGGCAATAAAGGAAACAATGCATGAGACTTGGATATGGCTATCAATGATTCAAGCACTCATTCAAGGCGTACCAAGCTCAATTGTACCATTGGAGCAACTTGTATCAATATGTTGTTATTTCATTTAACTCCTTTTGCCCTCATGCTCCTTTTTTTATCGTAATGTTGATATTGACCCTATACTTGTCCTAAGATTTCATTTTTTTCCTTTTATTCTCTCTTTTCAGTTTGATGATCATGAGCAAGAGTATGTATCCATGTTATGGAGGAATCTTAAGCAGCAGATTTCAAAGACTTCCTTAGAACACATGTCCTATCTAAACAAACATGCAACAAGGTTTCTTGAAGAGATGGGGAGCAAAACGGACATCTCGGCTCTGCAAGGTCTAATCAAGACATTCTTTGAGAATATAGAGACATACAACTCTGTCAAAAGGCATCATTTGATGGAAAGATGACTCAAGAATCTTACGAAGGACTTCTTTCAACTACCCAACAAAACTTGTGCACCATTGAGATGCAAGAACAAGAGCAAGTAAAGAGTGTAGAAGACTTGGAATCACAAATAACACAACTTGGGAACAAGGAAACAGAGTTGAAAGAGCAACTTGAACACCTATGTGCTTAGAGGGAGGAAAAAACCATGGTTCTTAATCAAAGTAGAGAAATCCTTAAGAAAGCTCAAGTTGAAGTCGCCGGATTGAGAAAAGAGATCCAAAAGATAGAGAACACCCCACGCCTATCTGAAGAAGATGTGAAGGTTTTAGGCAAAATGGAACGTCTGCTTGAAGAGGATCAAAATGAACTTTCAAGCTTTCAATTTTTTGGATAGCTCTTTTATTTATTTATTTATTTTTGCGGCAACTTTATTTTGGACAAGTAGGAAAGGATTAGTCTTGACATATTTCTACTTTGGCATTGCTGATGTAATAAAGAGCTGTAAATTTACATGGAATAAAAATGTCCTTTCTTTCAAATTCACATGTGTCTTTTTTTTTCAGCAACTTTGTTGACAACTCACATACCAAGTAGCCTAAGCCAAAATGGAAATTTGATGTTGATGTGACTGAACTTGAAAGTAACTTTCAAGTTGCCTACGTATCCCAAAAGGAAGGAATCAAGTCATCACGTAGTTCAAAGGATTTCAATGCCGTCCACAGTTTTAACTCATGCAGGCCAGGAGTTTTTTTTTTTTTTTTTTTAATGCCATTCACAGTTTATACTCATGTGGGCGAGGAGTTTTGTGCTGAGTCAACCTTCAAGCATGAAACCGCTTTAAGAACTTTCCGTTGATTGGGCCAATCTTAATGCCATCCTTATCTACCAGTTTATACACACCATGAGAGTAAACTTCTTGAACCACATGAGGCCCATCCCATTTTGAGGTAAATTTGTTTTCCATGTGACGATTGGTGACAATTGGCCTTCTTATTGCAAGAACTAAGTATCCAACTTGAGAAAAGTTCGCGGCCGCACTTTCTTGTTGAATGCCTTGGACATTCGAGTTTGGTAACACTCAAGTTGCTGTTGAGCTTGCAATCTCTTCTCATCAAGAGCTTCAAGTTCTTCCAGTCGCAAATGAGCATTGTCTAGATGTGAGAGAGTCAATTTGAATTTACCTGAAAATTATACACATTCTAGATGTGTATAAGAGACAGCTTCATTCTGTCTGTTTCAAGCCATACTGTTGGCCCCAAAAGACAACCTAAGAGGGGGTGAATTAGGTTGTCTGTAAAAACAAACCTTTTTATGTGCTTAATAGAAATTCAAACTTTATGCATCAAATGAAAACTTAAGCACAAATGAATACAATAGATATTCAACAATTTAAGGTTAAAGAATAAGTAAGAATATTGAGATTTAAGAGAATCAAACCAAACTCCCAAGCTTCTCAAGCTAGGAGCTTTCAACTACAAAGAGCTTCTTACAAGGCAACTACCAAGTTCACAACTTGAAGTTCAGCCATTCTAAAAGTCTCTTCAAAGTAGGTGAGACAATAACCTCTTGTACACAAATGAGGATCACTCTTGCTCACACTAATTTCCTTTAGTTGAGCCAAGAGTTTTACACTCACAACCTCCCTTTGTTACAATTGTTATCTCTCCACTCTAACACTTGAAGAACTCTTACACTTCTAAGCTCTTTTCTCACTACCTACACTATTACAACACTTGTACCCACTATTTTTCCCAAATAGCTCAAGAATTATATGTAATCAATGTAGAAGTCTCTTTACACTTAAATCAGACCTAGGGGTATTTATAGTTGCCAAAAAATAGCTTCCAACAACTTCCCAACGGCTATTTTCGGCACATGAAATGTCTCTTATACACATCTAGATGTGTATAAGAGACATCGGCCGTCCGAAAGGTCCAACGGCTAGTTTTCCAGTAAAGAGAAAATCGGCCGTTGGGAAGTTGTACGGACATGCGTCCGATCGGCGAAGTCTTCTGGCAAAATATCGGACGCTGTTCTTCGTCCGAGGCTTGCTTCAATTTCTTTGTGTCGGACAATTATCATCGTCCGAAGCTTCTCAAGTTTGTTTTGTTCGGACGATCATTTGCGTTCGAACAAGCCTATTTTTCTGCACACTTGTAATCAAACCATTAGTGTGATTTGGTCATCATCAAAACATGATTAACATAACTGGGGTTCAACAAATACAACGTGGCTTGTGTAGGTGTCCTGAAAGTTGTCCTATAAGCCCAAAGCGCTTCGCCGATCCTGTCATGCCAATCTTTCTTGGATTTAGATACCACTTTCTTTAGTAAATTGCATAATCTATAAAGAAAGACTAATCCTTTCCTACTTGTGCATTGTACATTGAAGAATTATGCTGCTTGAATTTGAATTGGGCACACAATTGGTTCATCAAACTATTGTAGAATGGTTTTTCATTATCTGTGATGATGTATCGAGGAACACCATACCTAAAGATAATAGAGGTCTTGATGAAAGCGACAACATTCTCCTTCTTTACTTCTTTTAACGGAATAGCTTCTGCCCACTGTAGCTTCATCTGCCTTTGCCAAGATGTAAAGATGGCCTAGCGAAGATTTAGGTAATGGACCAACCACATCTAGACCCCATGCATCAAAAGGCCATGAAGCTACAGTAGGATGTAACGGCTCTGGCGGTTGATGAATCAAATTTGCATGAAGTTGACAAGCCTCACATCTTCTTGCATAATTTAGGCAGTCTCTTACCATAGTCGGCCAATAGTAGCCCATTCTCTTCATTCGAAAGTGAAGCTTTGGCCCAGATTGATGTGCCCCACAAATACCTAAGTGCGCTTCCTCCATCGCCTCAGTAGTCTCTGGCCCATGCAAACAACGTTGAAAGTTTCCTTCATAAGATCGACGATACAATGTATCTTTGTAAAGCACGAATCTAGGGGATCGACGCCGAATTTCAGTTCGATGTCGGAGATCTTTCGGTAACTTTCCATGCTTCAAATAATTAATTAATGGTTGTCTCCACAGAGACTACTTCCAATTGATCGCATTAAGAGCCTAGGGTGAGTTGCTGAGTGGTGCCAGAGCATCTGCCATGCGATTTTCTTTTTTAGGAACATGCTCTAAAGAAATACTGTTGAATCGTCCCACCAATTGGGTAGCATAATGAAAGTAAGGAAGCAAGTCATCTTTCTTCACATCATATTGTTTCAATACTTGACTTACTACTAACTTAGAGTCTCCGAACACCTCAAGCTCCAGAATATTCATTTCTACTGCCATTTGAAGCCCGATAATCAAGGCTTGATATTCAGCTACATTGTTAGAGCATAACTCAGTCAGCACCACCGAAAATGGAAGAATAAATCTTTCTGGCGAAACAAACACAATTCCTGCCCCCTCTCCAGTTGATCTAGCTGCACCATCAAAGAACATCATCCAAGGCTGTCTCTTCTTATTCCTTTAAAATTCTAGGGGAATACTTGATCTCATTCTCGGTTAGTGAACGACTTAGGTAATACAATGCTCTTTCCTTTCCTTCTTCATTCTCTTGTGCCAAGAGTGCACCTACAGACTTTTCATGTGCCGAAATATATAGGATTAAAGGTTTTCCTGGAATAGGAGCTCCAAGTACAGGTGGGTTCAAAAGGTACTTCTTGATGCTCTCAAAGGCATTTTTATTTTGGCAAGACTTGTCCCATCTAAACTCGGCATCTTTCCTTAACAAATGATTGAATGGTTGACAACGACCAGCGAGATTAGAGATAAATCTTTGAATGAATGCTAGATTTCCTTGAAGGCTCCTTAGTTCTTGCAAATTTCTCGGCGCAGACATCCGTTGTATAGCATTAATCTTGCTTGGGTCCACCTCTATACCACGGTGTCGAACAACAAATCCAAGAAATTTTCCAGAAGAAACGCCGAATGCACATTTGAGAGGATTCATCTTTAAATTGTACCTCCTCAATCGCTCGAACACAATTCGAAGATCCTCTAAATGATTTGCCTTTTTCATAGATTTGACAACCAAGTCATCTATGTAACACTCGACCTTCTTATGCAACATGTCATCAAAGATGTTCTGCATGACCCTTTGGTATGTGGCACCTGCATTTTTTAAACCAAAGGGCATCACCTTATAATAGTATATCCCCTTAGGAGTGCTAAAAGCGGTACATTCTTCAGTGCATTCATCCTTCGGTGCCATTCTGATTTGATTATACCCAGACGATCCATCCATGAAAGACAAGACTTCATACCCCATGGTAGCGTCAACCATGAGCTCAATGATAGGTAAAGGAAAGTCATCTTTTGGGCATGCCTTATTTAAGTCTCGAAAGTCAACGCAAATGCGAATTTGTCCATTCTTCTTCTTAACAGGCACGATATTCGATATCCATGTTGACGTCTACTTTGGGGAATGAAGTCCAATATTCGATGAGGCTATTTACTTCGACTTCAATACGAGACAGGGTCAGGTAGAAACATGAAGTTGTGCCTGTTTTACCGGTCGAGCACTGTCTCTTATACACATCTATGAACTGCAAATTTGGGTCTAATCCAGGCATTTCTTTATACGTCCATGCAAAAACATCTCTGTATTCCAAGAGCAGGTCAAAGTAGTCCTTCTCTTCATTGAAATTCAAAAGTGCACTAATAAAGATTGGCCGCAGGCCATCTAGAGTTCCCAAATTTAATGCTTCTTTGAGATCATCGATTGTTGCTTGTCCCCCATCTTCTAGTTGCGGAGGTGCATCTTCAATCCCATATCTTTGACTAACCGTAAGATCTTCTTCCACTGAGATATGACGTAAGGTTACCACTTCTTCTTCATTATCTTCACCAACAGAGCCAGTATGAACAATTGTCCGCCGCTTGAGTATCAAAGAACCTTCAATAAGAATTTCCCATGTTTGTTGGCGTTTCATACGTGACGGGACAATACTTCGGATTTCTTTATTATCCTCATCCTTTAGAAAACTTTCACTATCAGAGTCACGGTATCTTTTCCCTAGTAATGTGGACTTTCTTGCCCCAAATCGATCAAATACAGAACCTAGTCTATTAAAAACTGACTTGCGAGAGCCATCACTGCTGCCACTTTGAAGTTGCAAATGGGGCCCCAATCTTTTAAATATCAAAGAACATGAAAATGGTTCCCCAATACGATCAAAGGCGGATACTTGAGCTTGTGACTTCTTTTGCACTGTTAGTGTCATTGTTTTCTTCTTCCACAGCAATGTGTTGGGTATTGGCTGCATTTCTTCTCTTCTTGATAGATATCCTTACGGGCTAGATCGGTATAAGAGACACTCCCGATCTAGGAGTATTGACATGGTATTCTTGTTCCTTCAACTTTTTTTGGGTTTCATTGAGTTCATGAATTCTTTCACCAGTTACCTCCGGCACTAGTTCACCTAATTTGGCAGGGCTCGAGAAATTATATCCAGACTTCTCAAGTAATTTGTAAGCCTTAGCATCAAAATTTCCTTGAACACTTCTGTTGGAAGGTGAACCCGTCCTAATGGCTGCAATTTTTGTGAGGGAACTTACACAATTTTGTTCGATCACTTGAGGAACCTTTTCTTGAACGAAGGGGGATTGCCCTTCTTTTCGTTTTGATCGAGGTACGTACCGAAATACATGAGGAACTATTGTAGATTCGACATTCTCTTTTCCTTTTTGAGGTGTTGAGGCAATTATAATACCTGCGAGCTTCTGATGGGACGATTCCACATATCCATCCAAGATAACAGATACTCCATCTAACCTTTCTTTTGCGTCGCCACTTCGAATCTGGCGTTCTTTAGAAGCGAACACCTCTTGTTTATTATTGCAGTCGACATACAATTTTGCGTCAGCAAAATGTGACTCTGCTTCTATGAATGGTTTGATGTCAGCACAAACCCTCTCCGCAATTCCATTTCTCATGTATTTAAAACATTGGTGAAGAGTCGATGATACCACCCTATTTTCATGCACCCAAGGCCTTCCTAGCAACATATTGTAGGACGTCCTTGCATCTATCACATGGAATAGAGTACTAGCCTTTAATTCACCTATGATCAAGTCTAGACGAATCATCCCAATTGCTCGTTGGCCTTCTTGATTGAAGCCCTGGATCGTTAAGCGACTTGCAGACAAGTCATCAAGTGAAACACCAAGCTTTTTCATAGTTGACTTTGGCATGATGTTGATAGCAGAACCACCATCGATGAGTATGCGATTTACCTTTTGCGAATAATCTTTGACGCAACCCGAAATGAAAAGAGGACGATTATGTGACATCGGTCCTAACAAAAGATCTTCGTCGGTAAAAGTAATGGTTGCACAATCTATTTTTGGACAACTACTCTTTGGAATAGGTTCTTCAAAAGTACTATTTTTACCGTCACATTCTTGAAGAACGTCTACAAGCAAGCGCCTAGCCTCTTGCTGAAGCTTGAATAAGCTATGAATAATTGATTCTAGTGAAAATAGATCCAATTCCACGGAAGAGCCATTATCTTTTGTCGGCTTTGCCAGAATATCAACTTCTTTGGTCACATCCTTGTCCTCAATTTCTATTGAAGACGTCATATTGACATTTTTTATTTGGTCTTCCTTCAAGAACCCTTTTGGAAAATATTCTTCAAGTGTGATTGGCATATGCCCTCTTTGAGCATTCTGATCATCTTTCTTTAAAGAGGTCTTACTATGAACCATAGAATCTTTGGCGCCGATCTTCTTTTTTGGAAGTCTACAATTAAGATTCAAGTTTGTTCTCTCTTAGGACTTCGTCGTCATTTCCTTCTCTTAGTGACAAGAATCCATTCTTCATCTTCTTGGGCATTTGGATCAAAATTTCTTTCACATTTATCTCTTGACCTCTCTATACCTAGGCAAACTTGAACTGGTCTAAGGCTCCCGAATTGTAATAGAGTTGTTGCCATATGCGAAGGAAATATTGTAGGACTATTCATGGGTGGAGTGTCAAGTCTCTTGGGTGAAAAAATGGCATTTGCAAGGTTTGATCTGCTACATCTTCTATGTCGAGGATAATCCTTCCCTCCCTAGCCAATCTCATAATTTTGTCTTTAAGGACGAAACATTTTTCTACCGGATGGCTGACTATCCGATGGTACTTGCAATACTTTGGATCATTAACCTTTCCCATCTCTTCGATGCGTTTCGGCTCAGGTAACTCAAGGGCAATTTTGTCTCAAATGTGTATAAGAGACAGACATCTGAGTCTGGAAGATTTGTGGAAAATTAAGAGATTGAGTTCAAACTCTGTAACCAGTACACATCTAATGTGCCGCGACTCACTATTCTTATTAACTTTGCCCTTGTCATTTGAGGAGATTCTAATTGGAGTCGTATTCACCATCATAGCCTCTTTGTTATTTCCGTTCTTTATAAACTTTTCTATTTTCTTCACGTCTTTCTTCTCATTTTTCTGCTCTTCAATTGGGACATTCATGCCATGATTAGTAATGCTTAACTCCAAGTCATGCACTTTAGTCGCCAATTTATCGAAAGTTGCAGGTTGGATCCCCTGAAGAATATAGGATAGCCCCCAATGCATACCTTGTATGCACATTTCAATAGCAGAAGTCTCGGATAGTTTGTCTTTGTAGTTAAGGCACAGAGTGCGCCAACGATCAATGTAGTCGATAACTGCTTCATTCTTCCACTGCCTTGCATTAGTAAGTTCGGTCATACTAACAGTTCGACGCGTGCTATAGAAACGATTCAGAAACTCGCACTCCATAAGAGACAGGTATACTGGCGCCCAGCTGTCAATTAACTCAGGCTCTAAGTTCGTATACCAATCAAAAGCATTACCCTTCAAGGATCTAACAAACTGCTTTACAAGAAGGTTACCTTCAGTGCCAGCATTATTACATGTCTCTATGAAGTGTGCAATATGTTGTTTCGGATTACCTTTTTCATCGAACTGCTGGAACTTTGGAGGTTGGTAATTAAATGGCAGCCTCAGACTATCGATCCTTTTTGTGTAAGGTTTAGAATGAAGAATAGATGATTGTGACGGGCCACCAAATTGAGCTCTCACGGAATTAACTATCATGTCCTGAAGTTGTTTGACTGAAAGAGAGGCTACAGACATAGGTTGTTGATCATCTTGAAAAGAAGCAGATTTGTGGGGATTCTCTTCAATATTTTTACCTTTAACGATCGAGTTGTCACTATTTTTTAGGCTAGATTCTCCCCCACTGAGAATTTCTAACTTGTTCATCAATTTTGCAATTTGCAAATCTGTCTCTTCAACGATCTTTTTCTAGACAAGTCATCGATCGTCATGGACATGTCGCTCACTTGTTCTTCCAAGTGTGAAGCATTCGTCACCATGGATGGCATAATATTAGATTGTTCAAAAGTGATGCCTTTAGTGTTGATCCTACGCAGACCTCCATTTGGTGCCTTAGAACTTGGAAGATTAACTGCAAGCGAATCCGAAACGTTGCCCACAGAAGAGGATCCATCACACATATCATGGAAGCCTTCCTTTGTAGTGAATTGGCCGGATGCAAGTGGCTCCAATGAGATTGCATAGCGCCGGTCACTTGTATCCGTACTTGCAATTTTTTGTTGGACTATCTTAGTAGCGAGCGCTTTAACTTTAGCGCGGGTCATTGGTCTAGAGTATAACTCTACAGAAGAAGTCTCGGACGAGATGTTATTCTGGGCAGACTAATTTCCTTGTGCAGCCATGAAACTTTAAGGGAAGAGATGAAGGGCAGAGTTGGTCCCACTGGGCGTGCCAAAAATTTGTTCACACAAATTTTGAAATATGGAAATAATACTGAAATCAGGAACAAACAAAATAAGGATCAATTTGATTAATTTAAAGGTACGCAACTCTGATTTTGTATATTTTCTTTTTTTTTTAAAAAAAAGAAAATACTCCCTTGATTCTTGCTCCTCTAGATTGCGGATCTAAGGATGATAGACCTTCTTGCGACAATTTAGTGACCGGAAAAATATCTGTCGAACACTTGTAACGGAAAATTTGAGTAGATCTTGAGGAAAGACGTCTCTTGATCTACACAAAGGTTGAGGATTTGAACACTTGACACGAACAACTTGAAGATTAATCACTTGAAAACTTGGAACGAAGACCTTGCAGGATTTCGAGGACTTGATGGTCGAAGAACTTGCAGAGCTTCAAGGACTTGAGAGACTTGACGTATGCAAAAAAAAAATCTCTAATCTTCTATGGTTCCTGTCTCTTATACACATCTAGATGTGTATAAGAGATCTACTCAAATTTTCCTACCCCTAATGGGTTACTTGGAACTTAAGTCACCCATCACCTTAAAATAAAATATTGGGCCGGTCCAGGACATAGTCCAAAATACTTTAATGGACTTTAGTCAATTTAATTTACTTGATTGAACCCAAATCCAAGAAAATCAAATTATCACATCCCATGCATTATTGGGCCTTACCTTGAATTTGTCATTTAAATTAATTAATCAAAACAATTATTTAATTATTGTCTTAATTAATAATAATTTAAAATTTTAACGTCTACAAGTACAATACTATATGTTTTACAAACTTGTACCGTACAAGTTCTTAAAGACAAGAGAATGGATCCCTAAAAGGGATGGTAGAATTCCCCCTAATTTAATTAGGATTTTTTTTTTTTTTTTTTTTTGAATCTCGTTATTTTGTAAGAGAAAATAATATGGGATTGCAAGACAGTTATACAGATTTTTACCCATGAGTTATAAATAGATTGGGAATTTTTTTAATTATAAAGGGGTGGGGTTAAAATGATAATGTGGCAAGTTTTAATTGATCATCCAAACAAACCCTTGGTCAGTTTTATCATGAGTTACTTTAAATTGTTGTAATAATTATTTGGGTTAAATGTAAACCCCCCCTAAACTTACACCTCAGTAGCACTCTGCCCCCTCAACTTATTTAATAAGCACTTTACCCCTATCCCTTACTTCTTTATGTTTTGAGACAAAATTGCCCTTACTATTGTAATATTTTTTCATTTTTTTCTCTTCTTACCAATTTATTTATTTTCTCTCTCATATTTTTCCTTTATCTTTTTACTCATTCTTTCTTGCTACTATTAAATTATTATACTAAAAGTAATTAGTTAGTTAAAAACTCTTTTTTTTTCTTTACATATTTATAAATAATTTATAGATTAAATAAGTTTTTTAATTCAAGCAACACATATTAAATAGTATAATATAGTTTTATGAGTTTTACAAATGCTATAATTAACAAATAAACAAACTATAAAAAGATAAAATAATTTTTCAAAAAAAATTACAATATATATATTCTAAGTATGCAAACCAAAAATTTTCTTTGTACCATATCATTCACGGGTCATATTTTGGTTGAATTTACCGTAACTCCAAAATCCCTTATATTAGACAGCCTTAATTTTTTCTTACTATATTTTTTTTGATATTACACCGTAAATAAAATTTTGTACATATTTTTTCATTCTATAATTTTATTTGTATACTATAAATTTTTTAATTTCCTCTAGCTCAAAAATTTTATTTTTTATTTATTAATCTTACTATTAATAGTTAATCACAGACTTTATATTACAACAAGGTATAGTTATTGTATTATATTTATTGCATTAAAGGATGATTAATCTATAAATTAAATTATTTAGGCACATGTGAAAATTTAGAACTTTAATTAATTAATTATTAAAAGTTTAAGTAATTATTTAGTAGTAGTAAGAGAGAATAATATACAAAGAAAAATGTGATAGACAAAAGAAATAAGAGGAAAAAATGAAGAAAAAAAGAAAAATAATAATAATTAAAATAATAGGGGTAATTTTGTCTCAAAATCCATAAAAGAGGGTGTAAAGTGCTTATTAAATATGTTGAGGGGGCAAAGTGCAACTGGAGTGTAAGTTCAGGGAGATTTTTTGCATTTAACCCTAATTATTTTAGAAAAAAACTTGCCTTGGTTTGGTCTAAAAGTTTATCTGTAAATATTGTGATTAGAGTTGTAGATAAACTCAATCTACTCGACTTGGTAAAAGTTTGTTTGAGTTCAGATTGTCAATAATGAAGCAAAACTTGAACAAAATTTACAGCCATTAATTTTTTATATTCAATTCGAACTCGCTCAATAAGTTGAAAATTTCAAATTTATATGTAAAAATTTCAACCTTCTTGAGTTCGATTCGATTTTGGCTTAATAAAAATTCGTTTGAATTTTACTCAAAAGATAAACGAGGCAAACTCGAACAAAATTTCAATCTAGTTAAAATAATTAAACAAATTTGAACACTAAGATGTCCAATTTGTTTAAGTTCATTTACACCTCTAATTGTGGTCACATAAGTATGAATGTGATATCATATGATATACTCATGGGTATGCTGATGTTATTTGACATCACATGACCTATTTAGCTTGTTTAATCTGTACTAGTGATTAGTACACACTCTATATGTGTGCCTTTTTTAAAAAAAAAAAATTAATAAGGTAGAAAGGGAAAGTTTTAAAATTACCTTAGAGGTGTATATTAAGCAAAATATTGCATGATATTATATCAAAAGTAAGAACCTATCTTTTGATGTAATATATCATATATATATATATATATATATATATATATATATATATATGTGATAATTTGATTTTCTTGGATTTGGGTTCAATTATAAAAAATTGAGATGTGTATTTACAAAATTTTACTTACATCTAGATGTGTATAAAGACATATTATCATAGTTATTTGTTTATTTGTGTCGGATAGCGGGTTCAACCGAGTTCAAGAAACAGCTATTAACCGAAATAAGTTGCTTATCTAACCGGATAAGAAAGGGGACCGTTGACTTTTCAAACATGGCCCGGCAGTTTAACTGAATAAACCGAGAATTCGGTTGACTTAACCGCGATCCTCGCAGTTGCATTGAAGGAGCAACCAACGCCACTGGACCACCTTGCTAATGGTGATGGTTTCTACTTCTTTTTTTTATAAATTATTTATCTTGCTTTTGTTGTAACTTTTCTTATTCTAAATAAAATAATTGTTGATTTTGTTTTCCAAAATTAAAACTACAAGTATACTAAATTAAAAAAATATTTGTTTTCCAATTAATTATAAAGACATAAATTAGCAAAACAAATATTATATTTTTTTTACAATAACAAAATATCCTAATATATTATACCACTAAAATTTTGTGAATGAAATATATTATAAAAAATCTAAAAAATTGGGCATATTCATATAAATATAATATTATGGCATGATAAGTATCTAAGAAATAATGAAATGATAATTAACTAAAAAGTTAACATGATATTTTTATTAGTTTTTTATCACATGTCATGTATTTAAAATTTTTAAAGTCACATTATTATTATTATTAATAAAATAATAAAATTAACGACCTGCTGTTTGAACCAGTGACTCACTGGTTGAACCAGTAACCCGTTGATCCACCTCTCTCACCAAGTTCCTCTCCAGGTTGGGTTTAATAACTATAGAAAAATTCTACCGTCCTTTTTAGGGAACCATTCCCTTGTGCTTTAAATGCTTGTACAGTACAACACCATGTGCTTTAAATGCTTGTACAACACAATACCATGTGCTTTAAATGCTTGTATTGTACAAATTTTTAAAGTTAATGGAATGATTCCCTAAAAGGGACTGTAGAATTCCCCGTAACTATGAATACTACCATAACTAATAGACAAATAGGTCAATATATTTGATTTTTATCCAATAAATAATTTGCACGTTTAGAATTTCTACAAATATTTTGAGTTATCCTAGATGATCAAATTCAATGTGTGTACATATTCTTCATATTGAGTAGTTCATATATCTTGAATTTATTATAACTCTTATATAGATTACAATTGATTGAGTTCATATCACTGTAGGAGAAGTCACCCCGTGTACCTCTAAACATTATGTCTCTTATGAGGAACAATTTTTTCTAAATGCAATTAAGACTTCTTTCAATAGAATAGGAAAGTATAAATTAACCCAATACTAACTTTGCGGCAATCATTCATCTTGACCATTTAATGGCAAAATGCATAAAAAAAACAGATCAAAAATAGTCGTATTAGGAAAAATTTAATCATCATTGGGAGAAATCTATTCCAAGTATATAAGCGAGCTTTCAGAGTTGACAATTGAAAGTAGGAGCAAATTAAAGTTATGGAGAATTTTACAGTCCCTTTTAGAGAACTATTTTCTTGGCTTTAAAAGTTTGTACAGTACAAATTTTTTAAACACATAATGTTGTAGTATACAAATATTTAAAATATAAAAAAATAATTTTCTAAAAGATGTAGAATTTCCCAGAAGTTATAGGTTTCAAATGACAATCAATTGCTCATAAAGTACAATCAACGCTACCCAAAATTACATGACCGCAGGACTTCGGTCTGCACATCCACAGAAATCACTTAAAAATTAGCTTTTTATTTTCAAAGAACTTAGCATTGGATATTTATTGTGCTTTGATTAGATATGCATGTTTTAGTTTTGTTTATTTTCTCATGCATCGGAGCTTGAATAAATAAATATTTATCACACAATTTCTTTAGGGTAAAAATACTTTTAGTCCTTAACGATTTGGCTCAATGATATTTTTAGTCCTCAAAGTTTCACAAAAAATAAATTATGCCTCTCATCTTCTAAATTTCAACTTTATTAGGACAATTGACATAAAAATAACATAATTTTCGGCTTTTTTGCCTCTACCGTAACAAATATTTAATTCCGTGTCTGATAAATCTTAAAAACTTACCCGCTATCTTTACTTTCTTTTGACTAAACTAACAAAAATTGCTCTTTCTCATAAATTTTAACAAAAAGTTATCATATTTTTCTATCAATTATCCTAATACAGATATAAATGTAGAAGATGAGGGATGTGATTTATTTTTTATGAAACTTTAGAGATCAAAAATGTCACTGAAATAAATTTTAGAGATTAAAAGTGTTTTTTACCTATTTCTTTATTTATCTACACGCAGCTTGAATGAGACACTACCTCAATAATATAAAATTGCTTATACTCATCTAATGAAAAGGTAAAATAGAAAGAACCTTGAACAAGTTTAGTTGCTTTGTCTTCAACACTTTGAGCATGACAATTAGTTAGCCTCCTCTCCATCAGACTTCAGTTATGTTGCTTATTTTCATCTATATGTGTTAATATTTTGAAAGATCCTTAATATTATTAAAGTTGACTATTTTAATATTACATTTAGATAAATATAAGAGACAGATTCATTTACAATTATATATATATATATATTTTTTTTTTGTGTTATTTACTAAAGTAAAATTTTTGAATACTTGCTAAAAAAATTGAAAAGTTAATCTAATTTCCAATAATAAGAATATTTCGAAAAACACACAACTACCCTTTGTTATTCTATTTTGGCTCTATGTCCTTTCTATATTCGAAAAATACACAACTCCCATTATGCAGTTAGGAATTTGACCTGATTAAGATATTTAGTACTACGTGTCCGGAGGTCAATTCCATGTTATCTCTTGCACTTGCATGTATTCATTTCTGTAAGGAAATAAATATAAACTAACTAGATAGCTTTTCTACGTGATATTAAAATGAACTTTTAGTGTGAAAAATATATCAATTTTTATTGGCAAATTTTATAGCAAATGCATCTATCATATTTGCATAAATGATTAGAAAAAACTAAGGTCAGTTTTTCTTATTTGTCGTGCTCATTCAGGAAAAAAAAAAAAGATAAGTTTTTGCTTGATATAGTTTTTTTTTTTTTTAATTTATTTATGTAATGGTTTTATGGGACTTGCTCCTGTTAACTATGTATTTATAAGTACTACTATTTCATGAGAACTTGCCTAAATAAGTAACCATATTATCATTTATATATTTCCAAGGATGTTGGCAAAAATCGCTTCTATAGTTTAAGGGTATCAACAAAGTCTTGGTAGCTAAAGAAACTCAAAAAAGGGGGAAAAAACACTAAACTTGAAAGCTTTCAAAATCTTTTTATGAAATACTTTAACAATGTACTGTAGATAGAATACAGAAGTAGTTGAAATAAAGAACAAAATGTAAAAGAATTGTTTAATGCAGAGTATTGTACTAATATATACATCGAGTTACAAAAATCTAAAAACAAGGAAACTTTTTCACATTAATTGCTTTTGAAGAAACTGGAGACAAAAGTCAAGATTGTGTTCAAATTTAAAAAAAAAAGAAAAAAAAAGTGCTAGATTATATGATAAAGAAATAACATAACTTAGTAAGATTTATTTTTCTTGAACACAGATTTTAACTTAAGAAAAGCAAAATCAATAGGCAAATGTTTGCTTACATATGAAATGGTTACGAGTCAGAATCCTCAAATAGAAAATATTAAATTAAGAAGAATACAACATCGCTCTTACATTTAGTCAAATTTATATATATTCATCTTAATTACTTATCTTGACAATTGCATCTTTGGTTCTCAAGATTTGCTAATCGAATTATCGATTTTATAATTTGACTGACGCTCAACATAATTATCTTGGATAGCTCAACTGTTGAAACTATGGCACGGCTTTTGGGCATAATTATAGTTTGACCCCTATAATTAGGGGACAGTTGCAAATTGCTCCTATGTTTGTTTTATCTACAAATTGCCCCCAAGATTAATTGAAGTTAAAATTTTCATCTAAAGTGAGTAGTGAAATGTCATGATTGCTCTCAATATTTTTAGTTACATTTTGTGAAGTTCTTTACTAAAATTATTCTCTTAAATTTGAAAATGATACTAATAAATTAAATTTATGTAAAATATATATTGTTTATATCTCAAAATAGTATATTTACTCAAATAATGTGATTTTTTAAATACAAAGTGATGAATTAATTATTGATAATAGAGAAAATCAAAACAAAAATAAACTAAAGGAATGCGATTGAATAAATAAAATACTTTAATCTAGATATAAAATAATATTGACGGAATAAGTATGTGATGGTATGCTAAAAAATGGATGCGAAGAAAAAAAACATTAAAATAGTAAACTAATTCATACAATTAATATTGAAGGGTAAATTTTTTTTTTCCAATAACGTTGAATGAAAAAACATTGTTACTTTTAAATGACCAATTATTTATAAAATGTCATATACCAGAATGCAATTCACCCTAAGTAGTTATCTGTCTCTTATACACATCTCATGAGAGCAATTTGCAGACAATTAACATATACACAATTAATGTGAAAATATTAACTTCATTTAATTTTGAAAAATAATTTGTAGATAAAATAAATGTAAGAGACAATTTGCAATTGTCCCCTAATTATAGGGACAAACTATAATTAAGCCCAACTTTTGTAACTGTAATGGTGGGTATATAATAATTGTTGAATTCACAGATGTTTGCATTTTTCTGGTCTGAAATACATGTTTGCTTTAAACATTTGTGAAGTGTATTTTTTTTTTCTAAACGATAATGATTTTAAACATAATAAAAGTTGTACAAGAATTGATTTTGTGCTCACACATTAGACTGTGAATGCTCTGAGAGCCACTGGGGAAAGTTATCTTTGTACTCAGACAAAAGTTGTTCTACCAAACCTAACTAACTTAGTAGCTAGAGACATATTGTTAGTATTACCAAAAGAAAAAGAACACCAATCAAAACACTCCTTCAAGTACAGAATATCATCAAGCAAAGTAACAATCCTAACGTCTTCAATACTCCCATTATTAAACATTTGTGAAGTTAGATTATAGAATTTTGGTCAAAATAAGATGGCATGTGAATGGGTCAGTCAACCCAAAGTTAACCCGTGGAGGTTTCAAAATATTGAGACAAAATTGCTTTCATCTTGAGTCTCTTGCCATTTGAATTATAGTCATTAAGTCTGATCTCGAGAGAAATTCGGCGAATGAGGTAGATCAACGAGTTATTCGTTTAATTGGTGGGGGATTATTTATTAAACCGGTGAAGTCAAAAAATATCCTGTATCTTATTATCTATAATAATGTATACTCCTGACATCTTATACACATGACATATGTATAAGAAAATACTAATAAAAATATTGTGTCAATTTTTTAATTAATTGTAAATGAATTATGTAATAATTTATCTAAATGTAATATTAAAATAGTCAACTTTAATTTATTGTATGTGTTGTTCAAAATAATCACTATATATATGTGTCTTATATATATATATATATATATATATATATATAAACATATATAATTATCATTCCATTATTTCTTAGATGTTGGGGTTATTTTGTCATTGTAGAAAAACATAATATTTGTTTTGCTAATTTATGTCTTTACAATTTTTGGAAAACAAATAATAATTTTAATTTAAAAAAAGCAAATTCATAGTTATTTTATTTAAAAGGGAGGTGAAAGAAAGTTAAAATTAGTATAAATTAAATAAAAGTTGAGCAAAAGCATCAACAGCTAGATGTCCGGTGGCGTGTAGCTGCTTTTCACATGTGAGGGGTCCGAGTTCAAGCCTTTACATTGCCATAGCACAACTCGATGGATTGTGGTTGAACCGGCCAGATTTTTAGTTTATTTGATTGAACCACCGAGTCGTTAAAAAATCAACGATCTCCTTCCTTATCCGGTAAGATAAATAACCCAATTCTATTTAGTGGTCAGTTCACTAAGTTAATCGGTTAAATCAATGGATCAAGTCAAATTTAATAACTAGGATTTGAATTGATATAAAGTAGTTCTTTCTAGAATAGATAACGTTTAATCTCTTAAATTTACAAGTGAAAATTAAATGGTTAAACAACTAAGCGGCATTTGATAAAATTGAAATTTGAAGTATGAAGACTTAAATGTAATGAGGTGTGATTAAACAACTAAGCGGCATTTGATAAAATTGAAATTTGAAATATGAAGACTTAAATGTAATGAGGTGTTTGGTTTATGGGTATGAATAGGAAGGAATGGGAATCAATGTTAGTGATACTCATACCTGCTGTTTGTTTAATCATTATGGGAATGAAAGTATTAGAAAATACTCACTTTCATTCTTTAGTTGTGACATGGGTTTCAAATTTATTAACTTATCAATATAATGAAATCATTCCTTATTTAAACCAAACAAATAAAGGAAAATGATATAACTCATACTGATAGTGAGATTTATAATTTCCATTTCGATTCCGTATCCCGAATGCGAACCAAACATAGTGTAAGTGTTGAAGTATTATCAATGTTAATTGCATATAGTTGACTTTGTTTGATAATCAACAGAATTTGATCGGTACTGAATTGAAGTATTTTACCCTGTATATCATATAATTCAATAATAATATATATTTATAGACAATGAAATTTTATTTTAATTAAAATTATCATTTGTCTATAAATTAATTTAATTAGCATATTTATGGTCCAATTAAATAATACCATATGTCATAAATATTTTGGAACATTGGTTAATATAATTACTGTTTTTAAAACCAATTATATTGCACCACATGTCAAAATGAGGTCGTTCGACCAATCAAATGTATTTGTATCGCTCTTCCAATTAAATTGTGACATGTCACATGTCTGCAAGACTTGGCCAATAAGGATATATGTACTCTAGTATTTATCTCTTTATTAATAAATTAAAATAAGGAGATAATATCAAAGTAGTACAATCCCTATGTATTGATATCTCTTATGTGTATAAAGAGATAAGAATTTGTTTCTTGGTATGCAAGTAAGAAGTTACACATGTACTACAAGTCTTATAACTTGCTCCCCACCCATACATGTATAAATAGGGGCCATCTCTCAGAGGTTCAAGACACACATATACACATACACACATATTTCTGAAGTCTGAAAGCTGTGAAAATTCTGAATCTTCAAATTTTCTCTTCAAGTCTTCCAAAAATCAAGATTTGAAGATCTCCATCAAGAGTTCTTCAAGTCTTCCATATCAAACTTGCTTGTGGAGACTTCCATGGTGAAAGGGTTCAATGGTATTTTTGATGGAGCATAATCCTCTACTGGCTTGTCAATTGTTGATCCAAGCATATTTGGATTGCCAGTAACATTCTCATGCAATTCTCTATCCGTGTTTGTCTCATTGATGATAATGTCTTGATTACTAAATAAATGGTCTCCAACTTCTTCCACAGGCGCCTCAATGGTAGTGAACTAAAAGAAAAAAGGGAGAGTTAGAGTAATGTCAAGACGCATGAAGAAAAGGAGGAAAATATATGAAATATATTTACGTATTCAGCCAATTCTTTTGATGACATCTTTGAGGCAGGTGTGGTTTCGGAAAATAATAAGTTAATAGAAGTGTTCTCCAAACTTGAAGGTTTTGACTTCTTTTTCGGTCGATTCCAGTGACGATCTTTATTGTTGCTTTCTCCAGAATGTTTACCCTCTACTTGAACAAATTCTCTATCATTCAATATTTCGATCGTATTATTTTTCGATGCTTCCCAAGAAGTTGAGTTCGATAGGATCTCATGATTCTTTGGAGGAATGATATTGATATTTATCTCCATGTCCTCGATGCCTTTCAATAAAGATGTTTCGATAACCTTTGGAGCCTCAGCATTTGTTTGTTTGACCGAAGTTGGTCGTCTCATCTCTGTTACTGGCTTTCCTCTTAAGCTAGTTGATGCATGATTTTGGCTTTTTGCCTCATTGAAGGAGGCTCATCTACCGCTATGAGTTTTTGGGGAGTCTTGTCCATCCTTATCTCCGTAGTCTTCGTAGGATTCGTCCTGGCTTCTTTTCTCTTAATTGTATTATGGTCGTCTTTTCCATACTTTAAACCCTTTGGGGAGGTGTTGTGCCTAGATCTCTTTGATGGGGGTGTTCTCGCTCTCGCGTCTTGAGCTTCATCCTCGTTTGCTCTCTTGACGCTAAGTTTGATTATTGTGCTTGGAACGCTCTTTGATCGCATCGACCACCAAGTGTCATACTCTTTTGTAACTAATGGATGTTTTCTTTGCGGGAGTATGGTCAGGATAGTGTTGATGTACGAATAGAGGATTCCCACAACTGAACAATTTCTCCCAAGGTGTGAGTGTGAGTTATCTCCTTCAACTTGTTTGTGATATCTCGGCAAAGACCAAATTACCTGCTGAATCTGCATGGGTCATACAACTCGATGATGAAGATGTTGTCCCGTCGAAGGGTCAAGAAACATGACCGTTGACTGATGAAATATTTCATTTGCGGTGATAGATTTCCATCATCTATAAGGACTTTTCCTCTTCTTGGGTCATGCATAGTCTAGGAAAGGTTGATGGGTTCACATTCTTAATGATATCTTCCGCATCTGTTGTGTTGAAGAATCGCACCATCTTTTCCCCACTAAACTTGGTCATTCGAGCAAGACAGCTTGTTCGATCATTTATGTGATAAGTGTCAAAGTATTGACCAATCCATTCATAGACATAGAGGATAGGAAGATGGCTGGACACTCTCGTAAGTTTGGAGCTTGAACAACTTTTCTCGAGCCGTCATAGATGTTGTGAGCGAGTACCGAGATTACGAGAGAGAACTTCACTCCCATTCCCATTAAACTTGCCACCTTGAAGACACTTGGACGTATGAGATCCATCTCCCCACTTGGCAAAAGGAATTTGCAAATCCAGCATGCTACAAAGGCACCCACGTACACTTCGCCCCTTAGACAGTCTTCGATGCTCAACATATCAAAGGGGATGTGTTCGTTATTGATCTTTAGTAAATAAGAATTTTCCACACTTCCATATGGGTTGAATGTCTTCTTGGGCTTTATATTGGTGCTTCGTCTTTGACCCGTTGGAGGTGGAGTTCGATATCTAGATTGTCCTCGGAACCAAAACCGCACCCAGTCCTTAATATGAACTTCTTCACGATCATTTTTGGTAAGCCTGTAGTACTCCGCAAGTAAGAGTAAAGATTTTTCATCCCCATCGATGTTGAGAAGTTCTTTGGCTGTTGGCACAACCTCATCGTAAAATGAGCCGCAAATAGGAAGACCTCAGAGTTTCTAAAAATCCCAAAGGGAAATTGATAGCTCACCTACCGAAGTATGAAGGCTGTTTGTCGAGGGGCACCAATATTTACAGAAGGCACGCAAGATGTTATTGCAACGTTCATATGAGTGCGTGACACGCAAACAACATCATTGTATAATGGACCCTCAAGAGTGTCTCCTTGTGTCGTACGAGCACATCTTCCGACCATTCCCAGTAGTTGGAGGTATGTCTTGCTTCACCAAAGTATGAGGAAGGACCATTCCATGTGGTTTTGCCGAGGTTAGAACTCAAAAAGGGAAGTGAGAACTGGGCAGCACTCGGCTCCTTGATATGAAGGGAGGAATTTAGTATGAGCACTTCTTCACTCCTTGTCGTAGTAGAAAACCACGATGCAGTGATTGTTTCTTTGTTTGACTTGGTTCTCCAATCTTTAAGATGCAGAGACTCATCAAGAGGAATATAGGGTTGTGCTAATAGACCGATGGCTGGCTTGTAGATATACAATGATAAGCTCTTGGACTGTGGGATCCTTCTCTTTCATCGAAGAGGGAGATTGTGGCAACAGTATCTCATAATCCTTGATTTGCATGGTTGTTGGACAGATGTGGCTGTATGGCAAACAAAA
This sequence comes from Cinchona pubescens, assembly GCA_025175665.1. Classification (NCBI taxonomy): domain Eukaryota; kingdom Viridiplantae; phylum Streptophyta; class Magnoliopsida; order Gentianales; family Rubiaceae; genus Cinchona; species Cinchona pubescens. The sequence goes on from JANKKI010000058.1 coordinate 382,576, forward strand.
TTCGAACACTAAGCGTAAAGTCCTTATGGTTGAAATAATTTATGGATTTTACCTTGGGACGTTTAAATAAAATACTACTGGATTAGCGGCGTTATAGTTCTCATGAAGAATTGATATCACATTCTAGTAGTCAATTTATTAAATCTAGGCAACGTGATATAATGGATTAAATTGTCACTTGTGATAAGGTCACTTTTTCATTGAGATTGATAGCTATGCAAGACAAAGACACGCAGTGCATAAGGAAATTGCTCATGTTTTCTCAATGCATTCTAGTACCTATGGAGTGCAAATTTAATTCGTATCATGGTTCTTTCAATTGGCAAAGCAGTTTGTCCATGAGGTTTGATACATAAAAGTGCAACAAGAAAAATAAAGCAAATCAGATTGATGAACAACCCCAAGCAGAGTTAAAATTCATGCAAGATTTCAATTAAAAGCATGATATATCATGCAAGATTAAAGAAAGAAAAGTTGTTATGCATGCAACGCGTAAGGAGGATTTAGTAAATGAGATTAACCCAAGCAAGGACTTGTGTAACATCTACAACAGCAAGCAGCCATAGTGATGGTGAAATTTGGCAACGGTAAATTCAATAGCAGAAAAACAGCAGCAGCAGGACAGCAAAACAGCAGCAGTAGCAGCAGAACAGCAATAGCAGTAGCAGCAAAACAACAACAGCAGCAGGACAGCAAAAGAGCAGCAGCAAAACAGCAAAACAGCAATAGCAGCAGCAGCAACAGTAGCAAGACAGCAAAACAGCAATAGCAGCAGCAGCAACAACGACAGAAACAAATTTCAGTTGTACCAGCGGAGGAAAAATTTGACGGCAATAACAACAAATCGAGGATGATGATGGATTGTAGGGACGGACAGGAACGAAATTCAAGCAGAGGCTACCAGAAGACGAAGATCAGCACTGCTTGCAAGATAGAAATTGGGGTGCTTCCTTCTAGTTGTGCCGAAATCAACAAATCCGCAAGCAATCTGAAAAAGTTGAATTTGTCCTCTCTCTTGCATTGGAGAACAACGTGTGTCCAAGACTGGTTTATGGTTAAATTTATAGGGGTTGAGCATCTTTTGTATCTAATATAATTGGGATGAAAGACGATGTTTTGTTCGGCGATTGAATTGGTTTCCTTTTGTGAATGGACTTGTGCACAAGCTTCTTTATTTCAATCTAATACGGCATGGACTCGAATTATGTGAACGAAGTTCAGTTCAAACAAGATTGCGTTGCCAGATTTCTTGCGGGATTAGAGTTGTAATCTTCTCAATTCAAGAGGCGTATTGTATATTTGGAAGCTTTTTAATATTCATATCCAAAGGGGAGTCAGTTTTTGAAACACAGTCAGATATGAAGTTGGTTTTCTTTATTCATGTTGTTATCTAAAGGTTCGCAGGTTCATCTAATTTGATTCAAAACAAACTTGGTTGTTTATGTGAATCGCATCCAAGTCGGCTGAGCATTGGCTTTTTTTTAAAAAAAATAAATAAAAATTCAAGCGGCGTTATGATCCGATTCCTTTTAGTAATGGATTTGTTTAGTGACTTTGGTGATTTAATTGTAATATGATTGGTTTATATTCAACTCATCGAGGTAATGACTTCAAGAGTTTGTAAGGAAAAGGAATCAAATATCAGACTTCAATAGTTCAAGAAGCGTCCTTCAATTACTCATGAAGAAGTTTCATAGAAAAAAAAATTCATGTTGATAGTGGTAAGAGTAGGAGTTCGAAATAAATTTGAATCGATCCCATGAAGATGCTTGCTACTTTCTGTATTAATTAGCCGAAGTGTATGTGACAATTTTTGGGTCGAAGTTCACGCGAACAGGAGATTTTGAGCATTGAATATTCATGGTTAATTTCATTTTTGAAGTTGGCTTTTACATGTTAGCTTTTGCTTTGACATGCTTTAGTAGTTCTAAGCATTAGCCACGTGGTTCTATATTGGAATTATGTGAACACCTCTGAAACTTTATCCAGGTAGATATGCATTTGATCGATTCCAATCACGTTTGCTGCCTGGTATAATCAAGCAAATGATCAATATTGGGCTACATTTGGAATTAAACAATACTTTCCTTCATCAAAATTATGATTAATGTGGTTTAATGACATTTTAAGCAAGTTAAATGTCGAGACTCACATGCTCAAGCCACAATTTGAAGTTTGATATTCGCAAACAAGTCTCGAGAGGGCATTTGTAGACAATGAAATTTTATTTTAATTAAAATTATCATTTGTCTATAAATTAATTTAATTGGCATATTTATGGTCCAATTAAATAATGCATATGTCATATATATTTTGGAATAGTAGTTAATTTAAACCAATTATATTGCACCACATGTCAAAATGAGGTAGTTCGACCAATCAAATTTATTTGTATCGCTCTTCCAATTAAATTAGTGCCATGTCACATGTCTGCAAGACTTGGCCAATAAGCATATATGTAATCCAGTATTTATCTCTTTATTAATAAATTAAAATAAGGAGATAATATCAAAATAGTACAATCCCTATGTATTGATATCTCTTATGTGTAAAGAGATAAGAATTTGTTTCTTGGTATGCAAGTAAGAAGTTACACATGTACTACAAGTCTTCTAACTTGCTTCTTACCCAAACATGTATAAATAGGGTCATCCCTTAGAGGTTCAAGACAAACATATACATATACACACATATTTTTGAAGTCTGAAAGCTGTAAAAATTCTGAATCTTCAAATTTTCTCTTCAAGTCTTCAATATATCAAGATTTGAAGATCTCCATCAAGTGTTCTTCAAGTCTTCCATATCAAGATTTGAAGAAATCAATACTTGGTTCGGGAATAAGTTGTGAAACCCTTGGATCGTGTCTGAAATAAAGATCGAAGGAATTTTCTCCACATATTGAGAATATTCTAGAGATATGTAACCCTTTATTTCGTATATTCATATATTCATATTTTTATCGCTATATTTCTTGTTTGTTCAATTTTTTACAGACTCGAAATATTTCGTTGCGCACAATATTTTTATTTTTTTTATGTTAGGCTAACTTTTTACTATTGTCTTTTAATACCAATAAATAGTTTACGAATATAAAGCGTATGCAAGAGAAAGAGAGAGATAGTATGTACAAGTATGTGTTTATGTGTGAGATAGAAATAATATATATAATGTGTGACAGCATGTTTGAGAAAAGAAAAATTGTGTATTTATTGTGTGTGGAAAAGAAAAATTATGTATGAAAATCGGTGTTTGTCATTGTTTGTGTGAAAAATATAAATAATGTGCGGAAGTGTGTGTTTGGAGAGAAGATAAATGCATTTTTTGTGGGTGTGAGAGATTATAAGTGTGTGCCAGTATGTGTATATATAAAATAAAAAAATTGAGTGAGTTACTATACTATTATAGAATTTAACAAATTAAGTGATAAAACTTTCAATTAAAAGTTTGTATACAAATTAAGTGGCCTTCAACATATGGAGAAGTAGGAGAATTTTTTTTAAAAAAAAAAACACATTTAATACAAAATGCACTTAATAAATTAATTTTAAGCACTAACACCCTCAGGGCTTGTTTGATAATTATACTTAATATTGAAAAATAATTGATTAAGAACTTTTTGAATTCAACGTATTTAATAAAATTCTCTTATCAGTAAATACATTAATACTAGTTATTGTGTTCAAAATTTTAAGTGAAAAATTTTCACTCAATCTACTGAAGATTTTAAATAAATATAGAAACATATATGTGTTAACACATATAAATACATGTGTCTCCCTCAAACTCATTCACAAATATTTACTCTCACTTGCCCATACATGCATTCTCCCCCGCTCTCTCTCACGATACAAATACAAACTCTCTCACACACATAAACACATACTATCTCACAACATATATGCACACACTCTCTCAAACAAATACACACTCTCTCACACACACAACCACTATATATTATCTCACAATATATACACATACTCTCACATGTATACCCTGTCTCTCTTATACACATACACAATCGGTATACACACACTCACACACACTTGCTCTTACTATTTCATACACACAAACACACTCTATAACATAGACACGCGTACTATTTCATACACACTATATCTCTTTCACACACTCACAGACACGCACTCTCCCTCATAACCAAATACATGCACACTTTCTCACATGCACATACACACTTTCTCAATCATACTGTATCATATATACAATGTCACTCTCATACACTTTTTTACATACTCAGTCTCTCTCATGCATTCATGTACAATCTCTCATACACATAAACACTCTCTCAACACACGCATACCCTTTCTCATGTACGTAAAAAAAAAAATACTTTCATTCTCACACATACACTTACACACATTTTGTCTTTCTCTTACATGCACTCTTTCTGTCGGACTTGCCTGTCTTCTTTGACACACATACACACACACCTTCCATCTCATTGTATACGTCCTCTTTGACATACATGCACACGTTCTCTCACACATTTAGGCTACCTCTTTTCACACTCATATGACAATTATTTAGAATCAATTAACATATACATGAAGTAAGATGTTTGATTCATGGTTTGACTTCAGTTGATTACTAAACAGACATAATTTTATCAATTCAATAATTAATACTTTCATAATTTAAAATTCAGACTTCAACGTTATCAAACAAGTCATAAGTCTTGTAATTATTATGTTTCATTTTAATTGTCATTTGGTACACAAGGATTAAAAAGAATATTAAATTGTATTCATTTTACAAATATAGATGAAAGTGACTAAATTACCGTTCTCCATTAATATTATTCAAATGCATAACCCTCCCTACAATAATGTGGTACTAAATGTAAAGTTGAAAAAAAACTCATGTATTACTTCCTTGAAATTCTAAAGTAACATATAATTTAGTACAAGACAACTTGTCTAAACCAACAGATAAAATAGAATAGAAGTTAAGAGTATATAGATCTCTCAAAAATAGGTAGCACAGGAAGTCAATGAATTCAATACTGATGCATTTCATTTTTGAAATGAAATTACTACAGGGGACAATCTTAGGGTTAAATGCGCTAAACCTCCCTGAACTACACTATGAGTTGCACTTTGCCTCTCCCAACTCTTTTTATGGGTACTTAACTCCTTCTTTTTGTATTATTGGACAAAAATACCCTTGCTAAATAATTCTTTTTCTTTTTTTTTCCAATATTCTTTCCCATTTTTTTCTTTTTCCCCTTCTTCCTTTTTCTTATTTTATTTTTTTCTTTTTCTCCCTTCTCACCTGCTATTAGCTACTTTTTCATTCTACTATAAATATTTGTACACTTAGAATAAATTTTTTATTTTTTTTAATTATTTATTTATTGTGTTGTACTTTGTTTATTTTTTAATTTTTATTATATGTTTTTATATATTTATTATATTGATAAAGTATTTTTTATCGAAAATTAAATTATAAAAACATATATAATAATAGTTGGATTTATAATTAGTCAACTATCGTAAAAACAAAGAAGTAAATTAATCAATTTAGTAATATTTTTATCTATTTTTTTACATTAATAAATTATTAACCCATATTTTTATTTTTATCTATTTATTTAGATTTTTTAAATAAATAGCTGTCTCTTATACACATCTAGAAACTTAAATTATACAAACTCTGTCTTTTTATATGTATATAAATAGATTTAATTAATAATTTGAAATACACTAATGATGTTTTTCATTTTCATACTTTATCAATATTGTAATAAATTATACACATAAAATGTTTAGAAGAAAATGAGGAGCCAAAAAACAAGAATTAGTTAAATCAAATTTTAAAAAAATTATATGTCCTAATTACACAAATAACAAACAGCATAAGAAACAAACTAGCTAGTAGTATGTGAAAAGGGAGAAAAATAAATAAAAAAATGGAAACAAAAAAGGGAAAAAAGATAAACTATAAGAATTAACACTAGTGTGTGAGGAATACTTAAACCTATATATGTGTTGTTTTAAAAGATTAATAACGAAAAAAAAAGAAGAAGAAGAAGTTGTATATACATCTTATTGTTAAGAGACAGTTTATGTTAATGGTAGTTATTCAATGTAGTTACAGAATTTTTATCTTCTAATTTAGGGGTATAATAAGAACTTTATAAAGTGACACACATTAAAAAACTCCTTCGTACTTATACATAGTTAGATAATAGGGTTGTTTTTATCCTAGAATATTAAGAAGGTAATTAATTAAGGGCCTATAAAAAGAGTTGGAATAAATAAAGTATAACTTGAAATGTAGTTGAGGGGTTTACTGCATTTAACAGACACTCTACAGTAGCCGTACATTTTCCGTACAAGTCCCTCCAATTCTTACTTTCTTAAACAATTATTCCACTCAAGAATAATACCTCCCAACTCAATTACTCTTCTTTGTGTTTTACAAGGAAAATAATTTTAATAATCTCTCATATTTTATATTTATATTTTATAATTTTTTACATTAAGATGTAAAATAATATATTTTAGTCTCTTATAAATTTAAAATACATTATTTTGATCCCTCAACACAATTACGAGTATATTTTAATTTAAATTACTCATATGTGTATCAAATGTTATATTTTTTATAGACAAAATTAAAAACACACAAATTTCATATACCAAATGGCACTACCTAAAAAGTCTTCCACTGTCACCCCAAAATTTTCACCAAACATCACCAGTGTAATTCTACTCTCTTGCCATTTTTCCTCCTCCACCCCTCCTCTACAACCCCAACCCTCTTCTTCTAGAGACAATAATGTTTGAAATTATGTATTGTCAATTATGTCTTTAAATATATTACATTTTTAAAATTATGTATTATCAATTTTGTCTTTAAATATGTTACCTTCAATACGTATATAAGTATTTTAAATCAAAATATGTCCATAATTGTGTTAAGGAAACAAAATAACACATTTTAAATTCGTGAGGGACTAAAATGCATCATTTTAAATGTGTGGAATAAAAGAAAATACAAATATAAAATATAAGAAACTGTTAAGATCATTTTCCCTTAAAAAAATTAATATAATGCTCAATTTTTGCACAATATGTACTTAAAAAATGAATTTAGAATAAATATTATATCCCCACTTTACTTTATGTACTAAACATCAAATGTCATTGAAACTTGTATATTTTCATGTCAAAGTTATTCTTAATTTTGAATATATCATCATATTTAATTCTATGATTTAAAATATACTCGAGATTATTTTAATTTAAAAATATGATCAGTACTGCAAATTGTTTAGTTGATGCCCCATTGCTTCTCTCAAAACTATCATTCAACACACAAACATGCACATTTCTAATTCTAGTATCTCCAATTCCACAATATATATATATATATCATGGCTGTTGCATACATAGAAAATCTCAAATACTTAATCAAAATGACAAAATTTAAATAGCCCTTTAAAAGCCTAAAGCAAGTTTCAGGGAAAAAAAGACTGCAATGCCAAGCACCTACATAAAAGTTGAACTAATCTATACATAACATATTCGAAAACAAAGTCAGAAGCAATCTAAGCCCAGCAGCATTCTTGCCTACAGCAGCTTAAACAAAGACCAGTCATTGTTTCTCCAGCGATTCCTTATCTGCATTGGAGAAGTGTAATTAATACAAGTACCTAGATAACTTCATTAACAAAAGAACAACTTGATACAGAAACCATTTTTATGCCATTACTGCAAAAGAAAATATTTCATGACTTCTTACTATCGTAGAACCAATTATGAAATAGAATCTGCATAAAGGGCAAAAAGAACTACTTTGAAATTCCATACATAAGAAACTCAGACCAAAAAACAAATACTCACAGCAGATTGGACAAGTCTATCCACTTCATATTTTACATTTTGGTGACTATCAGGTTGATTTGATTCGATGGATTGCTTATCATTATTCAATAAAATTTTTTTTTTTTTGGGTGCAGTATAACATTTGATTACTTTACTAAATTCCTACTTTTAACTACAGCTGTAAATCATATAGTAGCATGGTAAATTTTAACCATCATGTCCGTTCAATTTGTCTTATAAAAGGCAAGATATATTACTAGTTGAAATTGAGAACGCTTTGGTTAAATGTACTCAAGAAAACTTATACATGCATCTTAAATGAAGAACGGAAAACATTATAATCAAAATTGACAAATAAACACAAAAACATTTAAAATTATAAAGCATCATTAAGCAAGAGATATTACTGAATTTCATGGTCCACACACTTCTGGCTATGTCAATTCTAGCCATGTATGTGTAATTCACCTTATCTCAGTAAAGGTTTCAATAAATATTGATGCAAAAGGCAAAAACAAGAAAATGGCATTTCCAAAATTCCAGCATCATAGTTTTGTGGAACTCACCACCTTCTGAAATGCACAAGATCACAGTTTTGATGTACTAGCAGTGGCTTTATTTTTTATTGCAATATCAGGTACGAGGCTCACTTTTGTAATGTCAGAAAACGCTGATAGACACTTGGGTTACTGCAGCATGATAAAGCCTTTTAGGTCTCCTAAGGTTTTAGAGGAATCAAAATTTGAAGTGTTAAAATGCAGTGTGGCCACCCCCAGATGATGCACTAAAATCCAAGTTGCTTTACCACACTTATTAGTTATTTGCTTTCTTATTATTTATCATGTTTTTTAACCATTAAGTTTGCTTAGTCTGTAAAATCACTTTAAGGCTGTGATCTGTCCTATATACTGGGATCAGTTAAAATAACATTGGGTTTAATTGCAAATGCATGAACAGATTTTGTTCTTTAAGATGTTGTGTATAGTGCTTGTTTTATTCCTTTACTGCAAGTTGAAGGCAGCCTTATCCTGGGTGGTGGTTAGTCGCAAGCAGTGTTACATGGGTCGCTCTTTTCCCTTGTGATCCGTGTTCCGGGTACAGTCGTTCCGGAACATTTCCCTTGTGATCCGCGTTCCGGGTACAGTCGTTCAGGAACATGGATTGTTTGCGATCCAAAACGCTGTTTTGATTACGCGTTCCCAAAGAGTTGTGAAAAGAGGGGGAGAGTAAGAGTCAAAAAGAATAGAGAAAATAATAGAAACAAGAAGTTTTGTACTTATCAACTTCTTTTAGGGAGAGTAGGAGTCATAGGAAAGGGGAAATAATAGAAACAAGAATTTAAGTACTTGTCAACTTCTTTTTATATTTATACATAGAATACAGTTATTTAATGAGATTAGGAAATTGTTGGTAAACTTGTTAGTTATCAGTACTTATAATTTTTTAACTAATCGAAATTCTTGACTAAACAACGATTCTAAATAACGAATTTCGATCCTTAAAAGAGATCCACCTAAGCCTACCGGTCCGTACCACGTACTGGTAAAGTCCCGTACCGCGTACGGGTACCCGGACCACGTACCAATCGTAGATGTGTATATGAGACACTGGTCCCAAGGAAATATAGGCAGAATTCCTGGTTCTCCTTCTTATCTTCTTCTTCTTCCTTTAAATCCTTCTCTCCTTCTAAACTCCTTATTTGGTGACTGTCCTAACCTATCCTCCTATTCATAAAAAATTGTACCACTAAAAATTCTAAAATCACTCACATCCACCATTGCCCTTCTTGGTATCGAGGCAAATATCTAAAGTTTAAAATTTATTTGTAGAATGCTTCCAAAGTTACTTTTGGACTCTGCAAATTTAACAACTCACAAACACCACCAAAAACAAGGTAACGAGCTAACTTTTCTTTACCTATGCTTTTTCATATTAAAATCATTTGGTTCTGAATATATTCAGTAATCTTAACCTTTTGTATATTACATTTTCTGTCACATAGGAAGAACTTGTAAAACGTGAAAAATTGTCTATTGTTACACTGTAGCAAAATGCAAAAAATGACCTAAGAGCACAAATTATGCATACAAACTAGCACACCTATATCAAATTTAAAGAACAAATCCAAGTTAATGTAAGATAAATATTATGCAAATAACTTACTCATAGTCAACTATTAAATTATACCTTGAACTAACTTATCAATTGGTTTAAGCCTGCAAAGTTGAATGGTGTACTTGATAAATTCATTGAAGGCAATTGCTTGAAAAATTTTTGCAGCACCATCAGCATCTTTAGCTTTGAAGGTAATAAAATATAAGCGGGAAGTGGTCCCAACAACTTTCTCAACATCCTCAAGCTCATATGATTCATCCTAATTAATGAAAGTAAAACAAAAATCCAATTAACCCAAGTACATACAAATCCACGAACAAACAGAATATCAAAAAAATAAGGCATCCATACATGTTGATCATGGTAAAACTTTAATGCCTCCCTTGCCATAACCTTGAGTTCATTGTAGAATTTAGGATCCCCTTGTACAAATGATATTCAACGTATATAGCACTTGAAGAGGACTTTTATCTACATCAACATAAAATCCCTGTAATTTGATTATCAACAATTCAGATAATTTGCTGAGCACCAACGTATATCCATACCAACAAACAACAAAAACTAACTTGTCCAGATTACTTTCTGAACAGCTTGTGATGTCTGAGAAGCAAAAACCAGAAGCAAGCAGCAACAAGCATCAATAACTGTTTTTCGACTAGCAGCCAATATCTTCTTTCTACCCACTCAAATTGTAAATGTTACCTCCGACAATATCTCCTCTATCACGCAAACTAGAGAGTACTTGGTGTAACAAAGTGAGATTGTAAAGGAAATATTTACCAGAATTCCCCTATACAGCAAATCAAGCCATACCAATGAAACATCTTTAACAAAATCTAAATTTCACATGGCATTTAGAATTGACACTCTATTATTGTGACGCAAGAGCTATTAATCTTTCACACATGTCAAATAGTCTTAATCACTTAATGTCATCTTGAATCATATTATCCAGCACCCAACTATCATTAAGAAATCAACTTTCACCTATTTCCACACGAAAGAATAGTAATAAATTTGAAAAGCGTAACATTGATAGTCAGTTATTACCAATAGAGTTGGGATTACTTATTTAGCACATCAACCTAAGTTTCTCGAACCATCGAGACAATCCCACTACTCCATTTAACAAACAATTAATTACTCCATATCCATGTACAATGGCACAAGAAACAAGACAGATAGCTAGCGGAAAGAAGAAAAAGATCCTGAATCATTTCTTTGTTTAAAAAATTCGATCAAGTAACTAAGGCCAATAAATTTTTCGAGCACTAACCCAACCTAACAAAGAAAAATCGCACTAATACAATAACATTTCTTAGATAATACTCCAATTTGAAGGGGATATTTAATTTGTCCAGGATCTTTTTAACCTTATACCCTCGATAAAATAGAAGGCAAAAACCCAAATATAGAAAGAACAAAAAAAACTATAATCAATGATATGCATAAGAATGTCCCTTATAAAAACACAATGATAAGAAAAAAAAAAAAAAGGGAATAATCATAAAAGAATCGAGGAATTAAAAAAAAAAAAAGAAGAAGAAAATCAAATGATTTACTACCAAAAAAATAAAAAATAAATAAAAAAAAAAGAAAATCACATAGCAGTTCAATATTATCATCAATAAATCAAGCAAAAAAATTGAATTGATTTGATTACCTCGCTCTCCTGAATTTGTGTCTTGTATTTTCCCCATATCTCGTTCGCCTGCTCCTCGGTTCTTCCAAGGAGGTAGTCTTCCTCATCCTCTTCTTCAATTGTTTTACGATTTTCTTTCAAAGTGATCCCTCGCCTTCTCAACATCTCCGAAAAATCTTCCTCTTCGTCTGTCCAATCATTATCACCATGCTCTTCTTCCTCGAGTTTTTGTTTCTTCATGTCTGGTTGTTCTTCTGAATGCTCCTCCTCTTCAGAAGATATATTGAGTTCGATCTCATCCGCCATAGACGCAGCAGCGGCCATTCTTCCTCGTCCGAAGGTTTCGGGTTGGATATTATGGAGAAGGCCTCTATAAATTAAATAGGGCGTTTACCGGGAATCTGTGTGTGGACTCGCTAGTTCGGCGAGAATTCTGTTAAAAGAATTATTTTCTTTGATTTTAAAAATTTATATGTAATATAAGTTTTTAAAATATATATTATTGTATTGTAGTGTACAAATTTTTAAAATATAAATGAATAATTTTTTAAGAGGGATTGTAAAATTTTTCAAACTTTTATTATAGGGAAGTCCTGTCGTGTCAAGTGGTATTATAAATTAATGAAATTTTAGCATTTTAAATAGTAATTTATTAATTTATTTTATTTTTAAACCCACTATTTTAAATATTAAAATTTTATTAGTTTGAGGATACTACACGACATGTTACCCGATAAAATGTTTTCATAATAAAGTTTCTCGTCGGACAGACACATTCTATAAGTGTGCAATTTAAATTTTTTTTTAAAGATGGTAGAAAGGTTAGTAAATAAAAAAAAATTTAAAAATATTATATGTGGTGGAGGATGGAAAGAAGTTACGAGTTAAAAAAAGTAATACTTGGTTACATGTATAATAAGAGTATAAATGGTATAACAAAAAGTAACGGGCACCAAATTCACTCCTCTCCCTTTATATATAGTATACGACGATTATCGGTTAAAAAAAACACATTTATAAATTCATATAATTCAACATTTGTTTAATAAGTGTGATAAAAACTCATGAAAGGTATTGGCACAAGATTTGGACAATATATACCTATTGTGGTAAATTAAATAAGTGTAATAGTTTCTTGAATGATTTTGTAAAAAAAACTTATGTTAATCATCATAAATGTGAAAACTAGGGTGTGTAAATATTCAACTAATTGAATTTGCAATCGGTTTCGAATTTAATTCGGTTAATAGTGAATTTGGTCAAAAATTAGTTAATCAAATTCATGAATACAGTTAATGAAACAATGGTAAAGAGTCTTTTCAATTCGGTTAATTAATACACACCGAATTCAATAATTAAAAATAAAGTGTTATTAAAATATTTTGATATAGAAATAGTACATTATAAAAATGTAAATGTAATTATTTGCCTAAAAATATATTTATTGATAATAATTATAATTAGCTTTAATTTTTAACTTAATTCATATTACTATCCTTTATATTCTTATACATTATTCATACTTATACTATTAAATTAGTATCTGAATCATATTAAATAGTTTTGTGATACATATTTTATTAATGGCTAGCGTTATTGCCAGAGCAAATTACATCCAGGCAGAGCAAAATTGCTTTTCTAGACAATAATACTCTTAATGATCAGACCTTCTCACTTGGGCCTTCCTACTATTACGCCTTGTTGGCCCCAAAAGCAACTTAAGAGGGGGGTGAATTAGATTGTCTCTAAAACAAACCTTTTTATGTGTTTAATAGAAATTCAAACTTTATGCACCAAATAAAAACTTAAGCACAAATGAATACAATGGATATTCAACAATTTAAGCTTAAAGAACAAATGTCTCTTATACAGATTAAGAGAACCAAACCAAACTCCCTAGCTTCTCAAGCTTGGAGCTTACAACTACAAAGAACTTCTACAAGGCAACTACCAAGTTCACAACTTGAAGTTCAGCCAATAAAAGTCTCTTCAAAGTAGGTAAGACAATAACCTCTTGTACACAAATGTCAGGATCACTCTTGTTCACACTAATTTCCTTTAGTTGAGCCAAGAGTTTTACACTCACAACCTCCCTTTGTTACAATTGTTATCTCTCCACTCTTACACTTGAAGAATTCTTAGATGTGTATAAACTGTTTTCACAAGGGGTTTTAGCTGGAGTTGGTATAAATTGTGCTGCATCATAAGAGCTGTTGGGTAAACTCATCTATTGCCGTAAAAGTTTCTCTTCCCATGCAAAAACTCTTGGCTCAACTAAAGGAAATTAGTGTGAACAAGAGCTGTCTCTTATAAACATCTAGATGTGTATAAGAGACAGACCTATGGCGATGCGGCAATAACAAACTAACCGTTGGACCGTTCGGACTATAAACCTTGCATCCGACACTGCGTCCGAGGGTCGTTCGGACGTCAGGATGCGTCCGAACATGCTTCATCAGTAAAGTCTTGGAAATATGATCGGACATTTCTTCGTCGAGACTTGCTTCAATTTCTTTGTATCGGACGATTACCGTGTATAAGAGACAGGAGGAGATACTGTGGAGAAAAATCAGGTTTTGTTTTTCTAGACACTTTTCAAACCATTAGTGTGATTTGGTCATCATCAAAACATGATTATCATAACTGGGGTTCAACACGCCTGATTCCTTTCTATGATATCTCCCAACCTGATTTTTCTCCACAGTATCTCCTCTTATTCTAAGTCCCGCCTCTTTTTCCCCTCTTTTTTTTTTCTCTTTCTCTTACAAAATCCCATATTCATATATGAGTCTTTTTCGTCATTGATTCAATTTTTCTCCAATTGTTTCTACAGAATTGTAAAGATCTCAAAGTCAAGTTCATTAAAGTAAGTGTAAATTATCTATTATTATTATTATTTATAACGGCAAGTCTCATTTTATTTTGATTAATAGTTCAATCTTATCATGGTTAAGTTTTAATATGGAGAAACAGGGAAAAATCTTGATTTATTTGTTTCTCACTACCTACTTAAAGATTAAAAAGTTGTTGTAATTTCTTCATCTTTTTTCTGAAATTTTTGTTTCTACAATTTCTCATATAAATTTTTTTTTCTTTTGTGAATTTTGGGTAAATTGGTATTATAGACAAGCTCTACATTTGTATATTTGAATTTTAAAATTATGATATGGTTTTTGTTAGTATTGGGATTTTGGAAAAAAAATTTAATGTATTTTTCTAGGTATGCGAAGTAATTTCTTGTTGCTTATTATCATATATGTGTCACTTGTTTTGTTGATTGACTGATTATATGTTGGATATTAATTTTTTTTAGACGAATAATTTAGATAATCATCAACTAGAAGAACAAGCAACAAATACGTCCAATTATAAAATTGAAGAAGGGGATATTCGTACACTAATTGTTACAAAGTTCAAAACTCGTGATCATCTTCTGAAAGTAGCAAAGGAATTCTATTTAAAACAAGGTTACATTTTATCAATCAAAAGTTCTGGGAAGAACAAGTATGTTACTATTGGTTGTGATCGAGACGGCCAATATCAAGACTACGCAGAATTGGGATGAAAACGAAAGACGGGCAAATGAAATACAAGTCATTCTTATAAATTGTCCTTTGAAATTCAAGGCAAATTAATTCAAGATGCTTTTGGAAGATTCTTGTTAGAAATGGCTCGCACAATCATGAAGCTTCAGTTGATTTGATGCGGCAAAACAATTGCTAGAATTTTCTCAAAAGAAGATATCATGAGTATTGGTGGTATGAGTACATTTAGATGCTAATCCACAACAAATTATTACATCCATCCGTCACAAAAATCCAAATACTCAACTATTAGCAAGGGACATATACAACATGAGATACAAGATCATAAAAGATAGCCTAGATGGTTGCTCAATTATTCAAGTTTTGTTTGAAGAACTAGGTAAGGCTAAATTTATATTTGATGTTAAGCGAGATGAAGAAGGTTATCTAACTCATGTTTTTTTTGCCCATCCAACTTCTATTCGATTGAGTAAAAGCTATTCGAATGTATTTGTTATGGACTGCACATATACAAAACAAATCGATATAAGATGCCACTACTTGAGATAATTGGGATTACAAGTTTCAACACTTCATTCTATTTTTGCTTTGCATTTTTGAGAAAAGAAGGGTATGAAAATTATGAATAGGCATTAGGTGCATTCAGAAAAATACTTGGACAATATTCTCAAGAATCTATTATTGTGACTGATAGGGAATTGGCGTTGATGAAAGCTATCAAAGTGTTGCAAGGCTCATTTTAAACACAAAGAAAATTGGGATGCATTTTTAGCAGATTGGAAAAATCTTGTATACTCTTCAACTAAAGAAGTTTCTGAAAAAGCTTGGCATGAGATTCAGTTATCTTATAAAGACAATGGTGCTGTTTTGAGCTGTATTCAAAGAATGTGGTTGCCATACAAAGAGTATTTTGTCGATGCTTGGACTGAGAAGATTTTACATTTTTGAAATCGTGTCAGTTCAAGAGCAGAAGGTGCACATTCAAATAATTAAAGAAATATTTAATGGTGTCAATTGGAGATATTCGAACTGTAAAGCAGAAGATGTGCATTCTCCTTGAAAATGACATTCATGAAATGAAGGGTCAAATGTTGAGTGAAAAGGACAAGGTTCTTCATAAGTGCAATGTATCATTTTTTAAAGAAGTTGTGAATCAAGTGTCATTTTTTGCCTTGAAGCAGTTGGAAAAACAATTTGAAATGATGACAAATGTCAAGATGCAACCAACATTTAGTGGTTACTTTTACGGCAACTATGAGTTTACCTTGTGCCCATATGATGAGCGCTTGGAAAGAAAAAGCATTGCCGCTTGAATCTATACATTCCCAATGGAGGATTGACATAAGAACATCGCTTTTCACAAAAGATGGAACAAACAATGCCGAGTATCCTTTGGAAGATATACGTACTGACTTGCAAGAAAGGTATCAACAATTGCCTCTTGTTGAAAAGGAATATGCTCAGGAAAATTATCTCAACTTGTTAATGGATCNTCATCAACATCTTTGAGTTTTGAGCCAACTGTACAACGTGGAAAATGAAGGCCATCATCGTCAAGGAAAAGGAAAGCATTAAATTCAACTACGTGAGATCTTTTCTCAATTTGAGATTGTTAAAGCATCCTTGAGGCATAAGACCCAACAAGGTGGTAGTGATTATGCACAAGCAAGCCAAACTGAAGGCAATATCTTTGTTATAGATCAAGAATCAATGGTATGTGATGAAAGTAGGTCAAATGATTTTCTTGACTCAAATGTCATGCCAAATTTAAGTGATGATTTTTTATGAAATTTGTGAGTTGAGGTTGCTACGAGTTAAATTAGGAAATAATGACATTGTTGGTTTTCTAAGATGTTGTTTAAAACATGTATTTGAACTTAATTTTTATAATAAAATTTTTATGTTTATATAGATGTGTATATATGTATACATCTATGATTATTGTGAAAAAATAACAACTGTAGTGTTCTTTGTGAAGATGAAATGCTTCAGAAGTCTGATTATCTTATCCTACTTTACGAACTATTTGTTTGGATTTGTTGATTTACAATTTTGATTTTGATGATGACAAATACAATCTAATGGTTTGAATATAAGTTTGTGCAAGAATTCTTTTTTATCACAACAGAGCTTTCGGAGAATGCACATTGTTCGAACGGGACTAAGTTGCTTAGACTAATAAGACTTCGTCCGAACAAAATTTTATCGAATGCAATACACCGTCTAAAAGATAAGGCAGAGAGCAAGGATCTAAGGTTTTGACAACGGACGCTCATTATCGTCTGAGGAAAATTTTATCGGATGCGCCTGTCCGTCGGAAGGAAGAGCAACACTTGGATAGAATACAACTTTCCGGACGCACTACTCTGTCCGAGGATATGTCTCATCAACCTACTAGCTTCAGACGTAGGACAGATGCAACTTCGGCCTTCCGAACGTAATTTTCAAATCAATGATATCGTTGATCGGATGCTTGGTTGGATGATTAAAAAATATCTCAAACGTGCTACATGAAACATATAACTGCTAGTTTCTCAACATTTATTATTTAGCCGTTGGAAAGTAGTTGGAAGCTGATTTATTGCATCTATAAAAGCCAACCTACCTATAATTAAGAAGAATAAAGCACATTAATGTCAAGCATAATTTTATAAGAGATCTTGTGTGCAAAAAAGAAATTTGTGTTGAATTTGTGTGTACAAAAGATCAATTGGCTGATACTTTTATATTGATTCATAGGAGGCTATATTCTTCCTGTGATCTTTGTTTTCATTCGAATCATTTTCATCAAATAGCATGTGTATAAGAGACAGGAGTTAGAGACCGAACCCTAGCTCTGGCGAAATAGGAGAAAAACACCAAATTCCTTCAATTTGTCCTTTCTTCCCTGAAATTTGTCAAAAAATTCATCTTCTTGTCTCTTCACCTACCCCATTTGAACTCTTTTTCACCTTATTAACATCCTAATTCCTTCAATTTTCTTAAAATCTCTTCACTCTTATTTATACACTCTCTAACTCCTTCTTTGATTCAAGATGGTTCGCTCGCGTAGGGATCTTCAACAAACACCAGAGGCAATAAATCGAAGGGAAAGGCTCTAGTACATGGCCAAACATCAACAAATCCTCTACCCACTTCAAACCTCACTTTGCCTAAATTCATTGATGCCAAGGCGTCTGATAGGTACACATCTTTACTTAGTAAATCCATTATAATGCAACGTCCTATTTCTCAAGGGTTGTTTGACGAATTAAACTTATCTTTTATCAAGGAATGTTTTGAAAAACAAAAATAGGGGAATTTGATTCATCTTGATTTGCCTGTGTATCATGATATGGTATTACAATTTACTGCTAATCTTCGTAAAGGTTCAACTGTTCGAAACTAAGAGACAGTGTAAATCACATCAATCTTGAATTTACTTCTAATGTCATTAATTTGATTTTTGAATGTGAAGTTCCTTCCGATGAAATCTCATATTTCTTTTCATTAGATAAATGTCTTACTGTTGATACTCGATTTGATATCAAGGAAGTAAAACAAAATTTTCATATTGATTTTAAACAAGTTTCGGAAGCCAAAACCACTTTACTTAGGTCTAAACTCAATATTTTGTACTCATTGGTTACAAATTTATTATTACCTATTGATGGACATCATACTGAGTCGGGAAAAATGTAATTGCATTTGTTTTATTATGTTTTTAAGGGAATCAAATTTTACTTTGGATATTTATTTTGTTCCTTGTGGGTATTTATTCCTGACTAATACTCGAAAGAACATCTAGATTTGGGAAAATTTTAACTAAAATTTTTGATCATTTTGATATCCCATTAACTGAAAAAAATAATATCCCCCATATTTCAATAAAGCTTTCATTGAACGTACCCATGGTTTGCTTTTTTATAACAAAAATGTTCATAAAGATTATGAAATTGAGAAATCAAAAGATCATGCTTCAGTTCAGGACATGAACTACCCCACTCTACCCTCCTCAACCCTCCTCTTCCACACCTCCACTGCCCCATTCCTCACACATTTTCTTTTCGAAACCCTCCCTTTCACAACTGTGCTCACTTGTCACAAATCTCAGCAGTCAAATGAGCTATTTTTAATGCCGCATACTTCGAAAATTAAAAAGGTTGGAGACCAAACAAACCATTCTTCAAGAAGCCTTAAGTCTCGGTATGTCTGCATCAACTCAAGTCCAATTTGCCAACATTCAGTCCTAGTACATTCTCAAGTCCTCTCCGACAGCAACGAAATGACGACTTCGATGATCTCGACCGCTCTAATCTTGAGCCAGAAGCTTTGCAAATCCAGTTGGTGCTTCCAATCCTAAAGAGTCTACTGCTCCTGGCATCGATGTTGATGATGATGAAAATGTTGATGACATATTCAATTACATCATAGAATGCCGTGATACTCTAGACACCAGAGAGCATGATAGTAAGGCTACGGATGATGATTTGCACGCAAAACAGCATCTAATGCGAGGAGCGTTCCAAGAATCATGACGTAGAATCACACTCTTCTTGCAATGGGCCAACAATTTCTATCAGAGGATACACATCTTTATTGTGCTTAAATTGCACAAAGTAAAGATATTTATGGCAACCAATAATGCTTTATTTCTTGAAAGTCAATCTATCACTAGACTACCTATGTTTAATGGGGTGAATTTTACAAGTTAGAAAGATTGAATGAAAATCTTTTTGCAATCTATTGATATTGATTTATGGTATGTTATCAATGAAGGTCCCTTTGAAGGCTACCATTATGGATGATCACACAAATAAAAAAATAGAAAAAATAAGGGATGATCTCACTTCAAAAGATAAAGCAAACTTAACCTTGAATTCTAAAGTTATGAATGTGTTGTACAATACCTTGGATGTTAACGAGTCTACTTGTGTCAAAGGATGTAAATTTGGGATAAATTGAAAAAAATTCAAAAGAAATCCTTACTTGTTGCCAAATGAGTCTTTCAAGATGAAACCACATGAAAATATAGATAAGATGTATTGTAGATTCAATGATATCATTAAAGACCTTGAAACCTTGGGTAAGGAATATTCCTTGGGTGAGAAAAATAGAAAAATTTTGAATGCTCTATCAAAAGAATGGGAAGCCAAACTATTGCTATAGACGAAGCAAAGAACTTAAATTTCATGCCCATTGAGTCATTGATTATCTCTCTCACTTCATATGAATTGAACCTTAAAACTAAAGTGGTGGATGATGAAGAAGTGAGACCAAAGAGAAGCATTGTTAACCTTGAAACCTTCTTAAGAAGAAGATGAAAATGGTTTCATCAATTTAGAAGATGAAGATCTTGATGAAGGTTATCTTGCACTCATCACCAAATGATTTCTCAAACACTACATCAATAAACGGAGAATGAGAAAAAGAGGAACAATCAATTAAAATTGCTTCAAAGGAAAAACCAAGCTTGAAATTAAGAAGTAAAATGAAAAATACTTTGAATGTAGTCAACCCGAACATTTTGCAAATGAGTGTCCTTCCAAGAAGAGGAAGGAAAAGGAAGCTCCGCTTCAACAATTTTCAAATCACATAGGATGATTGCAACTCTGAAAGAGAAGTTGAAGAAGAGATGAAATTGGCACAAATGGCCTTTATGGGCATTGGTGATGATGAGGTAACAACTATTTATTATTCTAATGATGAAAATGATAATAATGATGATTTGAAGCTTTCATTTTAAAATTGCATGATAGGTTAAAGGAATCATATGCTAGAAATAAGGATTAGTCAAAAAAACAAATGCCTTATTGAATGCTAACTCCAAACTTGTGAATGAAAATAATAGTTTATCACAAGAAAATGCCGATTTGATGAAAATAATGCATGTGAAAACAAAGATCAAGGAAGAACAAGCCTCCTTGAAGAAAAGATTGGATGATCTTGATGTACTCTTGTATAAAAAAAAAGAAAAAAATTGTTGATATGAAAAAGAATAAAAATATGTTGATCAACAAGAACTTTGTCACTTTTAGAAGGAATGATTTATATGTTGTAAAATCGACATCTTCTTTATATGAAAATAAAAATATTATTTACAATTATTGCCAACAATATGGACATGTAAAAAAATAATTGTTATGTGAAGAGAAATGAAAATTTTGGAATAAATTCCGTACGAATTTGTAGTTAATTTACTAACTCTTAAGACTCAAGAAAATACGGGTACCAAAAGTTATCTCTTAATTCTTTGTGCAGGTAAAGAAACACCACTAAAAATGCTAAGTAGTTTATTGATAGCTTCCTCTGGATATTCAAGACATATGACTGGTGATACATCTCTCTTCACCAATCTCAAATACAAAAATAGTGAAAAAGTGACATTTGGATATAACATGAAAGCAAAATCTATTGGCATCGGTGATGTAGGTAAAAATGGTGAGACATTGATTAAAAATGTGTTTTTAGTTGACAATTTAAATTATAACTTTTAAATGTGAGTCAACTATGTGATAGAAATTTGTATGTGTTCTTTACTAAACATGAATGTTTAATTCTTGATAAAAATTTTATTATTTTGCTCAAAGGTAGAAGGCTTAATGATGTTTATGTGATTTATCTTAATAATATTGATAATGGTAATGTAAAGTGTTTAACCGCTTCCATAAATGATCTTTGGCTTTGGCATAGAAGGCTTTGTCATTTCAACATGGACTTGATTGATAATCTTGCTAAGCAAGAATTGGTAAGAGGTTTGTTAAAATTGAAGTTTTCGAAAAACAAAATTTGTAATGCATGCCAATTTGGTCCCTAAATAAGTTAAAGTTTCTTTTAAACCAAAAAATTGTCTGTCTACTTCTAAACCTTTGGAATTATTGCATATGAACTTATTTGGTCCAACTCAACATTCTAGTTTCGGTGGTAGTAAATATGCTTTTGTGATTGTTGATGAGCATAGGTATATTGGGCTACTGTTTTCTTGGACCACAATAAGAGACATATGTAATATTTCGTAAAACTGTTTTCCAAAATACAAAATTTGTTAAATTTAAAAGTTGTCCGTTTGAGAAGCGATAACGGAGCCGAATTTAAATTTGGAAGTTTTTTCGAGTTTTGTAATCACAACGGCATTTCGCATGAATTTTTGGTTGTTAGAATGCTTTAACAAAACGGTGTTATTGAAAGGAAAAATAGAACACTTCAAGAGGCTGCTAGAACCATGATTAGTGAGTGTGACTTACCAAAGTATTTTTGGGCCGAAGCCATTAACACAGCTTGTTATGTTATGAATCGAATTCTTTTGAGACCTATTTTAAAACAAAACATCTGATGAACTCTTATTTTACAAAAAAAACCCATTGTCAGCTATTTCAAAGTTTTTGGTTGTAAATGTTTTATTTTAAAATCTTGAAAATTTTGACAAGAAATCGGATGAAGGAATTTTCTTAGAATATTCTAGTGACAAGAAAACATACCGAGTGTACAATAGAAGAACTCTTCTGATTGAAGAAGTTGTGCATGTTACGTTTGATGAGGCAAATGATGTTATTTCAAGAAATATTTATGAAGATGAGATGTAAGTGTGCAAAAGAAACTTGAAAAGCTCACTATACATGAAGAATATCAAGAGACCAAGATAAGCAATGGGGATGATACTCATCACTTGGATGAAGAAGGAGAAAGGAACGAAGATTCTCCAAAAGATATTCCAAAAGTATGGAGATTTGTCTCAAGTTATATCAAGAATTAATCATAGGTGATTCATTCGATTGGGTAAAAACTCACTCTTATAAACCTTTGAATAATAATTGTACCTTACTTTTTCACATTGAGTCCAAACATATGGATAATGTTCTAAAAGACGAATCTTGAGTTTTTGCTATTAAAGAAAAACTTAGTCAATTCGAAAAAAATAATGTATGGATTTTAGTTGAAAGACCCTTAACTCATCCCATAATAAGAACAATTTGAGTTTTTAAAAATAAATTAAATGAAACTAGTGAATAATTAGAAATAAAGCATACTAGTTGCAAAGGGTTATGCTCAAGATGAAGAAATTGATTTTGATAAGACTTTTGCACTTTTTACTAATTGAGAATCTATTCGTATGTTTCTTGCATACGCCTTGCTTTAACAATTTTAAATTATTTCAAATGGACGTGAAAAATGCCTTTTTAAATGGTTTTCCCATTCTTTTGATAGAGTTCAAAAACCCCCTGATTTTGAACCCAAAGAATATTTCTTAATTATGTTTTCAAACTATCAAAGGATTTTTATGGGTTGAAACAAACTCCTGGTTCTTATGAAAGATCTAAGTAATTTTTTAATTAAAAATAGTTTTAAAAGGGGTGTTGTTATTTGCTACTCTTTTCACCAAAATAAGTCTTAATGATTTGTTGGTTGTTCAAATTTATGTTGATGATATTATTTTTGGAGCAACTAATAAAAATTTGTGTAAGGAGTTTTCCTGCTTGATGCAAATCATCTGTCTCTTCGAAATGAGTATGATGCGAGAATTACAATTCTTCTTTGGACTTCATTTTCACCAAATAAAGAAAGGACCTTCATCACACAAATCAAGTACACACAGGAACTACTCAGACATTTAAGAATGGAGGAGCAAGTATTGGAACATCAATGTGCACCTCAACCAACCTTGACACAATTAAAAAAGGTAATGGTGTTGATGAAAAATACTATAAAGGTATGATCGAAAATTTATTTTATTTAACAATGATAAGAGATATTATGTTTGCTATTTGCCTTTGTGCTAGATTTCAATCTTGTCCAAAGGAATCACACTTGATTGCAGTCAAAAGAATTTTTAGATACTTGAATGTCAGGGACATTGAATTATGGTCTTTGGTATCCAAAATCTACTAGTTTTGATTTGATTAGTTACTCTGATGCCGACTTTGCTGCATGTAAAATTAACAGGTATTATCACATCTAATAGGCACACATTTATGGAATTTCACCAACACTTTTTTAACAAAATCAATCAAGATCTGTCTCTTATGTCTACGGCTGAAGCCGAGCATATTGCTGCACAAAAATTGTTGTACTCAACTTCTATGGATGAAACATACTTTAAAAGATTTTGGTGTTATTCTTGATTGTGTGCCTATTAGATGTGATAATACTAGTGCAATTAATCTCACTAAAAATCCTATTTTGCATTCTAGAACTTACACATTGAATACAAGTACAAAAGCAATTTGAGTGCAAATTAGCTCTTTAGTAATGTTGTATTAGTGTGTAATTTAGAGTACTATTCAAAATTATAGAGTGGAGTGATAATCTTGTACAAAAGTGAGGTTGAGTATAAAATCTTTGGCTCAACTAAGTTAGAGAATTAGTGTGTGTAAGGGTTATCCTACTTTATGTACATTTAGGATTTTTGACTCACCAAATTTGAAGGAACATTTTAGTGGATTACTACTGCAAACTTGCTAGTTTGGGAGTGTTGTTTGTTTAATCTATCTCTCTCTTTCTTTATTCATTCTATACATTTTGTGCTTAATTGATTATATTGCTATCACCTTACTTGTTAGTGTAAAAGATTTTATTTGTACATTATTTGCAAATTATTTTTAAGAAACCTAATTCACCCTACTTTTAAGTTGCTTTGGGCCAACAGGATTCAATTCTGCTTCTGCTTCGCTAACTAGATTCTAAAATGAAGTTTCATAAACACATCATATATGGACATTATATAACATTTTTTGAAATTGAAAAATATTTTTGACAAAATGTTCAATTTCAAAATATCAATATATAATGTACAATTTGAGTAAATACTTAACAACTTTACATAAATACTCATTAGCTTTATGTAACTATTATGTCACAATTAGTGGGAATCCAACTCCAAACCAAATCTTGAGTTGAGTTCATAGCTAAAGAAACTATTGTATTACAAGTTGCCATATTTTTCTATTACTTGGACAAAAAGATCATTCACCAAACAATAAAAATATGTTTGAGATGTCTTCTAGAGAGGTCCTAGCAAAGTATCATCCGTGTTATTTTTTTTAGCCTTCTCCTTTGCTACAATCTGTGCCTATCTTGACTATCACGGCTTCTTCAATGTCTCTGATTTTGTTTCACTAATTCTCAAACAGTGCTTACTTCAGTGTGCTCAAACAGCCTTCTCCTTTGTTACAATTACGTATTGGAAGTAGAAACAAGAGCTGTGCATGTTTGGAGGCTGAAAGGCAAGAAAAACTATTCAAATCATTAGAAATTTATGCTTAAATCTCGGGATGGCAAGGTGAAGGGCCTGGTTGCAAATAATAAGAGCTGTCAATTTCTAGCACAAAGAACATACCGTTTTGCATAGCCTGATGCTTTGTTGATATGAACAAAATCACAGTACAACAATATAGTTTATTTTACCAAAGTTCTTTCATTACTATTTAGTAAATTTTAATGGCAAGAACATAAGATATAATCACATACTCCATGTTAGCATGTTCAATTCACCATATTACTTATCTTTCTACTTAGTAAGGCAGGTACCCAAATATAAAATTAACACTAGAAACCTCAAGCTATCATATTGTTCTGAGATTTTTTCCTTGTATCATAACATATTATTCTTGCATATGTAGAGCAAAAATCTCAAACTACACAAATACTATCTTCAACATATGTCTATATTGTAATATAATTATCAATTATGAAAATGCCTATTATCATGACATAGCTTCACTGTGTTCATTAATAAACTATATTTAAAGTTACAATTTACCTGAATTAAACATGTAATTAGTAAAAAATTTGTTAGCTGCTTACATTATTAGAGTCACATGCAATGCCTTCTAATTAGGAAAATTTATGTTGTAGTATAAATTACGTTAATCTAACGAGCTAAGCATAACTTGATTATCCTTAAGTTTGATGTTTCTGTTAGTGTAGTTTCTGATAAAAGATAAAAAATCCCCCCAAGGCCTAACCTAACCAGCTGTTGCAATCCCAGTAAGGTTTCAAAGTACGGAGAATCTTGATCAAACATTAATGTAAAGATTAATGAGGATTATATCCTTTTCTAATTTAAAAGATGATTTGGTATTTTGGCTAGTATCTTAATCTGGGACCTAAACAAGAATTATTTAAAAGAATAAAAGGAACTTGTAATAAGCAGTGAACTTTGAACTATATTCATACATTGAACCAAAACATTCAACAAAGATGTAAAATAAGAGAATTTTTGTAGACAATTTGTGATTTGCAATATTAATCAAATCAAAACTAGTAGATTTTAAGAGCTGCTAACCATAATTTTATGGTTAGCAAGATCTTAAAAACTGTCAAATATATGGTCATAATAGGTTAAGGTCTTAACCCATAAAAAGAAAACGAAGGCCTTAATCCTCCTGTCCAACACATAAAATAGCAAACCAAATTCAAGATTGCAAATCACAAATTCTCAAAATAAGATTTTAATTAGACAAAGACTTTTTTTTGGCTCATATGAATAGATTCTTAGACCCGTATAGAGATAACAAACGACATAAATTCCAAAGTTACTTCGGCAAAACAAGCAGCGAAAATTGAATCAAAACTCAGCAGAAGAGATTCATAGATGGAGATGGGATTTCGTAAATTAAAAAAACTTTTGCCTTGGTTCTGCTTTGTTTTGATTAAATAATTATTTGGGTCCATCAATTTGTTTTGACTGCTGTTTTGTCCATTGCTTCCTCACTATAATTTATGAGATGGTATGACTTTTTTGAATTTCAAGCTTCAGATGTGAAGAAAGACAAGTGTACATGGTTATGCAGTTTATCAATTCACAAGAATTCAAATAACATGGCTGGCAATTCGGGTCTCAAGTATAAAGTAGATTTGTAGTACAATATTACAAGAATTCTAATAATAATATGGCTGGCAATTTGAGATTGAAGTATAGAGTAGAGTTGTAGTACAATGTGATATTTGGTTTAGAAGAGGTCTAATGTCTCTTATACACATCTAGATGTGTATAAGAGACATTTTTTGCTTTAAGTTTTCTTTGTTTTTCTACCAATAATCTTCTTTCAGTGGTAATGTGGTGTGGTGTCCAAACTTTGTCTGGCTCGGCTGGCCGATTCAACATTGGTGTAACTAAATGGTGAACTAAGGAGGGAGCAGTCAGTGGTAGAAGACAAAGTTTGGAAGGTCCACAAGAACTAAAAGAAGATACTGCAGTTGACTAGTGTAGGGGTAATATTGCTATTTAACTAAAACTAACTGTGTATAAGATAAATGGCTCTGGCATTATCATTAGCCATCCGGCATTGATTTGACTTTCGTTGTGTTCAATTGATGGTTTTGGACTAGAACTCATACTAGATATGCTCATTAAATTGGTTAATAATGGTTTTAGGCTTATAAAGGATATAATTGACAAGAACAGTCAGGTAAGTCAGAAAAACTGCATAAAAACAAATTTGGGTGGCTAGGATAGGAATTAACTTGGTACCACCATCAATGGTTGGGATGCCAAGTGGTGCCCAGCTAGTACTGTGTGGCGCTGGGACCACAACAGGTGCTTTGCCGCTCCAATTGTCAATGCCACACCATAAGAGAAGACTTGAATTACTTTAAATGGCGAAAGGAACATTCTGTGGTGGCTAGATTCTTTTAGTTGGGATAATCAAAGCGGATTCTTCCGACCTAACCTTTTAAAAAAAAAAAAAGAACTACTTTAAATGGTCCATTCCACCTTCATTTGAGTCTTCCTGAAAATAATTTGAGTTTTGAATTATAAAGCAATACTAAATCATCGGTCTTGAAATCTTTCTTCAAGATATACTTATCATGGCAAAACCTTGGTTCTTTTCTTGTAAAGCTTAGAGTTCTCATAAACATCTCTACGAAATTCATCAAGTTTATTGAGGTTTAATTGCTTTTTCTCACCAGTTTCCTTCTAATCAAAGAATTTAGGCTCTTAACTACATCAATAAGCTTTACGTTCTAACTCCTTCGGAAGGTGACATGGCTTACCTTAGACCATTCTATAGGGAGACATTCCAATAGGGGTCTTATAGGCAGTTGCGGTACGCCCATAAAGCATTATCTAATTTCTTTAACCAATATTTTCTTGAAGCACGAATCGTCTTCTTCAAAATTCTACTTAACTCTTGGTTTAAACTTCCACTTGTCCTAAGATTTGTAGATGGTAGGCAAGCGAAATCTTATGTGTTACCCTGTACTTAGACAATACGGATTCAAAGGAGGAGTTTTTAAAGTGAGTTCCTCCATCACTAATGATCAACGTAGGGACTCCAAACACTGAAAAGATGTTCTTACGAACAAAATTCACCAAAATTCTAGTATCATTTGTGAGCCAAGTCACGGTCTCTACCTACTTGGACGCATTATCTACCACTACCAAGATCAACTTGTTGTACGAATGACTTGGAAAGGGTCCCATAAAATCTATTCCCTATATATCAAATACCTCATACACCAAGATGTTATTCAAAGGCATTTTGTTCCTCCTTGATATGTTGCCCACTGTAATTAGCACTCATTGCATTGTAGACACATAAATCTCTTGCATCCTTGAATAAGTTAGGACAAAAGAAACCACATTGGAGGACATTGCTACCGTTCTTTGTGACTCATGATGATCACAACTAGTAGGAGTGGCAATGGTGGAGAATGTCTATCACCTTCTCTTCCAGTATGCATTTTCAATTTATTTGGTCACTACATCAGCAATATAGGAATGGATCCTTACAAAAGAATTACTTGGCAAAAGAACTTTCTTCATTGATTGACATCCATAACAGGAGGTATCACCTTGGCCACAAATAATTGACCAAATCTAGATACCTCCATGAGAACTCCCAACCACAAATAGTTATTCTTCCAGAAAATCTTCTTTGATGGGCAACATTTCTTGGGTTTGATCCTTGGGTCCTTTAATTAATATGAGAGATGGTCGGCTACGGTATTTTTGCTCCCCTTCTTATCTATCACCTCTCAATTGAACTCTTGTAAAGGAAAATTCTACCGAATTAGTCTAGGTTTAGCATCGTATTTTGCAAGCAAATACTTAAGTGCCAAGTAATTGGTGTGAACGATCACTTACTTCTAATCAAATAAGACCTAAAGTTATCAAAGGCAAAGACTATGACAAGCAATTCCTTTTCAGTGGTGAAATAATTCATTTGTGCTTCATTTAAAGTTTAACTACCATAATAAATTACATGTAAGACCTTATCTATCTTTTGATTTAAAGCCATTACCACGGCAAAATCACTCATATCACGCATGAGTTCAAAGCCATAGACCAAATTGGAACGATTATGATGGGGGCAGTAACCAAAGCATTCTTCAACAATGCAAAGGCATGCAAGTGTTCATCATCAAAGCTAAACAAAGCATCCTTTTTCAAGAGCACAAAGACCTAAAGATTTTGAGAAAATTATTGGATAAAATGCCGATAGATCCCATCATGATCCAAAAAACTTCTCTCCTTTAACATTATAAGGAGGCAATTTTCTGTCACCTCTACTTTTATCCTATCCACCTCTATTCCCTTTGAAGAAATTCTATATCCCTAAATAATACCTTTTAAAATGGGTGACTCCAAGTTGTAATTCCAAATCAACTCCAACTATTGGAGTTGATTTGGTCATCCGAGGAAAGAACACACATTACTAGAGCGTTTTCTTTGCTTTGGGCTTGCTATGCTAATGATATGACTCTTGGTTAATTCCAGTTTGTTTAGTACGTGAGACTCCGGTGTCAGTTAACAGATTTATTTGTCTAATGCTGGATATTGTGTCACTTGGAGACCTTATATTAATGTCATGATGGTTTAATACTCTATGTATCGGTGCCTTGCATTTAAGGACAGTATCCTGGATGCCACGTGTTATGTGCCGATTTTGGAGCGTGAAACTGAAAGATACATACCATCAGATATACATAACTCCAAATTGCGACTCTTATATTGCATGATATCTGTTAGACGATCGTTTGAGTTACGTCGAAAAATAGGGTGCAAAAATGCCTAAATTTAAGTAAGAGTGCTAGATTTGGGAAACTAAGTAGTTTAGGCATGTTAGAATAAAATCAAGATGAAGATGTGTATGTAATCTTCAAAATTGTCATTTTCCAAACACGAAGTAATTCCATTTTGCATTTGATAATGTAGTCCTGTTTGGAGATACGTCTGAACCAAGCAAGATTCTTGTTTTATATTTACAACAATGGGTAAGAAACATGGCAGAATGAATCTATCAAGATGGAAAAGCTAGCTCAGGCAAGTAAACTCCAAAATACAACAAGCCCTCATTTTACAGAAACTCTGCAGAACAAATTCAATTTCTATTACATCTTGAATTCTTCTGATTTGTACTCAAAGCTTTAAATATCAGTTTTATTTCAGGAAAAACAGTGCCTTCTTGTTCACATCAGTTTGGACATGGAAATGTTAACAATATAAAGTATGAACTACCAGTTAACATCTGTTTCTAGATAACTGCCGGTTATCATCATCTTCAAAATTATGATTGTCTTACAAAAATTGTCTGTGGATTGAAGAAGGAGAGCTATTGAACACATCAGTTAATGGTGATGCACTCAAAGGAGATACACATTTCTCCTCCGATACCAATCCAGGCGATTTATAACCATTGTTGAAGGGATATAAATAAGGGAAACTCATGCTATTTCCTTGGAAAAATGAGAAACCATCTTCTTGGTTCTTTAAGCCATGTTCATCATTTCGATCATGATTAGAAGTCTTCTCCACCATTTCTTTGAACATCGAGGATCGGAGGAGGAGGCTTAGGGCAGTAGGGGAAGTTGAGTTACTACAAGGGCTAAGGGGCATTTTTCTTTCAATAATTTCTTGTTTTTGAGGAATGGATAATGGTCTACTGGAGAAAGAGTTATTAAGATTGAAGGAGAACTCATGAAATATGAGGCTCAAAGTGATTAGATGTGGTTTCAACAGGTTGGGATGTTGAAGTAGAACCTGCAGGTTTTAACCATTTAATGTACGTGCTTAAGTCAAAGTTAGTATACAGCATTGATTCCTCTATATTCAATTGCTGCAATATCATAAGCTCTTGCAGCTTCTTCTTGTGTACCTGCAAAAAGAGCAAGTTTTCAAGTTTAATCCCTTAATTCTAGGAAGGCCCAAGTGTTCATATACACACTTATTAGCGATAAACTAAACACCAGTTTCCAGTGTTAACACAATTGTCTTATTCATGCCTCATGTATTCAAATCCTCCAGCCAATTTAGTTATATCTTACGTGTGACTCTTGGCATCTATCATCGTCTAGTCATGTCGTCATATTTTAGTCGTCTAGTATAGATGCACTAAGCTTAATAATTGAGACTCACCATATGTACCAAGATAGAGATACTTGTTTCCGAAAACTCGGCCTATTCTTGCTTCCCATCTACCATTGTGATGATGTCTGAAGTTAAAATGAAATGCAATTAACCATCAGTTAACTATGCCGATGGAGGAAAGACTAGTGGCAGATTAATTACAAAAAGATTAAGTTTATCCTACCTTGCAACGCCTCTATATTTGGACACCCCTCTTGCAAAGCCACTGCTTCTCCTGAATCAGAAAATGAAATGAATAAAATTTTCTTTGTTGAATAAGTTTCTGATGTTTAAGATGAACAATTATTAATTAGTACCTTCTCAAAGAGGCCAAGTATTCCTCCTTTGTTAGGTTTTGCATTATTTCTATCTCATTGGTATAATCACTTGTCTGAGAAAGAAAGTTTATACAAAATACGTCAACAAAAAAAAAAAAAAAAGGACTAAATGAAACATTCTACAAAATTGCATTCGATTTGAGAATTAATGAATCATACAGGAAAATTTGTAAAAGTTGAGGTTCCCCAATACTTGATTGCAGCCAAATCATATGCTCTTGCTGCAGCTTCTTCTTCATCCATAAGCCCCTGAAAATTAAATACGTAACAAAGAATTTAATTACTTAGTTTCCTTTCAAATTTTATACACATCTAGATGTTTATAAGAGACATATCATATTGCAGATCATTAATTTAGATGCTCACCAAGATTGCTCCATGCCATAAATTATAAGCCAATGTTGGATACAAATTTCATCAAAAACAAAACAAAACAAACACAAGTAAGCACTTTTATTGGAAATTTGGAATATGATGAGTTTTGAGTTTTAGGAGACAAATTAAGATTGTTAGTTAATTATCCTACCTTGTTTTCCTTTCTTCTTCTGTGTTACATTCCAGGATGCTTTGTCCCACAAATGAGCTTCAAAACGTCCTGTCCACCTATGTCTGAGGCAAGAAATTAAATCTAGATTAATCCAAAACTCATTTTCCAAGAAATTAAACCAAAAAAAAAAAAAATTTTGGAGAATCACAGAATATTTTAATAATAACAGCTCTTGGTTTAAACATTTTTAACCAATAATTTAAGTCAAAATGTTATCCTTTCTGTCCCATTTATTTTATTAATAGTCTTTTTTAGTCAATTTGTTGAATTTTCAAAACTCAATCATGTCTAATTTTTAATCATATGTTAAAATTTTAAGTTTCTAGTAGTTGAATTTGATATTAATTTCCTCAAAACTAAAATAAATGTATATGAAATCATTCGTTACAAATTTAATAGATCTCTTTCAAATTAAAAAAAAAAAAGTCAACTGTAATAAAATAAATAAAATTTAAAGAGTATTATACTAATGTTAAATATAAAGTCTAGTAGAATCTATAAAATCTAACATAATTCATATATATGACAGCCGATGAAATGGTTAAAAAGTAAAAAAGTTTTGTTACTTTTCAATTATTCAATCATATAATAGTATATAATAGTCATACTCTGCTAAAGGAAATCGAAATCTTGAACTTCTCTTAACCGTAGTAGATGTAGTAGGAGTAGGAGTAGTTGCACCATTATTTTGATCAACCTGCAATGTTATGTGGCTGCTGATTAGCATCAGTTGTACCAGCAAGTGTCATCAGCGAGGGGGACCTCCGTCGACGTTTAACACATTTAATCTCCGGAACATCACTTTCCACCAAGCAAAAGCTCCTGCTACGTGGGCTTGCCTCAGATTTTACAATGCTCAACTCCATATTGCTCTAGAATGAATTGAAAGCACTACTACTAAAGAGAAAAACAAGAAAAAGTGATGGACAATACGAAAAGGGCTTGATTGCTTGATGAAAAACGATCATGCAAAGATGCATAAATAGGCGATGCTAATTTGTTTTTAGCTGCTTTTGTTCTGTTCGTTGATAAACAAAATCTTTATAGAGGCGACAAAATTGGATCGATGTTTTCGTTGTCTTTTGGACAGTTAAGCTCTTGTGGACTCGTAGGTATTGATCTAACAGCCAACTCACTACAAGCGAGTCGGTTCTAATGCTATAAGAGACAGGTATGTATCCATAAAAAAAATCCAAATATGATTTAATATAATGTAGATGTTCAAATTTGTTCTCATAAGATTTATTCACACTATAAGATTTATAAATGTGACTCAAAATTAGATTTATATAAATTTTTCTGGCCCTCATACGGCTTTTTCCGATCATGATTTTGGAGTTCAAATTTTTGCTATTGTAAAAATATAAAGTGATATCATTTTTAGACGGATCCGATCCAAATTACTACGTCGTGGACCTTGCAGTCGAGATTTAGTTTCATCACGCATTGTGAGTAACGTGACCAAATCTAAATCACTAAATCACAGCAGTAGAACATTGTAGAGTGGATCCATTTTAAAATTTTCATATGATACCACCTTGCCTGTATTGGAGATTGAGTTCTTCCTTTCCGATCCTATGCAGCAATCCACATGATCCACGTAGAAGATCTAATCACTTAAACTCTTCTTAAAAAATCGTTGTCTCCAAGGTTTGTGTCTGGATTTATTATGTAATCATAGTTCACCGCATAACGGCTGTTGCATATCTATTTTGACCTTTTATTTACACTGGTTAGGATGTGAAGGTTGCTTGTGTCATTAATGTGTGCATACAGTCAAGTGTAACCAAAATTTGATAGCTTTTCACAAATTCTAATCAACGTGGCTTTTTTTTTTTTCAAAGTATATTTTTATAAAGTGACAAAGTTATATAAGTATTATTAGATCCGAGAAATAAAAATGAAATTTAATCGAATATCTAAAATTAAGAATTGATGATTCATTATAATTTTATCATGTGGAGAATTTTGATAAGTGATTCTAAATTTATAACTTTATAAATCATTTTCTTTTTTTAAGGGATACAGTTCCTCGTTTGGATTGCTAATATTATATTTTTTAAAAAATATTTTATAATTATTCTGAAACATATTTTCTAATTATCTTTAATCTCACATTAGAATATATTATATTTAAAAAGTTATTATAGTAGTTATTTCAAATTATATTTAATAGTATCCCAAATAATCATCATAAGAAAGACAAACAGATATTTAGGATGTACGTATGATATTTTTACAACACAAACTGTTGAGCTTTACTGAAGACGGTTGAAATTAATGTGCTGATAACGAATCCCTATCTTGGCATGCTAAATTGCTAATTACTAGCTTTGTAATTTTCATGAAGTATTCAACTAGAGAAAAATTTGCTTTTAACATAAAATTGGTGAACCATTCTAAAACAGCTGCAACCATATATTTTAACCAATTTTTTTCAGCATATCTACTCACAGAAACAAGTGTTGTGTAATTTTCTCTATCCTAAACTGAAATAGAAAAGAAATTTCTGTTAATCCGATCTTTTGGAAACTTTCTTTTATAGATTTGGGGCTGTATGATGCCTTATTTAAATGGTTCTTTCGATTTATTGGTGAAGTAATTAATACAATAAAAGAAATGTTAGATTATGTAATCTCTAATTTCTTCACTTCCTTCTTATCATCTCATGATGTGCATTTTTCATCGACTTACATAAACCCACCTAGCACATTAAATAGTCATGAAAACAACGAAACCAAATTGACTAAGTCAAGGAATAATATGGAGGCAGCCATTCTCAATCCTAACACTTCTTCAATTCCCAGGTAAACTAATTAATAATTCGGTTCATTTATATAAAATAATAAATTGACAAAAACTATTTAGGTATCATTTCATTGCTTATCTACTACTTATCTTTTAGTCAATTTTTTATCTAAAATTCGTTCACATTCATTATAATTTTGCCACGTAAAGTAATTTTGACAAATAATTCTGAATTTAAGACTTTATAAATGATTTTTCTTAATAATTATTAGAAAAAAAAAAAAAAAAAACTTAATCGCACTAATCGACATAAAGATTGAGATATCCTAAATATTGTTCTTTTTTGTACAAATTCGAATTAGACAAATTGTGACACCATTTTAAAATGCACCAAACTGTCTTATTTTGGACAAGGCCCCCCAAATTCTTCCGCTAAACTTGTATTTATTGATAATGCACGCTCAAAACAGTGTCGTATGATCCATTATGCGACAATTAATTTTGTCTTCTTACTGTTTTGTGCCTTAGCCTTTTCTTGGGAATTTTCGTCCAGCAGAAAGTTATATTTTAGGATCTTTTAGCATGGGGTTTATCATAGTTTTAACTTAATTAATTTGGTGATAATGAAATATAATTCAAATAGTAAGACTGTATTTTTTTGTAATCTAAGATTCTCTACTATTCACCAAGAATAATAGAGAATCCTCTTTACAAAAGAAAAGAAAAGAAAAAAAATAAATTAATTTGCTTTGTCATAAAAGCTGTTTGTGTGGGAAAATTTTTGTGTTAATTTTCTCACCGACCGGTTTTAACAAAGGAATCAAATCTTATAATATTCTTTAAAAAATACTAATGGTTACTAAACTACTTTTTAATTAATCATTTCTACTGACTTGATGAATTTCTTGTTATTAACGTTTGCTAAACTGTAAGAATCTTAATTTAATGAAGAA
Organism: Cinchona pubescens; assembly: GCA_025175665.1. Lineage (NCBI taxonomy): Eukaryota > Viridiplantae > Streptophyta > Magnoliopsida > Gentianales > Rubiaceae > Cinchona > Cinchona pubescens. Next base: position 418,641 of record JANKKI010000058.1, read on the forward strand.
ATGGATTGTAATCATCTTAACAGTCAAGAATTATAAAGTCAGAAGGAAGTTGCCATTTCCACCCTTCACTCTGGTTACCATATATGTATCCAAACTCGATCAAGATGTGCATTGCTCTTTCAGTGTTATGTTACATTTTCAAAGTGAAAATAAATTAAGGAAATTTATTTATAATACCACAAAATCAATCAACGTGACAAAATTATATTAAATCATATTTGGATTTTTTTTATGGATACATACCATTTTATCAATTTATATAGATGTACTGATAATTAAAACCATAAGCATGTAAAAATTAAAAAAAATAAAACCATAAGCATACAATTGTAATTCAACATAAATTCAAACCCTGTTGACATGTAAATAAAACTAAAAAATAAAATAAAAAATCAAAGTGGAACAGTATAATGCTTAAAGATTTTGCACACCCAACCATTTTAAAAAGTAGAAACAATACTATAAATCCGAATTCTTTCAATCTAAAGTCTCTCTAAATTAAATCTCATATATTTTTCTCAAAAAAAAATAAAAAATAGCTAATCCAATTCATTTTCCTTTTAAAACATGGTATAGCTTGAGAGTTTACAAATTTGATCATATTGGGTTATTTTTTGGATAGAATATATTCAGATGTTTTCCATACACGTGATATTCTTTGAGAAAATACTTATGTAGGTCCGGTCTTTGACTCCATCTATAAATTCTCAAGATTAAATATTAAAAATAAATAAAAGGTTATAGATATGCAACAGTTATAAATTCTCTAAAATTTAATCCACACCACTTATACAAGTGGGGTCAAAGATCCGGTTTATCTAAGTCTTTGCTTTCTTTTTATATTTCTCGAATTCGGATCTGGTCCAAATCCTGATCCAGATCTGATCCATTCACAATCACAAGTTGTGACCCATGCAAACTAGGCTTTTGAACATATTCAAAAGTTAATAAGCCCACTTACGGTGGCCCTTGTCTGTCAGCCCATGTGGTTGGTAAAATTATAGATTGGATCATATGCAAACTACCCAAGCTTAGAAAGAATCTGCATTTACCTTAACTATCATGGCCCACTATCAAAATCGACATTGAACTCTCTTGTCTCTATTACTACGTTAAATGACGTTAAAGTTGACCAAAACTATAATGACAAATCGTCAAAAACATCGGCTTCGTTTGGGAGCTATTTTGTTTTGTTTAGTTTGGATTTGGGCTTGTTCACATCAAAATTCTACGTCACTAAAATTGGACGTGACATCGTAAATCATGAAACGAAATATGTGAAACTCACAACGACAAGCGATTTACTTCAATATTGGTCCTAAAATTGGAAAACCCTAAATTAGATATTACCAAAATACAAAAACTATGGACCAGCATAGGACTCACATAAGACTTGTAATTTTTGAGTCTTGATGTATAAACACATCATTCTATTTTTTTTTTTTTTAAAAAATCTCAATCTGAAGACGCATCAAACAAGGCAAATTGGGCTTCATTTGAGGCCTAATGGATTTCCTACAACTCTCCCAATGAATCCTATCCCTTTTATCCATAGAACAAGGTGAGGCCCAATAAACCCAACAATTAAATTATAAAGACGAAGCTCATGTTCCGTGGATAATCATTTATAGATTTAAAAGATTATACTGTATAAATTTTTAAAATATATAATGTATATTTTACAACGTCAATATTTAAAATACAATCTATAATTGTCTAAAAAACTTTAGAATTTTCCAATGATAGGATTCTAGGTGAGCTAATAGCTCATCATTAACAAAAACTGGTGTGAACGAAAGATGTACGCAAAATTTGACTACTATAAGTAGTAGATAAGCATTGAAAAAGAAGTAAAAATACATTTCATTTTGATAACTATATAATCTGCGGCTAAGGTAGTTGTACCAATTACCACTTACCGCCCAACAGAATGGCAGGAAACAAAAATTAGAGTTGAAAAAGGCTTCTGGGATTTACACAAAACAAAATAAAATAAAATAAAAAATAGAGTCTTCTGAGATTTGTTGTGCATAGAAAAAGTGAAAGGTAAAAAATACATAGATGACTTTTGTTTCTACGGCCAATTCTTTTCTTCTATAGCTGCCGAAGGCAAATATTTGTTTAAAGTTGAAACCATGAAAGTTTGAGTCCATATGTCATTAAAGAAAGATTCTAACTTTTGGAACGGTATCACCTTACTTTGTTCTCAATCTATCCACGTGACATATGCTGGATCAGACCTGTAAAAACTTCAATTTTTTTTTTTAATAAATATTTGTACTGTACAAATTTTTAAATTTAGGAAATGATTCCCTCAACGGATCAATAATTTATAAGAAAGGTTAATTATCCCTCAATTGAAGGATAGAATAGGTAATTTATAACAATTCTTATGGACCGTCTATTAACAAAAGATTAAAAATAATAAGTATTGAATTTTATAGCATCTAACCTGTACTAAATCAAACTGTCTTACTTACCGTATGGAACTAAAAACTCGAGCATTTTCATAGTGTCCCTAAGAATTTTCTTTTCTTTAGTTTGTGTTTACAAATATTTGCCTGCGGGAATAATTGCAAACTACTGCTCTTCTTTACAACAAAGAAAAAAACCATCTGTATTTGCTGGGATGTCTTATGGGCTCCTAAGCCTCCTATTAGGTGGGGTGTAAAACTGTAAATAATTTGCCAGCCAAATAAAAGTATGGCAAAATTAGATTGATTGGAAATTGAAAGAAAGCATATATTTCAAATTGTAGTAATAATTGTATGGACTTACATCAAATGCCCAATGCAAGTGGCTTATCATTTTCCTTTTAAAAAAAAAAAATTAAAGATGAGTTTTCCAACTTCCTAGCATTTATTTCCCGGGAAAAGCGCCGGCAATATAGATCATTTTCAATTCTATTCAGAAAATCTCCTCCAGTTTTTGCCTGATGTGGTCTATCACTAGCAGAAAAAGGTCTGGGAAAAAAGCATTTATTATTATTTCTATTTTTTGTACAAAAAAGTATACTAATCTCTTTTTTCTTTCTAGGGTTTGGATCATAAATAAATCGTGAAGAGTTCGGAGGGGAAACTAGTATAATACTACTAATTCCAAAACCTTTTCTTTGTCTCTAATAAATGGGTGTTCAAAACTAGCATATAACTCTTTTTAGGAAAAAGAAGAAATATTTTTTTTACAAAATCATATTTTACAGATGGACTATCAATAATATATGATAGAAATGCTCACAATTTATTTTATTAGGAAACGTAGCATAATACACGCATAGGCATACGCAAATTATGAATGTGCTTACAAAGATTTGAGTCGATTATTAATTAAAGAAAAGTATGTGAGAACTGCCTGTGAGAATTATTTTCTTTTTTAATTTTTTTTATCTATGAGAATTAATTAAGTAACTTTAATTTGGTATACATTCATTATCAAAACTATTATCTAAATTAAGTCAAAAAAAAAAAAAAGAGTGTTAAATAGATATCACCAACATTTACCCCTACACTTGTATATGGGAGATAGGGAGAAATTATTATGTGAATCAGATTCATAGTATGTGTCATGGATTTTTTGGTTTGAAATCATTCATGGTCTCGCTAGGAGAGATTTAATTTTTTTAGTTAAAAAATGATACGAATAATTTCACACGAAAGGGTAAATCGCAATGAAGAACTTAAAAAGTTAAAAAATTTTATTCGTATCTTTGTAAAATTTACCTTTCAATCCCTTAAAATTTTAAAATAAATATAACTTAATCTTTATATATAACATTTTATTTCCTCAAATTATAAGTTTTACACCCACTAGTCCATGATATTAATTATATACACTATTCATCTAAGAATTTTCAAAGAGACACTACTTCAACTTCATTTACACGTAGAAAAAAGCACAACTAGTACAATATTACATTTCCAAGGTAATATAATGCGTAAAAGGTGTAATAAGAATATGGGACTCAGAGAAAAGATCATAGTCAACTTTTAATGGTTGATTCCATTGAAGATGTTTACATCCATTCCCATGGAAACGCGTGAATCTGTGGCACTCATTTTACCCAAGAAATGGTTTGGTGAGCAAGTCCACCTGAAAAATAGCTGAATAGAGGCATACGTAAATGACTTTGAGGTTCATATTTTAAGGAAGTTTTGTAAGAAATTATTTTTTTATATTTTAAGAGATTGTACAGTATAATATTATATATTTTAAAAATTTATATTATAGAAGTCATTAAAATCAAAAAAATAGTTCTCTCGACGTGATTATAAAATTCTCCACGATACTTATGAAAAGTAAGCCTACACATACGTAATAAGTCGTCTCCAATCACCTAATTGCAAGAGAAAGAGAGAGGAAAAAAAATAATACTCTCTCCCTTTTATTTTAACTGTAATTTTGTATTGGTGCAAAAAAAATTTAAAAAAAAATTAAATTATATCAATTTTATAAAAAGTTAGTTAAAAGTGATTAAATTACTTTTTTATATTAATATCCCAATAACATACTTAAAAAAAATATCCCAATTACATATTTCACCCTCCATTAATATAATATTAAGAGTAAAAATTTTAAAAATATTATTTAATAATTTTTTGATTTTTTAAAATAATAAATAATTTTAAAATAAAATAATTTATTTAAAATGGTAATTATTTTGAAATGGGATAGTAGTAATTATAGAGTCACTAAATCATCATATGTAGAATCCAAATTGATAGAGTTTCTAAACTTGGACTCATTCAAGCACAAAAGATTCTGTAGACTAATTGTATGAAGTCATGGTCTTCATTCTCTTCTCAGTTGTCTCCCACAAATATCATTTTCTTGATTTCTTCCCCAAAAAAAAAAAAAAAAATACTTAGTCAATGCCCGTAAGGGTCAGCATTTTGGCTATGTGTGACCATGTCTTCGAGTATTACCAAAGTTTTAATGCTAATTCTATCCAATCATTCAATTTAGACCTTAAAAAATCATCAAAAATGGGTTGGAAGCTCCAATGTTTTTAATTTTAGGATAAAAAATAACTATAAAATAATCATAATAATTAGACATGTATACATGGGTTTCTGCAATCTTTTCTGGGTCCCATTGGTAAAGTAATATATTCCATACTTGGAAATTGTAAAGAAAACAAGTTGGACTCATGTAATAATCAAAAAATTAAGATGGACTTTAGTTGATTACAATATGAACAAAACATATGGGGTTTTCTTGGAATTCCTTCCCATATCACTCTTTCCCTTCCCCCCCTCTTCCTTCCCATATAACTCAAAAGTAATAAACGGATGCCAATTGGTTTTGGTTTAGTACACATACCTAATTGCACATGGCCTTGTGCTCTTGTCCATTCTTTACTCTTAACAGGACTCTGTTATGTTTGCTGTGTAGAAATTTAAATGAGTATAAACAAATTGAATATAATAGTGTTTAAAATTGTGTAATTATTTTAATAAATTCATAATTTTATTTTATTTATATTGAGTCGAAGTTAAACGATTTTTATCGAATTGAACTTAAATATAATTTAAATTTTTATATATAAATTTAGAGAAAAGCTAATCTAAACTTAAAAAGTCTTTGAATTGCCACTTAAAAATATTGAAGGGAAAACAAGTTCCAAATATCAGTTGTATTACTTTACCCCAAATTTGACATAATGATGGAATGTGTATGTACCAGGTCAAAAAGTTTTCAAAAATAATTTGTAACCATAAATAATTGACATTTTGAGGCAGATGATCATGAAAACATAAAGGACAACCATAAAACACTACAAGAACTTATCAACAAGTTCAATGAGCACAACAATGCTAACTCCCACCAAACAGGATTTCTTCATTTTATTTGTAGACCACTTCTTATTAAAGAAAGTTACCAATAATGCACCAACAAGAATCACTACTTCTAGAACATCTTTGTTTATAGGAATTAATCAAAAACTATGAATAAATTTGTACCATCATTCAAGCTGGCTCTATATAAAGGTTTTTGGTTCATTCCACTAAGATGTTTGCCTAATCTATTACACATCCGCTTAAATTCATGACTTTCTTGTCCACCAATTGTAACGCAATGATTAGTTATTGGTAGAGAAAAGACAAACAATTTTTGTGTCATGGAATCTCATAATCCGTGAAGCTCCAATTAATTAATTTGAGCAATAAAACAAATTTCTTCATTGTACAAATAACTAAAAGGACAATTAGTAAAAGAGGAATAATTAATATTCCCTCCTCAGGACTCAATCTAGTTCCAGAAGTATATGAATAGGAACTAGAACTTACTAGTTGTTCCAAAAATATATATATATATATATATATATATATATATATATTGACTATTCCTCCATGCCATTTTTTTGACCACGTTTTCGAGTTTAAAAAATACTAGTTGCTTTGAAAAGTAAAAAAAAAATCGACTATATATGGTCAAATTTCAAATTTGAGATTCTTTTCTGTAAAAATACATAGTCAAAAAGATTTCCAAATTTTTAATTCAGAATGTCAGTGTCATACACACATGAAAATTGTAATATTTGTATAAAGTGACACATCATTGTTATATCATTAAAATTGTTAAAGAATGAACTGTATCTATTAAATATCTAGATTCTTAAAAATTAATAATTAAATATAATTCTATCACACGAGAATTGATTTTGATAAACAATTCTAATTTTATAAATTATTTTTTATTAAAATAATATTGGTCGCTTTTCGTTTTGCTCCGCCATTTCGTAATTAATTAGTCTCCGAAATTATGGTACGATTCACACCTTTGTGGGCAAAAAGAGGAATTAATTCACACTTGATACGGCTTTCAAAGTTTCTATGGGATGCAAAATTAAAGTAGAAAAGTCGGTAACAACCACTTTTACTAAAGAATCCATGACGTGGAAGTTCTCAAGCCAATATAATTAACCAAATACTCATTATGCTTCGATTGTAAATTAATTACACTAATGCCTTTCCGGGAAATAAGATAATAAGGTGGGAATGTAATTGGAACACTTTGACCCACTTCTATATTTAAATTCATTGCATCTCTAATTGCATGAAATTAAGTACTACATACTTTTCTTATTGTTTGTACATTCTGTACAAATTGCTTTACTAACTACTTTTTTGATGTCTTTCTTAATGGACAACTATATTGCAACATTCTTCTTTAAAGTAGGATCACTTGATATGTCAATATATATTGATTCGGATGTTAAGTAAGGTGATTAAACACATCAAAAGTTATAAAGTTCGATTATAATCTTTAAACACTATCGTAAATTACTGGAATATGTATTGATTGTCACTTACTTTACTATTAAACTTTTTTTTACACACAAAAAAAAAAAAAAAAAAAAGATCGTTTGATATAAGTTACAAGTGTAAATCGAATTTACCATTTATATACAATTTGAGATGTTCATGTAGTTAAATGATCAAGAATAAAAACCAAACTGAACTAGATAATCCATTTCGAATGTGAGGGAACAAGTGGGGCAATTCCCTTGCCAAGGATTTTGAAGCTCACTAACTTTTTCTTCTTAAAGGTGAGACAATTAGACAATATTGCTAAAGTATTAAAAAAAAAAAAATTCAGAATTTGTCCTTCAAAAATTTGTAAAACAAACCGACTCCTATTCGTGCAAATATTTGTCACCGAGTTTCTAGTCCTTGAATTATGACAATGCCACTTAGAGAAATAAATTTGTTTGCCTTGGAATGTGACATTTATTGAACAATCCAACACATAAACCCCATTGCTAGCTACCATTACTGCAAGAAATTCAAACAACATTTTGATCATCTCCTAAAAAGGAGAAAATCTTGGAAGCCATATTTTGATACTAGCATGTGAACTAAGGAGAAAAGGGACGAAACGTTGGCACTATAAAGAGAAACCATTGGGCCATAGATAGAAGAGTTGTGATCATATACTCAACAACATTGATGGTCAATGGTCATATTCTCATAATAGGTACTACTTTCTACTACTAATACATAGATTTGGAAGGAAGATTTAAATATTTTTGTCTGCTTAGACTGCTTCAAAACCATTTTTTATTTATTTATGAGAAAGATACATTATTAATTTTGTTGTGTAGATGTATAAATAAAGAGTTAACGAAAATGTTACTTTTAATGTTAGGTCAGAGTTAGAAATGTATAGGCAAACAAAGATCACCATTTAAAGTTATTTATCGAAATCAATTTATGTAATAAAATCGTATTAAATTAATTTTTAATTTTAAGTGTTGGTAGGATTTTTTTTAAAACAGATTTAATGATAGATTAGTGATATTGAATTTATGATTTTGTATATATAAATATTGATTAAGCAATACGTGTTCATATTTTTGTTCGTGTCTGCCACCAGTTCTTGTTCACACCAAATTCGAATGTTTTCTACACGTTTTCTTGCGTTGAATCTCTTGAATCAATTTGTGGTGCATTGGAATATTTCCTAAGCTGAACAAAGATACTAGGAATGAAAGAAGGGAGGAATTTAAGAAGATTTATATGTAGCCGTGCTTATCAATCATCACGGGCAGCTTAGACCACGGGGGTCAGGGAACAGAAAATGTGTGATGCTCATCCTGGTGATTTGTAATCGGACAAAATATACGAATTGAACACTGAATTCATTGGCAATTTCTCGAGTACAAAGAGGCATTTACATCAATAATAGACATGACACCATTAAGAGAAAAAAAATGTTAAATAGGAATATAAAGTGTAGGTGAATTCTCCGGTTATGTTGAAAGTACCATTCTGTTGGCTTTAAATGCTTATAATTAATATAAAATTTTAAAACAAATAGTATTATATAGTACAATTCTTTAAAGTAAAACGATATAATTTCTTAAATATAACGGTAGAATTTTCTTTTAAAGTGTCAAGATACGTATATATCAATATATGGCATGTAAATATGTGATTAATGTTATTACCCTAAGCACTCCCCTAGATTAGGTAATTACCTTATTAGTCTAACTGTCTTGATTAACGGGACTTATCATATGTTTGATTGTCTTGATTAGCAAGACTTACCATATTTAAAAGGTCTAGAATATTCTGTTGTAAATTTATATATCTACACTCTATATACTAATGTGTATTGAGACATGATTTATACATATTTTATATACTCTCTTGTTCTTATTATAAAGTGTGAGGTGGAATATAAACTAATTCTAACTTGTATTTTTTTTTTTAAACAAAGAAATGTAGTTTAGGTGAAAAACATTTCTCGTATGACTTATTGGTCATGAGTTCAAGTTACTAATTTTTTTTTAAAAAAAAGTTGTTAGTGATTTTTTTTGTATGGATTTTCTAGTAATATATATTATATGTTTTATTATACAATGTTATATTTATATCCAAATGAAATATTCAGTATCAAAATTAAGATATTTATAGAAATGTATGTACTATAGAACTTTCATATATTCATTGATTTTGGAAAAATAGACAAATCTATTGTTTATATTGTTTGTTTTCAATACTCTTAACTTTATAAACAACTAGACCCTAGAATTTGAATTTTTTTTTTTTTTTGTATTGGAGACCGGAAGTAAAATAATATAGTACAATAATTTTTTGCTTGCTCTTTAATCGTTATGGAAAAGGTAGATAAGACCAGATTAAAAGATGAAGGTATCATGTTTCCATAACTAATAATTTTCTTTCAAAAACTAATCATAAATTGAAATCCTTATAGTTTAATAATCTCTTAATAATTAATTATGGCTTTTAGGAAACCACAAATCATGCTATGAGTATGACAAAAAAAAATTGTCATTAACCACCAACATTTACAATGAATATGTAAACCTAGTCTGTCTCTTATTAGGACTTAGGAAGCCCTATAATCTTTGAGAAAATTAAAAAGTGAATACTTCTAGTGAACTTGTAAATAATAATAGGCTCTTTTATTCTGTGAATTAATTACTTTTCAGAAAAAAAATTCCGTGGATTAATTAATCAATAATTTTAATAATCAAAACAAAAAAGTCGGCAAATTTGCGACCACCCATGGTCCCTTTTTGGCTGCCTATTGCTTATTGGCATGCTGTTCCTCACATGCAATAGGAATAAACTTTTAATTTAGGTGACCGTATATACTTAAAAAAAAAGAGATTTTATAATTTCATAATGGAATTATTTAAAAATTTATATTATATAAATATTTAAAATATAGCAGAATAAGTTTATTAGATTATCAATTCTTTAATACTTTATATAAAGAAGCACTCGAGGAAGTATCCAAAAGAATAAAAGAGAGAACAAAAACTAACGCAAAAGTTGCATCTTACGCAAGCAATTTTTCATAAAGAAGGACGCTTTGTCGTGTTTTTGTGTCCTCTTTAGGAGCTGCTTTTGCAAGCTTGATGAAGTATTTGAATATTTATTGAAATTTATTTTTTTATTTAGGCTTTTTTTTTTTTGTGTAAATTTTCTATAAGCTATTTTAGATGCTATCATTTACTTTTGTTTTGATTTGTTCTTAGTTTATTAAGAATTTGATAAGATACTGATGTTAGAATGTAGCCTTTGAATTGCTTTTTGATAATATATTCTTTTAATTTTTGAAAACTTTGAAATAAAACAAGGGTTTAAAGCTGTGAAACACTTTTTTTCAAGACATGTTCTTTATTAATAAATAGCCATGAAAAACATGAAGGAAATCATTATTTTTTATCTCTTTGTTTATTTGTTAGAAATAAGAGAGCATATTAAATATAGAAAGAGATTAATTTGGTCTTTTATCTATTAAAAGACTAATTTGGTCCATCATTTTTAAAAATTAACTAATTTAAGGATTGTGACAGAAATTATTGACAAACTAACGAAGTCACTAATAATACATCTACTGCAAGTAAATTGTTACGTGATTATCACGTGGTTTGATCCATTAATTTATCCATGATGGCTATCATAGGCCTTAGATTAGTTAATTTTTTAAAGATAAGGAACTAAATTGATTTGTTATGATAAATAAAGGAACTTAACGATTAATTTATCCATGATTGCTATCATAGACTTTAGATTGGTTAATTTTTTAAAGTACCAAGTAAATCAAGAGAACTAAAAGAAGATCTGAGAGAACCAAAATCAAAACATAAAAATCTAAGCAATACAAGAACCGATTGAAAATGTAAGAGCCAAAGCAATCCAAGAACTGACAAAAATTAAGAGAATCAAAGGTTGAAACTCGAAAGAACTTGAAGGCTAAAACCAAGAAGAATATTAAAATCTAAGAGTGCCCAAAAGCTGACAACTAAGAAAATATGAAAATTGAAACTCAAAAGATGAAAATCAAGATAATACGAATATTGAAAATTAGAAAAGTCTAAAGAATAAAAACCAAGAGAACATGAATATTAGAAACTAGGAGAGTCCAAAAGCTAAAAATTAAGGTGACACGAAAAATTGAAAATCAGAAGAATTCGAAAGTCGAAAATTGAGGGAACACAACAATTTTTGGAAAAAAGAACGATAATAATAAACTAGAGAGCACGTTCTGGTGAAACAGCAAAGATAGGGATGACCGGCTATTGATTTGAAATGGCTAATAGTGAAAAGCGAGTGTGGCGGTGACAACCAAATGCAAAAGTAATGGCGTCGAGACAATGAGTGGCGATGGGGGCGTTGAGCAACGATAATGACAAATAAAAGCAAAAGGGTTAATTAGCCAGAGAAGAGTTTAATTTCTTGGAGACTTTGAACTCGGATTAATTTACATAAGACTAATTGGTAGGCAGGACGAAAATTGATAGGTGAAACGGTTTCGTAGGTGGAAGTTTTAATATCATGTTAAAAATAAGAGAATTTATTAAATATGTAAAATTTAGATTTTAATATAATTGGTACATAAATTTTTTTTATATAAACTTAGAAAAAGATAATTTAGATCAATTATACGTAATAATTTTACTAATCAAGATAATTAGACTAGTAAAATCAATATCTAATATAAAAGAATAATTAGAATAATCATAATATCAATTATATATTTTCATACCATATACAATATTTACATGTCTTGTAAGTTTAGTTAAACTTCAAGGATTTCATTAAGCAAATATATAATTACCCCGGCTTTCCTTTAACCTACCATTTAAGTGAAATAAGACACCAGGCTTATTTTTGACAACTTATTGAAAGATGTTCATATTTTTTTTGAAATTGAAAATTAACTATTTTATTAAAGAATTTATTGACATTTAATAACTTAAAATGGTTTTATTTTTCATGTTTAAGAAAAATTAAAAGTTATTTTGAAAAGCAACTCCACACATCATTTTTGAAAGTCTTTTTTTTATAAGAGACAGTTCAAAAGATCAGCTTATAACTTTTATGAACAATGCCAGCATTCCTTCCAAAATTTAGTTTTGTTTTTTTTTTTTTAAATAGTTTTGTCACGGTACATATTTGTTAAATATTTAACATTTTTAATGGTAACTACAAAAAAAGTGCTTTTAACAAAGATGATGATCAACTTGCTACCATATGTGGTTGTAGATTGGTGCTCATCATTCTATTCTATTTTCGAGAATAATAATAAAAGAAAGAACCGCACCATTTGAAAAAAAAAAACTTAAAAAAAAAGTCTGAACAGGATAATTTTTATATTTTTAAAATTTTCTCTCTATTTGTCTATTACGTTTTGTTTTTTTTTTTTTTGTTTAATAGTACGTGCTTGTAGCTTGTAGCAAATCAAATGCTAAGCATTGTCATTTATGTTTATGTAGTATAAATTTGAAACATTCAAAAGAGGTGAAAAAAAAAAAGTTTTAGAACTTGGAAATTCAAGGAGAAACACTACACTTTTCAAATTTAACTCAAGATGAGAAAAAATTAAACGGATTCAGTCTTTTAATTTATTTATAGATTATATAGTGTGAATTATAATTTTATAAAATAATTGATATCAATAAATATAAGTAAAATTTTATAAAATTTAATTCACGATACAAAATTTATAAATAAAAATAAAAATCCGATATATCTAAAATTTTTCCCTTCAATATTAGGTAGGACACCTCAATTGGGATTTGACCTTGTCAAAATTTATTAGGTCCGGCTTGAAGAGACATTCAATCATGCGCATACAACCTGGATTAAGACTTCACTAACCCTTAATACACATAATTTTCGTCACACCAACAGACGACTTTTGATAATAGTCTAATTAATTTGCTAATACTCTTGTGCTTAATAATTAGTGGGCATACAATTCTTATCTCCTACAAGTAGTTAAGCCATGAAAAGGGTATCCAAATTACCAATATCTACCAATAAATAAATAAATCAATCAATAAAAAAAAATGCACCACCTAATGTGAAGTCTTTAAACATTATTCCTGTCTTTATACACATCTAGATGTGTATAAGAGACAAATTATGGGTTATTAATATAAAATCTATATAAAATCTAGCATTATTGGGTAGTTTTTATATAGTTTTATATGGATAGGGTAGTAGGTATGATAGTAATGATAAGGCTTCATAATTGAATATTTTAGTTGCTTTTGCTTCTTCTTTTGGTGCTCCCATTGGAATGATATGGCTTTTTGGCATTTGCACAAGATTCCTTAAGGAATCAGCCACTTACAATGTGACATAGAGATTGGAGGAAAAAATATTTTGGTTAGAATTAATTATTTATAAGGACATCTTTTATTATGAATTATTTAGCGTAAAGACTTCTTTAGATACGCTTCAAGGGATGTTTCTTATAGGGAATAAATGANAAGTTTTTGTTTTTTTGGTAACTTTTAGGCTTCTACAAGTTTTTTATTTTTGTGTAATTCATTGGTGAATCCTAAACAAGAAAGAAAATGCTATTCATGCAAAAAAAAAAAAAGTTTGACAAGTGTTTACTACTAATCTTACGTTTAGTACGTGAGAATTCTTTTATGTAAAAGATTATTTAGTTTTATTTTTAAATGATGAACTGAATTTAATTTTGTCATTTGATTTGTATTTAACCTACAAGATGGATTGACAATAATTGGTAATAAGTAGCACAAAGTGTTAAATTCATCTTTGAAGAAGAGAGGGTAACCTTAATGTATATTGTTGTCTTAATGTTGAAAGCCGAAAATTTATGTAAATTATGTCGTCTTAGACGAAGGGAGGGAGATGACTTTAGAGTCCTAAACTTTTCTAATTTATAAAGTCAACACTTTTAATGCTTCTTTCTTCTTTTTGTTCCTTAGATCCTAAAATTTGAGTTGATGACAATTTTAAAAAGCATCTTTTTTTAAAGAATGCACATATAAAAATAATCTTCATTAACAATTCCATTAAATAATGGTCCTGTTTTTAACACAGGCTATTGAGAACTGAAAGTTTTTAGTTGACCTATTGTAAATTTAAAATTTCAACAACTCCTAAGCTCAATTGGGTAGCCGATTACTAGATAGCTTTACACAAGAAGCCGATCATGACTGTTGTTAATTTTGTTTACTCACTTGATTAGCTTAGTCGTATGAATAGAGTCAACAGTAAGTGTTTGAATTAATAATGTTTTTCTAATTTGTCTTTTGCCCATTACCGACTCGAATTTCTAAACATCCACATCAATATTTTTTGGAAAATTTTATGATCCCTTTTAGGGAATCATTCCTTGTACTTTGAATGTTTGTACAGTACAAATTATGTGTTTAAAAAATTTATACTGTACTAAGGAAATGGTTCCCTAAAGGGACTGTAGATTTTCCCCATTTTTTCCCATGTGAATAACTTTCAGATAGATATTTGACAATTTCGTAATCTTTGTTCGGTCAGCAAAATTTTTTTTTCAACTTAAAAATTTTTTTTTTCAAAAATATTATTTATTATTTACACAATTTAAATTTTTTTCACTATTCATTACTTACACAATTTAAATTTTTCTTTCACTCTTCATTACTATTCAATCAATTATTTTACTATTTGTCTATACGTGTATTATACTATCCGCATATATTAGCATTAATTTTTTTTATATTATCCATTATTATTCATTGGTCTGAATTTTTTTTGGGCAAAGAAAAAATAGAAATAATTTCGGGCTTCCAAACTTAGGTTATAAAGTCCGAAATATATGAGGAAAAATAGAGTTTAAAATAGTATATAAGATTCGAACTTTCGAAGGGAGTCTGAAATATAGGCGGAAAAATAGAGTTTAAAATAAATATATAAGGTTCGGACTTTCGAACTTATGTTGGAGAATCCGAACTATAGACAGAAAAGTATAAATTTTAAATTGTATTTTTATTTTGTATTAAATAAATACATGAAGTTTAGCATACACATATGGACATATTTCGTTTTTTAAGATTCGGATTTTATACGACGAACTAGATGTGCCTTAGTATGTGATTTTTAACATTTGATTTTATGGTATAAAAAAAGTGAACGATATTATATATTTTGATATTAATAATTCTATTCAAATTTTGCCTACGTATTTAGTCTTTTAGTGCACAAAATATTAAGTAATTTTTAAATTATATTTTTTTATTTTGTATTAAATAAATACATGTTAGCATACACATATGAGTATATCTTATTTTTCAAGATTTGGATTTCAAACGACGAAAAAGAAACTACGTTTGTATGTGATTTTTAGTATTTGATTTGATGGTGTGAAAAAATAAAGTGAACGGAATTATATATTTTGATATTAGTAATTTCGTTCGACTTTTACGTACTTTTTTTGTCTTTTAGTGCAAAAAATACTATCCAAACACTCATTTACAAAAAATTATTTGCACTATTCACAATCCAAACACTTATTTTAATTATTACACATTTTTTTATTATTTGTCATCACATCACTCAAATAATTCGAATAATGCACCAAAATACTATCCCAAATAATACAATCCATAAGAACCATTATTCTACTTTAATCTCTCCCTTCCATTTTTAAATTATCATTTTGAGATGGTACTTATAAAAATTATTAAATTATATTAATTTTACAAAAAAAAAAAAATTCAAAATAATTTATTTACCTTTTTACATTAAATTTTCTCATTACATAATTCTCCCTTTTTATTAATTTACCCTTGCTAGAAATGCAGTGCAATAGGAAGAATATTTTGTTCTTTAAAGTGACCCAAATTCTTAATAAAGTGCCTCAACCTAAAAAAACTAAAAATTTAATATTATTTTTCAATTAAATACTCTTACTTGACAAAAGTGTCCAATTCAGTCCTTTGTATGCAAACTAAAGATTGATTAGTAAGTTTTACTTAGAGGGACTCAATTGTCACTTTTTCTCCGTTACAAGTAGTTAATTGAAAAGATTCCTTTCACTTTAAAATACTAATTTTACAATTTTCAGTTCAGGGTACTCAATTGAGATTGTTTGTCATTTTGGAGGACTTATTTGGAATTAATCCTAGTTAAAAAAAAAAGAAAAAAATAATAGTTATAGTTCCCTATCAAGAAAAAAAAAAAAAAAGAGAGCATAAATTACAAAGAATCATTGTGATTTGGCTAATGTTCAGGTTTTTGCTTATAATTTGCAAATTTATAATTTATTCCCTTTATGTAAAATTGTTAAATTTTAAAAATTTAACAAACTTGTACACAAAAAGTCAGAAATAGATGTAAACCTATTACTACTCCACCGCCTAGAAATACCTTTCGCTATTAGAAATGAGTTATATTTTATATTAAAATACATAACAAACCTTAATTATAGGTTTAAAAATGCTAAAATAATCTTTTAAATAAAAGTTTTTTAGCTACATCCTAACAGTCATTTAATGAAATATTCACTTTAACCCAAGCTATAAAGGGGCGAATTATAAGTTTACAATAATTGCAGGAGGTAATTTAAATATTAGTCAATAACAAAGGGGGTTCGTTGTAATTATCCAAAAATAATTACAAGTTTTTAAAGAAATACACCAGTACACATTACATTCAAATAAACTGTTTGGTACAACCAAATCAACTGTTAGATGCAAATACGTTCTCGAAGCCTACGAAAAAGCCACCGCATTTTCCCTTTGGGGTAGGTTGGTCCAACCGTCGAAGAAAGGGACACATTGTACCAAAAACCGCATTCTGAAAAAGTGTTGAGGTAATTGCGTGATTCTACAGTATTTGGGTTAAGGCATTTGACATCCCAGTCGAGAAAGTTCCATTCCTCCGCCGCGGTTGCGGTCATGCGACCCTACGCGCCTGTTGTCGTTGAAAGCATCGAGAAATCTATGCTAGTCAAGTTTACGAAATTGCCCTCCATTGACAACTCTTTTATATTTAAAGTTGGTTTTGACTTTACAGAGTAGCCAATGAGAGTAGAGAAATGTTGGTTCTGTTATGGTTGAGTGAATATGTGATGGAACTGTGGTCCTCTTTTATGATTGTAGTTGCTTCAATTATAAAAAAAGGGATCTTTTGTCACCTCATGCTAATCTTTCTTTTATTTACTCTGCAAACTTTGCTTTTGTTGTTAAAATTAAATTATATTAATTTTATATAAAAAAATAATAATTTTAAGTGATTAAATTATTTTATTATATTAATATTATTAATATTTTTTAATTTTATAATCTTTTCTCTATTAATACATTTATTATAGAGATAAAATTGAAAAAAAATACATTTATTAATTTTATAGATTCCAAAAACAACAAATACTTTAATACAAAGTAAATTATTTAAAATAACTGATCAAATATAAAGAGGGAGTATATTGACAAATTTTGTATTCGCTTAAGCAAATTTTTTGAGTTATATTTAAAATACTTATATTTTATAAATATTAAAGTATAATCAAATAATTGATTAACGAACTTTGAAATAACTTTCTCTTAATATGTAACATGTCTGTCTATATATTGGCTGACATGGATAATAAGGTTTTCTACATTTATTTTTCCTATAGGATGTCTATGATGGCAAGGTATTGAAAGTTGGTTTTTCAAGTCTTGTTCAGGATAATTAGGTTGCCCTAAGCAAAGCTTGGAATTATTCTAAACTTGCAAGAAGAGTATATTGGTCACAAGGTCGTGTTAGAAATTTCAATATTTGAAATATAATTCATAAAGTAAAATTTTTAGTTAATAATGTAGTGTCATTTTCATTATTAAAATTTGCTCTTTATAATGATGTATGTTATGTCAAAAGAATAACAACTTAGACAAACAATGGTGACAGTTATGACATCAATTTTTTTCCTACTTTTTATATTGCTAAATTATGTTGAATTAATTGATTATTTTGGAGAAAATGGTAAAGAATAAAAGAAATAGTAGAAGAAAATGTGAAACCCTAATAATGAAAAGTTTTTGTTACGAATCTATGCAAATTAGGCAAAAAAAATAATTTGGGGATCTCTATAGATGAGAAAAAGAAAACCAATCTTTTAGATAGCAAGATTCTTTATATTTCGCAATCATCTTTAAGAAAGAAAACTTTTTTGATACTAAAACTCGAAATTATAAACAAATAGTCTATAAGTTTAAGAAAGAGATTTTTTCTTCTATGTTTCCAATCCTAACCATATTTGTGATATTCATTTAGCCAATTGAGAATATCTTACTTTCTGACCTATTTTTAAATTGAGGAAACCAATGACAAACTGTGTAATGGTTATTTGAATCATTTGATTAGCACGTAAAACTAAGATACGAAAAATGATACCATCTTAGACCTTTAAATATCGTTCCTGTTACATTATACGAACTTATGGCATAATTACATATATTCGCAATTTGTTACAACTGAAGTATTAATTGAAGTTCAAATTATAACACAAAAAAGGAAAAAAAAATAAAATATACAGCTCTATAGCTTTGTTTGTGGTGAAATAAAATGATACTGATAGTTAAATTAAATGAACAAAGTTTACGGTTTTTAAAGTGGAATGTTTTATATTAATCCTCAAAAATCAGAATATATATATATATATTTTTTATGCAGATAGACTAATTTTAAGTTAGGTCTATCTATACTCTATACCTTCAAAAGATTCAATCTACCCAGGGGGGAAACTGAGGTATACTTTGATTGTGTATATTACAAGATTAAAAACAAAAATGCATTTCAATTGCGAAACCTATTACTAATATATTTCACTTCTTTGTATTATGATCTACGTATACATTACCAATTCTACCTAAGTTTTGGTCTCAAAAGAGAAGTTCTACAAATATGTGAAGGTAACTATTTATTAATTTTAAAAGTTTATATATTATAAATTTAAAATCATACTAAAGGAAAAATTAAAATAATATGAATTGTAAGATATAAACTTTAAAATATAACAAGATAATTCTTTTAGCATAGACAGTGAAATTTTTTTCCAAAATATAATATAAAGTATGTAAAAAAAAAATTCAGAAGTTAGAATCACTTATAATTAATTTTCAATTTTTTAAGTGGTAAAATCAAATTAAATCATCAACTCGATTATTTCCTAATTTTACATATTTAGTTGAATTTTAATTTCTTCCGTCTCTAGTAATACAAATCACAATACTGTCAAATCACAATAGTGTCTTTGGTATGTACTGGTACGTATATTGTCTCTTATAACTGTTAATTGTTTAGGGTGGCTGAGCCAGTAGCCATACCCATAGAGCTGAAGACTAAAAGGGTGGAAAAGGATAACTTTAGACTGAATCCAAAGCCGAGCCGCCAATCTTTTTCTTATCCTTTCCCTTCATTTTCGCTGACTGTTGAAGTCTAATCATTAGCCACACTAACAAAATAATCTTTCTAGCCAATAGCATTCGACTCTACCCCACGCACCTAGTTATAATAAAAAAATAATTTATAAAATTATAAATTTATTATTATTTTTTTATTTTTAATTTTAAATACTTAATTAAATTTCGTTCGTTTTTTGATTTTGTTTATTTTTTTTATTTAGAGTAAAACTTTAATGATGTTATTATTTTGTCATTTTTTTTTTAATCTAGTAAAATTTTAGGGATTTATTATTTTGTTATTCTGAATAAACACACTCTTATAAAAATATAAAAATAAATTTAAAAAAGTACATATACGTACAAAAACGTATACGTATAGAGAGAGAAACTATTGAGCGGAATGCCTGGGCCGGTTACAAGAGAACGTGATACCCGGTGTAACCGCCAGCTATTTTTTGCGAGAATACAGCCCATTGTATACAACATCCGCCTTCTCCTGTTGCCACGTGTTTATCTCATTCTTTTTCAGCCCTCCACGTGTCCACTTGACCTCTTCCGTCTTCCACGTTGCATTTCCCTTATCAACTCCCTCGCTTCCCCGTTTCGGTGGAGCCTTTTAATTTGGAAAGTCGGAATTACCCTCGACAAAGAGTTTAAAGGGGACGGTGAAATGAGGAGATAATTGTCTTTTTACGTGAGGAGGTAACTAACATGAAAAGTTAGGTCAAGAAAGCTGAAACGATGCGTGTCAAATGCGTAAACGCCTAATTGCACATGCCATTTTTTTTTTTTTTTTAAAGAAAACCAAAGTTTAGATTGACATCTTGATGTGTCATAAGAACAGAACAAAAGTATACCAGACGGCTTGATGTGGTGCTAAACATCTACTTGTCCAATGCTTGTAAGAAGCACGTGATCAAGTTAGGGTCCTTTCCACCCTTCTTTCGCTTCTCTGACCGAAACAGAAGCCCACACCCCTTGGGTAATACCGACGTCCAATTTCCCAAAAAACCCTTCACTAATATGTTAATACCCTAACTTGGGGTCTTATACAATCAAGATTTGTAGAATCGAGACTACAATATGATCGTTTTGAAGGTTACAGGATTGGATTGTAGATAGGATCGTAGGATTGTAAGATCATATCAAAAGGACAAAAATATAACTTTTATTTATTTTTAAAGTTAATATTCAATAAAAACTTATACAAATAAATATAAAATTTTATTATTCATCATCCCCCTGAAATAAGTTTCTTTAACTAAAATTTATAACATTTGACATTATATACTCGTATTGTAAAAAGTTATGCGGTATCGCAAATTTAATACTGTTCTTTAATTAAAAACTAAAAAAACAATATGAATAGTATAAACTCATAAAATATAACATTTGAATGAAAAATTATCAAAATACTGACTTAACTTCAGTAAATATATACATAAATTACATGATTAATGGCTCGAACTAGAGTTTATCTATAATAGCGATCCTACCTCTAGAATCGGGATCGATTTTATAAATTTAGATCGTAAAATTATAAAATCGTAAGAGTATGATCGAAATTCTAACAACTATGATCACAAGTACGTTGGACATGTACTTGATTTGATTGAGTTCGGTAATTTGATGTTCGAATTCAAACTTGTATTTTTTACGCTCGAGTTGAGCTCAAGCTTACCAAAATAAAGAGGGGAGAATATATGAATGGTTATCAAACTATTGAATTGTTGTATATAAAATTATTGAATTATTTATTTTATAAATTTAATCATTGAATTATCTTAAATATGTATTTGGAATCATTCTGTTGCAAATTTGGTCACTGAACAATATTAAGTGTGTGTATGCAATCACTATAAAAATAGAAGAAACACACGCTTAACGTAATTTAGTGATCATATTTGAAAAATAAATAATTCAGTGACTCTATACATGCACACTTAAGGTAGTTCAGTTATTAAATTTGTAAAACAAATAATTTAATAATTTTATATACAACAATCTAATAATTTGATGACTATTCGTGCATTTACTCAAATAAAAAATGAATCAAGTTTTTTATGCTCTTCTAAGTTCAACTTTAGATTTTATTTAAGTTTGATGTCAAGCAATCTATTCTAACAAAATATAATGACGAGTTGATTTTAAATTCTATTTTCTATTAGTAGTACATTATCTAACATATTCACCCCTTAATCATTACCTTCCATCAATTCGATCTAACATGACCTAAATGAGTGAAACTATAAAATAATCAAAATTAATTTACTTTGTAAAAGTTAAAGTTGTGCTTGATGTTGATTCGATTAGGTTTCACAAACAATAATTTTTTTTGAGAAAACATATTTTAAATCATAATTTAACAGTTTAGTTTACTTATAAAAAAATAGTAAAATTTTATAATTACCGAGCTACAAATACAAAATTTTGTTGTAGTTTAGATTGAGTATCTAAAATGCACAAATAAATTCTTATTAAGCTGTATTTAATTGAGTATCAAAGCATAATAAGTAACTAGTTACTCTTGTTTTGACACAGAATCTTCCCACATGTCCTTTTGGTCTGTGGGAAGGGTATTTAAGGAATGGAAAAAAGAAATTGGGGTAATAAAACTGTGCGTTTAGGGGGCGGCAGGCGTTTGGTTGAACAAACCTAACCAACAACCACTTTCCTTCACACTTCTTTGCTTTTTTTTTTTCCATAAAACAATTATTTCTTTATTATATTTCTAATTTTTAATCCACAAATAAATGTTAAATTTATTAATTTCCAAAAATTAAATATACTTAAAGTACAGTAGTAACTAGTAAAGTAAAACAAAAATAGGAAATAAAAATAAAATAAAGAAACATATTTACATATTTTCCATTTTTATTTATTTTCGATTACTGTGTGTAGTGTGAGAATCGGAGCGGTGAATAACTGCATATATATAAAATTATAAATTATCCTTTCTTTTTCTCTTTTAGGTTTTTTATTCACATTCTTCTGGATTGAGGTACACTATCTTTCTCTCTCTAAACCATCTACATACAATTTCTATATCTTTATTTATATAATTACGCCGGAAAACAGCCTGTTTTCGCCGGAAACCGGTGCTTCGTCGCCCGAGAAAATTGTCAGGGACGATAGTGTTGCTGTTTCATTGGCGTTTTGCTCGAGTTTTCTGAATCGGTGACTCGAATTGCTGTGATCTGACTTCGACTCGGTTCGTGGAGTTTTTAAGAGAATGTGGCGAGTTTGAAGCCGTATTTTTGGCCAAATGTCTTTGCCCTAGATTACAATCTAGGGCTTTTTGAAGGTTGATATTGCGGTTGTTACACATTTTTATTGTAAATTTGGGAATTTTTTGTGGAAATTAAAAAAAGTGAAGAAGATAAAAATAGAGAGAGAAAATCTCGACGAGTAGAGAAGACAAGCTTCGGGATGACATGGTGAGATAATTTTTGTGAATATTCTGGGTAATTATTTTGTAAAATTGTGTTGTTAATTTTATATTTTGATTTTTCACAGTAAATTGTAGAATGTGTTTCGATGAAAATGCATTTCTGTTTAAAGAAACATTTCTTCTCCTTCTTTTTTTTTTAAAAAAAAAAAAATAAATTTGGATCTTGAATATTTTTCCTTGATTTCCCGCTTGTAATTAAATTTTCCGGGAAAGTAACTGTATTTTGTTTTTCCTTTTTTTATCTTTTATTTTTGGGTTTTGCCTAAGAGTATATAATCCTCCTATGTGTTTCTGGATATTAAATAGAGTTTTGTATATGTAATTCAAAAATTTCCTTGAAATTATAGGCCTTATGAACAGTTTGGGTTCATAAACTACCATATTTTCAAGGAAATTTTTCTTTTACATTTAAAGACAACGTTTAAAAAAATTCCATTCATTGAGCAAACTGAATTTTCCTGTCTCTTATCATCGTACTTTTCGGATCTAACGAGGCCATAGGAGGTGAAAAAACATTTTTAGAAAATTCTTGTATGGCTAATATTTTTACTTTTTTTTTTTTTTTTTTTGCGTTTTTGTAATTTTTTAATGTTTGAGCAAAATTGCGGGCCGATGTACAGTGATTTTTTTTTTTTAACGAAAAAGGATAACTTCGTATCGATGTTTGGTTAATCTGAACAAAAAGGAACTGCTGATCATATTTTATTTTATTTTTATTTTTATTTTTTTTTACTCTGGAGGAAAAGGAATTGTGAAATTTAAAAATTTGGTGATTGAGAGTCTCAAGGCTCCAGTGATTCTCGACTGCTGCTGGTCTACCTTCTTTGCACAGCTGAATCTATTTCTGCAATCTCTTAATACATGTATGGCTTATCCTCCTTAACCATGAGCATTTTTTTTTTTTTTTTTTTTTGGTCTTGGAATATTGTTGTTTTTCCGGCGTAGTTTGGCCTGCAAGATATTATTGCTGTGTTTTTTTGCCTTCTCCCTTCTATAGATGCATGCATGCATGCCTTTATTTAATAGGCTCTTTACAAAATAAGACATTTTGACATAATTGGAAGATTTGAACAATAGGTTTCGGGTGCATAAGGGCTGCAAGAGGCAGAGCCTGCTTACAAGTTTGCAACATTCAATCTATAGAATTATATTACATTACTGGCAAACGATTTTTCTATTATAGTGTAAAATATTTTTGATTTGTAAAATTGTTGTCAGAATACTATTTTAATTTGGCTTGTTAGGGTAGTCCAAAATTGTGTGTTCATTGACAAGTTTCTTTCAGTCGGCAACTTAACTCACCAAGTTACCTGCTGTCATTAGAAGAATTCGTTTCCCGTGTTAGATGTTGGCTGCTTAATATAATGTATATTGCATGAGTAAATTACTTTGGAATTGCTGGATGTTGCTCTTATGAACAATTTTTTTTTATTGCTTATGCTGATGTTTATTTTAATTTTCTGGAGATTCGAGTTTATTTTGGATATATGTTGCCATTATGTGTCCAGGCAGTCTAAAGGTAACATCATAGATGGTTTGGTTGACGTAGACATATAGCTTGTAGCTTAAATCTTGTGCACTTTGTGGGGAATTTTATTCTCCTTGCTGAGTTTGCTGTCCTGTTTTAACAGGTGGAAGGAAAGGTTTGTATGTCAAGGGAGGCTAAATTGGAATTCTTGAAGCGCAAACGGCTTCAGCGTATGAAATCGGAATCTGTTAATCATTTCACATATGTAAGTAGTATGATGAGCAGGAGTGGAGGAGATGCTTTAAGAGGTTCTGCATCATGTGGTGTGAGAATTCATGGCAATATGGATGCATTTTCACGACCTGAACCTACTTCAAGTGTGAAAGCTATTTTTACCAAGCGGAAGGTTTCTAAGTTTGATATTACCAACCTTGAGTGGCTCGATAAAATTCCGGAGTGTCCTGTTTATTGTCCGAGTAAAGAGGAATTTGAGGATCCTTTAGTTTATCTGCAGAAGATAGCTCCTGAAGCATCTAAATATGGTATTTGACTCTTTACAGTTTTCTCTGAATTAAATAGATGCCCTTTCTGGCTGTAGTTCAGTTGAAATGTGTTATTTGGTGGCACATTTCATTCTTAAGCCTTGTATGATTAGGATTTCGATGATTTTGTTCAGAGATATTGTGAAGAATTTTAGCCTTAACACATCACATGATGGCACTTCTAACTGTTTCCTTTTCACTCGTGTGTTTAGAGATTCTTGAGTTTGGCTGTGACTGAAGATGAAATTGTGTGGAATCACATTCTGACCTGCTTTATTCAGATATCCTTAGTTTGACTTTTTTGAACTGATTTGATTTCAGGCATATGCAAGATTGTTTCCCCTTTAAGTGCTGATGTTCCAGCTGGTGTAGTTTTGATGAAAGAAAAAGCCGGATTCAAGTTCACAACTAGAGTTCAACCACTCCGTCTTGCTGAGTGGGACACAGATGACAAGGTCACTTTCTTAATGAGTGGAAGGTGAGTTTTCATTTTAGTTAAGGCATTGATTCATTGACAATATTTAGGTTTTAAGCATGAGTTTCATTTTTCAGAAACTATACATTTCGGGATTTCGAGAAAATGGCGAACAAGGTTTTTGCACGTAGATATTATAGTGCTGGATGTCTTCCCACCACATACTTGGAAAAAGAATTTTGGCATGAAATAGCTTGTGGAAAGACTGACAGTGTTGAATATGCATGCGATGTCGATGGTAGTGCCTTTTCATCTTCTTCCAGTGATCAACTTGGAAAAAGCAAATGGAATTTGAAGGTTTTTATCTTATTCAATGTTTTCTTCTTTCTTGTTCTTTCTGCCAAGCTCAAATTCTCCTTCAGTTGGTCTGGGATAAGAGGGTTGTGAATTGATGAAGAAGAGGAAACTGGAGAGCTTTTAAAAGCTGAGGAAGGACATGAAATGTTTCGGACAATAAATATGTTCTGAAAGCTTCTGACACAATCACATATAAGAAGTTATTTATTTAATACTATATGTAAAGAAAGAGCATTTGGTGTGATGCCCTTTACTGCTTTTCCTATTATTCCCTTGGGTATTTTAAAAGTTTCCCCATCCCATCCTCTTTCTCTACATGATTTTCCATATTAGTGTCTCAAAATTTCTCTTAACAGTAAAATTATATTTTTATAATAAACAAATTATATTTTTTATAAAGCACACACAGAGTGTGCAATTACACTAGTTGTGGTTACCAAGAAAAATCATGCTATGAGAGATGAGGGTAGATTTCAGAGAAAATATTATAAGATTTGACATATACTAGGTCTTTTTTTCTTCTCAGAAACTTGCTACTTCAAAAACGTCAATTAAACTAATCAAAGTAAACAGCTATATTGTCAAGATTACTGATACAAGGGCTTCAATGAATAAACTTATGAAACACTTTCATGGAAGAAAGAACACCAAACAAGTAAGAGTTCCATTAACCTTTCGGATCATGGTGAGTTATTTAGTAAACCAATTAATTAGGCAAGTTACTATAAAATGATCAATGCATACACCCTAGAACCAATGTCATCGTTTTCTTTCTTTTTCCCTATGTTTCCAAAAGAAAGTCATTTATGATTCACATTTATTTGCGCCTTAGCTTTTTCAGGTGGTTGACCTCAGTTATGTTAAAGTTTTATTATGTCTTCTGACAAATATTGACATGTCTTTTACTTGTGTAATTGCAGAAACTCTCCCGGCTGCCTAAATCTGTTTTACGCCTCTTAGAAACAGCTATAAGGTATTTGGATCTTCTTGTTCATGATTGCATGAATTTTATTTACTTGTCTGTATTTTTGAGGTAATAATATATCTGCTGGATTGCAGGGAGTTACAGAACCCATGCTTTACATTGGAATGCCATCTTTAGTATGTTTGCATGGCATGTGGAAGATCATTACTTGTACAGGTATGTGTGTTCTTCTGATTGTGGATGTCTATACTGACATTTAATATTCCGTGATAATTATATCTAATTTTGGTGCAGTATCAATTACCATCTTCCAATGGGGCAGCAAAAACTTGGTATGGTATTCCAGGTCACGCGGCTCTGGATTTTGAAAAGGTAGTCCGAGAACATGTGTACACCCGTGATATTCTGTCAGCGGATGGAGAGGACGGGGCTTTTGATGTGCTTTTGGGGAAGACTACACTGTTTCCTCCAAACATATTGCTACAACATAATGTCCCTGTCTATAAGGCTGTGCAGAAGCCTGGAGAATATATAATAACCTTTCCTAGAGCATATCATGCAGGATTTAGCCATCAAAAGATCTCAGATATTGTATACAAATTAATTGGCAAAGCCACTTCTTGAAGTAGATTTAATCTCATCAAATTTTGTGGCCTTTGCCTCCGTCTTCCTCGCTTTCTATTCTGTGCTGATAACTATTCCAGAGCCTAATTCAAGCAATTGAAACATTTTTTTCAGGCTTTAATTGTGGTGAGGCTGTGAACTTTGCAATTGGTGATTGGTTTCCCTTGGGTTCAATTGCTAGCCATCGTTATGCACTTCTTAACAGGATGCCTCTTCTTCCCCATGAGGAGCTTCTTTGCAAAGAAGCAATGATTCTTTGCCCAAGTTTGGACATTGAAGATTCTGATTATTCGTCTGCAGACTTGATATCAGGCCAAAACATTATGGTTTCTTTTGTGAAATTGATGAGGTTCCAGCACAAAGCTCGTTGGTGCTTGATGAAATCACGAGCATGCTACGGTGTTTCTTTAATTTGCCATGGGACCATTCTTTGCAGCATTTGTAAACGTGACTGTTATGTTGCATACTTAAACTGCAATTGCTACGCACATCCTGTGTGCTTGCGCCATGGTAAGTTCGTTGAATGTATTTTTAAATGTTGACTTCTTGGGTTGCCCTTTGTCATTATTGTTGACGATTGTTTGGTGTTTTGGATTTGATTCCAGATCCCAAGTCGCTAGACTTGCCCTGTGGTGGGCATCTAACTCTCTTTGTGAGGGAAGATATCTTTGACATGGAAGCTGCGGCAAAGAAGTTTGAACAGGAGGAAATTATAATGCATCAGGTTCAGCAACATTTTAGGCATGACGATGACTTTATTATGCTATCAAGCATTTTCCCAGCAGGCGAAGGGGATGGATATATCCCTTACTGTGATATAAATTGTGAATCAGTGTTAGCTGTTCCAGAAACTGAAGATCAGTCAGAAGAGCCAACGAACAATTCTCCCTCCTATCCTATGTTATGCAATGGCGAAGAAAACTTGAGGACTGAACTTTCAGTTGCTTCGGTTTCTCGTGCCTCATGTACATCAACCCTTAGATCTTTTGTTGAGCAAGCTGATAGTATAACCACAATTAACAATGTAAGAAGTGTTCGTACTTAACATATTTGGGGATTCTATCTTTATTGTTTGGCTTTGTACTAGCATCTGCTTGAGTAAAACCTTACCTTTTGTGCACTTTCCTGACAGGTACCCGAGTCCAACTTAGGAAATCTAGTGTCGTCAAAGTCTTCTACAGAATCACCTGTTGGTTTTGGGGTTTCACAATCTTCTATGAGTGATGAATATATCAATGGGCATCACAAAGTAATTCAAAGGTTTGAGGTTAAACATACAGAAAATCAAGACAGCGACGAATCTGATTCAGAAATCTTCAGGGTCAAACGGCGTTCTTCATCCAAGATAGAGCAGAGAAATGGACATAATTCCCTGTCTGTCAACTTTGATCACCAGGTATTAGGAGTTGTATACCTACCATGCAGTTATTGTTGCCCTATACTTATTTTGATATTTTGGGACATGCCCTTTTTGTTGGTGTCTTAGGTGTTGGTAGTTTTGTGTGTCAAGTATTTTACATGTTTGTCCACTGGAAATTTGATTTATTTAGTGCATGGTAGAGAACAAATGTGTTTCAGCAGCGGAGTTGGAGCTTCTGTTATCTGATGAGGTTGCAAGGTCTTTAATAAGTGATCTTTGAGCTTTGTGATTGAGCAGCTGTTCCAGCTTGAGAAATGATTTTTCCAACTCTTCAAAGAAAAACAGTTGGGGTTGGGTTTCTTTTGTTTTGTTTTGGGGTGGGGTATTTTAATCAGAACCCCTAATTTGATTCTTCCTGGTTACACAATTTTGCGGCTGAGTCTATTGTCTGAATCTTTGTAATCTCTGTAGTGTACTTGAATGTTTATTTGGATTTTTACTACAAAAATTAATTGTTTTCTTTGGCTTCTTTTGTCAACTAGATTTCAATTGCATGTGACTTGGTATGAACATCTCTTCTCGCTTGGGAATTGTGCTCAGTCCTAGTGTAGTTATGACAATTCTATTATGAGGGTTGTGGTTTGAATTTTTGATCCAATTTTCTGGATTTCATTTGTGATGAAATGGTATAGCCTAATGTAACATCTTAAAGAAATATTCGTGAATCATTTGTAATCAAGTTTGATTTGGATTTGTGATTTTGGAATGTCTGTTATTTAAGTTACCTTCTAGGCATGCTCTGGGATATTAACATGAAACACAATCTTTGAAATTCGGATGAAATAGCTAAATCTATTTTGCTGTGAGATAATAATGATCTGATTTTCCTGTTTAAACAGGGGTTCAAACGGCTAAAGAAATGTCAGTCAGAGGCGAGTAGTGGGCAGTCGACTGCAGCAGAGTCTTCAACAGCTGATACAAATCATACATTGCATCCACTTCCAAGTCAGTTTAAAGAAGTTATGGACAATGGTTTGAGAGAGAGATTTGTCAATAGAAACACCGAGCCCATATCTATCAAGTTAAAGAAAATGGGAAATGATGAGATGAGCAAGAACAGGGAACATCAAAGATGTGATAGGTACCAGCATGACTTGGGGAAAACCACAAGGGAGCCACCTCTAGAGACTGGGCCAAAGGCGACTTAAAGTTAAAGGACCTTCTATTATAGGGTTGGACAACAGGTTGGATTAAATGACTGACTCAATATGGATGAATACCCGATAGGATGGTTGTCTCCTTGACTTCGCTAACTATATAGTTATCTGATGGGGATTTAACTACAGGAAAATCTAGAAATTCAATTCTGGAAGCAGTGACTGAAGATTAACCAAGTTTAGATTTTAAAGTTCAATTCTTTGTGCAGGCCTCAAAATGGTGCGACTTGAACGGTGGTGTTGCCTGGTTCTCGGTCCGGGGTGTTTTTCCGTCTTTGGCAGGAGAACCTTTCGCCTTAGTGCAGGTTGAAAATAGAATTTTGGGTTAGTGCCTTTTGGTGTACATTTACTTTTAGCACTCAATTAATTCTTGTGAGGATTAGTGGGCATTCTGCTTAGCCTCATATGATGTCAAGTTACTGCTTCCTTTGCTAGGTCCTAGGTTTACTTAATTCTTTTTTGTAGCTGCGGGTCTTTGTGCCCTAGACTACTTGAATAAAACATAAAGAAATTTCTTTTGCCAAGCTGATTATATATTTGCATTTCTTTTACCTGCACTTTTGTAATTTTTCCACTTCTGTCTATGCTGCAATGGGTTACGACTCGTTTTGCAACCTAGCTGTATTAACTCTTAGGTGTGGCCATGTGGTCCCTCAAATCAAATGCAATGATCTACATGTTTAGTTCAATTTCTTATTTCATGTTGAAAACCTTAAAACATGTTTTACAATTAGATCCTCTAGTGGTAGAATTTTGGAATTACATAAATTTGTATTGTATTAATATTTAAATATTATTTTATGTTATACAAGCATTCAAAATATGACGATATTTTAATAGGCTACTTTAATTTTCCTAAATCTTTGTAAGGCAGTTGAGGATGATATGCATTTCATGCACGAATTCGTTAGCATGGGCTTTTTACGTACATTAACATACGCGGCTCTCTTTCAGTTCGGGAATTTTATCTTGCAACTGAGGATATTTTAACCCAAGATACGGGTATTATGGGCCTTCTTCTTGTTCCTTCAATTGATTTCGTTTTTATAAGCTGTCAGCAAGAAGCTCATTACTATTCAACCAAATTAATTTTTTTTTGCCTTCAACCATATTAAAATTTTTGCCCTCCACTATTCATTGATCAAAAAAAAAAAGAAAAAGAAAAACAGAAAAACCTCGTCAAGATGATAGTTAGTATTAAAAATTCTAATCGACACCTTAGCCTATTATCTAACTAAGAAAATTTTATAGTCTATTTCACTGTATTTTAAAAGATTGTACACTATAACACCAAGTGTTTTTAAAAATTTATATTGTACAAGTTCTTAAAGCCAACGAGAATCAACCTGTAGAATTTCCCATCTAATTATATATAATGCACAAAGCCTCCTAATTTTTAAAAAGTGTCAAACTTAATATTTTTCCTATTATTACCCTTAATGATTATCCTTTCCAACCATGTTTTTACTAATAGTTTTTTTCTTTTAATCTAATTTTTTAATAAACTATAATTTGTTTAGGACCTGCAGTTTTACACATAATTAACTCTTCTTAACTACTCAACTCACATTGATTTTTTGAGAATCCATTTTTTTTTTCATAATATAAAATTATTTTACAAAAATAATTTTTATAAATAATTTATTTTTTATTAATTATACATCGAGTGTTTGTCACTTACTAATTTGAATGAATTGCAACTTCCGGCTTGGACAAAGGCCTTCCAAACTGCCTAGCCGGTTTACAGCTCATGATAAAGGCCTTCCGTTCTACCTTCCTGGCTTACAGCCCAAGACAAATCACTCGGTGACTAATCACCAAATTGAGCAACAAAATACCAGCAGTCCCAACTCAGAAGTCTAGCTTGTGGTCCAGTAAATCTGCAGTAGTATGTGTACAACTCAAATAAAAATATTTTGATAGACTTAGTCTTGAACTTACCTATATACCTTATTGTTTAAATTAAATACTAACGGAATATTTTGTGCTATGCATAGGATATACAAATATTTATATTTAATTTTTATAATAAAATAATATTAGTAAAATAATAATGATGGCATAAAATTTTAGTAATTAAAACCATATAAAGACACAAAAGTGGGCAACGGCTTGGTTTTATTTCATAAATAAGTTCTCGATCTATGCCTTCTGTTGCAAGGCACAAATGAGGAATTGGTTTTGTTCTGTAATTGTTCTATTAAGAGTATTTCTCTCTGCTTACTAAGTCCATCACATAAAATGCAAGTGAAATTATATTGAAGGTATGTATCTACCTATGAACTTTGCAATTGAAATTTTGTAAGGCAATTGGGGATTGAGTGGTTCGTGTTCTTAATGAATATTTGAATACCACTTGAGTGTTGAACTTTTGATGGTTACCTTCCAAAATGGAACATAAAATTAAGAAATCAAAAGTTAAAAGTAGGAATTATAAATTTTAGTATTTAAATAAGTACAATAAATCTAATTTTACACATACCATAGTACAATCCAACCTATTTATGTTTGTATGTGGCCATGATTGTGTTTTAAAATATAATCTTGATCATTTAAGTAATACAACTTTTTATAATATATGTAAGTTGATATTGTCGTGGAAAAGTTGTCTAGATTTAATTGAGGAAAGATAAAAAGGAAAAAACATACCAATAGTTACCTTTCTGCACATGTGTTTAAATTTGGAGGATTGTTTTCTTTACCATTATTTTGTATTAGTTTTTGTTTTCTTTCGACTCTAGCAACTTTATAACCAAGTCTTCTTTGGTAATCCTTTAGCTCCATTAGTAGAGTACTTGAATTACCTAAACTAAATAAATAGATTAATGAATAAGGACAATTAAAAGTTACAAATTGTGTCTCTCTATGTGTGTATATATATACTAGAAATGGTAGTTTTGCTACGCACAACCTATGCCCAATAAAAACTTAATTATGCTACGAGGTAACACATAAAATATCAATTATTTCATTTTCCATCAAAAAAATTTTGGTTGTTTGATTAAAAAGTACAAACTTAAGCATAGAAGACAGAAAACGTAATAATAATTGTTCATTCTAACATTGATTATGTGATTAAATGAGACAAATAATAATTCTACAATTTTAAAACTAAATTCTATCATAGTAGTTGGTTGAATTTTGGCCTGCTTGTGAGTGTTGATGTGGGTGATTTTGAAATGTGAGTGTGAAATGAAAGAGGCTTATCAATTCCATTTAAAGTTTTTGAGAATGAAAGAAATCTTGGCTTGGGCCTAAACACAAACTAATTGCACAATAGGCCCAACAAGGAATGACTAAGGCCTTGAAAAGAATGAGTAAGAGAACTCTCCAAATAGCTTGCCACATGGCAGCTATTCAACATGCTATTAAAATACTTGTCTTCTTCTATAATACATATATAATCGTATAAATATATATACATATATAGAAGGCCTGCAATAGACCCTTTTAGGGACACCATTCCTTGTACTTTAAATGCTTGTACAGTACAACACAATGTGCTTAAAAAGCTTAAAAGTATTATACAAGCTTTTAAAGCTAACACTACAAAAAAACTGCGGATTAGCAACGAAAATTAGCAATGAAAATTTTTCGTTGCTAATTAGAATACTGGCCACGAACTAATTCGTTTCTAAATTCGTTGCTAAATGGCAGACAACATTTGTCACCAACATTTCGTGGCTAAAATCGTGGCTAGATTAGCAACAAAAATTTTCGTTGTAAAATTTGTTTCAAAATTCGTAAGAATAATTCGTGACTAAATTCATTGGTAAAATTACCAACGAATAATTACTTCGTGGCTAAAAACGTTACAAAGATTGTGTACTACGTGGAAAAGGTCGGTATAGCCACAAAAGAAAAATTCGTGGCTAATTTCGTTGCAAATATTAGCAACAAAATAGTTCGTGGAAAAATACGTTGGTAAACTCGTGCATCACGTGTTGACGGTAGGTATAGCAACGATTGACTTTTTTTTAAAAATTAGTTACCAAAATATTTTAGCACGAAATATTTTAGTTGCAAAATACACGTAATATAAAAAAATATAACAACTTCCTTTTGGACTCAATTTTCCAATTGAAACTTACTCTTAATTTTTTTCTAAATTTTGTAACTTCCAAAATTTTTGTTTTGTATGAAAGATAAACATCAAAACTTGAAACGAGTTGGTTGCGATGGTGCATAGTAGCCGTTGGTGGTGAAAAATATTGTGGAGATTATTTGATTTTGGTGAAGTAAGTTTAAATCTTTAATTTTATTTTAATATTTTGATTTTAAATTTAATAATCTATGAACTACTTGATTTATACGTAATTAAAGTTTTTCAACAATATCTAATATAATCTATATATTCGTTATTTGAGATATATATAAATATTTTATATATATATATACATTATTATACAGTAAAGTACATTGTATAAGAGACAGGGATGTGTACTTAGACTCAAAAGAGTGCTCTTAACTATATGTAAAACTGCAGACCCTAAACAAACGGGTATGGGCCTGTCTCTTATACACATCTAGAGTGTATAAGAGACAGAGTACTACTCTGACCCTAGTTTGGACTATTGTGTATCGGATGGAAGCAATATTCGGTGAAATTTGTTCCAAATGCAAGAATTTTAAATTTCAAGCCTTGGATAAAGTTAGAGAGCACCTATACAGGTATGCTTATTCGTGTCAAACTATTACAACTAGACTTGTCACGGTGAAATTTTTCAGGAATATGCGAATTCCAGTAATATGCAAGCTCCTATTACTCAGCCATTTGATGATTATACCCAATTTAATCCCTATCACAGGATAGTTTTTGATGCCGTAGGACAGAATACCCGTCCAAACTAGGGTCAGAGTAGTACTAGTTATGAGCACTCTTTTGAGCAAGGAGGTACAAGCCAAACAGTGTTCCAACAAGATCCGTTAACAAGGATGGGAAATGAAGAAAGGTTTTGTGAGCAGTTTTGGGATGCAATGAAGGCTCCAGATCAGCCTTTGTGGGATGGCTGCCAGAATCATTCTCAATTATCAGCGACTTTGACACACCTAAATATTAAGGCCGAGAATAATATGTCTGAAAATTGTTTCAATTCAATGTTGCAATTGATGCACGAGACGATGCTGGATGACAATATAATGCCTAACGACTTCAATGAGGTAAAGTATTTGGTTAAAACTTTAGATCCTCCAGTTAGGAGAATAGATGTATGCCCAAACGGATGCATGTTGTATTGGCAGAATGATAATGATGCAGATTTTTGCAAATGGTGTGAACTTCCAAGGTATAAGGCCAAAAGAGGCAGTAATGGGAAAGCAAGACCCTTCAAGCAATTATTTTATCTACCGCTAACACCCAGGTTGCAAAGACTATATGCGTCTCAAGTGACGGCTTTACATATGACATGGCATGAAAATCATGAAAAAAAAGATGACTTTATGTGTCATCCTTCAGATGCAGAGGCATGGAAACACTTTGACAGGACTCATCCGGAATTTGCAATAGAAACTCGTAATGTTTGCTTAGGGTTATGTGCTGACGGATTTGCTCCTTTACCTGGTAAATCTGGAAAGACATATTCGTGTTGGCATGTTATTTTAACTCCTTGTAATCTACCACCAGAAATGTGTATGAAGGAACCATACATGTTTCTAAGTTGGCCTGTTATTTTAACTCCTTATAATCTACCACCAGAAATGTGTATGAAGGAACCATACATGTTTCTAACACTAATTATACCTGGTCCCCATAATCCAAAGAAACCTATTGATGTGTACATGCAGCCATTGATTGAAGAATTGCAGCAGTTGTGGTACCAAGGAGTTCCTACCAAGGACATCACGACTGGGGACGTATTTTGCATGAAAGCTGCACTTTTATGGATGGTGAACGATTTTCCTGCATATGGAATGCTGTCCGGGTGGAGTACTGCAGGCCTTCTTGGGTGTCCTATATGCATGGAGAGGTCAAAGGCATTCAGGTTGAAGCACGGTAGGAAAGCTTGTTACTTTGATTGTCATAGGCAATTTTTACCTCTGAATCATTCTTATAGAAAGAACAAGATTAGGATTTTATCAAAAAAAAAGTTGAAATAACTCCCCCACCATCTATTATCAGGGGCAGAAATTTTTGCACGAGTTGAACAATTGAAGAGAGCACATGATGATCCCCAGCGCATGCCTGATGGATACGGGGAATACCACAAGTGGACAAAAAGAAGCATATTTTGGGATTTGCCATACTGGAGTACAAATCTTGTTCCTCATAATACAGACGTCATGCATAAAGAGAAGAATGTATTTGACAATATCTTGAACACCGTAATGGATGTCACTGGGAAGACAAAGGATAATTTGAATGCGAGAAAGGATTTATGAGATATTTGTGATCGTCCAGCACTAGAAGTAGATGTGAGGAGCACTGGTCCGAAGCCAAAAGCAGTGTACACATTGACGAAAAATGAGAAACGTGTGGTATGTGAATGGTTGAAGAACTTAAAATTCCCAAACGGTTATGTCTCAAACATTAGCATATGCATTGATTTGAACGAATGCAAGTTGACTGGAATGACAGGGAAGTCATGATTGTCACGTATTTATGGAAAGGCTACTCCCTATTGCCTTTAAGGAGTTTCTACCACCGTTTGTATGGTCAGCCTTAACAAAGGTTAGCCTATTCTTTCGAGACCTTTGTTCAACATCGTTAATCGTAACAAACATGCAGAAACTTGAGATGTGTAGTTTTCCGTAATTCTCTGTAACCTAGAGAAGATTTTTCCACCAACTTTTTTTGACTCTTTGGAGCATATGATCTTATCACATTGATGTGTAGCAAGAATTGCAGGTCCAGTACAATATCGGTGGATGTACCCGTTCGAAAGGTACAATGATTATGCTTGAATAATTTTATTTGTTTTAATGTGTTTGTACAAAATATGTTACATTCATCCGCAGATTCTTGTTTCACCTACAAAAAAAGATTAAGAATAAGGCGTGCATTGAAGCCTCAATTTGCAATGCGTACATTGTGGAAGAGGTAACAACCTTTGCATCGTACTATTTCGAGTCGCATGTTCAATCGAAGAGGCAAAGAGCCGGTGTCTCTTATAAGGACCTGTCGATCCAAATGTTCCTTCGTTCTCTATTTTTAACTATTTAGATAGATCTGCTGGCGCATGTAAACGAGGCTACTTAATTGACGACAAAAGACAAATAGCTCACATATATATCTTTTTAAATTGCCCCAAAGTCGAGCCATATGTTCAGTAAGTTTTTAGAAATATATATATTATGTACTTTAGTTTTGATTATTCACATTCATGTTTATTAAAATAAATTAAAGTTTCTAATACTTTTTCATGTATAGGATGTTTTGATCTTCATATTACGGTGTTCCTAACCATAGAATTGACCAAATGTGTAATGAACACTTTGCAGAGTGGTTCAAACAGATCGTAAGATATTTGCTAAATGCTTTACATATAGAGTAATAGTTTAATGACATGGTATTTATCAAATGAGAAGTGATATGTTGTTTACATACAGATACTAAGTGATAATAACAAGATCATGGAAGAAAAAGGGATACATCTGTACCATCTTGCTTGGGGACCAAACACACAAGTCAGAAGTTGGCCAGCATATTTTGTTAATAAAAATAATTTTCATACTTCTGCCTATGGATTCGACAAGGGAACCGTGAATAGTGGTGTTTGTGTTGAGAGTGTTTCTAATGACTTCTACGGAGTAATTGAAAATATCATAGATGTGGAATATCCCGGGCCTGCAATGCGTGTTGTATTGTTCAAATGTCTTTGGTACGACCTTGTTAGAGGGACGAATGTGCATCGCAAGTACAACTTGGTAGAAATAAATAATAAGAAGCGTTACAAGAGTTACGATCCATTCATCCTTGCTCAGCAAGCAGTTCAGGTGTACTATGTACCGTATCCAAGTCTAAAGCGAGATCATGCCGATTGGTTAGCTGTTTGCAAGACAAGAGCTCGTTCTAAAGTTGAAGAACACTGGAAGGATACGGCATACTAACATGATCGAGTTGTAGTACCAATTGAACTAGAATTGCATGATATCAAACAACAACACTGTAGGATCCAAGTGGTGAAGTAGTATTCGTTGATGAAATTGAAATACATCTACCCCAGTTCGATATTACCAGTTTTAATGAAGAAGAAGAAGAAGAAGAAGATGATGATGATGATATATCGGAGGATGAAAAAGACGATGATGTCGACGATGATGAAGCTGATGAATTTGATTTTGTTTAGTTCACCGTAAGTAAATTTTATATTATACTACACTTGTATCTTTTGTTGTACACATATATACATATATGTATCTATGATATATATATATATATATATATATATATAAATATATATATATGTATGTATATTTACCTAAATTTAATTCGTTCATATTTTTTTAAAAAATACACTTCTTTATTTTTATTTGTATACCTATTCATATATAAAAAAAAATTAAGTTGATTTATAGTTTGTAAAACATGCAATTTCATCTACGAAATAAGTAGATGGAGGTTTTTTAATATATATATATATATATATATATATATATATATATATATATATATGATTCAAGTCATAAGTTCATACTTAACAACAATTCCTTTAGTTGTTTTTTTCTAAATTTTTAGTTCATCATGTTGTAAATCTTATTAATACACTACTCCTTTTGCCCCAATTGTATTGATTTTTTTTTTATTTTTTGTTTTTGTGGTCAATGAAGTATTACTGTGTATTATTTGTTTTTATTTGGTTTATATGTTAAAGTTTTATGCCATTATTATTATTTCACTATATTTTTTAGTTATTTTTGATTTATAACTAACTAAAAGCAATACTATAATAAATCATATAACTATCTCGATAACTTTTGAATATTCGATACACCTTAATTAAGGATTTTATCACTATAATTACCAATTAATTATTCATAAAAGTAAATATATATCAAGTGTATTTCATTATAAAAATAAATATACTCATATAAAGGTAATACTTCTTAATTGTTTGCAAACTATACTCATTCACATTTAACAAAATAAGTTTTGTCACCTATTTTTATATGGAACATGATATAAGTTTTTAATACAATTATATATCCAAATCATGGTAATCACTACAAGAAAATACCCCTATTATGGCATATTTATAGAGATATTACCTTTATATGAGTATATTTATTTTTTCTAAAGATGTCTTATGAGTAAATACCATGTAAAAGTAGGAATATATAATTTAAACGACAACATAAAAGAAAGTTACAAAAAAAATTCTGAAAAAAAAAACAAAACCGCGAAACTTGACCCGCTTAAATTATGTGTAAAATTGCTCACCGTATCTTTCTGGCTTTCCCCTCCATATTTTTCTTTTTCCCCCAATCTTCAGAAGCCCTCCCATTCCGCCCTAAATTCCCCTTCCCCCAAATTCCAAATTCTCTGCAATTTTTCTTCTCCCCTTAATTTTCAGAATATCTGCGTAAGTTTCCCTCTCCCATCTCCTTCTCCCTTTTCCTTTTTCCCCTTAAAACGTGCTGATTGGCATACATCAATCTTGATTTTTTTTTGGGAATATGATGCGATTTCTTGGAGTTTCAGTGTGGTGCTTCGAGGAACGTCGGTGTCAGTGCTTTCAACGATCCAGAAGGTCTTGAAGGCCTCGCGCATTTTCTTGGTATGGAAATTTTTGACAAGATTACAGTTTTTCTATTACTTGGCATGTGTTGAATTTTTGCAATATGAATGATATATTTTGATTCTTGTTTCATTTTTCAGGTCGGCAAAGGGAGGAACATCATTTGAAAACCATTCAAGACCAAGATTTTTAAATCTATTTTGTTAAGAAGTTGCATCATTTAGGTAAGAAAAACAAACTTTTAACAGGCGAGGATTTCAAATTCGGCTATTGACACGGAACTTTTCATTTCTTTCCAAATCTTGAATATAATTGTTGTTCAACTCTTATATTGTTAATAAAATGGAGAAAACCATGTGTATTTTTGGGGCTTCAAAAAAAAAAAAAAAAAAAAAGCTTATTGGGCTTTGGAGATGAAAGCAACTGGAGGATCTTGATGTATATAGAAGTTGAGTATTTTTTTTTTTTTTAATTTTTTAGTTTTATAGCCATTTCAATGGGAACTTTTTAGTGCTGGAATTTGAGCAATCTAATTGCTTGCATTTTATTGCTCAGTTTATTATTTGTTCTACACAATTTTATTTTAATGTGCTTTATTTTCTAAATAAGTATATTTGAAGTCTACCAATTAATTTAGTTGATCAAAATTGAATTCAAAGAATTGAAGGGAGCAAATATAGAATCTAATCAATAGATATGGATCCAAATATCATGATGTATACTTGTGTTTTCACTGTTCACTGTTTTAATGCAAAATCATTTTCAGTTTTACCTTTAAAGTGATGTAACCGATGTATCTGCAAGTCACGACATCGCAAATTTGTATGTTAGCTCTCCACAGCAACTTCTCTGAATCACAACATAATATTGATAGATTCATTGTTAAAAGGCAAAAGATTTTTACCCGTCTTCTTAGTACGCCTTTGTGTTTTATGGGAATTCTCACTAGATTATGAAATAAATCGTGTTTTCTTCATCTGAAAGATTTCCGTTTATGACAAATATAGAAACATTTTCTGGATTTTCTGTTGCAACCATTTTCCTAGTCCTAGCAGTAGTCCTAGCAAGATGCCACCTATTTCTTAGTCCAATCTTCCAAAAACTTCATACTAGTATTTAGGAAAAATGTCCACCTTGACTGCCACAGTTCTTGTGCGTCTATCTATCATTGTCTTTGAAGATTGAAAGTTATTGATTTTTAGAAACTATAATTTATGCCTTTTTAAAGTGTTCAGATTCAATTTTTCAATTTTAGAATTTCTTATAATGCATTCTTGATGATACATTTAGTAAAAGTTGCCTTTTGATCTTGTAGCCAATCCAGTACCTGATTTTGATTTGTAGTCAATGCAGTAAAGCTTTCGTGACATAGGTTTATGAAATAGCACATTAATTGAGTGCCTTAATAGCTTAAGTGCCTTAATCGAAGATTTGATAATTCATTTTGGCATGCCTTGAAAACCCTTTATGCTGTCTCAATTCCTCTTTCTTCGTCCGTTGCAGCCAAGGATAGAAGCAGCAACAAGCACGCAGAAACATCAACACCAATAAAAGCTGATGTATCTGCAAGCATACTATAATCTACTATGGCTGTAAGTAGCAGCAATCCCTCTTTTTTTTGCAGAGCTGCACGCTGTAATCTACAATTCTACAGAACTGCAGACTAGATATGAGATTTGCAAAACTACAGAGTTCAGTTCTGTAGAACTGCAGAATTTTTTGTTCTGCAGAATTGCAGATGCAGACTAGAGAATTCTGCAAAATTGCAGAATTTGAATTCTGCAATTCTACAGAATTGAATTATATAATTATGCAAAATTGTACATTTCGTAAGTGTCGTTTCCCCCATTTTGTTGCTATTAAGTATTATTTAACATGACACATTGACACATTAGCAAAATTTGTATTATGCAATTGTGTATTTCATATTTGTTACTATGGAGTACTATTTGTTTCTATTGTTCCCCCAGTAGTTTACACATCAGTAGAATTCTCAGACTAGAGAATTCTCAAAATTACAGAATTTGAATTTTGCAATTCTGCAGAATTGAATTCTATAATTATGCAAAATTGTACATTTCGTAAGTGTCGTTTCCCCCATTTTGTTGCTATTAAGTATTATCTAACGTGACACATTGACACATTAGTAGAATTTGTATTATGCAATTGTGTATTTCATATTTGTTACTATTGAGTACTATTTGTTCTATTGTTCCTAAGTAGTTTACACTTGCGTGTTCTAATCATTAGTAGGATTTGTGTGATATGGTGACAAATATTGTACTATACCTTGACCCAAATTTTCATGTCATAAATTTGTGAAATTTTGGAAAAATATATGAGTGAAATTTTTTTGGAATGGTCAAAATACAAGGGAGATTCTGTCAAAAATTTTAAAAATTTTTTGTGTTACTAAGATTACTTTAAATATTAACAATTAAATATAATTATTGGCTAAATAGAAGAATTTAAACTTGGTCATTTTATTACTCTTTTGTATTGGAATAGACTCATTTGCATGGTACTACTGATATGAGTGGATCGACTAGCATGAGTCATATTCCGATTGCCGGTTCTCTTATACACATACTACAATCTCAGCAAGGGCAGTACACTGATACTACGGTCGTGCCGCCAACATTTGTTAGGCAGCACATTACACCTAACAATGACGTGTAAGTATACTATATTAGTAGTTTTAAATATTTTTATATATTACTATTTTATTATCTATTTTTTCCAACGACAAATTGTTGTAGGTTTTCGGATTCCGGTATAGTGGTCCGCACTCTAAATAGTATCATCAAGTCCCGTTGGCATGATAAATTTATCAACTAGACGACTGCACCATTGAATGTACGTGATTTGTGGTGGAATGAGTTTAAGGTAAAAATTCAAATTATTTTTTGTTTATTTTCCTCTATGAAGATCCTATACATACACAAGGATGGTATGTTTAGTAAATATTTAAATTCTTTTTTTTCTAATTAAATTTTAGTATTAACTTTTATAAAGTGATTGGGTGCTAACTTTTTTATTTTATTTTATTTTTTCTTTTTTACAGACAGACAGAGAAGGTAATCCTCCCAATTTTGATATGCTCTTCGCAAAGTGTTATAAGAAAAAGGATAAAAGTTGGAGTGCGGATAGCGAGCTGAATCTGTTTATAATGAGTACCAAAATCTTCGAGTTACTCAAACGGAGCAAACAGATTCTCCAATTATCAACGAGTCCTCCCAACCATCTATTAATGACATAGATATGTGAATGAAGGCTGCTGGTGGAGTTAAGTTTGGGAAAGTGTTTGGTATGGGTCCATTGGCCAGAGAGTATACATCTTCTGCCAGTGCCAATACTGGATGTTCATCTGCTCCACCTCCACCTCCACCTCCTCCTGTTGACCAGATCGAGTTAGAACAACTCAAGGAACAGTTTCATCATATGCAGGACACACTTCAAAAAAAAAAGATGAGCAGATGGAGGATATGCGCAAGAGAATGGATGAAATGATGGCGGTCTTCATGCAAGTACATGGCAAGAGTTTGGATACTAATCAGGGTGGCAGTTCGAGCGAACCCTCTATGATTCACGGTTCAACTAGACCGTCTACTACCTAGCTCTTCTACGACCTAGCTTTTTCCTTTTTCTTTAATGTTATAAACAAAATTTTTATGTGTGAATCTTTGTATTTTGGTTGTTAAACATTCTATTTTGTTAATTATATTGCGCTTTTGTTATATTTCTATACAGTTTTGGGTTTATAAGTTTGTACAAGTAAATTTAACTATAAAATAAAAAATTAGGTCAATAAAAATCTAAAATATATAATATTTTGTATATTTTTATAAAAAATACGTTGGTATATTCGTTGCTAATTCTGAAAAATAAATAATATTTTTAAATATTTTTGTTGCTAAATTCATTGGAAACTGGAATAATATTTTTAATCTGAAAGACAGATTTCGTTGGTATTTGTAGCAAATTTTGTTGCTAATTTGCCACGAACATAATTCGTTGCAAAATATGTTGCCATATTTTCATGCTAATTTCGTGGCTAAATACGTTACAAATTTTTCGTTGGAGAATTTGATATTAATTTTGTGGCTAAATACGTGGAATATTTCATTGCTATATTCGTTTCTAATTTGCAATGAAATTACCATTGAATAATTTCGCTGCTAATTAGCAATGAAATTCTCAATTTCGTTGCTATTCCAGTTACCCACAAGCATAATTACCACGAATTTTTTTTCGTTGCTAAATTCGTGGCTGACTTATTTAGCAACGAATTTTTATTTATTTTTCGTTGCTAAATACGTTGCTAATCGAGTATTTTTTTGTAGTATAAGGGAATGGTTCCTTAAAAGGGACTGTAGAATTCTCATATATATATATATATCATACTGTGCTAATGGCCATATGGTAGTCAATGATTTTTTTTAAATATGGTCAGAAAATATCATTCACTTCTCTAAAGTGACATGTAATGAATTAAAAATTTGTAATGAAAATAAACAACAAACAAAAACCCAACCAAAATTTCAAGGGAAGAAAAGTAATAGAAGAAGAAGAATTAGAAATTATGCGTAAAAGAATTGGATTACTTTCATATCTAATGAATGTCAACAATCACAAATTACATGTGTATTAAATTAACAAAGAATCACGTATTACATTGACCAAACAACAAACTCACATAGATAAAGTGAAGATGTATTCTTTGTAACTTAAAGTAGGATACTTGAAAGAAAATATGAAATTTCAAATAACATATGCCACGAATATAAGTGAACAATTTTATGATAAAAATACGTACTTGAGAATAGGTATCTAAAACTGTATTGGGGCTAATTATGGTAATGTACAATGCATTAAGCACATTAGTACATTTAAAAAAAAGTCATAAGATATAATATTTAATAGATAGGTTGAATAATATGATAATATAATTTGTACATATTTTTCTAAAAAATAGGTTATAA
Organism: Cinchona pubescens; assembly: GCA_025175665.1. NCBI lineage: Eukaryota > Viridiplantae > Streptophyta > Magnoliopsida > Gentianales > Rubiaceae > Cinchona > Cinchona pubescens. Next base: position 463,319 of record JANKKI010000058.1, read on the forward strand.
ATATGGGGTAAGAGGTTGAAATAAGTCAAAGTGCTTTAAGTTAAGTTGGTAAAAAACCAAACTTTATGTATTTTTTTTTTTAAAAAACATTAGTAGATAAAGATAGAGAAAAGGATGTAAAAATAACGCAAAAATCTTTGATGTACGTAAGTAGATAAACATAGAGAAAGAGATCAATCTAATATAAGGCACAAAGTTTTTTTTTTTTTGGGGAAAAAGATCACTAAATTGTATGGATAAAATTTTTATTTTTGCAATAGCCATGTATTATTTATATATATCAGCTAAAGTGGTAAATAATGATTTTAGAAATTTAGAATAAATATCAATAGACAGATTAAACTATTGGTCTAAAATTTGAGTTGACAGTCTAGTCAAACTCATGTTCTGAAGGACGGACTAATGTAAATAGTTAAATAAATGCTTTGATAGACTAAAGACGAACTGTTAGGAAACACAAAATTTATCAGATAGGATGGAAAAATATCTTTTAGAGTAAATATTTGTAATACAGTGATGGAATAAGTATTTCAAAATATTAAAATCTCAATGTTTGGATGTTTAATGATGGAATAATGTTTGTAATTATTAAGAAGTCAAATCTCATTTCTTCAATAAATAAAAAAATATGTAATCTTTGGATATTTATTGATGGACTAAATATTCTAATTATTAAGAAGTTGAATCTTATTTCCCTCAATAAATAAATAAATAAATCAAAAGTTAAATCTCAATCTTTGGATGTTTTAAACCTTTTTGAAATAAGATTATGTAACAAATATTCACCAAAAAATACCTATAGAGAAAAAAAAGAACATAACAATGACAAATGGCATCCCCTTATTACTTGTGGTGAAAAGGGTTTTGCTTTACTATATACTAGTTAAATATCCCGTGCTATGTACCGGAGTATGAATATTTATATATAATTTTTACAATAATATTAAATTAATGATGGTTGCATAAAACTTTTAATAATTAAACAATATAAATACCAACAAAAGTAAGTAAGTAATAGTTTTAAATTTTACTAATTATAGAATAAAAATGAGAGAAAAAATTATAAATATAATTAATAAGTACGCATTTGAAATGTTTATATTTTTGTCATATAAAAATGATTGAAAAGTAGCTATATAACTTAATTATTAGTTGAAAAAATAAATTAGATATGTATACTATAGTAATAAAATTAATATGAGCTTTCTTTTTGATATATAATAATATTACTATACTTAGATATGTGACTATTTTGAAAACCAATAGCTATATCATGTTCCATGAAAAATAGAGGATAAACTCATTTTGTTGATTGTGTATGAACATAATGTTTTAATTGTAAATGGTCAAATTAAACTCAATATTTAGAAATATTATTTGTTTAGTATGAATTAATTTGATTTTATCAATATATATCATCAATGAAAATGTATTTTAGAAGTATTTATTATAGTGTTTAATTAGTGGCATTTTTGTCATAATCAAAGATACTTGATATATATTTATTTTTCCTAATCAATGATTGTTTGGTAGTTATAATGATAGAATTCTTAATTAATGTCTATCGATCATTTTTTCCTATTTAAGCATTATTTGATAATATAAAGATAAATTAAAACTTTTGAATATTTAAAGTATCGAGTTAGTTATGTGCTTTATTAAAGTAATTTTTAAGTATGTAATGGAGGATGAATATTAAAATTTTAATTTTTTAATGATTAATTTTTTAGTTTAAAAAATTGTGCTATGCACGGGAAGATAAATTATTTATATACATATATATTATTTGTATTAAGATTATACATACACATACATACATACGTACGTACGTACGTACATGCATACATATATATATATATATATGTAATTTTTATAATAAAATGATTTTAGTAAATTAATAATGTTGGTATAAAACTTTTAGCAATTAAATCAAATAAAAATAAGTAACAGTATCAAAAAGTTTTACAATAACAGAAACTAAAAGTAAGAACATGATATGATTATTAAATTTTCACTTAAATCTTTATGCTTCTTTCCTAGCTATATATAATTACTAAAATTTATGCTAAAATTAATTTTATTTTGAAAATTGTATCAGACATGTGTAGAATAATAATGACATACTATGATTTATTATTTTTAAAAGTTTGAATCTACCTGTTTCTATACACATATTTGAAAATAAATAAACTTAATAGCGTATACTATATAAATGGTCAAAAAATTAAGATATCAAAATCCTTAGTTCGTTACAATGATAGATAGAAAAAAAATACTAAAATTATTGTTACCCACGATATTTTTTTATTCTACTTCTCAAAAAAAAAAAAAAAAAAAAAAGCATTTTGCTAGCTTTAACGTATGATACAAAATCAATTTTATCTATTATAATCAGTATTCAACCAACGCTGGAATTATATTATTTGTATAATCCTTTCGAACTTATACAATTTTTGAAAATAATTTACGAAGATCACATGGTAAAAATAAGGTTGGAGTTTTTTTTTTCTAGATTAGAGAAGGAAAAAAGAACACTTCTAGTAATAAAAAGCATAACTGAAGTGGAGGATATATTTTTATTAAAGTTACTTTTAAATGTAATAGAATTGCATTGTCATGGGTTCCGCATTTAGAACCCATGATATGCATATGACAATCACAAATTTTACGTCTATTTGTATTATCAATTTTAAAAAATTTGTGTTCTTTAAATAAACCATTATTTTTTAGAAGGCTACCACTAAATTTGAAAAGCAAAATTTTAAATGTGAATAAGTATTTGATTTTATTAAAATTAAATAAATAAAATGCCATAATTATATGGAATATAATAAAAAATGATAGCTATTTTTGTAAATGTAAAAGGAAAAAAAACAATATTTTTAACAATTGTTATTACGTCTCACCATATACAGCATACATATAAACATGATGCCAATAAGTAGATAAGACATAATAATTTATAATATTAAAATCATTTTTAAAAGTACTATGATTACATAATCACTTAAAAATAATATGTGTTGATATTTAATAGTTAATTACTAATAATATAAATTCACAACAAGATGCAAAAAAAAAAGAGGAAAGAAAACGAAAAGAAATTGATATCAAAAGTTTGTTATCTTTTTTTGATCTCATAAATTATTTTTTATAAATATTAACCGGATGTAATTAAGTTGCAAGAATGATATTATTTACACATAGTAGGCTAAAAATCTTCCTAGACTTTTGTGCAAGTTATTAATTGTAACCCTTTAAATATATATATATTTAAAACTTATTTATATGGATAAAAATTTTGCATAATTAATAAAGGGTAGTAATTTTGGCACTGAAAATAAAGATTTTGGCACTCCATCATCACTTATGTTTAATAGAAATGACTTAAATGGCCATATACATTTCTAATTATAAAATTGCCTTATGTATTTAAATTCTTTTATTAAGTATCTATTTATGAAACATTTTTGTATGTTTTATTGGACTAATTATGGTATTTGTTATTTTCCTGAAGTAACTTATATTTTCTTTCTTTTTTTCAATTAAAAAAGAGCATTAACTTTCTTAATTAGCAAGAAATATGGAGAACTTAGGATGGATAATCCATTTAATTAAATATTATTAGAAAGCTAAGAATTATATATAACAATTTTTTTATGGGTTTAGGATATTTTGAATTGATAGGATTTCCTTTTGTTCATTTTAAATTGTGTCTTACTATTATAATAGATATAATTAGAGTGCACGGTTTATCTAATAATCCTTTCAAGTTGTCCATAATATTTCACATTAATTTTTATTTTTGAACTTATTGGAGTGTTAATTTGTTGTAGGTATTATTAGTTTCTATTAAATTGTGTATTTATGCCTAATAAAATGAAACAATTGATTTATTGCGTTGGAATTAGGTAATTTTGATACATGGTAGTACAATATAAGTTATGGGTATATGAGTCGTTTCAGTCAAAGAAATATAAGAATGGAGTGTTTGAAACTAATTTTGGAGTGCCAAAATCATTTGGCTTTAGAAATTTTTGTTTTGCTTTCCTAATTTTTTTTTGTTTTTTTTTTGTTTTCCTAACTTATTTTTAATAACGTAAACATATATGATAGTTTAGAATACACTTTCAATTTTGTAACTCTTTTGGGAAAAAAAATTATAAGAGTTGTGCATAAATTGAGGATTTAAAAGAAAAGGTAGTTAAAGATAATATTTAAGTAATTAATTTGAATTTCATTGCTCAATTAAGTAGTTGATTTTTTACTTCTATTTTTTATCAAGTAAATTTCTTTTTAATTTATATACCACATGTCAATTCCTTATAACTTTTTCCAAAAGGAGTTTTGCTATAATATATGGATATAGATTATAGAATTTTATTTACATTAGTTGATGTTATCTATTTTATATAGTTTAATTTACACTTGAACTCCAAGTGTATCTAAAAAACGAGTATACCTAATTTTTTGCATGTACAAAAATATATGTCTCCAAAGAAGGATAACCACCATCATCCAATTTGATTGGACATGAATTCTAGGACCTTCTTTCTGGGAAGGGCTAATTTGCAAATATAGTGTCTAAACAATTTTCGAAATCTCATAGGATTTTACAAGTTTTATGTTAAACTTTTCCGTCCCTCAATTATTTTAGAAATCTCACTGCTGTCCCCTAGGTTTTTTTTTTTATTAAACTAGTTTTGTTTCCACAATCTCAAGTAGGTCTCTCAAGTTTACTTTTGAACCTGCTTTCCATCTTCAATATTTTTTTAACAACAAACTATCTAAATGATCACCTAACTATTCGACGATTGCGAAAATGGTCACCAAACAATTTTTCTATCCTAAATGGTTACTAAAATTCTAAAAATACGTCTATACGGTCATTTCGTCTATTTGAACCATTAGTGTTAATGGAATTTAATTTTTTAAGGGTTAAAATTGTCATACTACAACAAACTAACGTTACTAAAAAAATTTGGGATCAAAATTAAATTATAAAGAACTAGTGTAAATTATAAGTGAAATCTTACTAAAAAATATGAATAACTTTAGGTCAAAAATTAAATAATTTAATTTGCTAAATTTACAATTTGAATCCCTGACCATTCCCTTCCCCAGCCAACTGCCCACCATTCTCCCATCTCCTCCCCGCAACCCACCACTACCTCACTTTCCTCTTCTACCACCCCTCCCCAACCAGCCGTAACCCCTCTATTCCTTCATCCCCCAGTCAGCCCACAACCTCCCACCATCTGTTCTCTACACGCCACCTCCTTCTCCCTGCTTCTGCTACCCCACCCTAAACCCCACTCCTCCCCCGTGATCTAACTTTCTTCAACCATCCCATCCCTTTTAACCCACAGCACCCCAATTTGACCCTTGTTCAGTCACACTTGCTAGTCTTTTATTTATTTATTTATTTATTCTGCTATGACTGAAATTTTTTTAAAATTATATTGTTTTGAGTCTTTTGACTTATTTTATTTTTAAACTAAGTCGTTTTAACAAATATTGATCGTAAAGTATAGAAAAGAGTTATTGAAAACTATATTGTTTTGAGTCTTTTGACTTATTTTATTTTTAAACTAAGTTGTTTTAACAAATATTGATTGTAAAGTATAGAAAAGAGTTATTGGACAATTTTACTCTGTTGAAACATGAAATGCACAAAAATGCAAGCAAGCACCATACTGCACTTCAAAAAATCCTTAATAAGTGAGGACAAAATTAAAGATTCTTCCTTCAAACAAACTTAAATCCAAAATGGCTTTGTTGACTACCCCATTAACTCGCTCTTTTTCATGTAATTAAACCCAAATCAATTTTTTGATAAACATTTGATTTGCTTTAACCACACTGAATTTTGAAATTAGGTCCCAGATCAAAATAATATATTAAATTCAAGAAGACAAACACTCAAGAAACATGGAACAAGAGAAAACGCAAGAATCGATGGGGTTTAAATTATTCTCATGTGTGCAAGTTGGGTTTTCTGATTAAAAATTACAAAATGGGCATTTGTATTTTGGATGCAACAGTAGAAGCACACACCCAAGAATTACAATACATTAAAAATGCACGTACTTTCGATTGTCTCCAATTTTTATTCTAGAAGAATGGACTAATTTGTGCTTCGAAAAAAAAATACACAAAATTTTTTTTCCTTTAATAATATCAAACGAATCCCTCCTTATATGGGCTGCACTTTCATCTTCCTAGACAGTAAACTTCATTGTCTTCTACTTCCCCTAATTCTCCACTTGTTATGCCCTAAACCACTAAACAGAAAAATTTTATACCATTATGTTTGAACCCACAATTTCATTTACTCAGAAGTGTAGATTCCATACACAACAAGTGTCAATTGACAATTAACAATATCTAATTGAAAAGATAACAAGATTAAATAACCATATACTTGGTACCAAGTAATTGCTTGAATTTTAATATTTGTTGAGTCATGTTATCTGAAACAATTGGGTAGGGTTTAGAGAAGAGGCGCTAAGAAAGTAGCTGTAATTGAAATATTTTAGTAAGGGAAACATCCAAAGAAAAGAAAAAGAACTAAATAAATCAAAAAAAATTGTTTCAACAAAATACAACTCTGTTTCTCTCTTCCTTTTTTTGGGCAAAAGATAAGATATGAAACTTTGATAGCTTTATTAATTTGTTAACATTTTAAATTTTTTTGAAATGTTATTAGCTTCTTTGTATAATGAATATTTTTGGTTGAATATTAATATTACTTGAAGTATTTTGTATAAAAAAAGATAAATTAATACATATAAAATATATAAGTTAATTTAAATTATTTTGTTATCTTTTTAATGGATTGAGTCTAGACCAACCTAATCCAGAATTTTTTATCCTGGTTGTGAATACATTTAACCATTATAGTGAATAGATCATATACTAATCTTGTTGTTATGATTTGATTAGGACCCAAATCTGATTAAATGATTAATATATAATAAAATTACACATATACACACATTGTACATACGTATGTATGTAGGGATGACAGTGGTTCATATTGGGCAAAAGTCAGGCGGGTTAGGCCTTCTGACGGGACAGGCCATGCCGGGCTGCCTTCCCAAACAGGGCGTACTGTGCTGAGTTAGGAATTTGAAATACGTGGCCTAGGCCCAGCATTCATGTCAGGCCCAAAATTAGGGGCAGGGTAGGGTAGGGCATACCAGGCTCGAGCTCACCCTTGAGCTGGCCCCACGGGTTGGCCCTCGTGCTGATCCTCAGATTGGCGCCCATTTTTGATTAATTAAAATTATAACAAGTTATTATTTATTAATTATTTTAAATTAGTACTTAATACTCTAAATATTACTTATTACTCAAATATATTACTTAGTAGTCCAAGTTATTATTAATTAGTGCATCATTTTTCGTTACTTATTAGTAAAAGTTATATATAACTAAGAAAAAAAGAAACAAGTTGTATTAGTTATTAAATCAAGTTATTACATAATATTTCAAGTTATTACTTATTATTTCAAATTATTAGTTATCATTGCAGGTTATTACTCATTTGAAATTAGTATTTAGTAGTCTCAATTATTACTTCTTTATTCTAAGTTATTACTAACTAATTCAAGTTGTTACTTATTAATTGAAATTATTATTAATTAGTACTTCATTTTCGCTACTTATTTCTAAAAATTATTATATATTAGTCCAAAAGGAAAAATACATAAATGTTATTGGAAAAAAGTACTGTTTAAAATGCTGTCTATTAAAAAAATCTAGTCTGAAAAAGACTGGTCAATGGAGTGGTCAACAAGTTAATCAGAGCAAGGCAGGGCGGTCACGGGTTGGGAAGCGGGCTGTCTCAGTTACGGGTTGGGAAAAACTAGGCCCAGGGTCGGCCCAGATACTTAAACGGGTTGGGTCCATCCCGCTACAGTACCTAAGTGTGCCAGGGCGTGCCGAGTTTTTTACGGCGCCGTCCGGCCCATTGCCGTCCCTATATGTTTGTATCATGAATATAAATTATATTTTACTAATAGTTCTTTAACATTAATTTTAAACTATTTTTTTTCTTAATTACAAAAGAAGAAATTGGTAACATAAAATTTCTGTACAAAAATTTAAAGTTATAATTGTAATATCGGGACCTGGATGAAAATCTAGATCCAACAAGATCTGACATATTCAGATGTGGGTTTGCTTATATAGACTAGCTAGTTACTGGAATATGAATTTGGAATCGCTAATTCTATGCTAACCGAATAAACTCTTTTTCATCCTTACTAATACCTTATATAGGGGTGTTCATGAATTGGATTATTGGGTTGGTAGGTTTTCGAGTTTCACATTATTGGGTTTTTGGTTTGATAATTTAAAATTCAACCCAACTCAACTAATATAGAAACCCAAGTAAACCCAACGTAGGTATGATCTGGCAGGTTACTCAGGTTTTCAACTTTATTTGGGTTAAAATATCAAAAATGTAAAATTATCTAATAATTTAAAGTTCTTATATAAGATAGATCAATTTCAAAATATATTTTTATCAAAAAAATGAAATGGTTAGATCAAGAATGAGAAGGAAAAATTACATAATTGTTAGATGAATGTTATATCAAGAATGAGTTTTTTAAAAAAAAAAAGATTATAAGTTAGATGATATTAAAAAAATAAAGAAAAAAATTATATTTGGGTTATCGGGTTGGGTTGGGTTGGGTTTAGTTTTTCAAAACTCAATCCAACCCAATTAAGTTCGGGTAACCCAACCCAAATAACCCAAAACCCAATAAACCCACCATTTAGCCCCAAATTTATTTGGGTTGGGTTGAATTTTTGGGCTAGATTGGGTTCCGACATCCCTATATATATATATATATATATATATATATTCATTAGCCAGAAAGAAGATATATGCATATGGGTGTGTTTGTATTTTGGATTGCTAGTCAAAAGGCTAGGTATACATAAAAATATATAAATCAATAAAATAAACAAATGATTGTTTATTATCTTTATGCATTTCTATTACTTTAATATATTAATCTATAAAAAAATATGTTTATTATTATATTTATTTCATATTGGTAAACCCTTTTAAATAGATTAAACATTTAGATTGTATAAATGTCAACATATTTAAAAATATCAAATGTTCTTAAGATAATCAACTACATATCTTGATGTTATATAATTCTTATCAAATTATCTATATCTCAATTTATAAATATCTTTTCACTATGTGATATTTATAATCTGTCTCTTATACACAACAAAAAGATGTATGGGATCTATAAGGTAATCAACCCAAATAATCTGTATAAATGTGACTAATAAATACGCATCGCAAATAAAGCAAGTTTAGTTGTAAGTAACCAAAGTATATGTGATGAAAATAAAAGAATCGCAAATATCATAATTATAATTACTAGTAATTATAATATATATGACAACAAATAGGGTTGCAATAAAAGTTTTCCATCTCAAAAAATATCGACATTAAACATTTTTGCAACAGATTTTTTAACCGCGGGACCAAGATACTTTTACGACTACAAATTGACCATCGCAAATATGTCCGTCACAAATTACCAAATTTCTAATAGTTTTTTAAGTTTTCTATTTAATTTTGCGAAGTAGTGTATGGTTATCTTGGCTCTATTTGCCAAAGATGATACCAAATTCTAATGCTAACTCGATTGGATTTGAACTGTCGTATTTGTCGTACTTTCAAGCAAAACTCAAGAATACAAGGCTACTGAAAATTTCTGTAATATCCTTAAAATGTTCCACTAAAAAATAAGAATAGTTCGACAAATGACAAAATTCAACTTAACGTAAGAAATAATAAGAACACTAAAATTCATATCTAGGTTTAAAACTTGTTTTGGAGCTACATGCTCAAATTTTATTTGCTAATAATTAAGAAAGCTTGAAATACTACTAAAATAGTCTTGATTGATAATATCTAGATAGCCTAGCAAGTACCAACTTTTGTCACCTTCGGCCTCTTTGTATACGCACGTACTCACTTTTACTATCGTATGTATTAAAATGTTAAATACATTGGAGTGAGTAAAACATTGTGCAACAATTAACTCATACCTTCCATAGTGAACCATACATGCAAAGACATGTACAAATAAAAAGGTTATTGGGCATTAAGACATTCATATTTAATATTATATATATATATATATATATATATATATATATATATCTATCTATCTTATAAAAAAATATCATGTCCTTGGTCAAAAATATATACAAAGCAAATCGGCATGTCATGACTTTTTAAAAATTTGTAAAAATATAATTTGATTATTCTACAAGTTTTCATACCTTAATCGATACTGAGTATTCAATTTAGAGTGTGCCTCACTAAAAAATGGTTATCCCTAGCACTTGACCGAGTCACACCAGACCATGTACGTGAAACAATGAAGGGGCTCATCTTGCGCAGACTTAGTTGTTAAATAACATGAGTCAACAGTCATTGCAGTTGATGAAAGATGAAGGTATAAACATGTCCACAATATTAGAGCAGACATAAAATGTAGAACATAACATGCAACATGTATGATCATAATCATATGATATGCCAAACACTTAAAAATTTACATAAAATATATGGCTTAGGTTTTTCAATTCCATAAACACGTGTTTGAAATTTCGAAGACAATAAGAGTTGCTTACCTCGAATATCTCTAAATTCTACGCCTCGTCTCAAGATTTTTAATCATTATCCTTTTTCTTAATTTTCAAAACTGAAAAAATAATCCACGACAATAATAAACAAATAATGATCTTCCAAAAAAACAAAAGTCATGATTACATAAAATTACTATATTCTACTAATTTTTGGTTTGATAGTGTTTTACTAGACTGAACATGTCTTGAGATATACAAATTTAAAAGTTTTGTACTTTATGTCGATATAAACTACTCTCTTCATTCCATTTTTATCTGCTGATTTACATAATTTTGTTTGTTTTAAATTATTTGTAACTTTAGGAATTCAAGAAAGTATTAAATGTTATTTTTCTAATTTTACCCATGGTGTCATACTAATGAGAGGGAGAATTATTTAGTACAAAAATTTAATGTAAAATAGTAATTTAGTCACTTTGAACTATCCTTTTATAAAATTAATACAAATTAAGAGATTTCTTAGTCCTTGTTCACCAATCCTAAATGATAGCTAAAATGGAATGGAGGCAGTAGATTCAAAATCTTAAAACTTTTGTGAAGAAATGCTTCTCATATTATCACTCTAATATGTCCAGAAACAACCTCAAAGTTATATAACTGTCACAGGTCCATAAGCTGATATCTAGAAAAGACAAGGTTCACTAAAATCATTATATTTTGAGTTATACCCAAAATTCTAAATTCATGTTCAAATGCAGTTAGAAACATAAGTAAATATACTACAACTTTTGTGTACAAAACTTTCCAAGATCAAAGTATAATGTCCTCAAAATTGTTCCAAAATTACGGCATTATCAAGAATATCAATATGAATTTCCAGATTGTAGAGTTTCACTAAAACTATCATATCTTTAGATATATAATTCAAGTAACAGTGATTTATGAAAATTAAAAAACTCGATTCATTATATTAAAACCTCTGAGAATAATCATTTTGTGATTCAAATCATAGCACACTCAAAATTATCTTATACAATATAGCCCAACAAATTTTGAAAATATTTATAGACTAATTTGTCATTTAAACTTGAATCATCATAAATTTCAATATATAACTTGTATTTAACTACGATATTTATAGATATGAAAACTAGATTTAATGTACTAAAACTCTTATGCAGGAATAATTGAGATTCAGATTATACCTTATTCAACGATTACTCTAAACTCAGTATATCTTAATCAATATCAAAACTATCCAAAGTCATCATTTTGATTTATTTACCAATTTAAAGGTTCACAAAATTCAGTATAAAATGATTTAGAAGTAGATTTTTACTAATTAATTAAAAGCTCTTTGCATCTAGTTTCAAACCCTACAAATGGTGAATTCCGATATTCCTATATCAAGATATTAGCCAATTTCTTAAGAGTGCATATATGTACAGTGCTGACAAAATGATTTAGAAGTAGATTTTTACTAATTAATTAAAAGCTCTTTGCATCTAGTTTCAAACCCTACAAATGGTGAATTCCGATATTCCTATATCAAGATATTAGCCAATTTCTTAAGGGTGCATATATGTACAGTGCTGACTGATAAATTTTCAACTACAGAATATTTTTCCAAAATTTGAAAATTTATTGGTATTCATACACAAAGAACAATACCACAAATTTATATCGATTTAAACATCTGTAAGTTTAATTTCCAAAATAAAAAATAGGGATTGAATCAAACTTATTCTACACCAAGTTATGTTCTTTTAAAGAAAATTGCACAAATCTATCAAAAGTTTCTGCAGTTACGAGATTTGGTTTAAATATCTTGTAAACGAATTGTTACTATGCAATCACTTTCTAATCATGTTATTTCATCTAAAAGCCATATAAAGATTAATTATAGACATAAACTTATAAATTCTATAACAAACTAACAGAATAATTCTCACGTTAAGTAAAAGATTTTCTCCCAGAGTGCATCTATATAAAGTGACAAATAAAAGCCACTGATATGTCACTAGATCCGAAAAAGAAAGAAGGAAATTCGGCTGAATATCTAAAATTAGAGAAGTCGTAATTTGATAAGATCTTACCACGTGGGGTGACTTTGATAAGTGGCTATAAATTTATGACTTTATAAATAATTTTCCTTTCTCCCCAACTTCATGGCTGCTTATTTTCTCTTACTCTTGTTCAACTTCTTCTCTTCTGTTATCAAACTATCTACTTTAAAAGTTACTACTTACTTGAAGAATACGTCTTAGTGGTTTGGGGAAGTAAAAGTCTAATAAAGAATGCCTCGGTTACATAACTTACATAGGTCTTATTCTCTCTCTCTCTCTCTATATATATATATGCGAATTGTTTCTCTCATTTTTTTTCCCTTTAAAATGCTTCTCCCTTTAAGTGTTTATCCCTTTTTTTGTAATGTCTAAAATACCCGTCCTTAATGAAATATAATTTATCAAAAAAACATAACTAAATTATTTCTCTTCTAATTTAACTACCTTTTTTTATTAAACCACCACCTATTTTTAGTAATACAATCCTACTCGATATATATAATCTATTACTTTTTAATTTTTCCCATCTAATACACCATTAATTAAATAATTATGTCTACCATGCCCTTCATGAAGTATAATTAACCTATCTAAAATACTCTCTATTTGATACAATAAGATTATCTATCTTTTATAATACTACAATTTTTTATTATATATTTTGAGTTGCTATAAAACAATTCTTTAGATTATATATGAAAATTTTGGGCATAAATGTATTAATGTGGTAAAAATTTTATTTGTATAAAAATAATTTATATTTGATCAAAAATAAAATAAAAGTAGTTTTTATAACTATTATGTATATTCAAAATTTTTTCTTCCTTATGTTAGTACAAAATTTGGCATAAATACATATAAGAATTTATAAATTTTTAAGAGTAGAAAAATTATTTATACTGGAGTAAAAAATACATAAAAAGATTATTTTATAACTATTATATATGTATATTCAAATTGTTTTATTTTTTTATTCCTAATAAAATCTGTCTTTTATAACTATTTATATATTATTAATTCACAAATAATTATTTTCTTTTCTATAACTGTTTATTCAAGTACTCTCTTACATGTTTGTTAATTAGACTCAATACACACACACACACACACATACATATATATTTTGCATATGCCAATAACATCTATAACTGTTTTAAGTAAAAGTATAAAACTTTTGGCTCTATTACAATGTAATAGTTAATCTTTTTTTTTTTTGTTACAATATGAAGTTGTTGTGGTTTAGGATCAATGTATAATAATTAATTAGTTATTCATCGCAACAGATAAGTTAAATTGTTGGATTGACTTTCAAATTTATTAGTGTTAATAGATTCTTTCACTTAAGCTTACCTTTGCCTTTTTAATATCAAAGTTTTCCTACAGCTTAAAAATCACAAAATTAATAATCGTACCAATAAAAATTTAGTATTTATAAAAGTGAAAAAAATAATAGAGTATATAACACTCTTTTCTTATCTTATTTAAATTTTTATTACGATTAATGTAGATTTGTTTTTCCCTACCCTATATGAAGAAAAAAATTAACCAAGCCACGAAACTAACGCTCGGTGTAAAATAGAAAACTCATAATTATTAATTAAGATAAAAGTATTTGTTAATTTTTATATCTTTAATAGTAATATTTGATTAAAAAATCCTTATCTTTAAGAATATCATTTTTTAAAATATTGATTTAAGTAATTGATGAGATAGAAAATAAATTTAGCCTAAGACACGATGCATTGCCTAAAATATCTCAAAATAATCAATGTAACACATACAAGAATTCTACACATAATTTGTGATGCTAATATGTAAATTTAAATAAGTAATTAATACAGAAAAAATACATATTATACAAATAAATCATAGTATTAAGTACTCTAAATATTTACTGGTATATACTGAAATGTTAATTTCAGAAATTACAATGCTAATTTTTACATTATTTGATAAAACAATATCGGTTTAGATTAACTATTGTTGCAAAAAAGTTCAACCAATTGACAAATTTTGGAATGACATGTAAAAAAATAAGTAGATAAGTAACCTAAAAGACAACTTAAATTATGCAAACAAAATTATATTATTAAATATTCTAAAATAATTACATACATAATTACGTTACACGTCAACTTTGGAAACTTCAATACAAAATTTACACTATTTAAAAAATAATAAAAATGTATATTAAATATCTTGTAAGTAAACAATACAAGGAATTAATCGAAAAACTGCGCAAAACATTAAAATAAAATTCACAAAATTTTATTAGCTTTAATTTTTTTAATATATTTCACAAATACAAATTTTAATTTCATAGTAATATACTATATTAAATATAATTTTGGAGCTAACCACATTCGATACCATTCAGGATGAAGGAAAGAGTTCAGAATATCGATGAAATCCTGAAATGAATGTCATCATAAGGTTAAGAAATATGGAACAGTATCAATATATTTTCTAGTTTGATACATACTTTACACAATATGTTAAAAATTAATTATGATAGAGATTCTATAAAAACTACATGTTATTTTGGATATATTTAGGATTACATGTTTTCCAGTATAGTTCTGTATATTTCAGGGTAAGGTAAAGGATTTTTTCATCAATGTTTTCTACATTTAAAGCAAGATAAAAGAACAACCTTTTATTTTTATCTTTTGACAAGGATCTTAATATATTACATGGTACCTATCCATATCTATAGAAAATATATTAGTTTAATTAGTTTAATTTGATGTCTTTGTTGTTTACATTTTACTTATGTTCATTTTTTTCTTATTTTTTGAAATTTGAATTAATTATTTTGTAATTATTACCATATATTATTTAATCTCATGTAAATATTTTCCCTAATAAAAGAATTTTAACACGCTTCATCTATAAAATTATGTTTGATACTTGATAGTAATTTTATCTTTTAGTAATGATAAAGAATATATAGATACATCTAAAAAGTTCAATATTATGAAAAAAATCTTTGTTTTTAAGTTATCAAGTTATTGGTGGTGTTGTTATAGCAAATTATAATTTGGAAACCTAAAAAAGAAATAGTATTATTTTAGATTGAAATTAACCACATTTTGTACCATTAATATGCATGAAGTGATCAAATTTAGTAGTTTCAATAAAATACTAAAACAGATATTATCATAAATTTAAGAAATATAAAAAAATACCAACATATTCACTATATGTATACACATGCCTTTACACAATATGTTAAGGATAATTAATTGTTATAGAAATTTGTATAACATCCCAATTAAAGTAATGTGTAATTTTGGACATTTTTAGAACTATATGCTTTTCACTGGCATTGCATGTATTTTATAGTATGATAAAGGTTATTTTTATTAGCATTCAATGTATTTCATATAAAGCAACATAAAATAACAATATTATTTTAATTTTTTTATAATGATTTTAATATACTATGCGAAGTTATCAATAATATAAAGAATATATTAGTTTAATTAGATTTTGAATTTTTATAATAATTTTCTTGATATATTTGTTCTCTACATATTAGTTAGATTCATTTTTTCTTATGTTTTGAAATTATAATTAATTTTGTAATTATTATCTATATATCATTTGATTTCATGTAAATATTTTTTTATAATTAAAGAATATTAGTACTTCATCTATAAAATGATGTTTGGTACTTGATACTGATTTTGTCTTTTAGTAATAACAAATCATATATACAATATATTTAAAAAGTTTGATACTATAGAAAATATCTGTATCTTTAACTGATCAAGTATTTGGTAGTGTCACTATAAGAAATCATTATCTAAGCGTCCAGAAGAGAAATATAAATAAGATGCAAATACTGTCATAAGTTGTTTTTATAAAAGAGAAAGTTTGTTCAATTATTTGAGAAGAAATGGAATTTAAGTATAATATTGTAACAAATAACAAATAATAGTGAACAAATTAAAAAAAGAAAAATGAAAATAATTACAAATAAAAGAGGAAAGATATTAAATACATATTTTAAAATATATACCTTTTGTATAAAAAAATTGAACAAATAAAATGTTTACACTTTGTACTCTATCTGATCATTCACTGATTATTTCTTTATTTTTAAAAAAATAAAATATCCAACAAATTAGGAGTAATACACATGCGAAATACGTGTTCTTTTCGCGCGCGCGTGTATGTGTGTGTGTGTGTGTATATATATATATGTATATGTATATATATATATAAATATATATGTATATGTGTGTGTGTATATATATATATATATATATGTATATGTATATATATTATCAATATAAAACGATGATATTTTAATTAAACAATTACATATGAAATTGAATTACTTGTGTTGGTACTTCTTATAAAATCAAAATTATTGTCTATTTATGAATACTAATGATTTATGGTAATTGCCTTGGACTAACTTATTGTTTAAATGCATTTTACTTTTGGAAAATAAGATCTTTTGCAATCAAATGGTAATTTTCGTAATTAAAAATGGTGCAAATTTTCAGCCACTTTTAGTTACCAAATAAGTATAGGAAGTATAGGATTTTTAGCTAAATTTTAGGAATTAGAAGTTGGAGGCTTTTGGGAGTAAAATATGTATAAATAGGGTGACTTTATAGGGCTAAGAAATTATTTTTGCTGGCTGAAATTTTGAACTTTGGAGAAAGGACCTTTCGTGCACATTAGGAGTTTATCGTGTATCAAATTCGGTTTAATTTTCTAACCAAAATAATCAATTATTTCGTATTCTTTATACATATTTTTCGTATATGGAATATCTGCCTGAATCGGTGTTTTTCCCTTAATTATTACATCTAGATTTGAACTTGATGAATTATATTTTTGTGAAAAGTTGAGATTTAATTCAAAGTATAAGAATTTATTTATGTACACATTTTACAAATATTATGTATTTATTTTGAAAAGTTAAATCTAGAATTTTTGAAAAAAAAAAAAAGATCAGCTATTGTTGTGGCTAGTTGCTCTGTTACTGCTGCTTGTATCTGCAATGGAAGGGGTGGTGGCGTGAGGCTGCTGAGCAAATAAGGAAGAAACAGAAAGAGGAAGGAAAAGTAGGAGAGAGAAAAAAAGGAGAGAGAGAAAGAGTTGACCGGACTTGGCATAGCTTTTGGCGGGAAGTTTCAAAGTTTGGGTTAATTATAGTTTAGGTCCTTTAGGCCTTTGACATGATAGTTTGGGATAAATTGTATAGTAAGTCCCTTAACTTTTCTGAAATTTAAGTTTTGGAATGAAATCTTGAATACTTATTATATAAGTAGTTAGAAGATATTAAAGATCTATTTTTATAATAACTTATTGAATACTTTTGTAGTATTAGTAAATATTTTAGCTGATATGCTTTTATATAATTAAGAGGGATATATATATTTCGGTATGAATATAATTCAATATTTTTGGAATTTGAATAATACTTCCGAGGGCATGATAATCTATATACGAATCAAATTATTTTGAAATTAACCTTAGTTAATATTTGATAATTTTGTTAGGAGACACATCGGATCCTTGCTATGATTTTTGTGCTACTTTGAGGTAAGTGGTTACTACACCATTGTAATTTCGAAAATATTTTTGTCTAAATATTATTTTTGACAACACATTATTTTACTTGGACCTTACATGGATATTTGAATTGTTTAAATTATGAAATTATATGAGTGACATTATTTTGAACTTTGTATGGTTATTTTTTATGTGGATGTGCATGGAATATCTATTGTTCGGTAATTAATAATGGACCAAAACTCTAAAATAATCATGAATAATTTGTAGGAACTATAGTTCTGCACTTTCTGAACTGTTAGATAAGATAACTTCTGGCCTCTGAACTCCGAATTCCTAACTCTGATTAAGATGGTTTTCGCAAGAACCCTTAACAACCTTTTCTAGTGGGGTCTCTTAGTACTAGATTGAGTACTCAGTAAGCCGATGATAGCGTGTTTGTTTTATGAGTCTATAATGAACCATGATATGAATTTTGAACTCCGATTATGGATTTTGACTCTGATATTCTGATTCTGAATTTTCAAACACTGATTATGAATTCTAATTCTTGTATTCTGATTTTGATTTTGAATTTTTTATATATGTGAAATCTGTTCTGCAAATCTTTGATGTAATGCCACTTACTATAAAAGTGTGTATGTTTTGTTTTTGAAAAGACATTTTGAAATGAAACATTTGAGATTATGTAAAATAAAATTTTTCTTTGATAACGAATTCAAAGAATTTTTTTTTTGAAAAACTTTTGTATGACTGTGTTAAAACTTTATAAAATATATATGTATATAACTTGTTTGGTCCAGCAAAGGTGGTGTTAGCTACTTGTTGAGCGATTTGTCGCTCACCCGACAAAATTAATATTTTTGCAGGTTAAAATCATAAATTCAATTAAGGATTTTGATCAAGGATTGGATGTTATTATGAGTCTGGTGTCCTCGGGGGACGTGAGGGAACAACGGTCACGGGACCTTCGAGGGCGGGGCGTGACAGAATAGTATCAGAGCTATGGTTTAGAGTCTATTGGGCAACTGTTGTGGATTAGAGTTGAGCTTAAGTATTACCTTGATAAGTTTGAATATTTTTAAATTGATACTAATAAGACATGTGATTTGAAATACGTGTATCGGATTTAGTTTGATAAAAGAAAGGAGATGAATGTATTATGGTTAAGAGAAACTAATTAAAATTATTTAGAATTTAAGGACAATTGTGAAGAAGGTTAGACAAACTTCAAGGTAATAGATGTCTATTGTTAGGGCCTATTTTAGGTTGATTTTTTTGGGTCAAATAATTTAAGATTATATTTTAAAGAACTCTAGGAAGAAAATGAAGAACTGAGATTAAGATTAATATGATAGTGAAATATCCAGATGGTAACTCTATTAAGGATAAAGGACATGATAACATTAATATTTTTAAATAACTTTGAAGAAATATAAAGAACAAAGAGATTAAGAAAACGATAGTATTCATTAGTATTTGAATTTTGATGGGTAGTACTAATAGAAATTTGATTGATTTTTGATATTCTTTAAGGATTCAGTTAGTTATGTTCGTTGCTGTTAATTAAGAATACATTTTTAGAATATATTATGTGCTATTTCGACTTCTTTTAATAATAAAAGTATGATTTATTTGTTACAACTTGTTTTACTTGTAAAAATATTTTTCTATACCAATGTAATATTTCGAAAATAGTATGTTTAAAAAAAATTATTATGTAAATTTGTCATAACTAATATTCTGACAAAAACAAAAATCTATACTTGTGTTATATCTATAAACTGCAAATTTTTTTTTCCTTAAATTGTATACAAGATTTAAACAAATACTGCTAATTATGGGAGTCACTAAATCTTGTACCTAGCATGTCGGTTATGGAGTACTGTTTGTGGTATTAGGAAGGTTTGTTCTTGCTAAGATGGCCGATAATATGCTATGAAAGATGAAATCATAGTAGGATTTAAATTAAATTAGTAAATATAGGATCTTGAAAAATAGATAAATGCTCGCAAGTACAAATTTGAGAATATTTATACAATGATTTTTTGTTACGAATGAGTGGTTCGAAAAATCTTATGTGTAGCCACTATCCATTACTGGATTTTGATATCTCTTATGATACATTGATCGTGGTTGTGAAAATATATAGAATAGAATCTACAGTTAAATTGGTATAGATTGATATAAGTGATTTTGAGACTATATTTAGGAATGAACTAGTTAGCTAAACATGGTATTAAGGTACTGGTTTGTAGAATTAAGTGTGTAATCTTTTCTGG
The DNA here is from genome assembly GCA_025175665.1 of Cinchona pubescens. Taxonomy (NCBI): domain Eukaryota; kingdom Viridiplantae; phylum Streptophyta; class Magnoliopsida; order Gentianales; family Rubiaceae; genus Cinchona; species Cinchona pubescens. Next base: position 483,837 of record JANKKI010000058.1, read on the forward strand.
ATAGGGTGTATTGACTTTTCAGGGTAATACAAGTAAAAGAAAAACACCTCAAAAAATATTGATGAGGACAGTACAAGCAATAAAGTTTTAATAAAAGGGTTATTAAGGATGCTTAATTTCTATGGTAGATAACTAATGAAAAAAAGGAAACTTAATGATCGTGTGGTTAAGGAATGTTTGGAAGTGATTATGCAAGAATTACTTAGAATATCTTGGAAAAAAAATTGGTTATATCATTTGATTTGACCAATGCTTGTACAAGATTCAAGATTTAGTTTTAGGACTCAACTTGACAGATTTATTTTAGTGTTTATTGATAAATTCTAATTTATTTTCTAAGTAGGGAACCTCATGAGAAACATTTAAGAAAAATATTTGACATTTTAAAGGAAGATAGGTTTATATAAGGGATTTTTATAAGACATGTGAATTTATATATGGAGTTAATGGATGTTAAAAAATTCAGGATATCACTTAAGTGGACTGGGCAAGGTTTACAAGCGTTGCCAAGGTAAGAAACCTTTCAGATGAGCTTGTTACTGTCAAAAGTACATTAAAGAGTTTTCATCTATTGTAACACCATGAGAAAGGTATAATTGGTGTGATATTTGAGATGAGGAAAGGATTTTTAATAGTCGAAAGAAGAGTTGATAACATTATCTATTTTAACCCTATCATTTGCGACTTGAGAGTTTGTAATTCCAAAGATAAGTTTGAGAATAGATTAGATGGTGTCTGTTGAAGCAAGCAATGAGGTAATAGTTTAACCATAAAGGCAACTAAGATTCTGTGAGAATAATTGACTTGCACATGACTCGAAATTGATGACTATAGTGTTTGACTGATTTGGACATATTTACTGATCGTAATACACTTACATATTTATTCACTTAAGGAAGAGATTTGTAAAGCAAGGAATTGAGAGAAGACAATATGTCTGATTTTAGTGTAAGGTGTAATGATAGATTATTGATATATTTTGGATACTATTGGTACCTAACAATAAGTTCGAGGGATGAAATTACGAAGAAGGTACTATTTGGATAGTGGTGGATCACTAGATTAAATCAACACATTTTAATATCTATGCATAATGAGATAAGTATGAAAAGTTAGTGGAGTATATGTGGGTAAATTGTGAGTTTGTATGGACTACCGTGAGCATAATATTGGATTGAGACCGTCATTTTACTTCTTGTTCTGGGTTTGGTACTAAAAGATTATGAGAATGGTTTTGGGACATAATATCAATTATCCTCAAATGGACAGTCAATCCGAGAAGACCATCTAAACACTACAAAATATGTTATGAGTTTATGCATTAGATTTTGGAGAAAATTACGATAGAGTATTATCATTAATAAAGTTACCAAGTGGTATCGAAATGACTCCATTTGAAGCTTTATATGGATACAAGAGTAGATTCTCCCCATATTAGAATTGAGTCGGAGAAAACTTAATTTCTAAATTCGACTTAGTGACATAAAGAAATTAGAAAAAGTAAAAGTTATTTGGGTTAAAATCTTGACAGGTAGGGCCATTCAAGATATCAGAATGGATTGGAAAAGAAAACAAGTATATTAATTTATTTTTGACATCTAATTCGTCAAAGTGCACAATACATTTCAAGTATCGCAAATATAGAAGTACGTACCTAATTCGAGTTATGTGATCAAGTATTAATCATTGGACATTAGAGGGAATTCTTATAAAAGGGTCACCATTAAAGATTATAAAATGCAGGGACAAAAAGTTTCAAATGAGATAGGTTTCATATATAAGGTTTCATTGAACTAGTCAAAATGTGGGAAAAGCAACAGGGAAACAAGAAAAAAGATATATGAATGAGAAACACGTTCCCTTTGATCAATGTGTGCAAGTTTCGAGAACAAAACTTTTTGTAAGAAGGGTAGAGTGTAAACTCTCATTTATATATATATATATATATATATATATATATATATATATATTATGAATATTAAACATCCTTCTTATGTATAATAATTAAACAATTGCATATGAAATTCAATTACATTATATTGGTACTTCTTATAAAATATAAATTCTTGTCTAGTTGGGAATTCTAATGATTTATGGTAATTGCTCTGGACTAACTTACTGTCTAAATACATTTTGCTTTTGAAAAATAACTCTTTTGCCAATTAAATGATAATTTTCGTAATTAAAAATGGTTCAAATTTTCAGCCACTTTTAATTACCAAATAAGTATAAGAATAGGATTTTTAGCTAACTTTTAGGAATTAGAATTTGGAGGCTTTTGGGAATAAAATATGTATAAATAGGGGGACTCTATAGGGTTAAGAAATTACTTTTTGTTGGCTGAAATTTCAAACTTTGGACAAAAATAATTTCATGTACAAGCTGAGTTTATCGTGTATCAAATTCGGTATAATTTTCTAACCAAAATTTTCAATTATTTCATTTTCTTTATATGTTTTTTTCGTATATGGAATATCATGCCTGAACTGGTGTTTTTCCCTATAATTATTATTCGACAAATTGAACTTGATAAATTATTTTTTTGTAAAAAGTTGAGATTTAATTCAAATTATAAAAATTTATTTATGTAACTGTTTTACAAATATTATGTATTTAATTTGAAAAGTTAAATCTAGAATTTTGGAAAAAAAAAAGAAGATCGGCTGTTGTTGTGACTGGCTGCTCTGTTACAGCTGCTGGTATCTGCAATGGAAGGGGTGGTGGCGTGAGGTTGCTGAGGCAAATAAGGAAGAAACAGAAAGATGAAGGAAAAGTAGGAGAGAGAAAAGGCAAGTGATTAGGAGAGAGAAAAAAAGGAGAGAGAGAAAGAGTTGATGGGACTTGACATAGCTTTTGGCAGGAAGTTTCAAAGTTTGGGTTAATTACAGTTTAGGTCTTTTAGGCCTTTGACGTGATAGTTTGGGATAAATTGTAAAGTAAGTCCCTTAACTTTATGAAATTTAAGTTTTGGAATGAAATCTTGAATACTTATTATATAAGTAGTTAGACTGATAAGATATTAAAGATCTATTTTTATGATAACTTATTGAATACTTTTGTAGTATTAGTAATATTTTAACTGATATGCTTTTATATAATTAAGAAGAATATATATATTTCGATATGAATATGATTAAATATTTTTGGAAATGAATAATACTTCCGAGGGCATGATAATCTATATTACGCATTGAATTATTTTGAAATTAACCTTAATTAATATTTGATAATTTTGTTAGGAGATTAGTCGGATCTTTGCTACGATTTTTGTGCTACTTCGAGATAAGTGATTACTACCCCTTTGTAATTTTGAAAATATTTTTGTCTAAATATTAGCTTTGACAATACATTATTTTAGTTATTAAACTTGGACCTTACATGGATATTTGAATTGTTTAAATTGTGAAATTATATGAGTGGCATTGTTTGAACTTTGTATGGGGTTATTTTGCATGTGGATGTGCATGGAATATTTGTTCGGTAATTAATAATAGACTAAGACTCTTAAAATAAGCTTATCATGAATAATCGGTAGGAACTATAGTTCTGCACTTTCTGAACTGCCAGATAAGATAACTTTTGGCCTCTGAACTCCGAATTCCGAACTCTGACTAAGATGGTTTTCGCAAGACCCCTTAGCAACCTTTTATAGTGGCGTCTCTTAGCACTAGGTTGAGTACTCAGTATGCCGATGATAGCGTGCTTGTTTTATGAGCCTATAATGAACCATGATATGAACTTTGAACTCCGATTATGTATTTTGACTATGATATTCTGATTCCGAATTTTCGAATTATGATTCTTGTATTCTGATTCTAATTTTGAATTTTTGATATCTATGAAATTTGTTCTACAAATCTTTGATGTAATTCCACTTACTATAAAAGTATATACGTTTTGTTTTTAAAAGAAACATTTGCGATTATGTGAAATAAGATTTTGCTTTGATAACGGATTCAAATAGTTTTTTTTTGAAAAACTTTTGTATGACTGTGTTAAAACATTGTAAAATATATATGTATATAACTTGTTTAGTCCAGTAAAGGTGGTGTTAGCTACTTGCTGAGCGATTTGTTGCTCACCTCACAAAATTAATATTTTATAGGTTATAATCATAGATTCGATTAAGAGTTTTGATCAAGAATTGAATGTTATTACGAGCCTGGTGTTCTCGGGGACGGTGAGAGAGCGGCGATCACGAGATCCTCAGGAGCTGGGCTTGAAAATATATATATCTAAAACAATTCAAAGCTTTAACAGCCTTTAATTACATTTGTCTCTCTGCAATTGATCCTGCAAGAAGTTTGGAGCCCTCTCTTTCCACCTTGTCGATCCCACACTGTTCCTCATGTTTCTGGCCATCAGATGGCCGCTTTATTGTTCTCTCTCCCACACCATACCAACTCTTCACCTCTCTCCTACGCAATAAGCTCTTGATCTCCTCAATCAAATCAACACCCCTTGTTCTGAAAGGTCATCTTCCTCAGCTAGAATCAACCGTACCACCTCCACTGCATTCCTTTCAAAAATCACCTTTATAATGATGATATAATAATTAATTATCTATGTGGTATTAAATATTTATGTACAATGCTTACGTGACAATTTCATTAAAGGTCACACTCATATAATTTGTCGCTATGTTTAGTTGACAACACCATGACTTGGACACCTTGTAACTTGATCCAATCTAATTCATTCTCAATTTCACTCGCTCCTAAGCATTTTGTCTATTTCTTTTTCTCTAGCTTTCTACTTCATCTACCTTCCCAATACCTAATTCTTGGGCTAGGAGAACACTTTCCCCTACCACTATAAATTGTATCACACATGGATTGGATTTCCAGGAGGAGTTTGTCTGCAAGTTTGAAACAGTATCCCATCTAAAGAGTAAACTTGATATCCAGTATTACCCTTATTACTGATCCAACTTATCCCACAGGTTTTTAAACTGTTTTAGCTTCCTAACAAGCCTGTAATTTTTTTTAGAAAATTAATTACAGATTTAATTATTAAATCCATGTAGAAGTCTTGTAGTTGCAGTGAAAAACATATTTGGTAAATATACCAGACTATTTTAATTTAGTATAACAAGGTAAATAATTTAAAATACTATAATTTTAACTAAGCAAAGTTTTGTAATCCTAATAAGCCTATTCAATTTTGTAAAAAATTAAGGGATAATTTCAGAAATCTCCCCTAAGGATTAAGCTTAATTTCACTTAAAACCTCTAAACTTTAAAAATATCACTTACCTCCCTTATTTCAAACTTTTTGTAACATTTTCAACCCATTCTTTTAAAAAATAATTTAAGTGGAGAGAGACTATTTTTTTCCCAATTTTACCCCAAGTTTAAAGCTTTCATTGATTAAAATGTTGGAAGAAAAGGCAAAAATGTATAAAATAAATATTAATAAATAACAATAAGTTGTAACTTTTTATATCCTTCACCAATAAATGTCAAAAAATATATTTTAATTACTTTTTATTTTACAACATAATAATTTTCAAAATAAAATATCAATAATATTTTTAACGATAAATATTAGTGTATACAGATTACATATTCAAATTTTTATTCAAAACAACACATACAAATACATTAATATGTTCCTAATTATTATTAAATAAGTTGGCTAAAAACTTTATCAAAAAATTCATTTAAAGTTTTAAAATTTTATGATTTCCAAAAAAATTCGAATCATATTTGTTTTTTATAATATATGGTAATTTTTTTATGCATTCAAATTTTTGTTCTAATCAACGCACACTAACACATTACATAACCATATTTTTTGTAAATAAATTTTTAATTTTTTTTGAAAAATACATATTTCAATTTTGTGTTTTGATTTACAAACAAAATAGTACTAGTTTTATTTATTTACTATATCATATGATGCATTTTATGTATTCAAAACTTTTATTCAAATTGATGCCCAAAAATACATTAATATGTACAATATTTTCATAAATTTACTGGCCAAAAAATTTATTAAGAGAATATTTTTTTTATTTATGAGTTTGTGGTTCCCCACATAAAATATTGATTGTGTAGTTTTACGTGGTGAAGATTTTTATTAAAACATATAGAAGCAATTAAATTAATACATGCACATATTTTTGTAAATAAGTAGATAAAAAATTATTAGAAACTAAAAGGGTGTCAAGTGAAAATTGTCAAAAATCTTGGGGTGATTTTTGAAACTACCCTTTTGTAATATGACTAAGGTATATGGGGTATAAATGTCATTTCATGCATTTTAGTACCATAAAGGGACCTATTGGCAAGAGATGAGAGGTAAGTGATATTTTTAAAAGTTTAGGAATACTAAATGATATTAGTATTAATTTCAAGAAAGATTTATGAAATTATCTCAAAAAATAATTACACATTTAATAATTAAATTCATGTGGAAGACTTTTAGTTGTAGAGAAGAACGTAGTATTTGGCAACATACAATACTATTGCAATATTGCTTTCTTGCTTGCACTCCTACCGATTGACAGCAACGGCGGTCACTTGGCCATTTCGGGTGAGACTTTTGGCAGTCTAGAATTATTAGGTGGTGTTTGGTTCACATTCAAGAAATAAAATCGAAATAAGAATTATAAATCTTATTATCGGTATAAATTTACATCATTTTTTCTTATTTGTTTGGGTTGAATAAGAAATTAATTTCATTATATTGATAAGTTAATAAATTTGAAACTCAAGTTACAAGTGAGGAATAAAAATAAAATTTTTTTATTACTTTTATTCCTATAAAATGATTCCCATAATAATTAATCAAATAATATTTATAAATATCATTAATATTAATTTCTATTTTTTCGGTCATATCTATAAACCAAACAGTAGGGGAGATTTACACATGGAATCGATTTACCGTTAGTGTCCACTTAAAATCTTATAATTTAAACAATATTCATATGTGACTGTAAATAATTAATATAAGAAATAACAGAGGTATGACAATAAAATAAAGTAGAGTAATTGCTTTAACTCTTGTTTTAATCATAAAATTTACAAATAAGGTTATGAATCAGGTTGATATTTTTTTGGTTCCAATTTGAGGAATATTGTCACATCTTGGATGGACATGCTTTCTTACAAAAATTTAATTTTATGATGTGTATACTCAAGTGGTCTCTCATCATTAAATAAAACAAATCAAAAGAATTAAATTTGAATTTTATAAGGATAGAATTAGAATTTAGTATGATATAGAAATGACTTTTTTAACATTTCTTTTTTGAAAAATGATGTTATTTTTGAGATATCTCACAATATCAAGTATGATCATATAAACAAAATAGAAAATGTAAATTAATTTTCACTCTAGCAATTTGTAAATTTTATAAGCCACAAGAAACATTGTTTGCAACATTATTATTTTTTCTTTACGAGGTGTAATTGTGTTCATATTATAGTGGAAAAATTTGTCGCATTGTCAAATAAAGTAGGCTTTCAAAAGTTAAAATAAGTACTATTTCAAAGTATTGTTATGGTTGCTTACATTGTGCACAATATTGTTATGGTTACATTGTGTACAAACTTTTAATGGTATCGAATTGTCAAATAAAGGATGGTAGGCTTCCAAAAGTCAAAATAAGACCAATTGTTAAATTGCAAGCTACCATATAATTGTTCAAGTCCATATGACCATTTATTATTTCTCGCACTAGCATTACCATATTCATCCAGATTTAGATTTATAATTAATTGGATTTATTCACTTTACACTAGTAAACTTTATATAGTTCTTACTTTATACCTAAACTTTAATTTGGGAAGAATCAGCATCAGTTAGCTCCTAAATTTTAACCTAACTTAGTTTACATTTCGAATATTTTAACGCATCTCACTTTATACCTTGAACTCTTTAACTTGCTTAACTTTTATTTCCTTTATTAATGACGTTCACAAAATTAATAGTTTGTCTATTGAAAAGTTTATTCTAGGATTAACGTTCACAATTAGACTAAAATGGGACCAGTTAAAGAGTACAAGCTCTAAAGTGTCTTGAAATAAAATTTTACATATAAAATGAGAATTGAAGAAAAATTTATCAAAAGTGTAATTAAACCGAAATTAATTACAAAGGCCCAATATACGTCTATTCATTTATCTAGATCTAGCCTCCATATCCAAAGTGTAATTGAACCTAATTTTTTTCTCCAGGCCCAATGCACGATCTAGTTCCCAAAACATAATTAATAGTATTAGTTATCAATCTGATCCAAATATATTATCTTGTCAACTCGTTAATAACACAAACTTAACGAGTCATGTTATGTAAATTTCAAAGTAAATTTCCAAATTACTCTGTTAAGTTATCATGTTACTTGGAACATGTAACACAACACGTTTATCTAATTTGACACATTAAAATATTATGGTTTGATAATAATCATGGCATTTTTTTTTTATTGTAATTGGCAACAACTTTGTACATACAAGGATGAATATAAAGAATTCTAACATAAATTCTATAAATTTATTAATTTTAGTTAATTTAAAATAGGTTAAAAAGATTAATGGTTTGTTTTGGGTTTGAGGTCTTGTATCGTATCATTTGAGTTACGAATACCACCATAATTATATTTGTACTTGTAAAAATCTTTACATATCAATTGTCTTGTGTAGTCATAGCCCGTTAACAAATGGATAATGAAACGACACCGCATGAATGATTAATGAGTAGTGTACAAGTTCAGAATTTTTTATACAATTATGATAAGGGAAAAATGTAATTTTAACTCTTAAAGTTTGGTCGTGGTCTATTTTGGTTTTCAAAATTTCAAGTAAAAGATATTTAGTTCTCAAACTTGCTAATGTTAACCAATTTAGGATAAATATGAAAATTCTATCGATTACGAGAGCAAAAAATTTATGTGCAAAATACGTGATTGTTAAATCTTAAGTTTCAAACATGAAAAAATATAATTTTATCCCTCCAAATTTGAGTCATGTCTATTTTGGTCGTCAAAATTCTAAACAAAGCACATTTAATTCTCATACTTTTTAATTTCTATCAATTTAGACCAAATTTAAAAATTCTATCAACTACAGACGGAAAAAGTCATGTGCATTGCACGTAACTATTAAATATATCTTGGGATATAACACTTTCAACCTATTTCCACCTATTTAACCATATTTTAACTTTTTCCTTTGACTATCAATGCCTAATATTCACCATTCTTATCTACATTATTAACACTTTCCATATACGTGACTGTTAAATCTAATATAGGTTATAACACCTCTCAACTGATTTCAACTTATTTAATCTGATGTTAGAAAGGCTATATCTAAAGAAAGGATAATAATAACATAATAATAATTTACTAATAAACTAAAATAATAATTTAATTCAAGATGAAGGTATAATAAAACAATAATAATTCACTTTTTGTAGTATAATGAGCTAGACTCATCTATTGATGTTAAACTTTGGAATGTTTGCTGAATTTGGTGTAGTAAATGAAATCTCAATATTTAGTTAAAAATGTTGAAAAAGATTAAGTGATTAATATATTACTTCAAAGTTGTACTTCATGTGCTCATAAGTAACATTTTTTATAATACATTTAAATTACATAAGCAATTTATTTTTCTACTACTTATTTTTTAAAATATTTTAAAATATTAATCACTAAAGGATTTTTCATCGCAACTATTATTCTTAGCAATGAAATCTTTTAGTCGCTAAATTTAGTAAAAAAAACAAGGTTGCTAATTTAAGTTTTTCACAATGTTTAGAACCAAATTTAGTAATCGATTTGTTGACGAAAAAATCCGTCACTAAAATCCTCTATCGTAAAATCGTTGCTATATTTTACCATCGAGAACGGATGGATTCCGTCCACAAATCTATCTGTAATTTGTTTAGTGATGGATTTTTGCCAAAAATCCGTTGCTAAATCCGTTCTTAAATGAGCTGAAATCATTAGAGAAATATTATGTCACAAGATAGATTAACAGTCACGTGTAATCCAGTGACATTTTCTGTTTGTAATTGATAGAAGTTTTAAAATTTGCCTAAATTGGTAGAAATTAAAAAATTTGAGGAATAAATCCATTTTGTTTGGAAATTTGGGGACCAAATGGCTATCAAATATGACTTAAACTTTTAGAGTTAAAACAATACTTTTTCATGTTTAGAAAAACAAATTTAATAGTCACATGTTTTACACGTGATTTTTTTTGTTTCTAATTGACATAATTTTTAAATTTATCTTAAATTGATAGAAATTAAAATATTTGGAAATTAAATATGTTTTACATAAAATTTTGAAGAACAAGATAGATGACGACCTAAATTTTAAGAGTTAAAATTGTATTTTTATGTTATGATAATGACAAGAAATGATGCGGACTTGGTTACTATCCTAAATATAAGAGTCCAATTCTACATGGATTGTAAATTCAGATTGTAAAATCTGAGCTTGAATTTTGGAATCCGCAACAATCATGTTGCTATTCGAGTGAGACTATTTGGAAAGTCGAGCAACACTGCCTATGTCAACTTTGTGCAACATGTGTCATCTTTATAAACCACTGGAAACTAGTTTTTTCATAGTTATAACAGTAAGTTTTCTTCAATTAGCTAGTGAGGTGTAATGGTGCCCAAATTTTGGAATTTAAGCTTATGGCATAGTCAAATAATGTATTTTTGCTTCGAAAGTCAAAATAAGACCATTTTGATTCCATTGTTGCGGTTAATATTATTCACATGTTAGCAAAACTCAGATTTTATAAGTGTACTTTGAATTTCGAGAGCATTGTATAAAATTTGTGCTAAACTACCTTATCCCTTTGAGTCGTGCAACCTTTATTTATTCCTCACACTAGCTCTATCGTATCCATGCAGCTATGAATTTATACTTGAACCATTTATCTAGCTAGATCTAGTCTAGGGACAAAAAATTAGTTAGATTATTATGTACCTTAAGGACACATATATAACAATATATGTACCACAAGGAAAGCGTTCTTACAGTAAATTGAACAAAACATTCATAAACTATTCAAATGCAAAATTTCTTTTCTTTGTTTTGGCCCTATAAATTTTGGCCCAGGCAGGCTAACATTTCACTCCACAACAACCTGCCATCCGTTAGAGAGTTCTTTTCAAAGTTGTCCTTAATTTCTCCACGACATTCGAATGGCTAAGATTGCTTTCTTTTTGTTCCTTCTGCTTCTTGCAACTGATTAGTATCTTCTTCTTCCTCTCTTTTTCTCACACACATACCAGGGAGTAGAGCATCAATCAATTCCTGCATTTCTCCTTCAATCTATAACAGATTTTTTTCAAAAGGGTAAAAGTTGAAATCATAAGCCTATGATGGATATTACGTTTACTCATATCACAGGGAATAATATGTTATTCGCCTTTGAAAGTATGTATGTGATGATACATAAGGTGTTCGCCTATTAAACTAGTATTTTAAAATTTTACTAAGGGTAATATTGTAAAACGATTTAAGAGTCGATTTATATAAGTTATCGGATATATCCATTCGACTGACCGTCTTGATCTCACCTAATAGAGGTTTGAAGCTCCAAATATAACGTTAGGAAGCTTAATCTATAAATATCTAACGATAACATGTAAACATGGAAACAAACAAAAGAGACAAGTACAAGTGAAACTAAGCTCACAAAGTCATACTAATCGATACAAACTTACAGTCCAAATACACATGCATCTCTCCTCCTCTCTCTCTATATATATGTATCCTTTTCTGTCTTTACTTGTCTTTCTCTGTATGAGACACCCCGTGTTTCATCATTATGATTTTTCAGAAAAACCTAATTATGATTATCTACAAATAACATATTTATGAGTTTAGTTTAAGAAGTTCATGAGCAATTAATTTAGAAACTTTGCACTTAGGTAATTTCTAATATTTTCTCCAACCAGTTGTAGTACTGGTAACCCAAGAAAAATGCTGGAGTGCGAAGATGAAGATCGTGCAAAGATCACTGATATCAATCTCATCGTTGAGATGCCAACCAACAATGCAACAATAACAACGACAACCACTCCAAACCTTTCGGATTGTCGTGGGGGTTGTTAATGTGGGATTGGAGGACGCCGCTGTGATACTGGTTGCTATTGTTTCTGAAATACTTGTGTATAAGAGTATTTGTGGCTAATGATATCTTCTAGATGGATAAACTCGTCGTTGTCATCCTAGCTAGCTATAAATAAGGCTCATGATGTTGTGACTGATCATAGTTTCTTGGCCATAATTATCTCTGTGTGTTGTTCTTAATCATCTGTCTTAGTTGTGTTAAGCTTTCGGTTTGTCCATGAAGCCGATTGTGAATTGTAAGTTGTAACCCTGGTTGTCACATATCACAATAAAATTGTTGTACTAGTGAATCTCAACTCCTAAATAATAATTTGAGTGCATTCTATTATTGTCCGTCAATTGTTGTTGCTTTAGTCATTTTGTACTCCCTCCTAACTAGTATCATATCTAAACCTTCTAACCCTAGTTTTAATTTTGTACATATCCCCCAAATCTGAGATCTGTGTCTCTAATTTTTAATACTGTCAACAAAATTTATAGATATTAAGTACACATATATCTGCTTAGGGGCATATGTTACTAGTTGAGATGGCTCAATACTAATTGCATTAATCACTCTCTAATTTATGACCAATTCTTATTTTGGAATCCCAATTCAAAATTTTGGATACATGACACCATCAATTCTCATATTTTCCACTATCGTGTTATTTGTTTAGATGATGCTAATTTATATATTTTTCTAAGTAGTATGTTTAGCTGATGACGATTAGAAGTAAATAATAAGATTCTTCTTTTAAATTGGTCTAATAATTATTAATATAATTTGTCCATTAGGTTCTAAATTAGTTTTGAAAATTTAAGAAACTGTCAAAATACACATCTAGAATTTGCCGAATTAAGAGACAATAAATCTTTTATGTTATAATTAGTGGTTGAATTAGGGTTAGATTAAACAATGAAACAATTTTTTAGTACAATTATTTTTAAGGCATTATAACTATGTTCCAATATTTTGTACCATTTTTCTAAGTTAAGCTTCTAGTACTATGCTTTAAGTCTCTATCCAGTGATAAGTTAATACATTGTAGTACTAAACTTTTTTAGTAGCATTATTGTTAAGGCACTAGTAATTTTTAATACTATTTTTGTAGTTAAAAAGTACTATTGTAAAGCAGTACTACTACTTTCTAACACTTAGAAGTACTACTTCCCCAATTGTAGTATTAATTTTTATTATTGGAGTTAATATTAGGTTTGTATGATACTTTTATATTATTTGCTATAAGTTGTATTTTAAAAGTATCTAGTACTATTTTATTTTAGGAAAAGGGTTAATAGCACTTTGCCCCGTTGAACTACGCCGGTAATTACACTTTGCCCATCTATAAAAATATATACTTTATCCCTCAATGGCACTATTCATCTATTACCAATATTAAAATCATTAAGATAATTTAGTTAAATGACTAAAATATCCTTAGTACTATATTTTGATTTTTTATGTATTTAAATTTTGATAGTTATTTAAAAATAAGCAAAAATATATCAACATCTTATCTTGGTCAAATTTTAAAAAAATTTGGATTATTTTATATCCGATTATTTCAAATTTAAATGCTTAATTGTATTGGTAGAACAATTCTCAAATGGGATTATTTTCTTTTGAAAATTTTTCTTTAAACGTATTGTATGAAATTATATTTTTTTGTAAAAATTTGTATTTTTTTGATAAGAGGATATTTTATACTTTTAATATTTGACTTAACATGTACAAATTGCGATGTCGGATATAATATAATTCAACATTTTCTCACATTTTCACTCCCTAAAATCAAAGATATCAATGTGTCATTATTTTTTTTCCTAATTCTTTTATAACTATCGAAAATCAATTAAATGCATAAAAAATCAAAATATAACACTAAGGGTATTTTTGTCATTTAAATAGATTTTCTTGATATTTTAAAAATTCTAAAGGATGAATAATGTGAATGGGGACAAATGTATATTTTGATAGTTTAGGGTTAAAGTGGAATTACTGACCTAGTTTGGGGGGCAAAGTGTTATTAACCCTTGGGAAAATTCTGTAGTCCCTTTTAGGGAACCATTCTCTTGTGCTTTAAATACTTGTACAGTACAATATTATGTATTTTAAAAACTTACTGTACAAATTTTTAAAGCCAAGTGAATGATTTTCTAAAAAAATTATAGAATTCCCCTTTATTTTATTGTAGTCGTAAATTTTAGTACCAATGTTATACTTTTGTTGAAGTCCTATAAGTTAGTGTACTAAAACTAAAATTTTTAAAAAGGGTCGCATAGGCACATCTACTCTAGCGAACCACAAAGAAGATATAATACTATTGAAAGGCAAATTATACAACATAAATCTAAAGAGCAATTAAGAATAAGAATTAAACTATTAATTAAAGTTAAGTACATTAAAGCATATAAATGGATAAAAAGATTGACTAATTTACTACCTAAAAGAACCTAGAATACTAGGCGGTAATATTTGTAATTAAAGTTTAATCCAAGAAAGCATGTAAATATTAAGTTAGGTTAGTAATTAAACTAATTAACAAGCAATTAAAGTAATCTACTACCATACAGGGGAAGCAATTAAAGTTTGTACTAATGAAGCAAATAACAAAATTAAACTAAAATAACAACTTTAAAAGCTAAACTAGGAAAGTATAATAAATGTTACACTAGGAATGATTGGAAGAGTAAAGGGGGGATAAGAAGGAATATTTACCCTAAATAAATAAAAAATTCTACACTAGCAAGTATGTTGTTCTTCATATTTTACTATTTTAAGAAATTTATGGAAATGGAAAGAAGACTAGGGTTAAGCTAATGATTAGGTTATAAAAGTTATATTTAATGAAAATCCACTACTATTCAAAGTTTTAAAACTAAGGAAAACAAGATTTGGACAAAAATCTACTACTTTACTATAAGATTTGCACCAAGTTTTGAAAATAGCTAGAACTTGAAATGAAACTAAAATGCAAGAAAGAGATAAAAAAAAAAAAAAAAAAATTAGGCAAAAGTGATATCAAATTAAACCTAGAGAAAAGCCCAATAAATTAAGAGTAAAATATTTATAAGAGAGTTTTTACAACTAGATTAAAGTAAAAATTTAGAGTTTTTGTAGAAGATAAGAAAAAGAACTATGAAAAGACTAGATTATATTACATTGACGGAGGCTGCACTAACTACCTATACCTACTATTATGTATTTTTGATGTAAGGTTCTAGGGTAATTCGAAAATCTGATGGTCAAAGTATTAGTATGGCTTAGTTAACCGCGGTCAACTTTAGATCTTATACAAATTTATTGACCACGGTTACTAGAATAATTCTCGTAGTTGCTCGGTGACCGAGGTTAATAAATCTGTGTCTTGAACTTGACTGCGGTTACTGGTGCTTTGAGGCTTGAAGGAGCATTAACCACTGTTACTGAAGTTCCTTCTTGGTAATCTTGACCACGGTCAATGGGACAGAAACTTTTGAACTTGATCTTCATTTGCATGGAATTACGTCCTTGCTCTTGGCTTCTTTCACTCATTCAACTTTCCATCAACTTTTCAATTGTTCTCTACAAAATACACCAAAAATTACTAAGTCACAATGCACATGAAATACTTAGTTGTCAATTTAGTCTAATATAATGCACAATTGGTACCAAAAGTCTTAAAATTACTCTAAGGTACTAGAAATCACCAATAGGTACAATTAATGTATAAAAACACATAAATACAATCCGAATGGAACTAATTTGATCAAAATTACATTGGAATTAAAGGTTATGTGGATCTGGATGCTTAGGTGTATCATATCAAGGACAAAACGACTCATAACATGCTACGGAAGCTAGATGGACTCGTTGAGGCATTCAAATTTCTTAGAGAAGATATCACTACATTGCGACAATAAAATCAGTCCAGTTCCTCTAGTGGTGACACGGATTCCTAAATTATATTTTTATATGTTTTTATATATCATGTATTATGAACACTTTTATGCTTTTTGTCACATTTTTCTTTTTTTCTTTTTTAAATTTATTTCTCTTATTTATTTATTTTTTAAAATTGAAATTAAATTTGTCACTAAATTCATAGCTAAATTTATTTTTTTAATTAGATATCAAAAGTTGTAGCCAAATTTGTCTCTGTACATTTTCTTAAAAAATCTTTTGGTGCTTTTTTCATTGCACATCAATTTTTCTTTAAAAAACCACTTAGTTTTTTTGTCGCTAATTCGTCCATATTCACCAATGAAAGGTATTCACTATATAAAAAAAAAAAAAAAAATCTCAACAGACCGTCACAACTATGTTGCTAAATTTTGACCGCTAAAGTCGTAGGAAAACTTTGTTGAAAAAATCATTGTGCACCTCGCCACTGAGTGATGTATTTGTTTGTCACAAAATGGTAATGCTCTTAGTGATGACTTTTTTTTTAACTAAATTCGTTTCTGGTTTCCTACGAAATTCAGCGTTTCTTTATTATGGAAAACTTAGCGACGAATTTTGAAAGTTCGTCGCTAAGTTCTTCGTGAGGAGCAAAATAGTGACATCACCCTTTTTCGTTGTAGTACTGGTAACCCAAGAAAGATGCCAGACGATAGTGCGAACATGACGATCATGCAAAAAACCACTGATGTTCAATCTCATCCTAGAAATGCCAACCAACAATGCAACAATAGCAATGACAGCCACTTCAAACCTTTCAAACCCATGTCGTGGTGGTTGTTACTGTTGGATTGGAGGATGCCGCTGCGGTGGTGGTTGCTATCGTTCCATACTTCTAGGATTTGCACTTGCAACTCATGATCTTATTGCTGGTCGATCATGGTTGTCGTTTTATATATACAAGGTTGGTGATGTTGTGATTGATTTAGTCTCTAAGCCATAATTATCTGTGTTTTGTAACCGCAGTAATCACCTATCTGTTTCTGACAATAGAAAGGTACTTGTATCGAATCTCCTGTCCTGAATAAAATTTGGTAGCATACAATTGCTATGCGTCAATTGTTTCAATGCAAGTTTGGAGAGTTAGATTATTTATTTACTTTATGGAATTTCAGCATTCCCTTGGAGTCACTATTTCCTTGTACTTCAAAAACTTGCGATTTGTTAAACTATAATACCTCTTACTTTAAAAATTTGTACTTTACAAAACTTTGAGCACAAGGGGACGATGTGATACTTTACACACCTAGTTATAAAATTATAAAACACCTAAATCCTACCACTAACCAGGTGACATCCCGCAAATATACGGTTGTCAACTAGTAACAAAGGGAAGTACGGATCGTACCCACAAGGATTGGTCGTTAACCGGTTATTTGGTTAGATTACAAGTTGAAGCGATTGATTAAGAGAAGGGATTTAACTAAAACTAAAACTAAAGAACTAAGAAAGCAATTTAAAGACTATCTATTGCATTAAAGTAAAGACTAACACTAAGAAAGCATGTTCAAGAAAGAAAGTAAAATGGAAGCATATAAAAAGAAGTCATTTTTTAGAAAGCAATTAAAAGGGAAAAATAACGTAAAGAAGCAATTAACTAATCTAGACTACTAATTACCACTAAGAAATCATAATTAATGAAAGTCCATAAACTATTCTATGAAAGCCTAGTAAAAAGAAAGCACTTCTAGAAAGCAATTAACTAGCCTAAACTACAAATTAACATTATGAAAGTACAATTAAAGAAAACCTATTAACTAATCTACCAGTTAAACTAGGAAAGAAAATAAAGAAAGCAATTAAATGAAAAGTCCATAAACTAATCTATCATAATTAACCAATCTAAACTATAAATTATCACTTAAAAAGCATTTTTAAAGAAAGCTCATAAACTAATTTAACAATTACTCTAAGAAAACAAATAAAGGAAGCAAATAGATTAAAGAAATTAAACTAATTAACTAAAGGAACATGAAATTAAAGCTTGACTAAAGAAGTTTTTCATAGAACAAAGTAATTACAACTTCTCTTTTTCAATCTTTACATCTGGATGAAATATACAAGAAAGAGAAGTCCTAATCTACTCTAATCTAAGAAAACCCTCCCCAAATGGGGAGGAAAAAGGAAGAAAATTATTCTCTAATCTAGCCTACTTCTACTAGCTTTCTATAATGAATCTTCTATGCCTCAAATGATGCTTAAAAGGGGTATAAATAGTGCTATGGTCGTGGGGTAATAGTGCAGCAAAAATCAGACCAGAACAAAGTCATTTTTGCTCCAGCCGTCTCCAGATTGCGATCTAGAATTTGAGATCGCGATATGGACAAAAACTTCTGAAATGCAGCACTTCACAGTTTTGCTTCGAAAATCTTCATCCGACATCCGATTAAAGCGCCCTTTTTTTCATGCGACCCTAACACATAGGAGAATATTATTATCTATAATAAATACTTAAAATAATACCGAAATATATAAATAAAATTCTCACAAAATAACCCAAAAAATGAATGACAAACAAAGACGAACGAAAACTTGTGTCAACAAAGTTAAGTAAAAGACACGACACAACTCTATACACAAGAACCAAATAAAATATGCTAATTAAGACCTAAATAAGTACTAAAATACTTAATAAACACATATTACCAAATTCTAACACATGAATGCAAAATAGACAAAAAATACACACACGAAAATACTAAAAATGCTCGAAATTAGTTGCCAAACCTCCAAGTTTAGGGTATATATAACTCTAGTTTTCTAGAGTTATCACACACCTAAACTTAACTTTTGCTCGTCACGAGAAAAATAAAAGACAAGGAAAAAGAACAACAAAAATGAACAACGCAAAACATACGACAAAAGACATAATACATTAGACACCACAAAGATGACAACACAAAAGGTGAATAATGGATGTACTTTGAATAATTAGGAGACCTCTCAAGGGACCTCAAACACCATATGATAATTGTACTATTTTAACCAGTCATTCCAAGTTTTTCAATTTTTCTAAAGGAAACAAGTTCAAATGCCAACAAAAGGTTTCAAATAACCAAGTATTAACCATTATCAAAAAGGTTTTTGAAAAACAAGTTCCATTCATCTAAAACATAGTTTTTTTTTTTCAAATCAAAAGGATTACAACATTTTTCAACCATCTTGACAAGGCTACATGGAAATAAAAGATCATTAGGAGTCAACCTGATATGCACATGTCACACAATTGGGAATATTTCTCTATCAAGGAGTGAGTAGTAAATATCAATGATGAGTATTGTAAACATTTCCTCCTCAACTTGTTGGTATACTAAAATGTAATTCCTAATGGCTTAATTCGGAGAAACAATATGGGTACATGTTGGAATCCCGTACTTGCCTTATTCCTAAAAGCAAAGTTTTTTTCTTTTTTTTTACGCTGCCCTAAACCAAGGAAGAGGAGTAAAACGTACCCAAGATTATATTCAAACCAATCACTCATAGGTTAGAAGAAAACTCCCTATGCATACACATAAATGTGTATAAATCACTTTTCTTCCATTTAAACCAATTTTTTTTCCAAAAGATGAATTGACCAACAAAGTAATACTATTGATTTGGTAAAAAAACAATGATTCAAATGATCTACTATAAAATGTGAATGCCAGTTGTTTTGACTGTTGTAATACATGGCTTTGGAAATTCTTTTGTCACAAAAGTAACTAAACACACCAAAATTTGCGGAATGCCAAGTTTAAATAACTCAATCATATGATATTGCAAGTCATTTGTCATCATCGAGTACCATAATCAATCAATTTTTCATCCAAAATTCACCACACAAATATTTACATTCACAAAAAGAAACCATTCCAACACAAGTAAATAACACCCCCAAACTTGTCATTATCGCTCACCCAAAATAGAACAAACGCATAATAATACTACTAGAAAGCATAATTATTTTAACTAGACTTAATTTTGAATTACACTTGGACAATCAAAAAGCCAAAATAGGAGATGAACAACATATTAACCAAGTGAATATGAATGCAATCAAATAAGCTCACATTGAACATAACAACAAGAGTTCTAGCCTTTAATTATGAACTTCACCAATATTGAGCACAATATTTATCAAGGCCAAGCAATGAGCTCTTGTCAAATAAATCATATAAATGCAATTTTCAATTAAACATAAGTCCTAAAAATTGATTTTTCTTCAACAACTAATTATGATTATACTAAGGAAGGGTTCTCGAGACTTCACGGGTTCAAACAATTTAAAGAAAAAGAAAAGCACATATAAGGGTAACAAGGTTTAACACAACGAAAAAGTTATCTAAATGCCCAACTCATCCCCCAAAATTTAGTTTCACACATAATTGGCTTCAAAAAGACATTCAATCACAAAGACTACTCTTAATCCAAATCAAGCATTCATATGATTTTTGCAAAATAAGCTCAACTATTTAGCACATGAAGTGTATCAACAACTATAATATCCATAATCAAAAGATAAAACCAAGTCCAAATTCAACCAATAAATCATATACATCATTCACAAATCACAACAAGTCATATATTGTCATCACTACTCTCATTAACAACCATATTTGACCAAGAGATTCCAATAAATCATTTACCAATAACACAAAACAACTAAATTAAGCACAAGGCTACAAGCCTTTATTACCAACGAGGTATTTAAACTAAAGCAAGTGAAAGTAAAGAAAGTATAATAAAGAAAAATGAAAGAACTACTCCCCTAACACCAAGGAGGCTTCCCAAGGATATTGTAATCTTTGGTGAATCTGCACCAATGCTTAGGCCCTCTGAAATTCCCAAGGAAATGAACTTTGGCATATGTAGGTTGTACCTCCCTAATCTCGTCTAAAATGTATTATTCTTCTTCCACTCCTCCTAGAACCGGCTGTATCTCCATGAACACCTCAAATAGAACCTCTTTTATTGTAACCGGGATAAACGCACTCTCATGGAAAGGAAAAGTTGGTGATTTCATGAGACTTTTGAAAACCGGTTTCTTGCAAGACATTTTTAATTTGTTCTTCTTGAACCGGTTCTACATCCATTGGTAGAGGTGTTGGAATACATTGTTTTTCACCATTTGCTATGCCTTGAATCTCGGCAAGTTGGTCTTGTAACGGATTGTTGGATATGGCTTGCTCTTTACGGAGTCTATCTATTTCTTTTTTAAGTTGAGCAAGGTTTTTCTCGTTCTTTGGCCATAATTTCTTGAAATTGAGACATTTCGTCTAGAAGTTGGGCTATTTCTTCTCTAAATTCTTGAATTTCCATCCACTTGTCCATCCTTCTTACGTCTTCACTTTCTTGAGTTATTTGGTGAAGGAAATATGACTCCATTTGATCATATGAAGGCTCTTGTGATGGAGGGAAAGAGTAGGAATTTTATTGATAGATCTCATAAGGATATGAATGGCTAGACCATCCCATTTGATAATTTTGGTGGCTCTCATAAGCGTATTGATGGCTAGACCATCCCACTTGATAATCTAAGGGGAAAGGAGAGTAACCATAACAAGAATCATGCTCATTGGCCATACATCCATTACCATAAAAATGGTAATCTCCTTGTTATGAATCATTCCAATTAGGTCCTTGCATGTTCTTGAACAAATCAACAACACAAATAAAAACAAGAAAACGATCTAAAACAACACAAAAAAGAAAATTAGGAAAGTTTAGACTAGTGGATCTAGTTAGTCTAAACCATCCATCACAAAGAAAATCTTTTTAGATTTTTGAAAATAAGAATACAACTACAAAATCAAAGTCTTTTTGATCTTGCAAATGGGTGAAACAACCATACAAGAAAACAAAAGGCTTCAATCTAGTCTTTCTACCAAATTATATTGATATTACCGAAAACCAATTGACAACGGCGCCAAAAACTTGATGCTTTACACACTTAGTTATAAATTTATAAAACACCTTAATCCTACCACTAACCAGGTGGCATCCCGTAAGCATACGGTTGTCAACTAGTAGTAAAGGGAAGTACGGACCGTACCCACAAGGATTGGTCAATAATTACCAGTTATTTTGTTAGATTACAAGTTGAATCGATTGATTAAGAGAAGAGATTTAACTAAAACTAGAACTAAGAAAGTAATTTAAAAACTATCTATTGCATTAAAATAAAGACTAACACTAAGAAAGCATGTTTGAGAAAGCATGTAAAAAGAAGTCATTTTTTAGAAAGCAATTAAAAGGGAAAAATAACTTTAAAAAGCAATCAACTAAACTAGACTGCTAATTACCACTAAGAAATCATAATTAATAAAAGCCCATAAACTATTTTGTGAAAGCATATAAAAAGAAAGCACTTTTAGAAAGCAATTAACTGGCCTAGACTACAAATTAACATTAAGAAAGCACAATTAAGGAAAACTAGATTAACTAATCTACCAATTAAACTAGGAAAGCAAGTAAAGAAAGCAATTACATGAAAAGTCCATAAACTAATCTATCCTAATTAGGTTGTCTAAACTACAAATTATCACTAAAAAAATATTTTTAAAGAAAGCCCATAAACTAATCTAACAATTACTCTAAGAAAACAAAAAAAGGAAGCAATTAGATTAAAGAAATTTAAACTAATTAACTAAAGGAACATGAAATTAAAGCTTGACTAAAGAAGTTTTAACATAAACAAAACACTTACAACTAAAAAGTTTCAATCTTTAGCTTAGATTTGAAATCTTTACAAGAAAGAGTAGTCCTAATCTACTCTAATCTAAGAAAACCCTCCCCAAATGGGGAGGAAAAAAAAAAGAAAATTATTCTTTAATCTATCCTACTTCTACTAGCTTTCTAATGGATCTTCTATGCCTCAAATGATGCTAAAATGGGATCTAAATAGTGTTAGGGTCGTGGGGTAATAGTGCAGCAAAAATCAGACCCGAACAAAGTCATTTTTGCTCCAACCGTCTCTAGATTGCGAGCTGGAATTTGAGCGTGATATGGACTAAAACTTCTAAAATGCAGCACTTCATAGTTTTGCTTCGAAAATTTTCATCCGACATCCGATTGATGTGCCGTTTTTTTTCATGCGACCCTAACACATAGTAGAATATTATTATCTATAATAAACACTTATAATAATACCTAAATATATAAATAAAATTCTCACAAAATAGCCCAAAAACGAATGACAAACAATGACGAACGAAAACTTAACTCCCAACAAAGTTAAGTCAAAGATACGACAATCACAACTCTATATACAAGAACCAAATAAAATATGCTAATTAAGACTTAAATAAGTCTAAAATACTTAATAAACACATATTACCACATTCTAACACTTGAATGTAAAATAGACAAAAACACACACGAAAACACTAAAAATCTTCGAAATTAGTAGCCAAACCTCCAAGTTTAAGGTACATATAACTCTAATTTTCTAGAGTTATCATGATGCATGACGGGACTTAGAACTTCCCTTACTTAAAATACTATTATAATGAATTCATATTTAGAAAGTGTAGTCAAACCTATTCATTTCTTTCTATACTCAAAACCACCAAAGATGGTAGAAGTTGAGTAGACGGCAACTGTTTTCATTAATCAACCAAATTAAGGAGGGGGATAGGCCAAAAGTCCAAAATTGGGAAAACGACCAAATATATCTCTCCCATTTGAAAAAAAAATATTTTTTCATGTTTTATCTTTTAATTGATTCAAATTCATCCCTCACATTTTTAAATGATTAAAGTACTTGTCCCTCACACTCTAAAAGCATGATTGTGCTCTTTAACATCGAATCTAAAGATTCGATGTTATCTAAAGTAAGTTGTTTATTTTAAGGTCAACGAATTTAGCTTGTTTTATTAATTTCTTTACTTCGCAAGATCTTTTGAATGTCTAAACATTTGAAGATAGATTTATAATTTGGATGTTGCTTAGATTCACACATAAAATGCAGTTCGATTTTTTTTGAAGAATCTAAGATGACAAAATAATTCATTTAAAAATGTGAGGGATATATTTGAAAAAGCTTCAAAATTTAATTTCATATTGTGACAAATTAAAATATTGTGAAAGTATGAGGAACAAATTGGTACATTTTAAGATGTGATGGATGAAATTGGTATATTTTAAATGTGAGGGATGAAATTTGTGCATTTCAAAAATGCAAGGGTCGAATTTGTATTGTTTAAAATGTGAGAGATGGAAAACAAAATTGAAAATGTGAGGGATGTTTTTTGTTATTTTTCCTCCGAAAAGTAGTACATGTATCCAATATATTGCACAACCTACTTTGTCCATTCTAAGATGTCTATTGGATACATTCTTATTCAATAGATGTGAAAAACTACAAAATGATTCTTGTTATGAATTCTATGAAAATGGATGTCTATTCGTCCTCTTAGGTACATCGATTAATGTGATATTCATCTCCTTATTTATATTGAATTATGTGAAGGTTTATTCATCCACATGATTCATGTATCATATTAAGTGTTTATTCATGAATTCCCTATCTTGTAACTCTATAAATAGGAGACTTTGATACCCCATTTGCAAAGCTAATAAAAAGTTGATAATACAGAGCATTAGAGAATTTCTTACTATTTTTTTGTCTACTTTTCCCTTTTCTACACTTGCTATATTTCCTACTTTAGTTAGTTTTGTAGTCAAGTTTAATAATGTTGACTTAGTTTTACAACATGTTATCAACACAAGACTGTGACCAACTGAAGTAGAATATTAAATCAATAAAACGAAGGTACGTAGAACTTTCAACACGACGAAGATACGTTGAACTTTAAATTATCACGGTTAAGGTGTGATTTAAAGATTTTGGGTATTCTTTATTACCATCTTTTACTTTTATACTTTCAATTGTATCAATATAATATTATTAGAATTTATTTTGATTGGTTTGAATCATGCCAAATTATACCAAAATTGAATTTACGACCCTTGACATAATGGGTAAGAACTATATATCTTGAATTTTGGATGTTGAAATCCATTCGGATTCTATGTGTCTTGAAGACACAATCAAAAAAGGTAAAATACTATATCCAAGTAGGGTAAAAAAAATCTATGATTTTTCGTCATTATACCCGTGAACGATTCAAAATTTTTCTATTTAAAAGATCCAACAAATCTATGAGGAAATTATATAGATTATTGATGAATACATATTAGATAAAATTTTCTCTATTTTTCTTGCCTCAACTATGCTTAATAATAGGCCTCCCAGACCTTATTATCCAAAACAAAGAAATCATCAAAGAGGACAACCTATTGAAAATAATGATGTTTCAGGGATAATCAACATGATTTTCGAGACTGAATGACCCATGCTTGATACCTAGGAAGGTATAGTCGGAGCCATTGCTGGAGGAGGAATTGATGAGGATTCTGCAAATGCCCAAAAGCATTTTATTCAACCTATATTGCTTGGGAGAACATTTCCAAAGAAAGCTCAGGCCAATCTCAATATTAGCTTCACTAATGAAGACCCTGTACCCGATCAATATCTTCATACTGATCCAATAGTTATCCATGTTAAAGTGAGTGACTACTGAGTGCATTAAGTATTCATAGATGGAGGAATTTCAACAGATATCATATATTGGAATGCATGGAAAATAATGGGGATCAACAATAATCATATCAGACCCATTCGTAATCCACTTGTAGAGTTCACAGGAGATTCTGTCATACCAGAGGGATGGTGACATTGCCTCTAACCCTTGACGAATCTTCCAAGTGCAAAACCTGAGATGATTAATTTTATTTTGGTAAAAAAACCATCTCCCTGCAACATGATATTGGGGTGACCATCCTAATATGCCTTCATCGTCCTACCTTCGGTCTATCACCTAGGAATCAAGTTTGCCATCATGATGGATCAAAAGATGAGCATATGTGGAAATCAACAAGAAGCGGATGAATGTCACATGATATCTCCCAAAGTCTAGCTATAAAGGAACAGGCTCCCGATGTGAAAGCTCAAGCATTCATGCTGACAAAGAGAAGAGCATTGAAGAAGGGTCGAGCTCTGGCATCCCAACGAATGATATAGAGCCGAGCGATGAAAAGAAAAAGGTAGTTAAACCAAAATCAGGAATCCCAATAAAAGAAATTGCCTTTGATCCTTTCTAACCTGATTGAAAGTTGAGGATCTGCATCACTGTACCAGTTAAATTAAAAAAATAATCTGTTTAGACTTTTGTATGAGTACCTAGACCTTTTTACTTGACTATGGACAATATTTTCAGGCATTCCTAGGGAAATCATCGAGCACAAGTTGGGGATATACCCCGCATGCTAGCTTGTCAAGCAGAAGAAAAGACTTCTTAGTCCAAAGCAAAGCCTAGTCATAGACATCAAAGTCTACAAACTCCTAGTAGCTCAAATAATTCGAGAAGAATTATATCCGGCTTGGTTATCTAATCTTGTGCTTGTAAGAAAACCTAATATGGACAGATGAATATGTATTGATTTACTAATTTCAATAAAGTCTACCCAAAAGACAGTTATCCTTTGTCTCGAATCGATATAGTAGTTGATTCATTAGTAGGCTTTACAATAAGACATTTTCTAGATGCATATAAAGTGTACCATTAGATCTTTCTCAGCTCGAAAGACGAGGAGAAGACCTTCTTTATCATAGATAAGGAAACGTATTGTTAACAGACAATGCCCTTCAGATTAAAGAATACAAGGGCCACATATCAAAGGCTCGTCAAAATACTCTTTAAAAAGCAAAGAGAAGAAATATGCAGGTCGTTACGTTGAGGACATGGTGGTAAAGAGTCGATCTTATAATGACACTATCAGTGACTGACGGGAAACTTTTGAGACATTTAGAAGTATTAACATAAGGTTGAATCCCCACAAGTGCACCTTCGGAGTTCATTCAGGAAAATTCTAAGGCTTTATTGTCTCCGAAAGAGATACACTGAAGCCAAGCTGAAGAAAGTTTGAGCTGTGTTGGATATGAAACCTCCACAGTCTATTAAAGAGGTACAACACCTTGTCTCTTATATAGTTCACTGAATAGATTCCTATCGAAATTAGTTGAGAAAGGTTTGTCGTTCTTCCAAGTACTTAGAAAGGCAAAAAATTTTGAATGGACAAAATAATGTCAACAAGACTTTGATAAGTTGAAAGAGTATCTAGCCAACACACAAATATTGATCGCTTCGTACCAGGGAGAGACATTATATCTACAGTTATCAGCCTCAGAAAAAACTGTGAGTACTGTCTTGATCTCCAAAAGATATTAGATCCAAAGACCTATCTAGATCTTCGTCAGTAGATTTCTATAAGGACCTGAGGTCAATTACTCAGCGATAGAAAAAATGGTTTTCTCTCTTGCTGTTACTACTCAAAAATTAAGGTTGTATTTCCAAGGATATAAAATCATCGTTTATACCAACATCTAGATAAAGATCATCCTGGTTGACTAGACATCTTGGGGAAAATGTTTAAGATCAACAAGGTAGTGTTACTCGAACATGATATAGTATTTAAGCCCAGATGGACCATAAAAGTATAAGTGTTAACGGATTTTCTTGTGGATAGTATAGCCCAACCAGAAAAGGTCAATCTGATCTCTTTAGAGCATAGTGTAGCAAAAGTTGATTAGAGCTATCCAGTCTGGGAGTTGCATTTAGATGAAGCCTCATGTGAATTAGGGTTGGGTGCTGGGATAATCATCCAACCCTCAGAAGGTCAATGCTATACTTATACTCACAAATTTGATATCCAGGCTACCAATAATAAAGCTGAGTACGAAGCCATCTTGTCTAGTTTTGGAAGCTAGCAAAAAGGATGGGAATTCAAGGGTTAAAGTTAACAGTGATTTCTTCCTAGTGATTAATCAAATCAAATTCTCGACAACTTTGAAGCATGAGGAATAATCCTACAAAGTATCTTTAAAAGGTACAACAAATAAAAGCGTCCTTCAAGGAAGTGGAATTTGTTAAGATTTCTCGAGCAAAGAACAGCCACGCAGACGCTTTAGCAAAATTGGCATCTGCCATACGCAATCATCTAACAAACGAGATATAGGTAGAAGTCCAAGCTTAAAGGTCAATCGATTAACAAGAGATCCTGGATATCAAAGAAAAGCTTGCTGGATGAAGCCAATACTAGACTATCTACTTCTAGGTATCTGCCCGGAGAAGAGAAGAGAAGCTCGAAGACTCCAAATCCAAGCAACAAAATATGAAGTGGTCGAAGGTATCCTATACAAAAAATCCTACCTGTCTTCTTTACTTCGATGTTTGGCTCTTGGAGAAACCAAATATGTACTTCAAGACCCTTGAATAAATACATGAAAACATCTACTGAAGCCAAATTGGAGCATGGAGCCTAGCTAGAAAGGCCATTCTAATGGGACATTATCCGCTGACCATGCACAATAACGCTTATCAGTTCATTTCAAGTAGTCACAAGTGTCAAATTCATGCGTCGATTCGGCGAAGACCTGCCACGGATCATAATTTGATTACAAGCCCATGGCTTTTCCAATAGCCATTGACTATTTCTCTAAATAGATTGATGGTGAACCACTTTGATCTATCTCAAGAAAGAATATGAAAACCTCATTTTGGAAGGACATAGTTTGCAGGTATGGAATACCTTAAGCACTCATTTCAGACAATGAAACAAAATTCATAGGAGAGCTATTCAGGGCTTTCTATGAAAACCTAGGAGTTCGACTACACATCACTTCCATGGGATATCCACAAGTGAATGGTCAGACTAAAATTTTGAATAGAACTTTACTGTCTATAATCAAGATGTGACTCGGCAAAGCCAAAAGAGACTAGACATTGAGGAACTGCTGAACGTACTATGGTCATACTGAGTTACTCCAAGAACCGCCAATGGCATGACCCCTTTTACTCTCGTATATAGAACAGAAGTAGTAATTCCAATAGAGATTGAAATGCCTATGTTGCGACTAATTCATCATGAAACAACTTCTCCTGATCAGGAATGAATGGCAAACTTAGATTTTTTAGAAGAAAGAAGGCTCATAGTTGCCATCTGAGAAATAAATTACAAATAAAAGATGATGAAACACTACAACACAAGGGTCCGACAAATGTACTTTCGACCAGGCGACTTGGTTCTTCGAGTGTTCAAGTCAACAGATCTAAGCTATTGGACTTATTTCTTCCGGTTCTAGAAGACGAAGAGCAAGTTTAAATTTCTAGCAAGCTTCTATAAGTTAGCTAATCATGATGGCAAGCCTATTCTTAGAACTTGGAATGTTGTCAATTTGAAAAGATATTATTTAGAAAACTAAGTGATTTTTTGCGAAGATATTAGAAAAGAAAGAAATCATTTATATTTCAAAATGATAATAGCAATCCTTTACAAAAAAAGATTATTATCAATGAGCTATTACAAAAATCTCCCTACGCATACACTATTCTTCTTCTTCATTAGAAGGGTATCTGGAATAGCTGGTAGCAAGGAGTAAACAAATCTTTAGTCGTGCAAGGTTTTGTGAAGAGATCTCCTAGCTCATTAAGGGATGATGATATGGAAAAGCGATAAAATCCAAAGGAAGATCTGGAAATCTCTACTGAACTTCCTTCAAAGCTTTGGTGTATAACATCCTCCCAGCATGCCAGCAAAAAGACTTTAGATTTTTCTGAAAAGCTTTAGAGTTAAAAAATTGGTTGTCCCTTTCAAAAAGAAGTTTTGGCTCGGTGGTCCTAGTTTCACTCTATTTGAAACTAGACTCGCTGGTAGCCTGTTGTACTTCTTGAAGAGTCCTTTGCAATTTCTCTAGTTCTCTTTTAGCTCGACGTTTGGACACTGATTTACTTAATCAATGAGAAGTGAACCTCTATGTTATATATTTTCTTTATCTCGGTCAAGGTTGTCTCCTTCTCAGACACATTTTTTGAAATGCTCTCTGTAGAGAAGTATGCTTCTTTAGGTCACTTCTAAATTTGTCTATCCTAAGACTTTCTCTCAGAAGGTGTTGCTGAACGAAGGCAAGCCCTTATTCACCTATGAATACAAAGGAAGATCATGGGATTATTCATAAATAAATTCATAAAATCATCAATCTGACACTAGATTTACAGCTTGAAAATCATCACTTAATCGTTGAACTGCCTGCTCATTTCTTATCCTCTTGGAATACCTAGTATTATGAGGAGGCACCATAGAAGTCAACCGCTCAGAGGACTCTCCTAAGGATTTCAACCTCTCAGCCACATTCTTGCTGGAAGAGGAGCCAAAGCTAGCACTGGAAGATGGACTTGTGACCGTTTTAGACATCTTCTTGTTTAAAGAAAGAGATGAGGATATCTGGTCTATAATAAGACATTCCCCTCAGGTCCCAAGAAATCTAGGGGAACCTCATTGACTTCCATCTTTGTGTCCTTTTTTACTCACAGGAGACATGAGTTCAGATCCTTTTGAAGACATGCTGTTGGGAAGAATCATCTAAATAAGGATTGCTTCAATTGTTCCAAAGGTCTCGATCTCAGCGCCTTCAGATGATTCATGCCTCAGAGATTCTATTACCTTATGAACAATAGAAACCTGATTAGGGTTGGTGAGGGCAATAAAGTCATACATGAGATTATAATGTTGAGAGAGCTGCTTGGTGTCAAAACCCAGTGCCAAGTTGGCCTAGATTAGTAAACCTTGCTCTATCTTCATATGACTGCCTAGAAAATTGAAAGCTACCCTAGACTTCTTAATATCAAATATGAAATCTTTCATGCCTAATGGAGTAGCATTCAAATTCTCTGGGATTGCTTAATTCCTCCATTTTATTCAAACTTCAGACATATCTGTCCATTGAGCAAAGAATAATTGTACCTTCCATTCCTTCACAAAAGAAGGGCACTACTAAATGAAAACATTATCTTTTTGGCAAGATTAAAAATGGAAAATACTAGAGCCCCTACTATGTAGATTCAACTTGTAACAAGTCCTAAAACTATCGACTGTTTGCTCTTTATCCAAATGTTTGCATAATATGCAAAAGCAGACTACAAATCTAATGACGTTGGGGGTCTAATTGGAATACACATATCCCAAAATAGAGACACAACAGAATGAAAAAAGACAGAATCGGAAGGCGAAGGCCAAATTTCAGTTGAGTTTTAAAAATAGTAACAAAACTTTCTGGTGGAGCCTCTGCTTTGTCACCTTTGACGGCAAGTTGAATAGTTACATCAAGCGGAAAGCTATAATTCTTCTGAAGGCTCCTAATAATAGGTCCAAGAGAACGACCTCTTGGGTTGGCAGAGCCTAAGGCATTTAAATTATGCTCGGAACCAGCAACCAATAGCTTGGTACCAGATGCTGAAACCATTGATGAAAAATATAAAGAATAAACAGTAATCTTTACTTGCTTAAAGGAAAAATGAAGAAATGAAGAATGAACAAAAAACAAAATATAAAGATAAAAAAATCCTAAGAAAAAGGGGAAGCACAAGTTTTTAGGCGTGGAAAGCCCAAAAGAGGAAAAAGTAACCATCGGCAAAACAAATGAATTACATGGCATTAAAAATGCATAGATATCGAGTATACGACCCCTCATAGCCCTATCATGGTAATTCATGACCAACTTCAAAGTTGATCAACAAATACCAAAGACAGACTTAAAAAGATAAAATGTAATTCAAGGTACCAAGATATAAGGTTACGAGGTCTCTTATACACATCTAGATGTGTATAAGAGACGGCCAAAATAAGTTTGGTCAGAACTCGTTGAAGTGCCCTAAGAAGTTCTAAGGGACCAAGTTCAAAATAGAAAATTAGTTTGTTTAGAACTCACCAAAGTGCCTTAAGAGGTTCTAAAAATCCAACTCAAAAAAGAAAATAAGTTTGGTCAGAACTTGTCGAAGCCAAATCAAAAGAATAAAATCATTTTGGTCAGAACTCGCTAAAGCGCTTTAATAGATTCTAAAAAACTAAATGAAAAAAGAAAATCAATTTGATCAGAACTCACTGAAATGCCTTAAAAGATCAAATCAAAAAAGAAAATCAATTTTTAGAACTTGCTGAAGTTTCTTAAAATCTTCTAAAGACGACAAGTTCTAAACAAACTAATTTTCTTTTTTGAGTTGGATTTTTAGAACCTCTTGTACAAGGCAAAATCAACAAAGAAAACTCGGTTCAGAGTTTAAGAAATGCTTTAAAAAAGCTCTCCTAAAAAATAAGAAGACGTTGAAGGAACTTGGACAAAATTTAGCCTGAATGTTTCTGACTAAACAACCAAAAGGCAGAAGCATGGCCTAAGTTCAGGTTAGTGAAATAAGTACATAATTATCGAAGTATGTTTAAATTCAGTTGATTTGCATGACAATGGCCTAGGCATTCGTCAGTAAATCATCAGAATCAAAGAAAATAGAGTAATTATGAAATCTAATACACAGACCAACCTAAGTCTGAGTCAATATGTACTGGCCAGTTTGTTCATTACTGATTGATTAAAAAAAATGGTATACAACCATTTATAAAAGAAATTCCCTTAATCACAAAAAAGGATGACAAGGTACAGCTCATCTTAAAAGATGGAGAAATACATACAAAGCAAAGTTATTGCAATGAAATCTTCCTATTTATTCCAAGAAAGTGAAGGCTCGCAGTCTTCAGATTAAATTAAAGCATTACCTCAAAGCTTGTCCAAAACTAAGAGGGTCCTTCTGCAAAGTCAACGATCCCTTAAAGTTGATCCTGTCTGGAAAGCTCGAGATGGGAAACGAAAAAAGAAATAAAAGAAAAACTACCAGGCAACATCTTAAAAATCGAGGAGTCTTCAAGCAGTTGCATGGTAGAAAGAAGATATAAATGCGGAGAAGACCTACCCACTATGATGTCGCATACTTGGAACAGAGGAATCAAGAATGCAGGACTAGCCTCTCCTACCTCATTACCCTTATTATGAATGAGCTCTCAGACAAGAAAAACACCAGCATGCATGGGGACTGAGGACTGAGCCTGAGAACCTGAGCAAGCTTGCTCCGTCTCTGAGATACTCCATTGTTTGCTAACCTCGAGCATCCAAGATATCCATCTTAGCCAGAAACAAGTATCCCAAAACCTAAAATTTGGAAGAAGAGATCAGATGCTTGATTATGGCAAAGAAAGCATTCTCATGACAGAACAACTACAAGAATCACTTACCGAAATCATAAGGAATGTCTTAAGGAAATTGAGAAAATCTGGAGGATTCAAACAACTCAATTCGAGCTTATTTATAGGTGGGAAAGCAACTAAAACGACAGGACATGAAATGACTACTTGGACATTTCGCCTACTAAGATTAATGATGGATAGTAAATAAAGATGTGTATTCCAGAAAAAACTTCTTCAAAAAAGTAAAAGTTACTTAATAAGGAAGAAGTCCCTTCGTACTTATCTGATACATACTTGATGACCTAGATGTCTATGGGAAACATTGTATAGACACAGATATATATCAAACCCAAATATCCACTGAAGATGGGCAAGAAAAAGCCAGACAAACATATAAATCAGACCTAGATATCCATGGAGGATGGGTAATAAGAGGTCAGACAAATATATAAATTAGGCTCAAAAGTCCACAGAAAAAGGGCTCGAAGAGGTCGAAAAAAATACATCGGTTAGACTGAAAGACTCGTAAAAGATGGATACAGAAGGGTCAGGTCAACATTTCAACCAAGCCCAAAAGTCTTCAGAAAAAATATAACAAGAGGATATATATGCCTATATATATATATATATATATATATTTAGATCAAAGGCATACCACGAATAAATGCCAAGAAATTCATAAAAGAATTCAGGAATATGTAAATATCTCAATGACAAGCATTGAATCAGAACGTGATAGTACTAAAATTGGAGTTCGCATTGGCTGAACATTGAGCAACTTCAGGTTATCAAATAGAATACACTTTTGCACAAGCAAAGGTTTATTCATATTACAAATCCTCTACAAAGAGAAATAAAGAAAATTATTTGAAACAAGGCACCAAGTTGTCCTCACAGAAAAAACGAACAAATAAAGAAAAGTAAATAAATATATTATTGCTAAGGAATTGATACAAAAGACTCCTAAGCTATGCAAGCACCTGATGCTGATTGTCTTCTTCCTGACTCTGATTCTAACCAATAGGATACCGACCAGCATCACGAAGAAGAATCCTATAAGAAATAGGCATCCCTGTCAAAACCTAATCAAAGATATCAAAAGTATAATTCAAAAAATCGCACATATTGAAAATATCTACAGAAAGAATAAGATAGAAAGGCAAACTACCTCATAAGATTGTCCCAATTCAGTGTTATTAACCGTCTCTTATACTAGGATAAAATGTTGTGAGATACATTTTGTTCTATACGAGCTGCCCTGAAAATGTCTCCTAAGGCCTCCATGGACTCCCTAGATACTGAGGGGACAAACAGTTCTCGTCAATGGTTACGAGAACAGTAGCCGATCTCTTTCTTTGCTGTCTCTTATACACATTGAAACCTGTATAAGAGACTTCTTACTAACCTCAAGAAGTCATCTTTATAGTAGTAGAAGAGAGAAGTTATTCACGCTTTGTAAGGGCATTTTCACCTTTAAATCTAAAAGCTCTAGGTTTAGCCCATTCAACTTAGTTCTTAGTCCTTCAGCCTCGAACTTGTAAGATTCAATTTCAGCACAAGTAGCTTTCACATCCTCAGACACTTGAGAAGAAGCTTGTTTCAACAGCTCAGATCGATGTTAGATCACTCTAGTTCCTCCCTAATGGTGTTCAAACCAGATTCACTTTCCCTTCTAAGATTCTCCTCATAAAACATTAAAGCTTCAGTGTTCTGCTCTTGTAATTTCTTGGACATCTCAGACATTATCCACTTTATATCTGTCACGTTGGTCGTCGCCAATATGGCAACCTTGTGAGCTTCGACTAGGCGCTTAATCAAGCATTGTTAGCTAAGACAGTGGAAATACTATCCATGGCCACTCAAGCACAAAGGTCATTGTC
The DNA here is from genome assembly GCA_025175665.1 of Cinchona pubescens. NCBI lineage: Eukaryota > Viridiplantae > Streptophyta > Magnoliopsida > Gentianales > Rubiaceae > Cinchona > Cinchona pubescens. The sequence continues at coordinate 518,857 of JANKKI010000058.1, forward strand.
CGAACATTTCTCTAGGAACTCTATTTCTTTTAGAGGGAAAGTGTGATGGTGAAAGTAATGGACGATACCTAACATGTTCCTCCGTTACTGGTTTGTGGAATTTCTTGGTACGAATTGATTGAATAATCTTAATAATTGATCGGCTCGGTTCGACGTCCTGACTATAACTGGTTGGACAGATGCACCTGAAGAGTGATCAATTAATGTTCCAGAGTCCGGGCAAGACGCTGGAAGAGGAAGATTCTTTCTCTTCTAAGGCAAGATTACAACAACTTGTGAACAAGTGCACTACAAAGAAGGCACTATCACAGTCCAAGGAGAAGGGACAATTACTGGGGAAAGAAGTTGCTTGCAAGCAACTGAGATCGCCTAACTGGCAACTTGGAAAACCACAGGAATGGATGAAGAGAGGGCTACAGTCCCAGAGGCATCTGCTCTTTTCTAAACCCATAAATATCTTTCCCCAATGAAAATTTGTGAAGGACAGGATTTGCAATGGGTGTTTCTCTAGATTTATCTTCTTGGTGGGAAGCCATCAGTTTCCAAATTCACTTTTTTCTTTTAAACATAGTAAACAACCTTAAACGAATTATGAGACGAAGGAACAAGATCTATGAAAATGGCCAAGAAAATTCAAAGAGTTGATTGTTAGATCAGGAATTTGGATTGGATAAATAAGCCAAGTATCAAAGAGACATTCTGGTGGGCTAGAAGTCGAAGCAAAAAGAGAACACAAGCAAAAGGAACACAACCCCCGTCTGGGGACTCGTGTCAGTTAAATAAAGTCCCCAAAGTGGAAAGCTTAGAAGAATTGAATGCTCCGACGAGCAATATCATTAGAAAGACTCATCTTGGGAATTGGATGAGAGCGCAAAAAATCAGGTATACCTGATCCAAGTTTAGATCTAGCTGAGAGGGCTCTTGATGAAACATAAAAATATTCACCCAATAGACTAGCGACACATGTTGTGTAAAGTCTTATAAGAGTAATTCTATAACACAGTAATATTTCTTATGTTTAGTTACTTATAGAAGCAATTGGGTGATTTCGGTCAGTAATCCGAGCAGAACTGACGTCTTTTGGGCCAAAGATCCTACCTTTAGTGGCGAAAATTTCCACTTATAAATAATAGTCAAATCCATGTAAACAGACCTGTCAAAATACACATCTAGATGTGTATAATACACAGCAAAGTCCCTTTAAATTGTTTACAAATGCTTACAGGTTATTCACACATTCTCTCTCTAACTTTCTTTCTCTCTTTTTACAGCTTTCTCGTGTTTGACAGGACGCTCCGCCAGGAAATCCTACCGTGTTCCGTCCTTAACATATGTAAATTTAAAATATTAAAAATTTAAAAAAATATATACAAGTTGAATTTTGAAACTCAATTGGTGACAATAGCGTCCTGTCAATATTAAACCAAATTCATTTACTTTAAGAATTTTAGTTTACTTAGATTTTAGTGGTTGAATTTGTAAGAGATTTATTCTTAATTAGTTGGTTTTATTATAAGATTAGAAGTTAATATAATATGAGATCATAGCTCAAGTGTGATAGTTAAATCAGTAAAAAATTGGATTAATTGGTGCCTGTATAAAAGTATTAGTAACTCATTGTTTAATTGAGAAAAATTGAGTTTGATGTTTATATTAATATTTTAGCCTCCCAAACTTCCGTCATTGGATTTTTTGATTTGATCGTCTGTTTGATAAATCACGTTTGAATCTCATATATTGCTTCTTCCAGTTTACTTTGCAAATTGGCCTATTTCCTATCCCGATTGTGGAAGTATGCTCAAGCTTTCATTGTATAAAAAAGCTGTCTCCCAGCATTTGTTTTTGTTTTTCTTGTGTCTTTATTAATTTTTTGCTCCTCAAAGTGGTATCAGCTGTCTTAACTACATTCTGGGTGTTTTTTTTGAAGGTTAAAAAAAATTGTTGGAATACTCGGATATTAAAACTGGAATACGAGAAATTGGCCTTTGAGTGCTCGTTTGATAATTAGGGTATAAGAGAAATTGATTCTAATTGGATAGTAATCTAAATCCTAGGGATCCTGTCGAGATAGAACTATAAAGACATAAGAAAAACAAAAGGTCTAGATTTTGACATGAATTAGACAATGATTGAAAAAAAGATCGTGCCAAATAGTTAGTGTTAGACAACGGTCGAGAAAAGGTCGTGTTAAATTATCAATTGTGAAAAGGTCATGTCAAATTATCAATTGTAGAGCTTGATCAAGAGAGGCCAAGAAATACAAGGAGTGAGAAAAATTTCAAGATTTTGTGGAGAAAAAAAGCCATAAATTTAAAAAATTGTGGTTGATATATTTGAAAATATTATTGAGAGAAATTTTGTGGTGGATGAAGGCCTTTCATTAGAGAATGAATGAGGTAATATAGATACATTCTTTAATAAGAAAGAATTGACGAAGAAATTATATGTGAGGTACAAGATTCGTCCAACGGTGATCAAGACAAGGAAGAAAAAGACCAATTACAAGTTGGAGTTGCACACAATTTATACAGTGATGGAATTTTGGTTCGAGATGGCGTCGGACCGGATTGTATCAAACTAGATTTCATGGAGGTTTGATAATGAGGGAGATTATATTGGCATATTAAATCAAGATGTGTACTTTATGAGAATTTAGTTTAAAGATGTGTGTGCAAGAATTTATAAGGGATTTATTCCTTAGTTAATTAGTTTTATCGTAAGATTAAAGTATAATTTAATATAGATTATAATCCAAGTGTGATAGTTCAATCCGTAAAAGAATTAGATTAGTTAATGCCTATATAAAAAAGAATATGTTAGTGACTCATTATTTAATTGAAAAAAATTGAGTTCAAAATTTATAATAATATTTTATCCTCCTTTAACTTCCATTGCTTGATTTTTGTGATTTGATCGTCTGTTTTGATAAATCACGTTTGAATCTCAGATTGCTTCTTCAAATTTATTTTGCATATTGACCTATTTCCTATTTCGACTGTGAAGCATAGCTCAAGTTTTCACTGTATAAAAAAACTTTTGTCTCCCATAAACCTTTGTTTTTGTTTTTCTTATGTCTTTATTAATTTTTGGCTCCTACAATATAAATAGGATGTAAGTAGTATCAAATACAATATCTAGCTAGTTATGAACCAAGTAAAATCCGAATGGAAATCTAAAGGATTGTTTGGAGCAATCTACGCTTCTCCTTAAGAAAAAACACACACACACACACATTCACATTCCCTCTAATCCCGAAGTAACGCTTCTTATTTTTCTGTTGTTATATTTTTGAGAAATTCCGAAGCAAACTTCAGTAAAACACAATATAGTGGAATTTTATTGTTTAATTTAATTAAACTATATTTTGGGCTATTGTCGAACAACACAAATCTGTCCTTTTCCTTGTTAAATTATCATTTGGCATGGGAAAACAAAAATTTTATCTTTTGCAATTGCATTGTTCAGGACCACATATAAACAATAATAATTTTTTATCATTTGCAAGAGAATTTCACTCTTAGGGGTATTTAATAATCCCATTCAATACTTAAATTGAATTCATTAAGTACTTCTAATATTAAGCCTATTTGATAACGAAATCGTCCTATTTTTGAATATTTTAAGTGTAACTTAATTTTTATACAAAATTTTAAGCAAAAAGTTTATTACTTAATTTGTTGAATTTTTAATAGTATAGCAAAAGTTATTCAATTTTTCTCTATTTCACATTCACACACTCTTTCAGATATACAAACATATTCATAAACACATACTTGCACACACAATATTATTGGCGTATTAAACCAAACCTATTTAGTTTAGAAGTTTTAGTTTAATTAAATTTCAGTGATTGAATTTGTAAGGGATTTATTCCTTAATTGGTGTTGTTGTTGTCTCTTATAAATTAATTTAATGTGAGATTATAACTCAATTGTGGTTGTCAAATCCGATAAGGAATTAGAGAATTGGTGCATAATAGAAAGGCGTTAGTGATTCATTGTTTAGCTAAGGAAATTGTTATTCAATATTTATTATTATATTTTCTCCTCCCAAAATTTTCTGTCCTCCTTTCTTATAGTTGATTTCATTAGGATGAATTGAGCCTGCGGCTTCGATTAACCAATAGACCACAACTTCGGTGGTCAATTTGCTTAAACAATGGTTTGAAATTTGGCATTTCCAACAATTAACACAGATGGTTTAAGAGCTTCTCTTATACACATCTAGATGTGTATAAGAGACAGGCTGTAACTTATACACATCATTTGTGTATATTTAAGATACAATCTCTGAAAATTGTGTTAGAGTACTCTAAATTTTCTGAAAATGTGGACTCACAATAGGTTAGTCTTTAGGAACTCAATTGGCAATTAAGGTGTAACAAAATTGATCCTAATTGGACAGTGATCTAAAAAGAAAGATCCTATTGTGAGTTAGACAACGATTGAAAAAAAATCGTGTCAAAATTGTTGGTGTTAGACAATGATCAAAAAATGTCGTGTCAAGTTATTTGTTTGTGGAGAAAAAAATTTCTAGATTTTGTGGAGAAAAAAATTAAAAATTGTTTGAAAAATTCTGTTTGAATTAAAGGCCTGTCTCTTATGAACATTAGATATGTATAAGAGACAGATTAAAAAAATTGATGAAGAAATTATATTCGAAGTTTTTTTTCTTCATTCACTGGTAATGGAAACAAGAAAAAAGACCAAACTATAAGTTGGAGTTGCACACGATTTATAAGGTGACCGAATTTTGCATAGAAATTGTGGTTCGAGATGGCATCGGACAGGATTTTATGGAAGTTTGGTTTAAGGGAGGTTATAGGTTGGCATATTAAACCAAACCTATTTAGTTTAGGAGTTTTAGTTGAATTAAATTTCAGTGATTGAGTTTGTAAGGGATTTATTCCTTAATTGGTGTCGTTATTATATTAGAAATTAATTTAATGTAGGATTATAACTCAATTATGGTTGTCAAATCCGAAAAGAAATTGGATTAATTAGTGCCTATATAAAGGCGTTAGTGATTCATGCCTCCTAAAATTCTCCGTTCTCCTTTCTTATTGTTGATTTCATTGGGATGAATTGAGCTTGCGATTTCAATAAATCAATAGACCACAACTTCGATGGTCAATTTGCTTTTCATTAGTTTGTAATTTGGCAATTGCAATGAAGACCTCCTTCGTTTATTGGCTTATCAATTATTAGCCAAATATTTATATGTGGTATTTTTTGGCTCCTACATATATTTATTCTCTCACACATAAACACACACTTGCACACACTATATTCCTTCACTCTCATGCATAACACACACTTGCATACATCTATATTTTTTCTCTCTCACACATAAACACACACTTGCACACACTATATTTCTTCACTCTCATGCATAACACACACTTGCATATACTATATTTTCTTCTCTCTCACACATACACTTGCACATACTATATTCATTATTTCTCATAAATAAACACACACTTGAACACTATATTCAATATCTCTCACAAATAAACACATACTTGTACACAGTATGTTCATTCTCTCTTACATATAAACACATACTTAACACACTGTATTCTCTCTCACACATAACACACACTTGCTCACATTATATTCCTTCTCTCACATAAAATCACACACATTCACAGATTCCATTCCTTTTCTTTGACACACAAACACAATTGCACACGCTATATTCGTTCTCTTACACAAAAATACACACTTACACATATTGTATTCCTTCTCTCTCACATAAAAATACATACTTGTGCATAGTATCTCTCTCACATCACACGCTATGATACCCCGTCCCACATTAGAAGTGAGTCAATGGGATATTGTATTGTTTATAACACTTTAATTTCTCTGCTACTAACAATTTGGTTTAACCATTTTGAAACCATTGTTTTCGCTCAAAAGTTATTGGGTCAGCCTAGACTCGAGGTGTTACAGTTAGTATCAAAACGAACTGTACGGGGTGAGAATAAGCCAATGGTATTGGGCTACACTATGTGGTATAATATGACATTGGGGCCCAATTTGGGCTTTGTGAAGACGCAAAGTCTCAAAGAATGGGTGAATGTGATACCTTTTCCCACATCAGAAGTGGGATGGGATATTATATATTTTTTATAATACTTTGGTTTCTGAATTATTAACAATTTGACTTAAACATTTTGAAGCCATTATTTTCGTTCAAAAGTTATTGGGTCAACCTAAACTCAGGGTGTTACACACATTTCTCTCACATACATACTCTATATTAATAAACTATTTATTTGTATTGAAAAGATAATGTTTAAAAAATTAACTTACTATAAAATAAAATATAATATTATTATTGTCGAACTATATAATATACAAAAAGTAAAAGTTTCAATTCAGTTCTCAAGTTCTATCAAACAGATATAACTTTATGAATGTAGCAAATTAAGACTTTAGTACTTAATTTTTCGTGTTCAAATTTCAGATTTCATATTTTAATTTTATCTAAAGCACCCTAAGCCATATAAATTTAATGTGTTTATGTCTAAATAAACATTGGATTTAGTTTAGGAAAATTCCTCATTATGTTTGAAAAACCATCCCTTAAAACTTTGTATAATATAAAATCATATACTTTATAAATTTATACTGTACAAATATTTAAAATCAATGAAAGTATAAAACTTTCCCTCAATTTATAGTAATTTATAAACTAAAAAGGGGTCAATGACTAGTCAAACATTTGCAATCGGGAACCATGTTGCTTAGTAGATTCCTTTCTGACCTATACTAAAAAGGGGTCAATGACTAGTCAACATTAGTGTTTTGAATGTATTTTTAATAATCTATAAGAGAATAAAATTAATTTTACCATTTAAACTTCATTTAACGCGAAACTTCATAAAAATCTATACGATTATTGAATCTTGATATCTAAGAATAATTTACATCATTTCATCCATGAATTCGTTAGACTGGGTTTTTAACATCCTGGACCGTGTCTTTCCATCAATTTAGCCCAAGACACCAGAATTGTGGGCCTTCTAATTGTTCCTTCAATTGATTACTACTTTTTCTAAGCTATTAACAATTTGCCCAACACTTTTGCAAACATACATCAATAAAATTTTGCCTTCACCAAACTAAAATTTTTGGCCCGTCACTATCATATCCAACTGTTTTGGGTTTCTAAAATTGCCATCGACCAAAAACTGAAAAACTCGTCAGGATGAGAGCTGAGATTAAAATGCTAACCGACATTTAGGATTAAGCCTATTTTTTGGATAAATTGCAACTACTGACTCCGACAAAGGCCTTCCAAACTGTCTCGCGGGCTTACAGCCCATAAGAAAGCCTATTATTCAAAAAATTACAACAAAGGCCTTCAATGCTGCCTGGCGAGCTTACAGCCCATGACAAAGCCCGTTATTTCGATAAATAATAGAGAAGGCCATTGGTGGAGCCTCCAAGTTTACAGCCCAAGACAAAGCACCCAAAACCAAAACAAAATATCAGCAGTCCTAGCTTGAAGTTAAGCTTGTGGTCCAATAAAATTCTAGGACCTTCTATCTAGGAAGGGAGAATTGCAAATTTAGTTTCTAGGGCAAATGAAGCACACTGGGTTATTCAAGTTTTATTTTTAACTTTTTCGTCCCTACTGTTTTCGAAATCTCACTGTAGTTCCTTAAGTTTTATATTAAATTTTTTTGTCCGTTAACTATTTCCACCTCAAGCAGGTCTCTCAAGTTTACTTTTAAACCTTTTCATGCTCAACTAAATTTTTAATCACAAAAGTCCTTCGTATTGTTATTTTGTAGCAAAATAATCGCTCGCATGCCAACATTAGATTTTTCAGCCGATAAGAAACGCAAGTGCTGTCTCTTATGACACTTAATACTCAGAGGGGTAAAATTGACATATTTTTTCAAGGTCTTCAAATTTCCATTCTATGTGAAACAATGAGTCATGATTATCGTTTTTTCCTAATTTGATGTTGAAAATTTTTACCCAAGGTGGAATATGAATTAGATTGAGATAAAAATCATAATCATGACTCTATTTTCACATAAAATACGAATTTGGGAGACCTCTTTCGAGATTATGAAAAAATAACTGATAATTTTGCCCCTCCAGTTATGCATGTGAGAGTCATGTGTTTACTTTTTCTTGATAAATTCTAACCCTGGTAGGAAAGACAACCTTGGTGCTAAAAAAAAGGTTGAGCAACATTTGGGGAATTATGAAAAAATTGGGGTGAAAATTTAAAAAAAATAAAACTTAGGGGACTTGTTCGAGATTGCAGAAAGAGTGTTGGGATATATGTAGGATAAAAAAATAATTAAGGGACGAGAAAATTTGGAAAAGAAAACTTAAGGGACTTCTATGGGACTAAAATAACAGACAAATGAGGGACGAAAAAGTTGGAAGTAAAACTTTAGGGATCTCCACAAGATATCAAAAATAATTGAGGGATTAAATTTGTTATTCTCACTTCGAGTAACATCCGCTCTATACTTTTCATGAACAGAATGAAAATGGGATAGATAAAGAAATTATACATAATTGAGAGAGAATGGAACAAAGAGAAAAGATTAGAGAAGAAAATATTGCTAATGGGTTCTTGTCAAAAAATCTGCATGTGTTTTTGAGTCACTCATTCTCAAAGATTTGTAGGGCATTAATTTATGCTATACTTCCCTTTGATCAAAAGTCTTTGAAAAGATTCAATATGTTTCACTTTTGGTTATTTTGTATTAGGGGTTATAATCCTATACCTATGCCAAATGACTTTTGATGGAAAAAAGTAGCATTTGCCACTTTAAGTCGTGTAATGTGGAAATGATTGGAGAAACATCCCACTTTTTACTAATTAGAATATTTGTGTCCTTGATGGTAAAAAAAAAAAGAAAAAGAAAAGAAAAGAAAAGAAAAAGGCAATTTTACTAATTGAAGTTATTTATAACGTGGGAATGATTGGTAACCCAAACTCTTTTCCTTTTTTTCTTTTTTTTTTAAAAAAAAAAAAAACTGTTTACACGGTCAAGTTTTTTGAGAATATTTAACACTTTGTATCATTCATTCTTCTTTTGAAGTATTCAAGGTCACATTATGGAATATGTTGATGTTTTCTCATTCTTTAGGACATATATTATTCGATTATGTTTTTTAAGAATTTGCTGACTTGCCATGTACTAATGGAGAACAATACTAAATCTTTCATGATCAATCTTTTATGATCGAATAAGGCCATATCTGAATCACATGTTATCACTGCAAAATAATGGAAGAAAATCTTTTTCTCCTTATGAGATATTTATTTTGTCATAGTACGACTTTTTTAATAATATAGATTAATTTTCTAATGAAGATTTCACAATAAATTTGATTAGTTTGTTAGCGGAAGATTCTCAATAAAAGTAAAATTTATATCAAATGTTAACATATAAAAATTTTAAATTTTAAAAAATTTAAAGAAATCTATAGAAGATTGAATTTTGAAACTCAAACAGTGCAATATAAATAGGACGGAAATAATATCAAATTGAATACTTTAGCTAGTTATGAACTAAATATTTAAAAAAAAAAGAAAAGTATGAACTAAGTAAAATCCGAATGGAAAGTTCGAGGATTGTATGGAGCAACTTAAGCTTTCCCTTAAAACAAATAAAAATAAATTGCACTTTCCTTGTAATCCCGAAGTAAGGCTACTTATTTTTCACTTGCTATATTTTTGAGAAATTCCTAAACAAAGTTCAGTAAAACACAATATAGTGGAAGTTTATTGTTTGATTAAACTATATTTTGGGATACTGTCGAAGAGCGAAAGTTTGTCCTTTTCCTTGTTAATTATCTTTAAGGAGAACAAAAATTTTATCAATTTGCAATTTGCATTGTTCCTGATCATATATAGACAAGAACAATTAATTTTTTATATCTTTTATAAATCCATTCTCACTCTAAATCATATAAATTTAATTAAAGATCTTTATGCCTATATTGAACATTGGATTAAGTTTAGAAAAATTTTACTATTTCTTGAAAAAAAATATCATTTAAAATCTTATATAATACAATATATATAATTTAAAAAATTATACTATACAAATTTTTAAAATCACGAGACTGTAAAACTTCCTTTTAGATTATAGTAATTTATAAACTCAAAAGGGGTCATAAGAGTCAAGCATTTGCAATCTGGAAACCATATTGCTGAGTAGATTCCTTTCTCACCTAGATTATTATGAGGCAATCATTTTAGCTAAAGTGAAATACCAAATTGCGTACCATCTAATCCAGCTGGCTATTCTAAACATTTCTTTTTCCCACCTAAGTTTTTGGAATCTGTAAATTTTAACTATCGGCGGATGTTGACATTTAGTGAATTTTTGTGATCTTAATTCAATTAAAAAAAGTAAACAAAAACCAAGAGAGAGTGTACATTTTTTAGGAAAATTATTAGTGACTTTCTTACTACAATTTAACGGAAATGCTAGACTAATTGAAAGAATTTGAATATTGTAATTTGTTTACATGACTGCTTTAATTTAATATATTTCTGCATGCTGTTTAACACATTGATGAAATTCAAATGTTTATATTGGTTCTCAAAAGATAATTGAATCTGGATTGTAAGTTAATGTTTTGTTTAAGCTCTTATATTTAGGTCTACTCACCTAAAACCAAGGGATTATTGACAAAATACTTGTGATTATTATACTAATTGAGCCAAGTACTCTAAGTTCATGTCAAAATGGAAGCAAGAAAGGCAGTTCTAAGTAGGTTATCTAACAATAAACACCAGACTCTAGGATGGTGAAATTTGTAATTGAGATTGCAGATTAAGAGGTCGGACATGCACTATATATTGAAATGTGCAAAGAGAATTGACTTTTTGTAAGTAGGTTATCTAACAACAAATACTATACTTTAGGATGATTCGTGAAATTTGTAAATTGAGGTAGCCAGAAATGAAGCGAAAATGAGATTCGAACTTGTACTATTACTGAGTTTTTTTGAAACATCTTAATAATAAAAAATACTTAAGTAAACTCAATATTTAGTCTATCAAATAATTATGTGTCAGCGTAAAATTTCATAACTTAATATGTAGTATTCAGAGAATAAAGTACCATATAAGGTAATGTGGCTGCATTTTGATCGCATGTTTTAGGGACACTTGCCAAATTAAGTCTATATAAGTATTTACTCGTACTTATTACAACCTATCGGGGCATAATTGAATCGAATCTTTAAACGTAAGGGTGTAATTGGAACGTTTTGCTAACACAAGGGTCTAATAACAAATATAGGAAAAGAAACATGGGTATTTTGCCTTTTACTTTTTTTATTTATTATTATTTTGGATAGTAGGAATATAAATGAATAATATATAGTATCACCCTTTTTTTTTTAATTGAATTGGTACCAAATATCTGTAGAAGATGCAGAACTTTTATGGCATCCTTGATGTAGACAACTTCAAGCAACCTCTGCACTCATTTAAAACAATTTAATTAGAACTGTTTCAACTTTCAAGTTCAAGCTGTGACCCTTTAGGCTTGCCAGTTGCCATTTTAACACAATTTTGGACGTTCTTTATTAACAAAGGTCCCCAACCATGTTAACTTGATTAATATCTGCTACTATATGCTTAAATTTACTGGGCCAACTGGAGACACAACAGTCCATATAATGAGTTTCTTGTTTATACAAGATGAAGCCAGTCAAGGGGTCATGTAGCCCCGGTTATCTAATCTTGTATTCTACGGGCCGACTACTAGTCTTAGCTTATATAAGAGGGGTTTATTTCATAGTTTAACAATTCAAAGATAATTAACATTAATCTGACTTTTTTTTAAAAACTCAACTGAATTATACTATACTCGACTATATAGAATTATACATAATTTGAGGAAAAACTTGATACTGATCAGAGTTGTAGATTAAATTCGATAAACTCATCAAACAATCACGAGTTTTTATCCAACTCAAATTTATTTAAAATTCGAAAAATAGATAAAGTATCAACAAAAATATTGTGTTAACATCTAGAAATATAAGAGACATCGATAGTCAATAAATTTTGGACCAATTAATAAGGTTTATGGGTCACTCTATTCATCACCAATTAGTTTTGAATTGAAAACTCATGTGAAACATTTGAATATTCATTCCTTATTCATTTAGAAAATTGATGCTTCAAATGTTTCAAAACTGAAACTTAAAATTTTAAATGCTTATACCTAATTGGACTAATAATTTTATTCTTAATAGTTGAAATAATAAATGCATATGACTTATAATTCTGAATGATATAATTTTTAGTTCAATAAAACTCAACTTAGTTTCAACATACTCGACTCAGTAACTTTTAGTGTCAAATTCAAGTTCCGTTATTTTAAACATGGCCTGTATATTTTAAGTTATCAATAATTAATGGAAGAAGCACATTATCCTAATTTTAAAAAATTAAAAATAAAATACAAAGAACAAATATATAGTGGGAAAAAGAAGTAGAAGTTATGGCAAATGGGACATTATAGGTAGTTATATATTTAAGGTTAATAATATAACATCTATAGCTGTATCTTATACACAATAGATGTGTAAAAAAAAAAGAACTCTTGCATTAGTTGAATTTAAAAATGTATCAAGTTTGCGATTATACCAAAATATTGAATTTACACTTTATATATAGTTAGATAATCAACTAATTATACTAGCTTCGTTTTTAACCTTTAAGTACGTAACAAGTTAGTTTGTGGTAGTTTTGTTTATATACGAATTTTGCTCTTGAGAAGAACTTTTTAAATGTGTATAAAATACGTGGTTAGAAAAGATATACATATTACTCAATTTTCTTAAGATTGAGTAGTAAAATATTGAATTTTGTCTACAAAATACACTATGAATAAAATTTGATTTCCCTGCATTTCTATTTCTTCCTTTATGATAGTCTTTGTAAAGACATCTCACATTGGAAACTAGTGATGAATTTCTTCAACATATATGTGTTTAATGTTTTACCTTTGAGTAACACTAGTTGAGAGGCTAAACTATGTATGGTTGGTGGTTCGGGGATTTTCGTCAAACACACATGCACATGCCGGCACAACATAGTGTGGTGCATTAGTATTTTACTTGTGACCGTTAGTGTTTTACTCCTTGTATAAGTTTTTTTTCTTTCTATTTTTATTTTATTCTCATCCGAGTTTGTTTACCAATTACTTATTAATCTCTCTATGAGTTTATTGTTCACATTAGAATTGGTTGTTTGTTTGTATTCGGATACTTGTTTCTTCTTATCTTTTCTCCCAAGGCATACAAACTTATATCTATTTGACGTGCCATACCTATCTTTTCCTCAATGTACCTATCTTTTCTCTCAAGGCAGTGTTGTGATTTCCAAATTCTGACCGGATTGAATACTATAAATAGAGCCCCTAAGATCCTCTTCAAAACACACTGGAAAAGTATCTTTCTTATACAATCTGTCTCTTATACACATCTAGATGTGTATAAGAGACAGTTTACACCATGCTTGTGAATGCACGCAATCGAGACTGTTGTTGAATCTTAGAAAGTGACTCATGTATTGAGCTCGAAGCCTTGGTTGTGAATACACGCTACCGAGACTGCCGTTGAATCCTGGAGCATGACTGCCCAGTGATTCCATTTGCATCAAAGGATTATAATCCCATAGGTGGCAAAATCACTTTCAAGGACCGTTATTATACACCTCAGCAAATTCTATTCTAGTTTCAATTGTTGTTCTGTTCAAATTTCCAATAATCTTGAAAGTGTTTTTTTGTGTTGCTGAAATGGCAAAATGTTGGTATTCTTGACATGTCGAAATTGCAACTGTTCAATGGCAAGAACTATAAACGCTATCCAAGAAGGTTCTGTTTTATCTACAAACCCTCAAAGTAGATTACGTCCTATTTGGAGATGATGTCCCTTCTGAATCCACTAGGATTTATGACACATCTGATGACAACCGCACTGCTAGGAGTCACGTGCTAAATTTCATGACTGATGCCTTATTTGATCTGTATTGCCCATATGTGTTTGTCAAAGAAATATGGGTGGCTTTAGAGAAGAAGTACAATTTTGAAGATGCCAGAAAGAAAAAATACGTGGTTATCAAGTTCCATGAAAATTGATGATGCCTTCCAGGCTGCTACACTAATTGAGAAATTGCCACCGTCTTGGAAGGAGTACAGAAATACGCTAAAACATGACAACTACCGTGACATTTGATGAGGTGATTTCTCACATTCAGATCGAGAAAAGTAATCATCTGAAAGACAAGTCTAATTTTGGTGGATAGAAAGCCCGAAGGAACTTCTCAAATGTTCAAAGGCAAAAGTCGTGGATCCAAGAAGGGTTGGAATAACAATGGTCGGAAAGTAGTCTGATAAGTTTAAAAAGTTTGGTAAGATTAATAAAAAAATTTAAAGGACCTTGCTAGGTCTGTGGAGTTGTAGGTCACAAGCTGCAAACAAACACAAGTTTCACGAGAGACAAGAGCAACAACCAGCCAATCAAGTGAATTTTGTTGAAGGCGATGAGGAGGCAATTGTTGTTGTCGTCTCCGAAGCAAATTTGGCCAATAATGTGACCGAATAGATTATGAACACTAGAGCCATGAAACATATCATTGTTGACAAATGTCACTCCCTTAAGTATGAAGGAGTGAATGATGAGGAATTTTGGTTCTAGATGTCGTCTTGCTCAATCCTAGGCAAGAGAAAAGTCCCTTACACATCTAGATGTGTATAAAAGACTTTTAGTTTGACCAATGTGTAGCATATTCTATCTATGAGAAAAAATTTAACTTCTGGTTATTTAATTATTAAACACATTTTTTAGGGTGATAAGTTAGTTTTGACTAGGAATGAGGACTTTGTGGGAAAGGATTTTTTGCTATGGGAGCTTATTTGTACTTGATGCTATTTGCAATGAATGAATAAGAATGCTACTTTTATTTATATTGTTGTGATTCTATTGATATATGGCATGCTAGATTAGGACATGTGAACGTTGACTCCATAAGAAGAATGAAAATTCAAACTTGATTCCTAATCTGACTAATCATAACCTCTCAAAATGTGAAATTTGTGTGGAAGTTAAAAATCACAAAAAACTCTTTAAATCTGTTGAAAGGTCAAGTAGCCTTTTAGAGTTAATGCATAGTGATCTTGGGGACTTTGAAAATAATATGAGAAAATGTGGAAAGAAATATTATATCACCTTACATTGATGATTATTCAAGATACACTAAATTATATCTTCCAAGTCAAAAAGATGAAGATAAAGAAATGTTCATTAAAATAAAAAATAAAGTTGAAAATCAGGACCTAAATCTTTTAATCTTTTTCCTCTCAATAGAGGTGGTGAATATTTGATTCCACATTTTCTCATATTATTCTGTCTCCCATTTGCCATAACTGTCTACTTCTTTTTCCCACTATATATTCTGTCTCTCATACACATATTACAGAAAGGTATAGTAACTCTTAAAAAGTATGATGAAAGCAATGTTAATAAGTTCTCGATTACCTACTAATATATGAGGGGAGGCTATTTTGTTTACTTGTCATATTCTTAATAGAAAATCTCACAAGAAAAATTTAAAGACACCTTATGAACTATAGAAAAGTTATACTCCTAACCTTGGGTATCTTAAAATGTGATATTGTCTAGCTAAGGTAAGGATACAGGACTTTAAAAGGAATAAAATTGGGTTTAAAACTGTTAATAGTATCTTCATTGTGTATGTACATCATAGTACTATATACCTATAGGTTCTTGGTTGTGGAATCTAATCATATTGCGGAAAATAAAGATGCTAAATGTTTTGAGAATGTTTTCCCAATGAATAAAAATTTGTAAAAACATTGTCTCAAGAAATTCAAGATTTAGAAGAACCTGATAATGAAGAAACTCAATAATTGAGAAGAAGTAAAAAAGTATGAGTGGAAACTACTATTGGGCCTAATTTTATAACTTCTTTCATAACAATCAAAGAAGATCCAAAAACATATAAAGAGGCTATGAATTTAATTGATGCTAATTTTTAGAGAGACGGAGTTAAAAATAAATTTGAGTCCATATGACTAATGAGTAATCACACCTGAGAATTGGTAGATTTACCTAGGGGTGTAAACCTATTGGGTTTAAGTAGGTATTTAGAAAGAAATTAATGCCTAGTAGTTCTATTGATAAATTTAAGGCATGTTTAGTGGCCAAAGATTTTATACAAAAAGAAGACATTTATTACTTTGACACTTATTCACCTGTTGGTAGAATCACTATTATTAGGGTGCTTGTTGCTATTGCTTCCATATTTAATTTGATTGTGCACCAAATGAATGTAAAACTGCTTTTTTGAATGGTGAATTGGATGAGAAAATTTGCATGCATCAACCTAAGGGTATTGTTGTTGAAGGACAAGAGTATAAAGTGTGTAAACGTATTAAATCTTGTATGGTCTTAAACAAGTTCCTAAACAATGGCATAAAACTGAGAATGCCTTAGAAAATTTAATAAGAATCGTGTTTCTAAGAGCCAAGTATCTATTTGGTCACTAAACTATTCTCCGGTTGTCATTTTAGTCACCAAACTTCTTTGGTAGTTGAAAATGTCTCTCAATTTTAAAAACTGCATCTAAGGGTTCACTCCATCAATTTAAGGTGTTATACACATTAGTCAATACATGTGATGTACACAGGAGTCACTTTCTGTGGAAGTAAAAGTCTTCCAATCATTCTTTGTCACACTTTACCATCAACATTTTCCTTCCATCACCACCCTCCTTTACCCTTAACAACTATAATCATCTTCTTACCACTACTTCAGCCTTATCTCTACCATTTCCAACCCATCCTCCATCCCCAACCCCCTTCCTTCACTTAGATCCAACCCCTGTCCCCTCTCCCACCTCGTTCCCTCTACCCCATCCCCTCATCCATTCTATCCCACTACTTTACCTTTCCCCTGCCCCATCCCACCACCTTTACCCCTAGCCCTCTCCTTTCCCCAACCCGGTCACCCTCCATTCTTTCCTCTACCCTAACTCGTCAACTCTTATCCATCCTCGCGTGCTTATTGTTTGACAATCACTGCAACTCTTTATCTACTTAGTAGCAGAATCAAATGGGTTGTTGCTGCTGATAGCTTTGGTGTTCTCCGACTCCGATCTCTGCGTTATTATTAATAATAATAATCAAATGATTATAACAAGAAAAACCAACATAAGATTCTTCAAATTAGAAAAATTGGAGAGGCTGAAAAGATGATCATGGCTCACATTTTTTTCTTTCAGATCCATAACCACAATCATAATCGCTGCTACTTTAAATCAAAAATAGATTAGATACTCTAACACCAAGACCAGCGGTGTATCATGTAATCACTAGTAATCACAACCAACGTTTTGGGTTGAGGTCACTAAATGATCAAGATTCAAATCTGTAACAAGTGCAGACTTTAGAATCTGGACAAGCCCAAGAACATGCTATAGATCTCAAATCAATGGCTGCTGATGAAGCTTGAGCATTTTTAGTGCATGGGGAAGGGGATGAGGACAGCGAGATGGGGTGGAAAAGGGTAGGCGGTGGTGGGATGGGGTAAAGGTTAGGGTGAGGAGTGGCGATATGGGGTGGGAGAGGGATGAGGGTGGAAGAGGCTCAAATTGTAAATTTAGCAAAATAAATTATTCAATTTTTTACCCAAGTTTTTTTTTTTTTTTTATATATCTTTAATAAGATCTCTCTTATAATTTATACTTATTTTTTATCATCTAATTTTGACACCAAATTTTTTATTAATACATGCACTGACTAAATGATATTTAACGCTTTAAATTGATGAAGTGACTCCTTAGACGCAATTTTAAAAGTTGAGTGACCTTTTTGGCCACCAAAGAAATTTAGTGACTAAAATGACAATTGTCTCTTATAGTTTAGTGACCAAATAGATACTTTGCTCTGTTTATACACATTCAAAGTAAATGAAGAGACATGTATCTATGGTAGATTTCATGGAAATGTTGGAGTTTTGATATGCTTGTAATGTTGATGACATGTTTATTTTTGGAACTGATGAAATTGTTGTTAAATAAATCAAATCTTTCCTTACTTTTCATTTTGATATGAAGGACATCTTATAAAACTGTTGTTATTTTGGGTCTTAACATTGACCATTTAATAATGGTTTTATGCTTTCTCAATCACGCTATGTGAAAAAAATCCTAAAAAAGTTTAACCACTTTGATTTGGATTCTATTAGTACACCTTATGATCCTAGTGTGCACTTGAAAAAAAATAAAGGTGATAGTTAGTGTCTCACAGATTGAATATACCAAAATTATTGGGAGTATGATGTATTTGATGAATTGTACTCGTCCTGATATTGCATATACTATTGGTAGATTGAGTTAGATACACACATAATCCTGATAGGAGTCTCTTATTGGAATGTGTAATCTAGATTGCATAGATATTTAAAAAACACCATGCATTTAGGACTTTATTTTCCTAGTAGTCCTTTTGTACTAGAAACCTATTGTGATACTAATTGAGTCCATATCTGATAATAATGAGATTAACTCCACAAGTGGTTATATTTTTACTTTTGCTGGAGGTGCTATTTCTTAGAAATCATCTAAGCAAACATACAATACTAAATCTACTATGGAATCGAACTTATTGCTTTAGAGTTGGCATGTTCAGATGCAAAATAGTTTTGTAATTTATTGATTGACATTCTTTTGTGGCCTAACCCTGTATCTTCTATTTCTTTGCATTGTGAATCACAGGCAACGATCACTAGGGTTAAAAGCAAAATTACAATGGGAAGAGTTGACATATCTGTTTGAGACACAATATTGTGAGACAGCTCATGAGCATTGAGGTCATAGCCATGGACTTTGTAAGGTCTAAAAAGAATTTGGCTGATTCTTTGACTAAGGAACTGAACCGAAATTTAGTCCAAGATATATTGTTAGATGTGTATAAGAGACAGTATATTGAATGTGATGGCAACCTAATCTATATTAATAGAAACCCATGAAGTAGATTCAATGGATAATAACAAGTCACAGAGATATTCCATTTACACTATCAAATGTGGTCACTTCCTATAGATGTAGATAATGCTTACTGTTTATAAATTATGAGGGTTGAGTCAACAACTCTTAGTGAATTTATATCCTTTATAGATTGTGTGTGGCACACACATTGACTAACGGAGACATAACACCTTAAATTGATGGAGGACCGTTTCCTATGAGACTAACGAGTATGTCTTTAGAGCACTCATGAACATCCAGGTAGGGTGCACTCAAAAGACACCAAACCGAGAGTTTATAATGGATTGAAATCTCACATGTACTCAACTATAGAAATGTGCATTAAGAAGGAAGGTTCAAGACCTTGGTCACCTCTCTTCCTTATATTTCTCCCTTGAATGCACCAAGTGCAATTCAAGTTCACAAGATATCATCATTTATGTGTTAGATTTCTTTATTCAGTACTATTTTTGTAATTTCGAGCCATGTGGAGGATTGTTGGATTTTGCCTTCAAAATAGATACTTTGAATGAAATTTGATTTCCTTCCATTTTTGTTCCCTTCTTTGTGATAGCCTTTGTTTCACATTGAAAATTAATGCTAGATTTTTTCAACATATATGTGTATAGTATTTTGCCTTTGAGTAACGCTAGTTTGGGAATTTTCTTCAAACACACGCACACCCACCCAACCCGGCTTAG
Organism: Cinchona pubescens; assembly: GCA_025175665.1. NCBI lineage: Eukaryota > Viridiplantae > Streptophyta > Magnoliopsida > Gentianales > Rubiaceae > Cinchona > Cinchona pubescens. Next base: position 538,620 of record JANKKI010000058.1, read on the forward strand.
TGTTGTGCGTGCATGTGATTTATTAGTGTTTTACTCCTTGTACAAGTTTTTTTCTATTTTTAGTCTGGTCTTACCTCAATTTGTTTTCCAATTTCATGTAAAACTAAACTTGTTAATCTCTATCTGATTTGAATGTCCACATTAGAATTGATTGTTTCTTTGTGACGTGCCATACCTATTTTTTCTCTCAAGTCATCTATTTTTTTCTCTCAATACAGTGTTGTGACTTTCAAACTTTGGCTGGATTGAATACTATAAATAAAGGCCTTGAGGTTCCAATCGAAACACACTAAAAAAATCTCTCTTCTTCAGCTTTATCTATTTTCATTCTCTCTTGGTACTGAGTAGTCCTGTGTTGAGTTCGAAATCTTGCTTGCGAGTGCAAAGCCAAAATTGCCGTTGAATACTAGAGAATGACCACCCGGTGATCCCATACACATCTAGATGTGAATTACGATTTTTTGGGGGCGAAATCACTTTCAATAACAGTGGTACACGTCTTGGCAAATTTTATTCTAATTTCAATTATTCTTCCGTCCAAATTTCCAACACACGTATGTATGCCATAATTAATATTGGGCACATTTCTTTACCGGAATGTTTTTTTTCCCCATGCTCAAGTGGTATCTGATTCTATCAACTACTATACATATTTCCTGGTAACAATTTGGCCTTCTTCTTTTTTTCCCCTTTGTTTCTCCAGTTACAAATAGTCCAAAAAAATGGCAATCAACACCTAAAAAACAGCCCAAAAAGGAAATTATTGCTGAAATGGATGTGTCATTTCAATTGGAACAGAAGAAATGTTAATACCAAAAAATGAGGACATTCCAATTATTCCCGTGTCAAGAATTATTCCGAACAAATCATTAGCTATTCACTAAAAGCATATAATTAATAATGGTGAAAGTAATGTTGTTTTTTTCCAATCATTTTTGTACCTCAATTGTCATCAAAACACAATACTTTTAACAATTCTTGATCAATAAATCCCCATGGTACTTATCATATTTTTACCATCATGTGTTTATTTCATTGGAATTTTGTGGCTCAAAGGTTGGGTAGTAAATGAACATGTTGACCCATTAGTGCATTTATCGATAACAAAACAATGTCCTTGAGATAGTGACCTTTTCAATGTCGGTATAACTTATTCATTTTTTTTTTTGTATAATACAGTTTTGATAAAATGGTGATTTGTGCCAAGGTTGTCTGACCAAATTAGTCATTTGTTCATACTTTATGTTTGATTAGCTTTATCACGTGATTTTGGCTTTCAACAGGGAAAAGTCAATGTATACCAAAATCTGGAATCATGGGGGATAGACTGAGAATTCCACACAGATTATAAATTCCTTACAAAATATTTATACTCGTTGGTTGAAATGTTCAATAGCTATAACAAAACTCTTAAAAAATGAAAAATAAAACCAAGATGGAGCTTTCTAAAGTATCAATTGGGTTTCAAAAATGATATTTTGATTGGGATTTCAATCAAATAATTGAGTTTCCATTCATTAATAAGACACGTTACACATGAATTGATATTATGTATTTCGAGCTAAATTAAGCCCCCTAAAAAAGAAAAAAAGTGTACATCCTGTAAGGGAAACAGCTCAATTTGATTAGAATCATGATTGGAGATCAGTTAAAACTCTTGGTCTGTCTCTTCAACAATCTAGATGTGTATAAGAGACAGTCTGATTAATAGTCAGCATTCAGAATGTAATATATGTTTTTTATTTTTTTTTTACTAATTAATAAATTACCCGTCAAACCTAACGATGAACCTCAGATTTGGTGGTGATCTTTTCTTTGGTAATACATCTAATATAATACTAATCCTTGAGAACATATAAATAATTAAATATATATCTACTTCTAATTCTTAGCACGATAGGAACCAGAGACAATATTAAATTAAACATGTTTTGAAAAAAAAATTAAATCAAACATGGTATTTGTGTAAGATTCCTCAAGGCCAAAGCCTTGGGAAAATTAGACTTAATAAATTACACGAATTAATTATCTCTATGATCCTCAAAAAAAAAAAAAAAAAAAAAAAAACATGTATTACATTCTGAATGCTGACTATTAATCAGAAGATGCTTCCAACCCATATTTCTTCCTTCTTATAAAAATCTCTGAAAGAAATTTCATTTCAAATGAATTGTCTAATTCTCATTACCGAGGAATAGTTGACATTGATCCAATTGCTTAATTATAATAATAATGATCCATTTCCTTAATAACGGTAACATATGATTATCAACATATTTTGTCAGTCTTCCATTTTGTTACTTGTCTATCGCTGGGGACAAAGTTCTATAAATATTAAATCTAAGAATTATTATTTTAGTACCTAGCAAGAGTACAGGTACAATAATCTATAGGTTCTGGGATTTGGTTATCAAGATTGTATAAGAATGTTGTCGGGAACCCTAGAAAGTTTATAATATTTGATAATGCATTAATTAATCCCTCTGAACTTCTGAAAATTTTTTCCTCCAGATGGCTATAAATTTGCATTAGTGAAATGTACCAAGTATCTTATGGAATGCTCGTTTTTATGGGATTCAAAACCTTCATGATTTTTTAAATAAATATTTGACTGGAAATTAGCGTCGAGGATAAGAAAATTTTTGCATAATTGGTTACTTCTTTGTCTTTTTGAATTTTGAAGTTTTTGGTGAATGTAACCACTGGCGTATCAATTGGGTATTTTGAATAAGATTTTGATAAGTCTGAGTTTGGATTATTTAAAATTTTATATATTTTAATCCAATCTCGACCGCTAAAAACTACAAACCTCGGATGAATTCTCAGCTCATTTATTTAATCAGGCTTATTTAATTAATCGGATTCAGGTAATTGATTTTTGGCCAATCCAATCTCATTTATACTTTAAATTTCAATTTCATGTAATTTATTTACTAACCAATCAACTACTCATATACAACAAATTTTAAATTCGAGTTCTATTAAAATCGAGTTTAAAACTCAACATAACCCATTACCATGCACAAACTTTAGCGAGCTATGCGGGTGGTGGTCAGCCCAATTGACAGTATTAATACTCCAAGAGACAGAAGTATGAATCTAAGAAAATAACAAATAGCATCCTAGATACAAGTTTCCAATTTATTGACACTTGTGCTAGCTAGTGCTCTTAAAATTTAAAATGTCTTTTTAGTACATAAATTAAAAAGTTATTCATAACATTATCCAACGATCCATCATCGAGGTTTAATTTCAAAATTAATGACAATCGTGTAATGATAATGCACAGCTATAAATTTTTTACATTCAACTAGGGCCATAATTATGAGCCTCATCGAGTTTAGCACTCCTCTATTCAAACTCGACTTGAGTAAATTGCTCGAGTTGGAACTTAAACCTAAATCGTTTTGAAATCGACACATAAATGATTTATAATCAAGTTTATGATAGATATTTCACACTAATAAACACCACTATATTTGTGTGTAAATCACACAAGTAACTCGCACGCGTTCGAGCCTCGCATAGCTTGAATTACTCGAGCTCCCTCAAGTTCGTGCCGAATTTGTGATCTCGATTTGTTTGCACCCTACTCACAACTCTTTTATCTTGGATTTTTGCTTCTACTATACATTGTTTATAAATGTAGATAAATTGTTGTTTCTGGTTATTCCTTTTCTAAATTCGAAACTTTTGATTTGCAAGTAGTGTACCATGCATGCAAATAAGAACATAATTAATATTCTTTCCTCAAGAATAAAGGATTGTAGGTATGAAAGTACATATACATATGCTGTCTCTTAAATATGTGCATCTGCTGTATTAAATGGACCTGCAGCTCTAATTCCAAAAGAAGCTATCTTTGTAGTAAATTTTTTTTGGAGAACTCAGAACTCAGATGGTACTATCAGTTATTTTTTATAATGAAAGTGAATAGTCTCTTAATACTTTATCTAGATGAAGCAATAACCAACATCTTGCCAGCCCCTATCTCATCCAACATAAAATAATATAACAAATTCAAAGAAATTTTGAACTTTGAATCTAGTTTGCTTGGACAAAGGATTAATTTACTTTAGGAGTTAAATGCTGTCCAAATTGTCTGACCAACATCTCAGACGTATAATTCATTAAAATATGTTATACCCGTAATTTGTGGGTTAAATAGAAGGAAATATATGCAGTCTCACCTTCAAATAATTCTAAATGTTCTAAGGAAATGAAAAGAAAAAAAAAATTGACCAAAAGGTTTTTTTTTTTTTTTTCCCCTCAATTGCTAAACTTGACATGTTATGTGATATATATAAGGTTCTTATCTAAAGGTTAGATATACTAGTATTGTGATTATGTTCCTTTAAAAGTGGTTATTGGGATTGTTTACTTATTGTAATTATATAGAATGGAATTATATATTTAATAGCTCTTTTTTCTTTCCCTTCTGTATAGTATTTTTTAATTGAAATTGAATGTATTTTGATCTTTTTTATTTCCTAATTCCTAACAGCTATACTAATTGTAACCGGGCTGGTTTCAAGTTGGATACATATACAATTGATTTAACTCACCAAAATGCACAATCCAAGTATTGGGCCTGACTGAAAATTCACGCCACCACACAATAAAAGGTGTTAGTTGAGTTTTTGACCGTCTGTTAAATAGGAGGCTGTATACCCAACCCAAATCTATCCTTAGAAAAGCTTGACAAATATGGGTCGTATAAGGTGACTCAAAATTTGAGGAACCACAAAAGTCTTTTGTTTAAATTTTGCATAATCAAAGGTAACATTTTTCCATGATTATACACATCTAGACAAAGAAAATTCTCAACTGAATGTTACTAAAAAGGTCTTACATCTTAGCTTTCTATATGCTAAAGAATGATTTATCTTTGTCATAATTTCAATGTCATAATTAGTGTGGCTGCTTCAAGCCATCACAATTAAATAGATAAATAAGTTAATCGACCTTTTTAGTAACATTCAGTTGAGAAAAAAAAAGTTGGCTTTTCTTGAATTTTTGAATTAACTAAAATATTAGATTTTGAAATAGTACATACGTGTAACTAGATCCGTGAAAGAACAAACAAAATCTGATCAAATATTTAAAATTAGGAGTTGGTAATTTAATATAATTTTGTTATATATATTGGTGCAGACAAATAATTTTGAATTTGTAACTCTGTAAATAATTTTACATTTGAAATTAAACCACATTGGGCAACAACAATGTAATATAGGTTTATTGCAATCTAAAAGTCTTGAAATTTTTTAATATGTTGTTCTTTAATTCATGTTAGAGTTACCAGACATGTATGAAATTCAACTATTTGGGGTAATCTAGTACGCAAATTATCCTTTACCAAGAAATTTTGTTTGTCTTCTTATTACTGTCATCATTGAGATGACAACAGAAAATTGCGAAAGAGAAACTTAATGGAATGAGTCGAGTTATATTCCAATTACTATTTTTTTTTTATCTTTCAGAAGTAATTCCGAAATATCGTCAATTTCTATGCTTAACCTCACCAATATGCTAGCCATTTATACAATATCATAGAAATTAAACTAAGAGACTAAATATTCTTATTTGTTTATAAGATTAATTAAGAATACATTATTTACTGTCAATTGCAAACAAGAAATCAGATGACATTCCATTTCTCACTAAAATATGAAAAGAAGTGAGGAATTTGCACATGCTTTATGCTCTTTGGCAATTCCATCATCACTTTTTAATGTCACATAACCATATTGTGAGAGTTTATTATTCTTATACACTTGGAATATCTAATTTTGTGATGCCAATTACATTTATTGAGTTAGGAGTATTAATCATATGCTTTTGTCTTGTTCAGTTCTTCTTACTTATATGATACCAAAAAATCTGAACATGTTTGCTTGTTTTCACTTAAGTGAATGCGTATAAACGCCTATGAACATTTGAAACAGTAAGCGATGGTCATTGATTAATAAAGGAAATCATTCATGAAACTCTTACTCTTAATTAAGTACATAGAATATTTAGTTGTCATATATGGGACACTTTTTATGTATTATATTAATTATCAATATCCAGATGCCTAAAATTCCATGGATAATAATACAGTCTATAAGGAGTTGAGTGAAAACATATCCATATTTACAAACAGTGACAAAATTATAAAATTATTGATGTTGTATGTTATTAGATCCAGAAAATAAGAATAAAATCGATCGAATTTCTAAAATTAGAGGTTGGTGGTTCACTATAATTTTGTCATATAAAATAATTTTAACAAATGATCCTGAATTTGTGATTTTATAAATTATTTTACTATTTGCAACACCTAAAATATAGGAGGAGCATATACATGAGCTAAGATGTAAGACAAAGTATGTATTTAAGTGAAAGGAAAATAAATAATGAACAAGAAGAAGATAGAAGTGATAGAAGGACGCATAGGCATATATAATTGCTATATATAGTCAACTTATAATATTAACAAATGTTGAAAATCTACGCCAATATATTATCTCAACAAGTTATAAACATCTATCTTAAAGAAACACATGGAATTTGCTTGATTTTTTTTTTTCTCGTGGGTGAATATGAAATAAAGCTTATTTCCTTCTTTGTTTTTTATTTTATATTTTTATTTTTTGGTTCCCATTTAAGAGAGATAGAAATGATAATAAGCAAAAGGGTTTTCGTTTCAAAAATCAACTATGACTAAAGCGTTTTTTGGCGACTGCAATCGATACCCAATGATTAATTAGGATGCTCGTTACAACAAATAATCATGTATGTGAATTTGTTGAGCCAAATAAAAAATTCCAACTCCCCATTTTGGTTTCATCCCAATAATTTCAAGTAATTCAAATTAATGTAACAATTAGTGAAGAGATTAGGATGCAAAATTGGTGCCTTGTTATCAAAATGTTTATTCTTGAAATCTTTTCATGAATAACCAATTGTGAAAAAGGGACATTCTATGAATAAAAATATTTTCCTCACTGCTCCCTCAAAATTCAGCAACCATTTATATTTATATATAAACCACCCAAAAAAAAATCTTAAACACTTGTAGATGTGCAACCCTTTACAGCCCTAAGTAAAACTTCTCCAGCTCTGTCAGACTCAACATTCAAGAAACAAGAAAAGATTTGTGAAAAAAAGGTCAGGGATTGCTAGGGTTTGTACACATAAATCTTATTTTTGAAGATTTATGGAGCTGTTTCCAGCACAACCTGACCTATCTTTACAAATCAGTCCACCAAACACCAAACCCTCCTCTGGAGGTTGGAGGAGTAGTACAGCTGATCATCATCATCAAGATGAAATGGATTTTGAATTCTGGAAAAGAGCTTTGGATTCAAGAAACTCCTCCAAGAATCATCATGATAATAATGGTACTAACTGTTTTGAGCTTTCTTTATCTAATCTTCCAAGGGTTCCTTCTTCTTCTGATCAGCAAAACTCCGGCCGTTATAACCTCATCCAGAATAGTAACAACTCTACTAATAATCTTGTCCACGCTTTTCATCACCGGTATCACCAACAACAACATCAAATTCATCAACAATGAAGGCCTCATAATAAGCCCCGAATTCGGCTTTTTACGACCTATAAGAGGGATTCCAGTGTACTTATACCCTCCAAATCCTTTCCCATTTGTTCAACAATCTTTAGATAATAGTAATAATACTACGGCTACTACTTTCCAGTGTCACCAAGGCAGCGGCAGCCTAATGCGGTCGAGATTTTTGTCGAGGTTTCCGGCTAAAAGGAGCATGAGAGCTCCTCGGATGCGGTGGACAACCACCCTTCATGCTCGCTTTGTTCATGCTGTTGAGCTATTGGGTGGCCATGAGAGTAAGCATCTCATATACAAAACTTCTATTTGCATTTAATTAATTAATTACCTCAATAATCCCGGCCTAGGGATTAGGCTTCCCTGTCTGATCTTTTCTTACATTAAAAAAAAAATTAGCTCAGTAATGATTTCATCATTTAAGCCTATTATTATTATTAATCTTAATGAGGGATTTTTTTTTTGTTGGGGGGGAATTAATTCAGGAGCAACACCCATAGAGTCAGTTCTTGAGCTTATGGATGTGAAAGATCTCACATTGGCACATGTTAAATCCCATTTACAGGTAAATAAATATATGGATTAGCAACTTCTTTAGCTAGCTCAATTAGTTTAATTTCTTTCTTGCAAGGGATTATTAATTTTGGGTTTTCATGTAATTGCAATTTCTACAATTTTGAAAATGTTTAATAGGGTGTTTAAGGAAAGCTGAAGTTGCATTAGTATTGTACTAACATATTTAGTACAAAATGGTCATATTTCACACATTTCAATTTCCAATGTTTTTAAAAAAAAAAAATTAGCCCTCTCTAAAATCCTTTTCTTAGCAGGACTTTTTTTTTCCTTCCCTCTACTAGATCTGATGCTCTTCTGCTACCTATTAAGTAGCTTTTTGCTTAGAAGAATGAACCATCCATTCATCCATCTAAAGAAAAAAGATCAATAATGAGTAATCAATATTCAATGACTCAGAGAGAGAAAATCAAGTGAGACAAAGCCCGAGACATAGAGAATTGAGAACAGTCATAGCTAGGCTAGTAGGAGTATAGTAGCCAAGCCAAGACAAGTTTTCCCACAGTGCATAATTACTACTATTATTACAGTATTTTTGAAAATTCTCTTTTTTTACATGAAGAAAAAGTACAAAATGCTATCATTTCTCAATGATATCTCTAACCCTTTGGGTTTGTAGAACCAAGGTGTGCTTAACTATGGTTATTTTGTAACAATAATGTTAATTCACATGCACATACATGTATGTGGTTTAATGTAGTACCATGTGCTAGAACTATGTAGTATGTACATGGGAGCTGGTGCACATACAAAATGTGAAAAATCTTTCTTAATTTTCCATATTCTGATATTTTAGGGAAAGTTAAATTTTTAAAAAAAAATGCATATTTAAGCAAATTTTTCCTAAATTTGAATATAAGAGACAGCATTTTTTTTTTTTTTTTGCCATTTTTATGTAGATGTATCGGACGGTGAAGACAACTGACAGGGCAGCGGCTTCTTCTGGTAAATTAATCTCCATGAATTTTTACTATTTAGATTAGTTTAAAATGTACGTGTTCCATACATGATGTATTTTTATTAGGTAAAATTAATTCTTTTTAATGGTATATATATGATTTGCTTTTATATTTTAGGACAATCGGATGTTTACGAGAATGAATTTCAAAAATTAATTCTGAGGATTTTTTGTTTGAAGTTCAAAATTCAAGAAAACTTGTTCTAGGAAGGCAAAATATAAAGCAAGATCATCAATCTTCTACACATCTTGGAGCAATGAGAGAAGGTAATTAAAAGACTATGGCTCTTTGAATTTTGTGCATTGATGTGTCTCATTAGATCAAATTTCTCATTATGACCCACTGTCTCAACACAGATCATGAATGTTTAAGATGCATGTTCTGAATGTAATATATTATTATGTCTAAACACATGAGTCAAATAGATCCGTATAAGACAAGAAATTCTCATACGGAATACAAAATCATGTACCTCTGAGACAGTTAACAACGGGGTGTAAGAGGGGTTCAAAGAATAAAGGAGAAGTTTGAAAAATTGCCCATGCTACTTTCACAGAATGAATCCTTCTGCATTTTGTTGTGTATGAGGATAGGGAAAAGAATGTCAAAAATTACATAAGGCTTCTGAAAAAAGGCTGATTCAAAGTTTTGTTTGGATTGAAAATTTTCATTTTTTTACTTAAAGCTACTGAGTGCAACAATCCTTTCTCCCAGCTCTCAACATTTGTCTTTGTTTGGTTCATTGTGTGCATGTGTGTGTTGTTTCTGAGGCAGTTCAAACATAAAAGAACATAATCCTACAAGAAGATATTAACATAAAGAAGAAGAGGAAATAAAGCTCACTTCTTTGTTCTCTCTGTCTACGCAATCAGTTTTAACACAGAAACTCCATCATGGAGTAATAATTAATAATCTCTTTACAATGGTTAAATAAAACATGAAAAGTAAGTGCAACAAGGGAAAACAAGCACCTTCAAATGCAGAGTCTTAACTAGAGATTTTGTAATGCAGAGTTCTAGTCAAGATCGTTAAATGCCATATAAAACGAGAACTCTTGCTTTTAATTAATAAGGCATTCAACATAGTACAGACTTTCTCAACCTTCAAGACCTAGAAAACTATGGAAATCAAATGACAAAATCAACCTAAAAATGGGCATATCTCTTTCCTTTGGATTTTGTGGGCTCAGATAAGGACATTTTAATATGGGACCCATAAATGAAGAACTTGGTGTCAAAGCTAAACTGAGTGATGGCCCATATGTGGAAATCTTGGTGCCAAAGCTAAGCTTTTACCACACTTTGAAACTTCCTTGAAGCCTGTTTCATTAAGCATAATATGCTGTATCACATGGGTGGTTTCAACTTTTTTTATTTTTTTCCTCCTATCATCAGAGAATATAAAGTGAAGAAGTATAAATAAGACAGTAGTAAAGATACCCTTCTTTTTCTCAGTTTGCTTTTTTCTCCTTCTGCATGGCTTCCACTGATAAGAAATATTCTCTCAATGCATTGTTTTTGTAGCAGGGAAGCTTGGCTGCATGGCAAAATGAGGGATTCTGTAGGGAACATGCCTTCTCATGAGGTACTAAATAAAGAACTCATCTTGAAGATCTTAACTATTGTAATTTCTATTGTTAATTAAATGCATGGGAATGTTGTATTGCATATATATATATGCACGCAGTATAAAGTGGAATACTGTGAATTAAAAAGAAAAGGGCTTACTTTTGTAAAGTTGTGCAGGTCATTTGCAATATCTAAGGGTTAAGAAATTTAATATAATATGCATGTAATCCAAAGGAAAGGAAACAGCATCCGAAAAAATGTATGTAATCCAAAGGAAAGGAAACAGCATCCAAAAAAATGTATTTTCTTTTAGTAGCTTTAGTCAAAGGATGGAATACAATTACTAAAGTGCATTGTCCTATCCTAGCCTTATCAACTTGCTATAAGATTAATACCTCGTACTTCATCATTCTCTTATATGCATCAAATGAATCAAATCTGATTCATTTTTTAAATTTATTGTGACTAAGAACACATGTTTGGTAAACGATGTATAAGTACTACATTTGTATATCGAAGTAGACTAGTTTAATATTTTTAGTTAGGCTGGCCTATTTTCAAATTTTGATTTTGAAAATATAATAAATTGTACAAAATAATTGCATCAGAAGGGTTATATAAAAATGTTCATGAGACATGCATCTTAAGAGGGTAACCGGCTTTTGTGGTGCCTTGTAACAGTATCACTCCTCCTGAATAAATATTCCTTTATTCCTTCAAGTCATTTGTTAACATTTGTCCTTTTGATTCCCACACACACAAAAACACACATCTCTCATGTTACCTATTTTTGCTAATTGGTTGTGCTTCTTTTGAGCATATTTAGAACAAGATGTATACATTTTGGCTCTTTTTTTTTTTTCAGAAGGATATGGAACCGAAGTGCTCAAGCTATGACAGAATATCAGAGGTGAGCTCATCAAGCATAATATCAGAGTCAATTAGCCCCAAGAAAAAACCCAATCTTGAGTTCACCTTGGGCAGGCCACACTGAAAATATATCTCTGCCTTTGGAATTTGGAAGTACTACTCATTTTGAAATCATTATATAACTTGTCTGAAGGGATCAGATGGTGAAGAGAATCCGGTGCCCACTTAGAAAATCGATGAGAAAAGAAAGTATGGAAAAGAAAAGGGAGAAAGTAAAGGGAAAAAAAAGAGAAAGCTAAAGAAAGACAAGGAGACAAGAAAGACAGAAAGCAACAAAAGGGAGAAGGGAGAGAGAATTCAAGAAATAGGTATCAAAAAGCATGTTCTAAATATTGCTATTTATTTGTGACATCCAAATCATCATTATTTTTAATATTCCTAAGTAAATATTCCTAGTTTCTAACTGGTTTTGTATTATTATGTAGTTTGATGAGGGGCAAAAAAGAGAAGAAAAAAATAGGGTAAAAGGGTCATTTTACTATGGAAAAAAAGTGATCCTTGGCAATTGTATGGAGCACTTTGTATTGAAGAAAAGAAGTACTATAATTTTGTACCAAATGAGTTGGATATTTAATCTAATTATATTCATTTCTAGGCATTATCACGTGCTTTTACGCTTTTCCAACGAAGGAAATGAAAGAAAAGATGACACGAACACGAACTGGTAAAAAGGAACTGAAAAAATGTAGGAGGGAAAGAAATAGGAAATAACAAAAGGAAAAAGACAAAGATGCAAAATATGGAAAACCAATATATCTGCATGCACTTTTTTTATAGATGCTCACTACGTGGGATTTTGGTTTGTACATGGGCTTTTTTTTGGTTATGTAAAATTCGAATCCATTGCTTTAGTAGCTCATTGACCATTTTTTTTTAGTTTGATGGGACAGAAAATATTCATCTGAATAAATATATGCATAAGCTGATAGGAGTATTTCTTTTTCCTCTTGGTCATTGGTCAATGATTTAGTCCTAAGGAAAATAGGAATATAATGTTCTTATAAGTCTATTTATACTTAAAGAGATTCATGAATGGATAAGGATACTTAGGAATCATTTAAATGGGATTAGCTCCTTAAAAAATAGCTAATATACACATCTAATTTTAATAATATTAATTAGATAAACACCATTCATTCCATTCATAAAATTCATGGATTCCTCTTATCCTACATTTCACAATAGGCATCTGAATAATTAAATTTTAAAAATTACTGCACTATATTAAGATGTTTTTATTCATGAACTATTTTTATATTTAAGAAAATATTTCAGTATTTTGTGTTAAAACTAAAAAATTATAAAATTATATTAATTTTTTTTTTAATAGACATTGAAATAATTAAATTGTACAACTTAATTATTTGAATGTAAAAACTTTAATTATTTGAATGCAAATAAAAATTTAATATAATTTTGTAACTTTTTAACATTATATTGTATAATCTAACTACTTTATCTTAATGATAAAAAAATTAGTAAATAACTATATTATGCATTCAAATAATTATAGTGTATAATTTAAAATTTTATCCTAATTATAAAAAATTAAAAAAGTGCATTAAATTTATTTTGCATTCAAATAATTAAGTTATATCTTATTTATACATAATAAAATTACAGACTATGTAACTAAAAATTGAATAAAATTTGAAAAAAAAATAGATAAATTTGACATCCCATAAATTTCTCTTTCTAAATTGAAGTTGGAAAGGGCTTTCTTCAAGTTTTTTTTTGAGAAATGGCTTTCCAAAATATAGTGGGAATGAGCTTTCCTTATGGACTGGTTTTTCTAACTTAAATTTCCTATACCAAATATGAAATGAAAAGAATAAAATTGGAAAGTCCTTTCCATTCCAACCCATTCCGTGTTGAATGTAAAAAATTAAATTAATAGACTATAATTAATTATTAATTTGATTAGACATAATCTCTCATCTTTTTGCACTATACAAATATTGTGACTAAACATAATGACAAAACATTTTTGAATGAAGTTGTTTTTCAGTATTTTGATGTACTCTTCACGAATTAGTCTTTCAACCATAAGTATTAATTAATTAAATATTGGCCTAACTCTACTTTGCATTGTTTAAGTTGTACCCGATTCATACTTTATATCTTATACTTATTTTTTTGGACATATTGCACCCTGAACTTTCAGATTTATACCATTTCATTCTAATTTCTACCGTCATTATCGAAATTAACGAATATTAATTAAGTGCATACTACGCACTTGTTTAAGAGCATATTGCACCAATCAAAGTAGTCATGACTAACTCTACTTTGCACCCCCTAATTTATGATTAATTCTCACTTTTCAGCCTTATTTCTAAATTTTGGATATGTTGCACCTCTAATTCTTAGATTGGTTCTACTTTGGTCCAATTTTTAATAGTGTTACAAATTTGACGAATGTTCTATTTTAGGTACGTGGTATGTACGGATGGAACATCCATTAATTTTTACCGATATTAGAAATTAGACTAAAATAGATAAATTTGAAAGTTCAATTTGTAATATGTCCAAAATATAAATATAAAGTGCAAAATGAGAATTGTTCAAGTTGATAAGGCTAGTGAGAGTGACAATCAAGTACAAGATAGTGGGTGCAAAGTAGAATAATAGGAAAAGCTATATAAAGAAAAGGTGAACAAAAAATAGCAAAATGTGGACCAGCCAAATTCATGAATATAGTTTGGACAACGATTCTGAACCAATATGTTCAACCAAGTCCAGGTGATCGGTGTTGAATAATTTTATTTAAGTTGTTTGAATATTGCTTTGTGATGAGACTTAAATCAGATACGACTTATTGAACCAAGAACTGAACACTGCATGCATACTAACTGTTTGATAGTAATCCAAATTTAGCACTATAAATTCAGTTGGAAAATACTTCCACAGTTTAGATTGCCGACATAAAATAAAATAAAAAAGTTATTGAAAACATAATAATGACTTGGACATCGATATTTGCTCCATTCAATAATTGTTTGGGAAATCCGATTAACTTGTGTGAGAATGCATATGGTGCTTCCAAAATCTTTCAAATAAATGAAGTAATAAAAGCATAAGAAACGTCTAGCCATTCACCTAATCAAGTTGTAATGTGAAACATCCCCCGGGGGAAGGGCGTAATACACGTAAATTTCTTGGTCTCTTTACATGTATGCGACTTTGAGCAGTATTATTCGAAATATTATTCAGAATAATTACTTATAATAATTTTTTAAGATGTCATATATATATATATATATATATTGTCTCTTATATTATCTAGATGTGCAGCGGATCCAAACAGAGCCAATTTTCTCCAGCAATAAGTGTGACTAGATAGATTCTGTTGCAATGCCGGACAGATTTGGCACAGTAAGTTTAAGTCGATGTTATATTCTCTTTTTCCAGTGGAAAATTCGTACGTAAATGGACTAAGAATCCAAATATTTACATCTTTAAAGACATAAATTCCACAAAGGTACAAATGTATCAACAATATAAGACAATTATTGTGATACCTCATTTTATAAGTATGGTCTGTCTAATAATTTCTATCATATTTTTGTACATACAAATTTATCTAGGTATTATGGTTAAACAAGAAAAAATTTACCCAAATTTTTTTTTTTTAAAAATAAGCCTGACCCTCTGTCATTTTATAAGAGACAGATCTAAAATTAAATCAGTTATTTCATTACAAAAAAAAAAAAAAGAAAAAGTCATGAAAATATATATAAAAAATTATATATAAGTGCCCTCATAGTAATGAAATTGTGGTTTTAAATCTCGATTCCAATCTTTTTGAAGTTGAAGTGCCCAAAAATTAAAAAACAAACGAGAAAAAAACAAGGGTGTTATTATCTGCGTGAACGTGCAAGAAAGCAAGATAGCTGGTCAGCTATTTTTGGGAGAAATTAACGGATGAAAATTAAATGGAAGAATGTATGGAAAATCCTTCACACACCTAACAATCAAATGCTGAAAAAAGAAGACTTGCAAAGCATTTAATGAGATGCATATAGGAATAGTAGATGATTCTTTAGAAGTTAACGATACGTCCTATTGAAATTTGAGGTGTGTGAGTTCTCAATTCTATCCAACAACTAGTTTTATTGGCGGACAAATTTTTTCTTGGACCTGTTTTTCGTCGTGTAAGTCATAACTCTCTAACATGTGAAAAGGCCTGTCTCTTCTACAACAACCAGATGAGTCGATGACTTTTTCAGAATTAAAAAGTTCATACATTATAACATGAATCGAGTTTAACAATTTTTCCGCCTGGGGCATGTGAAAGTACATTGAAAAGTCTGTGGCACAATTTTAGGCCAAAGAATGTCGATGAATGAGTGAGGTCTAAGGTAGAAAAAAAAACATGGCCCAGTAGTTCAAGCTATTTGAGTAAAATTGATAGGTCGGGTACCATTCTGATAGCTTCAGTCTCTTTCTTGATGTTAGACTACACCAAATAGCTATAGGACCAGAGCTCTAATCACCCATTTTCATCATTAATAGACCTTCACAATTAACATCAATGTGAAACTTTGTACTAGATCATGGACTAACCAATTAGAGGAATATTATTGGCATATGTTCACTCCATAATTCTTTTCAAATCCATGGCCTGAGAAGTCTCCTTTCAAAATTTAATCCAAAGCTTTTGACCTTAAGAGGGTTACGCATTTGCACATATTACTCAAAGTATTAAATGTAGACGTGGTAAATAACAGAGAAATTTTAAGTCGATCAGGAGCAACTACTGAACATATTTAGTAGGAATGTTTCTCAATTAATGGGAGTTTTACATTTTGGAGTGGATGGAATTTTTAAAAAACAACAGGATGATCCTACTAAATATGTTCAGTAGTTGCTCCTGATCGACTTAAAATTTCTCTGTTATTTATCTGTCCAAAATAAACATTTTCGTAAATACCATCATTCCTCCCTCAATTTTGATCTTTGATCCTATTCCACCTCAATATTTTTAAATATTCTATTAACTTTCTATAACTATAACATTTGGTTTTAAAAGGTTTTCAAACTAACTTTCATTAGTTTTAGAGTAATGGACGTCAATCACATGCATCTCTTATGACTTGAACAGGGCCGCGATTGGAATTTATTTTAGACAAATTACTCTATTTGTCCCTTAATTTTGAGTCCGATCCTATTTTGTCCCTCGTCAATTTTTAAAAGAATCTAATACATCTACAAAATTATATATAAATTTGGATTTAAAAGGTCTTCATGCAAGAAAAATATGTTTTGCTCATCAATTTGTAAGACATTGGCCTACACATTCTTGGAGAATTAAAGAGATATGTTAAGGTCTAAAGTTGAATATAATATACTTCAATAAAGTAATATCTTTGATCATTACGATAAAAATATTTTGATTTCAAATTTTGGATATACAATAATTTTTTCAGACGCACTTAAGTTCCTAGAAACTTTTATTTTTAGTTTAGAAACTTAATTTGAAAAGGTTCCAAAGTTCTAAAAAAAAATGTAACTCAATAGATGAGTTAAAATAAGTACGACAAAATATTTTAAATTTATGATTTGGCTCCTAAAATTTTATTAGTTTCATATTTAAGTTGACACAAATCTGTCAAAGAACACACCATTTTCAAAATAAAAAATATATGTGTAACAAAATTTTGTGAACTATGGATTAGACTTATAAATTTAGTGAAAATAAATTATATATACTATTCATGTCTTTAAATATGTACAATATTGTGGATTCTTGTCTCATTTTCGACATATTTTACTTTGTTGACAAATCATGCCATTTTCGATATATTAATATATAATAATACTAATAAAAATTAGTTAGCTTTTGAAAAATTTTAGATAAAACTTAAAGATTTCTTTAATAAAAGGAGAAAGTAATACTTCCGCAATATGATATTTGATTTTCATTTTTGCTCATTTTTTCCAAAATTATATATTAATAAAAAGAACTAATCCCACTTTGCACGCCTCAACTTATATCCAATACTCATTTTGCATTCTTAATATTTAGTATTGAATAGTTTGCACCCCAACTCTTAGAATATCATCCACTGTGCATACCTGACGTTTAATCGCCTCTTATACAAAGTCGCATACATGTAAAGCTGTATCCATGCACAATGATGATACATAAATTGTCACACCTATAATGTATTGACACATGATTAGTTTAATTTACCTCTTTAAGGGAAAATATATAAGATAGACTAAGCTGTCATAGAATCAATTCGGCACTCATGCCGAACGAACGATTAGTAAGGTCAAATCATGTAGGCTTGATCCCCCACGGATGGCTGATCGGTCGAGGACGATTCAAGGGTTTGATCCCAAAGTCAAATGCCTATAAATAGGGGCCTACTCCTCAATTGTTCTTGTTTAACTCCCAAAGATTGAGAGTTAGGGTGCAAAGTGAGAATTAGGTAAAAGGCAATTGAGAACCCGGGGTTTGTAATTTTATGATCCGTATTTGTGTCTAAAAAATGTGGGTATTCTCAATTCACCCAGCTAATAAAGGAAAATCGGATAGCCCCATTTCTAGGTCAAAACTGGGTGGGACAGGTAGGTCTTCATATGAACGGGTGTTTTTTTTCATACTTAGACTTAATAGGATCGTTTGAAATATCAAAGATTAAATAGAATTCAATGGTAAAAATTGAAAAATGAATAGCAGTATTTATATTTAGATGGTATTGTACAAAACATGTGAATTAATAGGACAAATATATAATTGGTTGGATGAAGTTCTATTCCAAGAGTTCTCATAGATCCCTCCTATGTTACTTGTGCAATAGAGATCATGAGTATTCCAATGAAGATTATCTAGGATAGACTTGTTCTTGGTTGGAATGCTTTGGGCTTGTCCTAACCCTTTTTTTTCCCACCCTTCCTCTCAATTTCTATATTAAAAAAAAAAATGAATCACCCAAATAATTCTCCAACTATTTCATTAAAATTAAAATAGATTCTCAATTTAAATTTTAGTCTAATTAGTCTTTCAATTCAATATAATTGTATTCAATTTGTTCCTTAAATGGTGACGTAGCCTAAAGAATAAGGTTTTTAAATTTTGACTGATGTTGACTAGGATAGACCTAATGTTTTTAAGTATAAAATAGATTTGGACAAGAAGAATCACCTAAATAGTTTTCTAACATCTTCATTAAAACAGAATTGGTCCCTCAATTAAAGATTTAGTCAATTTAGTCCTTCTTTTACTGTCTTCTTCGTCCAGCCACCTTCCTATCCCACTATCCTTTGTGCCCCGTCAAACGTGTTAGCCCCCAACATTCCTTCCACCTAAGAATGTTCTTTTTTTCTCCATCTCAAACCCCTCCCCACTCCTTTACAATTGTTCTATCCGCCTCTCTTCACCACCAGTCCACATTGCCCACCCTTTTCCTTCCCTATCTCTCCACCTGTCCCTCTCTTTTATCTCAACCTCCTAGATGCTTCCCACCCTTCCTTATTTCCTTCTATCTCTCCCACTACTTCGCACTTTCTCTCTACCCTCCGCTTCTCCCACAACTTCCCTTCTTGTCTCTCCCTTTGGTCTTTACTTCTCTCCCACTTCCCCATAGTACAACCTCTGCTACTTCCTCATCCTCTCCCCCATCAATCCCCACTTTTCCACCACTAGAAATTAACAATCTAATTTCTCCCTTTCTCCCTATCTTTTCTCTTTCTTTCTCATCAACCTCCACTCATTCTCTCTTCTTTCTCCGTCCCACTCTATCTTCTCCCTCTTCCCCACCATATTGACCACCATCCCACAATCTCCATTCTACACGCTTGGATTTGACTTTGATTTGGGTGATTGAATCTTTTTATTTTTTTTATTGTCTTTGATTTGGGATAATTTGTCTTTGGTTCATGTAATTTGTTTTATATTTTGTGAGATTAGTGATAGATTAAAGTACATGGTATTTGGTTTAGGGACTCAATATTGGCTAAATTTTTAGTTGATGATTAATTTGGTTTAATGGTGGAGGGCTATTTAAATATTTTGTCCAAAATGATTTCACACTTAAAGTATTAGATTTAGGTTATTTGACACTTCTATCTCCAGTTAACATCGATCAAAATTTAAAAATTTATATTTTGAGTAGCGCCGCCATTCAGTTACCAAATTTAACATAATTATTTAATTGAGGGATTAATTAAGTTAAAATTTAAGTTGATAGACTATTACGATATTGCTGGAACATTTTAAAGGACTATTTAGGTAGCTTTCCAACACAAAAGGACAAGAAAAAGAAATTAACACCACATAAAGCTCAAAATAAAGGAACTTATTACACTCCAAATGTTGATTCTAAAAAACCATGTTCACAACTGAAGTACCCTAAAGTGGGAATTACTTAAAAAGCTCAATATAGTAAAATAAAATTCATGGGTCTCTTAACTCCAAAAGAAATGTAAATAGCTTCCTAATTCAAACTGTCTGTGTATTAACTTGATAAAATTGATTTTGAAAATTTTTATGATAAAGAAGAGGTTATGATAAAAGTGCCATATAAAAATTATTTTGGAAATTTTTATATATGGTCATGATAAAGATTTAAGGTCCGTGTATATTATCAAAAGGCATTTGGATGGGTGCATTTGACTTATAACATAGATTCTTATAAATTTTCGAATTCTATATATATATATATATATGATTACATAAATACATAATAGTAGGATTGAATTCAAGAATGTACCAATACCCATATATAGTGGGATACCACTAGCATATAGCTAGATCAAACTCACATATATTGAGACTAAACTACCTACACTACTCCTAATCTACTACTACAATAATACTCTAGTTGTTGCTTACCTTGAGTGCTTCTTTCTTTTTCCGTTGAGGATCTTTTCCAGTTTATAATAATAATTACTTTGACCGTAGGTGTCAAGATTTGATCCATGGACATCCAACCCCAGCAGGAATTTAAATCACTCTTGGTGGCCAACAATCTAATTGGCTATTGGTTATTTAGCTCACACTTATTTGTTAGTGAATTTCAAATTGTCAATTTAATTTTTTAACTTATTTAGATAAATTTAATTTAGAAAGAATTTAAAATTTGAATTTAAAATATAAATCCACCATGTTCCTCAATGCATCCAAATGCAGCATAAGATAAAAATTTAGCACCTTAAATCTATCACAAAAACACGGTCAAAAGCTCCATCTGTGCCATGTCTATATATTAACTTCACATAAAAATGATTTATAGGTAATATGATCTTTCCCTCAATGATCTCTTGTCTTAAAAGTGTTTGTATAAGTTTCTTTAGGTTATACTACAAAAAAATTGGAGAGAACTTAAATATCAATTTTTGAAATTGATGGCGAAGTCACAAATTGATCTGCCTAATGATATATAAAGATTCTGTAGGACTTTCGATAGCTAACCAATCATTTTGATTAGGGAAGAAAGATCATATTACCTATAATAGAGATGTCCTCACGAGTGGCTGAATTTTGACCAAGTATCATATGCATTATCCATAATATATACTTCTAGATGTGGATCCTTTCAGATTAATTAATGTTTACTATCAGTGGTATTGGGATCATTGTACCAAGTAATTAAAAGGTTCCAATTACATTAAAGTGACTGTTCAAACTAGCTTGTGTAATGTAGAAAGCTTTATTTACTGGATTCTGAAAGAGATTGTGCATGTCTCTTTTGGATTAAGCAAAATTCAAGCATGTCCACTTAGAAAAAATCGCTTTTCTTTGGATGGTTCAAAAGGTCAAACATTTATTAATAGAGGAGTTATACAATTATTAATCTCTAAAACATTTAATCATTAATGTCAAAAATAATTTTGTTGTCAACAATTAATTATGGAAAGTAGGTTACGTTTCTTTTAAGACCATGTTCTCCCCCAATTGACATAGACTTCTTGTTTTTTCTAATATTCCATCTGTTTTAAAATAACTGTCAATTTAGATAATTTGTCTTGTTTTAAATTATTTGGCAATCTAGACAATTAATGAAGTATTAAATGTTGTTTTCCACTTTTTACCTTTAGTTCCGCATTAATGGAAGAATAATTATCTATAGTTTCTTATACACATCTAGATGTGTATAAGAGACAGGTATTATCGTATCCTATCAGGTTGAATCTGTAATATTTTTCTAGATCCGTGTGCGCCATTAAAATGCGGTACTTATTTTAAAAAGAAGGGAATATTATTCTTTCAACAAGTCACGTATCTCTTATTAAGAAAATAAAAACAATGTTATATTCATTTTTTTTTATGGCCTTCCCTATGACCTAATTCATGGGTTCAAGTCACTAAGAGGGTAAATAAAAATCTGTTGTAGATCCTCTTTAAATTTTGTATACTCATTTAGCCTTTTTCGAATTCGAAAATATATAAGAATCTATGTTAGGGTTTGGGAAGGTTTTATAAAGGGTTGGGATACTCATCCAATAACTAAATTTTTTTGTGGAACAGTGGAAACTATATTGATTAAGAATCTACTGCCCTTGGCATATACACATTTGAGGAGTTATTATTTAATTGGCTTAATTATAGTTTGCCCCCTGTAAATAGGGAACATTTACAGAATTGCATCCTATATTTATTTTATCTACAAATTACCTCCAAAGTTTAATGAAGTTAAATTTTCATCTAAAAAGAGTAGTAAAATTCATAGTTGCCCTTAATATTTTTAGTTACACTTTATGAATTTCTTTCCTAAATTTGAAAATAATAATAAACTAAATTTATTATTCTAAGTTTTTTTTTCTTTTTTTTTTCTAGGTAGCAAGAGCGAATGAGTTAGTTGATCAACTTAAATTTATTTAAAATATATATTGATTATACTTCAAAGCAGTATATTTACTCAAATAAAATGATTTTTTAAATACAAAGTGATGAATTAATTATTGATAATAGAGCAAAAATAATTAACTAAAAGAATGAGTATTAAATATATAAAATACTAGATATTCTAGATATAAAAATAATATTGGTGGAGCAATTATGTGATGGCATGCTAAAAATAGATGCGAAGAAGAAAATATAAAATGATAAACTAATTCGTAGAATTAATATTGAAGGTTAAAAAAAGATTCTCAATAATGTTGGATGAGAAAATATCGTTAATTTTGAATGACAAATTGCTTATATGATGACATTTTAATACTCCCTTTAGTTGAAAATTTTAACTTCATTTAACTTTGGGGAGCAATTTGTAGATAAAATAAATATAGGAGATAAATTATAACTGTTTGCTATTTACAAGGACAAATTATAATTAAGCCTATTTAATTTTGACACAAATTTGGGAGGCAAATTCTAATTTTCTTAAGAACATATATAAATATTTATTTTTCTCCAAGTATAAAAAGAGGAAAGCTTAAAGCATTAGGGCTACATGCATGTGCACTCTTTCTCTTTTTTCGTAATTATAAGAAATCATTGTGGTTTGGTTAATAATCAATTTACAACCATAGTTAATATATACCTACATTCCTTATAATTTGAATTAAAGTAAAATGGTTAAATATCCTATTAAGTGAATGTTAGAAGGTTAAAAATTTAATATAAATTGTTATTTTACTAATTTATACCAAATCTCTAATCAAAATTAATTATTTAATTGAATATAAAACGTAACCCATTTCTTTTCGGTGGATGGGCTGCTCAGTTGTGGAGATGTTCTAGGTTTAGGGGTATCTTTTATTTTTGCACACATTCATGCTTTTTTTTTTTTTTTTTTTTTTTTTTTACTTTTCATCCATTTTAATAAAAATAAAATTAAATAAAATAAAATGCAAATCACAAGGGGCGAATTGTAGGTATACAAACTATAGTAGATAACTTGAAAATTAGTCAAACCATAAGGGGATTCCTTGTACTTTACTCTTTTTTGGGTGGGGTTAAAGTTAGGGCCAACAATTTTTATATGATATGATGTCACGACACAAACATGATACGAAATTAACAGATTATGACATGATTCATATTTTATAGGGTCATTAATAACCCATTTATGATACAAAAGTTTGGTTGGGTTGGGTCAAGTTTGTGAATTAATACGATTATCGTTAACTTATTGAAGCCTCTGTATAAGAGATCTAGATGTATGTCGATTATAATTTAATATAGAGCATACTTTAAGATCGTAATAATTTTAATATAAGATTATTAAATTAGACAACGAAATACAGTTTCGGTAGTAGGGCGCTTCTCCTATAACCTAAGGTTATAGGTTCGAGTCACTAGGGGTAGTGGAAGGGATGGTTTTGAAAAAAAAAAAAAAGATTTAAATACTATCTAAAAAAGTTAGGTAATTTTAATAATATGCTCCAAATTGCTATAAGAACAAAGTTATTATTAATAATTATTTAAGTTATAAAAGAAGAAATTTTGAAATTTTAATTCAAATAATTGGTAAGTTATTTAACTTATCAAATATATTGCTACATCTCTAGTAAGAATAAACATGTTAAACGAGTTATACACGGAAACGACACGAAAATAAATGAGCTAGATATGAATATGACATGAAAAATTACAAATTCAACCTGATAGGATACGATAATACGACGTGATAATGACACGACCGGAACTATTATCACCACTAATGAAAATGGTATGTGATATAACAATAAGGTGGTACCATAGCTCACACCAAGTCAAATATTTGGTGCGGAATTGGGGAATAAGTGGTGATGATAATTATCAGTCACTTCTGAAGTTATTTTGACACATATCCAGTTAATTTTCCAAGTAATAAATGCACAAATCTGTCAAGCGAATTAATTGAACAAGTATATTGGAGTAGGGAAGGAGCTATCTTAGGTATACAGGCTAAACTGCATGATCTAAGCCTCATCTTTGACTTACATTACACAGCTCTAAACTCTGGTAGTAGAAGGCTTCTGAGGCAGACAAATTAGCATTAAAACACCAGTCAAACCACTACAAATATGACAATATGGTAGAATATAGTCGGAGCTTTTAAAGCTCTGGATGTAGATACACATCTTGAAAGGAAGCAGATCAAGAAGGTGACATTGTTTTGTCATTGGTATGGCTTTTCTTAAGAAATATTCTCATTTAATGGGCAGATTTAGTGGGGTAAAGTTGGGAACACGGCTGCCCAGCTGGCCCAGAATAAATTTAAAAATCTTAGTATTTCTCATTACTAAATTAAGAATTTTTAATTATATCTTTTTCGAGGCCATGAAATTTGATATAAAGTAGTATAAGTTTATCCTCCAAAATATGCTTTTATACAAAATTACCCCCTATTTTTCCGTATTTTCAACGTCTATTATACATTCCATAGAGTGAATAACAAAACTTACTCCTTGCCTTCTTTTCTTTTATTAAGAATTTCACTCAAATATTTGATCAAATATCCAAGTTAATATTGGTCTCCAATTTAATTTTATATAAGTTAATATTCTTTTACTTTCCACTTTATGTCACTAGAAAATAAATGAAATAAATTTGTTAATTTCACGGGTACGCTGCCCACCTTTTTTATTCAATAACCTATAGCCATTTTCGATGTTTTTGATCCTTTTCATCTAATCATGTTAATTAGAAGCCCATCAAAATAATGTAAGTTTCTTTTCATCTCATGTCACAGTTAAACTATAACAATCTTGAATTTAAATTTTTTACATGGTCATTGGCAATTCTACAGAATCAATGATATAGAATCATTGGAAGTTAATAGGCAAACTAAATCATTAAACTTTTTTGGCCAATCTTGTCTATGTTTTATGTCTATGGTCATCAACTAACCCAATAATTATCGCCCACTGTTAAATCAAAGATATTTCTTTTCTTTTTTTATATCGAACTTTAACCTTTTGTTATCACTAGGTAATTAATGACAACTTGTAATGTGATTTTTTTAGTCCACACCTATTGTCAATACTTTGTTTCATTCTTTGCATGGTCACTACATGTACTCTAGTACAAGAAATACTACTTATTAACTAAACGCACATGACAAATATCAGAATGTGATATAGAGTTTGAGATAAAAATTAGATCAAAAATCCGTGACAAACTCGATAATTAGAAATTAAATGCTCCAATCATTTAGTTACCTAAATCATGCAAATCCAACACTTAACATTGTGGCTTTCTTTATTAATAGACTTGTGTATATACAGCAGCTTATCTATAAAGACTATTAATAACCATAGCCACAAAAAAAAATGATTGATTAAAACAATAAAACAATAAGTAGTAGGATCAAATTATTAAACAAATTAAAATTTGATTCTTATTGTACTCAATCTTACATTTAACAGGTGATTAAGTGTCAGTCTTTGACACATCCATTGGTATTATTGTCCAAATCCTAGAAAATAAGAGACAACTTACTTTCTCTTAAATTTTTTTTCTACCGAAAAAAAAGAAAAAAAAAATAGCCAACCAAGAGAGAGATATATAGAAAAAAAAAAAAAAGAAAAAGAAAAGAAAAAAAGGGAAATTAAAGAGAGAAAAAGAGGAGGCCGTACTGTGTTGTTGCAGCTGACAGCAGAGAGAGTTCAGTAGTAGGTTGAGGTTAAGAATGTCAAATTATTTAATAATCATTACGCTATCATTCATTCTCGGTCCACGGAGTTAGACACGTGTCATTATCAAATATTCCTTTGATTTGACGTCTAACAGGTTTGTAGCCGTCAGATTTTTGCGGGTCTGTTTGGGGACAGTGATGACTGTGACCCTACTCTAACGCCTTGTTTTCACCCTAAGCTGAAAACTCTTTTAAGAATTTTTGGCAGTCCTAATTGCGCAGCTCGAGACACTTCTGCAAGAAAAATGAATCCGTTTAGATGGTAAATAACCGTTTGTTATTTAGTAAATATTATTTGAGTTTTGATTTGAATGATTTTTAAAAATATATTGACTTATGAAATTGTTATGGAACATTGATTTTTATTTTAAAATTAAGTTTGATTTTAAAATAGAATCACATATTCTTTAACATGTTAAGAGCTAATCTCAAGTCTTTTACCTATTCATACATAACTTGAGTACTTGATTTTTCTGGTTTCAATTTGTAAATATATTTTGTTCTGATTCTTAGTTTTTTAACTTTCAAATTCTCCTGATTTCATCTTTCGGATCTCCTGATTTCAGGTTTCGAGTTTTTCTTAGTTTTTGACCTTCGAGTTTATTTGGTTTTGAATATTCAGGTTCTCTCTCTTGGTTTTGAACTTTCGGGTTCTCCTTGGTTTTGAACCTTCGACTTCTCTTAGTTTTGAACCTGATAAATTATTTGGGTTTTCAACCTTCAAGTTCTCTCAATTTTTAACCTTCAGATTCTCTCGAGTTTCAACCATCAGGTTCTCTTAATTTCAGTTTTCAGATTTTCGGTCAATTTTGATTTCGTTTTGATTTTGGTTCTTGGTTTTTTTGTCTACACAGTTTCGATTTTCTACTCTCAAGTTTTGTTTCAAATTCAATTATGGTTTTCCATAACCATATTGAGTTTGAAGGGGGTCAAAGATATAGAATTATTATATTATAGAGGAGTAATTGGGATAATTTCATCAATCAAATATTTACATACCATAATATCTGTCTCTTATACACATCTAGATGTGTATAAGAGACAGACACCGGAAGGTGTGAAGTGAGAGTGACCCAGAAGGCATTGGTAAAGCGGGGCCACCCCACTTATCACCAATTAGTATTAAAATTGAAGTTCAGGTTCTTTAACATGACCCTGTTACACGTGAGTTAGAGACGTAAGAGAGCTCATTGAAAGAGGCTGAATAAAACCTAAGACACGTGTGGATGGATGAAAAAATACTTGAGAGCTAGTTCTGATACCATGTTAAAGAATATGGGTTTCCATCTTATAACCAATTAGTTTTAAGATGGAAGTTTATGTTTTTTAACGGAAATAATAAAATAATTGTTTTGATACAAAATAATATTTCAAAATATTCTTTTAGATTGCAAATAATGAATACTTATTATTTGTTTTTCTGTTTTTTAACCCAAAATAATTATAAACTATAGTAAATAGACATTATGGTCATATTATTTAGTTTTCCAAAAATTGACGAGTTCGGAGGGCTGAACGACTAAATCACACTCCAAACGATACTTACCGAGCAGGAAAAAGACTATTTTGGTCCTTCATTTTTAAGACATGAACCACTATTTCTGTCTCTTATATTTCACCACTTATACCACTTTGGTAAATCTTATAAATTTTTACCAATATCAAGACATAGACGAGAAATTGGAGATTGTTAACGCCAAAAGCCACATGACAAGCATGTGGCCTTAAAAACAAAGGAAGAAATGGCTGCTGTTGTTTGAACGAAATGAAGTTAAAGGTAAAAACCCTCAATATTCTTCATCTCTAACTCAAAATCTGTCTTATTAGGATTTTCTCCAACCCTATAATTTCTCTTCTTCAAAAAGGTTTAATGGTAAAAATAACGAATTACTTTTGCAAGACAAGGGCAAAACTTACAACCTCTTGGACCACAGAGAATCTAAGTAGAAGGTTCTATAGCTTGTATAGTAGAGTGAACAACACATTACCAACACATTACCAACACACAATCTTGCTTGTATAGTTGAAATTAAACTGTGTAGGTTCAACTTATTCTTCTTTCCAGAAGAATTCCACTACTAGTGCACAAATTGAACTAACTAGAAAAACCTTGCAAGTAAATAAATTCACGCATAACATTAGTAATGTATGATAATTATTCTAATTAATTGCACAAATTTTAACCATTTCCCAAAATTAACAGTAAAATGACACGAAACCCTATGCCCAAACCCAAATTCCATCTAAGATTTATGGGAAATCTCAAATGCAATTGAACTAACCAATATAGGCATGATCGAATATGAGGCAAACAAAAAAATCAAAAATTTTGAATACTACATCATCTGAAATGGTAGATTTGCAATGAAGAATTAAAGGGCAAAATGGGGCTAAAGAGAAAGGAATAATGGGAGAACAAGTACCTTTGTAATTTGCCTTCAAACTTCACCAGTACTATAATTTATAGCCTTTAATCGAGTGAATTTTCGATTTTAAAGAGCTTGAATCGAATAGATTTCTTGACTGCCGTTTAAAGGAATATTTGATGTTCAATTCGTGAAGTTGAAATTCAGAGAAGCACTAAGTTGTGTGAAAAGTAGAAGTCTATAAGCTTTAATACGGAGAATTTGTCAGACTTTCAGATGATACATTTTAGAAGTTTAGCATAAGATCAAAGGTTCGAACTTCTTAATTTTAAATTAATGGCAGTAACAACTCCTTTACCTTGTCTTTTGTTCATTGGTTTTAATAGCATTATTACTTCATCAATCCAAATCCAAAAATAATTGTGGAATTTATACAATATAAATACTTCATTGAACTCACAATAGAAAATAGTACAAATAATGGGTAAGACAACAAGAATAGTGTGTGATGATGCCAAAATAATACACCTAATGACAAAATTATACGTGGCTCCGGGCCTGGGTCTATTAAGGGTATTTTAATAATTTTACTCTCTTAATTTATATAAATTCAAATGAGTCAAGTACTATATATTTGATCCAGAGATCGATTCAGCTCATTGATTTCAGGTATAACTATCAAAATTGCAGGTCAGATTCAAAGAATTACTTTCCTAATTATTCAAGTTCCTTCTTATTGAATTTTACTCTTGAGTCTAAGTATTGACTTGAGCGTCGAAAACAACCTTCAGAGACATTTGCTCTGTCTTTGTTTTTATTTTCAAACATCTGGCGTAGGTACTACGCGTAGTGCTAAACATTACTTTAGATGATGTTGCACTTGAGTTAACTCTAGTTCAAATTTTTGTATCAATATTTGGAGCCGTATGTGAGAAATTAGCTAAAAGTCATCATATGTCATGACACCTATGTCGTGTAACACTCACTAGAGAAACACCGACAAAGACAGAGAAGTAGTTTCTCATCGTTGCTTATACCCTCTTGGGTCGTACCTCGCTCACACCTTCCGGGATAGATGTTGTTATTTACGTCCTCCGGGGGCACCAAAGAATCTCTAAAATGAGTGCTCAAAATTTAACACATTGAAATCTTTTATCTGAGACAACTGTTTATTATATACATCATCCGAGAGATCCCTCACCTAGGACAACCCACCTAAGTCGTCAACTCTTTGCTCCTAAACACATCTAAAGCTATGCGTTCAAAATATTAATAATAATACTCGAAAAATTGCCTAAGTGAATAAGACCTCACCTGCGTTCTACATCGGCATACCTAGACTCTTGTGCCCTATACTTGTGCACTTATTCCCAAACCTGCGCACATCGACTGTACATTGCAATTGTGCTTCTATTATCTTGTGCCTTACTCACACCTTACGGGATTGTGCCCTGGTAATGCCCTTCGAGGTCACACTGGAATTGTCCCCTACTCACGCCCTCCGAGGTTGAACTCTGCTGACACCTTCTGAGGTCACTCTTACCAATGCCTTCTGGGTCATTCTCACTTCACACCTTCCGGTGTAGAACCCTTGCTCACGCCCTTCGAATCTAAGCCCGGTAGATAATTTCTGGAGTCATGCCTTACTCACACCTTTCGAGGTCACTTCTTGTTTACGCCCTCTGGGATACAATACTTGCTCATGTCCTCACGGTTTAAGTCTAGCCGACACCTTCCGGAGTCACGCCTTACTTGCGCATTCTAAGGTTGTATTTCTCCTTACTTATACTCTCTGGGGTATAACATTTGCTCACAACCTTCGAGGTTGAGCCCAGCCAATACCTTCCGAGGTCACGCCTTACTCGTGTCTTCTGAGGTCGTTCCTTACTTGTGTATTTCAAGGAACAACACTTGCTCATGCCCTTCTGGTTGAGCTTGACTGACACCTTTTAGTCATCTAGTTCTTATCACAGTAATGGTTTGAAAACAAGCAGAGATTAAATAATCTGTCTTTTCAGACGCAAATGATCATCTGAGAAAAACAATCAGCAAGACTTCTTGTATTGTAAATGACTATCCGAATGTACAGAGTTTCGGACGATGGTAATCGTCCGGTTTGAAGCAAGTCTGGGACAAAGAACATGGTCCGATCAAATTTCCAGAAGACTTTCAGCCTCGATCGGACGCAGGTTATAACTCATCCTCTGAAATAATCATTGTTAACGTCAGAAAATGATGCAAGTATTTAAAAGGAACTCTTTTTTTCACACAACTTAGTGCTTCTCTGAATTTCCGCCTAAGGTCCAACGGCTAGTTTTTCAAGCTAAAATAGCCGTTGAAGTTGTTGAAGCAGATTTTGGCAACTATAAATTCTCCTAAGCTCAATTAATTTAAAAATAGACTTCTACATTGATTACAAGTAATTCTTGCGCTATTTAGGAGAAATAGTGGGTACAAGTTTTGTAATTAGTGTAGGTAGTTTTGTGAAAAGAGCTTAGAAGTGTAAGAGTTCTTCAAGTGTAAGATTGAAGAGATAACAATTATAACAAATGGAGGTTGTGAGTGTAAAACTCTTGGCTCAACTAAAGGAAATTAGTGTGAGCAAGAGTGATCCTCATTTGTGTACAAGAGGTTATTGTCTCATGTACTTAGACCCAGCCTTTTAGTGGCTATAATCAGTTGTGAATTAGGTAGTATTATTTTAAGTTATTTCACACACTACAAAGCTCCTGTCTTGACAAACTTAGATGTGTGGTTTGAGACTCTTAATCTCAATACTCTTATTTGTTCTTGAATCTTAAATTGTTGAATATCTATTGTATTCTTTTGTGCTTAAGTTTTTATTTGGTGCATAAAGTTTGTATTTTTATTAAGCACATAAAAAAGTTTGTTTTAGATACAAGTTAATTTACCCCCCTCTTAGGTTGCCCTTTGGAACCAACGTGTCTTGCTCGCGCCTTTCAAGGGTCTCCATTTTACTTACGCTTTTAGGAGTGTAACACTTCCTTATACCCTTTGGGATTGAACTTTACCGACACCTTCTGAGCTTATGCCTTGCTCACACCTTTCAAGGTAGTCCCCTATTCACTTGCTAATCTGTTTAATTATTTAGGTACTCAGAAAAATTTTGAGATCAAAATCTCCCCGTTGGGGATATGTTGTGGTTTATTTTCCTCACTTGGGACATATCTTAGTAAGAGGGTCATTATCGAAGATCTTACCTAAAACGCGTCAAAAGTTTTCCAATTTGTCAAAATTTATTTTTCACAAAAATAAAAACAAAATTGAATAAAATACTTACTTGTAGTAGTATGCATGTGGAGTAGCACTACTAGTATTACAGTGAAGCAGTAGTACGCATGTAGTACTAGTAGTATTGGGGTGGGGTTATAGTAGTGGTGGAGTAGTCTAAAGTATTAACTATGGGATTCATGTAAATTCTAAAATCATGGAATACTCAAGCAGGGAAGTCCATTGCAGTCTCTAATCCACAGCAGTACTTCGCGGCACTAAGGAACTCTATAGCACTACTCCACTGTAGTAGGGAACCCCGCAATACTACTCCACGGTAGTAAGAAACTTCACAACACTCTTTACAATAATAGAGAACTCCACAATACTATTCCATAGCAGTAGGAAACTCCATAGCACTACTCTATTTCAGTGGGGAACTCTACAGCAATATTGATATCAGCGACAAAAATTCTAAAGATATTTTACTCCAAAGAAAATTATATAAAACAATTTAAGCCTTGGCTAAAGTACACTTCGATGTAATTAAATTTTTTATTTTTCTACTCTGGTAGATAAAATTTTTTAAAAATAATTCTCAAATAACTATTAAAAAATATTTTCCCAGAAAAATAATTTTCTAAACCATGAAATTGGTTCTAGTCATTACTATAGATTCGGCCCAAGTAGGAATACGGCATCAAGTACTCGGCATAAGAGACAGATTTATTATATACCTTTTTGGTATAAGAGACTCTAAAATACACATCTAGATCTGTATAAGATGACAGGTGCAGAGTAGTGATATAGACTATAGCTATGGAGTTTTCCTTGAAATAGTAAGGAACTGTCTCTTATATTCAAGGAATTATGTGTATAAGACTCAGGTTGAATTCTCGGAGAATAGTACTCTCTGGTCTAAATATCGACTTGAGCGTCAGAGCCTATTTCAGGGGGCACTGTCCCACCTTTTTCATTTTCAGGCAATGAGGATGTGGGTACTACGCGTGATGCTCAACCTTACTTTGAACAATATTGCACTCAGGCTAACCCTAGTTTAAATTTTTGTATCAATAGTGTATAAATTATTTGGTGAATAATCATCATTTGACCAAACATTAGTTGTTGTTAACCAAATAATATTTGGCAAATACTTGCCATTTTAGCAAAACCATAAGGAGCCATGATTAAGGAATGTGACCCCATCTAGTCAGTTAATAAAAAAGGCTGAAAATATAAGTCTCTCTCTTCTTTTTTTTTCAGGGTAAAATTTTAATTTTGCCTTAAGAGTTTCTTATAATACCAATTTTACCCCTTCCACGAACATAGACAAAAAGAGTTCCTTTAACTAGGGATTCAAATCACAATGTGTTAGCAAATATTTGGAGGATTTTTTAGCCTTAGGCTTATTGTTTCAATCTTGTTCCTTTAATGTTTGACATACACATGTAATGAGTCTATGTTATAAAGTGGCTCTTTCTACTAAAGATCTAAACAAAGAAGTTTGTTGGGAAGACTTTTTCCCAATTTGGGTAGCAAATGCTGCCAAACTTGACAAAGAGTAGTTACTCTGAATACCTGTACATCGATTACTCAATTAATACAAAATGACTTTTTTTTTTTTTTTGGTGAAAAACAATAAAAACGAGTGTTTGATCTCTCCTTTGTTTCACAACATAGATTTTATTTTTTTAAGAAGAAAAATAACTTGCTATACTAGATACTATATACAAATAATAAGAGCAACTTGAGGTATGTTACGATTATTTATGATATGTCTTTAACTATAAATGACATAGCATTCTGAGAGCTATCTCAGATTTAGTATGGAAGCATGATCTATAGACTTCTAATTGGATGAATATATAAGGGCAGATGGGGAGTTAGGTGAATGAGTTTATTTATTTATTTTTTGATAGGTGCATGAGTTATAATTTCAATTTTAAAAAAGGTCATTGATTTTGGTACTTAAAAAACAAGCTTCATATATTCCAAAATAGGCAAACAAAATTTATATGAGTGGAATGCCTGAATCTTATTTTGGAATGCCAAAATTATTTATATTAAAAAATCTGTTTTAAAAAATATTTTCAAGGAAATATTCAAATTCTGCACAAGATTTAACACTGTTTAACATGTGTCTCCTTTGTATGTCGCCATGCCATGTAAACGACCCAAAATTATTGCTAAATGTCATTTAATGTCAAAGGATTTGATGGCTACTGTTGTCCTAAATCTGTCATTTGGACACTAAGTTGGCCACTTGGCTCAAATCCATAATGTACTTAATTAATGGCAACTCTATGTTTTTCCATGGAAACGCTGTATAAATTATGAAAATGATTTATAAATTTACAAATTCAAAATAATTTGTCAAATTTATTTTACGTGTCAAATTCATATTTGATCACAAATCTCCTGATTTTTGATATACAATTGGCCAGATTTTGTTCTTCATTTTTTCAAATTTAGTGATACATCAATAATTTTAGTACTTTATTACTTTTTATAGATACACAAATAAATTACTTGCACTTTTTTAGAATTATAAAAGTTTTCTCTTTCTTTTCGGAAGAATAAAAAGTATAGGAAATTGCAATAGTGTTTTTAACATGTGAACTGATGAATCAGACACAATTCTGCAGGCCAGTTAATGTTGTCCTAATTAAAGATGAAAGCTTCGAAGAATTATTTTTTCTTTAATTTTGGTAGAAGAAAGAATACTTTTTTGTTATCTTGAATTTCAATTTCCATTAGACAGCCTCATTTATCTAACATGATATTGCTTAGTTTCAGTCTGAAATAGATGCATTGAAATGTCACCTCTGTCTTTTGCTTTTTTTCTTTAGTGGTAATGAGGATAATTTGTACATCAATATTCTCTTGTTATACACTACAATATTCCAAGAGACAAAAGAGAAGAACACAAATCAATTAGAGAAGTAGAAACAACAAAACAAACCATCCTCCTTCTGTTCTTCACAACCAAACTCTTACAAAAGAAACGCATATTATGGCGAGATTCTCGCGGGTACCTAACAAAGGCTATCATTTCTTCATCATGATCACCAATACACACATGTTATCATACCTATATGGCTATATGCACAGGAGTAAGTCTAAAAAAAAGGCCAAATGTGTATAAGAGACATAAATTAGTGAGGATTTTTATAAAAATAATGCATTTATACAAAATGACAAACTAAATCTGTCAAAAAAAAAAGTGAAAATTCAACCAAATATCTAAAATTATGGGTTAATAATTGAATAGATTTTGTCACATAGACTAACTTTGATAAGTGACTGTGAATTTATGATTTTATAAATCATTTTTCATTATACTGTAATTTTTAAAATTACAGGCAGTAGTTATAATTCTAACAAAAAGATTTTTATTCTAACGGCTAAATATCTAAAATTAAAAAATGATGTCAATCTAAAATATAAAAACAAAAAAATAAATATTAAAAAATATTTATGAGATTACTTACGGTAAATTTTCTATTTTCCTTTCATTTAAAGGAATATGCTAAGTGAAAATAACACAACACACACGAGTGATTGTAAGCGACAAGTAATACATAGAAAAATAATTATAATAATAATAAAAGCAAATGCAGTCAAAGGCAACAAGACACGAATAAATTCATAGAAAAATCATGCATGCATGCATGCAGATTCTGTCACTCAGCTTTAAAAAAAGGAATGGGATTTTTTTGATGTTAAGACAGGGATAGAGAGAGAGAGAGAAACTGATCGATAGTGAGAGAGAAGGAAAAAAAAAAGGACCAAAAACCATTCAATGATTTTGCAATGGATTGCA
Organism: Cinchona pubescens; assembly: GCA_025175665.1. Classification (NCBI taxonomy): domain Eukaryota; kingdom Viridiplantae; phylum Streptophyta; class Magnoliopsida; order Gentianales; family Rubiaceae; genus Cinchona; species Cinchona pubescens. Next base: position 574,213 of record JANKKI010000058.1, read on the forward strand.
TTATGATTGACCTCTCGCTGACCTGAATCACTGACTACATTGCCCGAAAACCAGCCAGCCATTTCTGCACTACAACGCACTGCCCCCACTCACTCTCTTCCATCTCTTCTGACTCTCTATCTGAATAGAAAGAAAGAGATTGAATGACCTTCATTTTAGTAAAAAGTTTAAGTGGATGGTAGTTCTAGAAACCAACGCCATTTATGAGTTGGTTAGGAAATGGTTGTAAAGTATTTTTTGTTTTGAGATTTGAGAATTTAGATAAGTATCAAATCTATTCTTGTTTAATCTGGAGAGTTCGTTCTCTCTTCACTTCTTTAATTGTATCCAATTAAATCTCTCTTTATATCTACTTGAAAAGTAAGTTAAATTATAATGTTATCGTTTCGATAAAAAAAAAGGACGGTAGCTCCCGTCGAGAGTTTAGGATAGGTCATTAACACAAATATATTTTTGTGTGTTATAGTGTTACTTACAATATTCTCATTAATATAAAATTTTAGGTAAATCTGAATCGAACCCGTAATTTTTAATGGATCTCATTGTTCTATTTATTGTCTAAGTCAACCTCGATCTATTGGCCTGCTGTCTCTTTATTCATTCACATTTATTTATTAGTAGTAAATATGAGTATTAATTTACAGTACATTTATACAAAATATAAATTAAATACCACTTGACAAGACGTGTCACTAGATAAGCGATAGAAATAACAAAATTTGACCAAATATATAAAACAAATATTGGTGATTTAATAAGATTTTATTAGATGAATTAGTTTTGTTAATAAGTATTGAATTGTGATCACTTAAATAATTTTATATTAATTTATGGGTTAATTACACTTTACTTTCTTGAACCTATACTTTGCCCCCTGAATCCAAATAATGTATACTTTGCCTCCTCTTACAAGATTCCTTCAGTGTATAAATAATTATAACAAGATGATGTGGATATTTATTTTGACAAAAATGTCCTCCAACAATTTGTGTTCAAAGTTAATCTACTTTGAATTAATTTCTAATAATTGAACACATTCTTATTATTTATTTTTTTTTATTTCGAGACTATAAGAGAATTTTATGAATTGTCAAATTTCTTTAATCAACTTATACATTATTTTGTTCATTTATAGTCTAAATAAAAAAGAAATTTTTAGAACTATTTTTTGTTCATTTTCATTTTGCATGAACTAAACATGACAAATATAAATTACTAAATAATTATTTTAAATTAAAAGATATCTTATATAAGAATATAATTTCCATTTCACAATTAATAATAAGGTGCAAGAAGAATATCTTTTAACTAAATAAGTACATTTTTCCTTTTTTTTTTTGTACTATATCAAAACACATGATTTTTTTTTATTTTTAATTTTTTACAATTTTTTTTGTTAAGTATAAAATGTGTAAAAATAAAATCATTTATCCATAAATAAAAGAAATCTACCTACTTATTTTAGTTTCAATATGTTTAGATCCCCCAAAAAAAAAAATTTGAAGAAAAAGTATTGTAAAAGTTCACTCTATTAGTATTTACTTTTAGAAATGAAGAAAAATAATGTATAATTTTATTAAGAAAAATGTGATAAAAAAATTTCTATTATTCTTACGAAATAAAAATATATTATATAGAATCATTAAAAATGAAATAAAAAAGAATATAATTTGTTTATGAATATTTGAAGGGTAATAATGTCAAAATAAATATCCACATCATTTTTTTTGTAATTTAATATATGATAGAATCTTTTAAAGGATGTAAAGTATACATTTTTAGGATTCAGGAAATAAAGTACAACTGAAATATAGTTTCAAGGGGATAAAGTGTAATTAACCCTTAATTTATTTATGCATGTGGATACACGTATCATGTATACATGTACATATATCATGAGCCTTGTTCTTTCACATCTTGGGAATGGGGGCAGGGATTGCGGCGGTAGGGGTTAATGTGATGGTGGGGCTAGTTCTAGTAATACTACATACTAGTAGTGAGTACTATGCGTCTGGGAATTAGGGCAGAGGGTGTGATGGAGACCATACTTCCTCCCCTCTCTATATATTACTGCCATCTCTCTCTCTCTGTTCAACTTCTAAGGCTAGTGCTGTCTTTGTCTGCCCGGCATTCAAGGCGGGCTCTCTTCTCTCTCTCTCTCTCAATCTGATTTTTCGCTTTCTCACTTAACCTTTTTTTGTTGTAGTTTGAGTATCCAATGATTCTTGCTAAAAATTTATATGTAGTTTGACAAATAAAAAAATAATAATGGGCTAGTAAAAACTGATTTTAATTAGTCATTCTTTTTTAATTGCAGTCAAAGTAGAGATGCTCAAAAAATGTCTAGGTGGTGGTTGAAGAAATTAGTAATTGGACATGGACAGTAATAGGGGAGCTCAAGCCTCAATGTATAGAGTGGATATTGGATTTTGTTTTTCTCTATTTGTATAGAGTTTGTATATTTTTGCTCTATTGTATAGTTTCCTTAAAGGGGAGCTCAAGCATCAATATATAGTTTCCTTAAGCATATGAAAAAAACTTTGTATTGTACTCATGTGATGGAACAATATGTTATAAGAGTCGTTGAAATTAGATTCATTTTCTTACCGAGTTAATAAAAACTCTCTGGCCCCTTCTAGAGACCTAGAATCTCGAACATATCAAAGATTTAATACAATCCAATTTCAATTCATTTCCGTGTATAATATGATACATATTTTATCACAGGAAACTAGTAGCAATGTAATGTTTGGAGTAGGGTCGTTCATTTTTTACCCCCCAGGAAAAATTCGCTAACTCAGTCCATTTTAAACTGTCAAAATTAGGTAACCTGAACGATTAGTGTTTCAGAGTTGAATAACAAATCGGGCACTAACACAAACAGGTCAGAAATCTGCTATCCCATCGGTACCCAGCCCAGTTTGTATATAGAACAAATTGCATAATTTTACATATTATAATGGACCAAATATTAATGATTTTTTTCTTCCCCTTCCTATTACCATGGATATTTGTGTAATTTAACCTATTATAGCATAATATTAATGAATTTTTTCTCCTCTCCTTCCTATTTACATGGGTATATAAAGTAATTTGTAGTCAATTTTTTTATTATTTTAATTTTTTAAACTTAAAATTATCACAAATAGTCCAGGTATCCAGTTATCCAACCCACTTTTAGTGAATACCCAGTCATGTACATAGACAGAGTAGCAAGTCAATTTTTTTTCTAATTCAGATAGAAAGACCAAGTCGGAATCGAACCAGTTAACTACCAAATTACGGTTACACGTTCCATAAAACACCCTAGTAATTAAGAGGCATCTACAATATAAATTTTTTTCGAAAACTTTTACAATTCCATTGAGGAAATTATCTCGTTAATTTTAAAAACTTGTACAATAGAAATTATAATTAAACTCTTATATTAACTAGAATATTGTAAAAATTTTTAAAGTATAATAAGATGATTCCCTAAAGACCTTGTTGATATAATTTTCTACTTTCTTATATACATATACAACACAGGCATAAGCATATATTCAGTAGTTTTTTTTAGTCACTTTGAGCCGAAATTATTTAGATTACTTAGTGACAATTCTACCAATCGTTCTACCCATTACATCTTCCAATGTACTGAATCCATCACTCTGTTAGGAAAAAAAAAGTGTCATACTTGGCTGTAAATTTAAACTAAATTTCACTAGAATATTTATCATGTACATATCACAGCACGAATTTCCTAGGGCACCAAAAATGATGAAGGGTACTTCCAATTTGACTAAATTATAATGAGTGTAAACCGTAAAGTAATCAGCTGAGGAGCTATTGAAACAAACGTTTGAAGGGGAGGCATCATTGTTTTGTCAACAAAATCTAAGGAATACAGAAAAGCCCACATCATACAATAAAACTTCTTACTTTGATTAATGGACTCACGGGTGAGTGCTACTAAGATTTGGGCCCTGACAGTTCGTTAGGAGTATATAAAAGTGGGTTTCAGATTTTTAGCTGATTGCTATCTGGGTTTATAACACTTTGCCCCCCCCTAAAGTATAGAGGGTAATTACACTTTACTCCCCTAAACTAAAAAAATATACTTTACCCCCAATATACACTATTCATGCATTGACATTTCTAACACTATTAATAAAAAGTTTATACACAATGACTAAAATGCCCTTATTACTATTTTTTATTTATCATATTTTCAACTTTTGATAGTGGTGAGATAATTATAAAAAAATATAAGCAAAATTAAGTATCAAAATATATCAATATAACCCATATCTATATTTTTTTTGGTCAAATTCTCTCAATTTATGGAGTTTTTTTTAGCAATTTTTGAGTTCATTTGATATTATTTTGAATTGTAATGTTTTTCATAGTGGTAGCATGCTTCTCAAATGGTAACATACTCTATTTGAAAATTTTCTTTAAGGGTTTTAGATGGCAATAGATATTTTATAAAAGTTTTATAATTTTTTGTTATACCTTGTTACTTTTATATTTCATATTTTGGGTTAAATTTGTGCCAACTACAAAGTTGAATATAATTTGAGTCAAGTTTTTCTCATAATTTTCATTCTTAAAGACAAAGATATTAGTTTATTTATATTTTATTTTTCCTAGTTTTCAATAATTATCAAACCATAATAAAATAAAATAAAAGTGCTTAAAAATTAAAAAAAAAATGGTGACAAGGGCAATTTAGTCATTTAATTGACTTTTTTTTATTTTTTTGGATGGTGTTGGAAATATTCAATGATGAATAGTGTAAATAAGGGTAAAGTATAATTTTTTTAGTCTAATTGAATAAAGTTTAATTACCCCATGCTTTAGGCGGCAAAGTGTTATTAACCTTTCTATATATTTATAAGGTCCATCAACATTTTAAATGGGTCAGTACTCTTCGGTTAATTACCAAGTCGGCCTAGCATTATGTTTCTTCACTCTGGTTAAGATTCCCACAAGAATAATAAATAAGGGGAAAATGCAATTTTAGCCCTACAAAATAGGGTTGACAATTTCTGACGCGACCCGATAATACGATACGGATATGATATGAAATTAACAGGTTATAAGACGACCCGAAATTTATCGGATCATTATGGGGTCAACCCATTTATGACAAGAAATTAAATAGATTGGGTTGGGTCAACTCAGAGGTTGACACGATAACCCGTTACAGTTCAGATATAAATAGAAACACTTTGACCCTCACAGAAGCGGGTAATTAAACTTTATTCAATTAGAGAGGGGATGAAGTATTTAATAATCTCTTATTAAATCTATACATATTAATAATCTTTGAATATTAATTTAACCTGTCTCTTATACAATCTAGATGTGTATAAGAGACATTACATATCAAATTTTAATTAGTTTCCTGTATTAAAATATTATCATATTATTTACCTGTCTCTTATACACATCTCCATGTGTATAATAAAATATCAAATTTTAATTATTTTTCTGTCAATAGTAAACGGGTCAGACGTAAATATGACATGAACACATCACGGTAAGAAATAGATCATACGTGACACGACACGATAACCTGACAACCCGACCCATTAATACCCGTACTCAAAATTTGGGTCGTTGTCAATCTTGGTCTTCAAATTTTCAAGCAAAACACATTTAGTCATCAAACTTTCTATTTTCTACCAATTTAGGACAAAATTGAAATTTTCATTAATTACAAACAGAAAAAGTCATGTGCAAACCACATGATCGTTAAATATCAAGTTCTAATCATGAAAAAATATAATTTTAACCCTCAAAGTTTGGGTCAGGGTCTATTTTAGTCGCTAAAATTCCAAAAAAAATACATTTAATTCTCAAACTTTCTAATTTCTACCAATTTAGTATAGATTAAAAATTCGGTAAATTACAGATGGAAATAGTCACATGCAATATACATGACTATAAAATCTAACCTAGGTTATAACAGCTCTAAATCGATTTCAACCCATTTAATTTGGTGTTGGAAAAGTTATATCCAAAGGATGGATAATAATAATACAACAATGATTCTTCAATGATAAATAAAACAATAATTTAATTCAAGCGTTAGAAAAGCCTGTTCATGGTCGAGACACATTAATTATTACTTCCTTAGGAATAATACGTCCCATACTGTACATGGATTGATGCGGAGTTCCTTCCTTAAAGTACAATGATCTCAAAATAAGTTTGATATAGCAAAACACTAACTACGATCCAATATTACCTTTAAGTTTAGTAGAGTGTAGTTTAGTATATTGGTTATAATAATATGGAATTTAATTATGGAAAGAAGTAAGATAATATATATTTATCATATGTGTTTATTTGTCCTAGAGAAGATTCCTATTTATAGTAGTTTTAGACAATAGAAAATAGTTGTTGGAGGTAAGAAATTTTAACGTTACTTTTTTAATGTTATATTCCTTGATATTTTAATATAGGCTAGCATAGTTATGTAGTTATTACCTCATAATTTTGTGATATTTTTATTTTCAATGCACTTCTTAAGTAATTAGTTGGAAGATTTCTTCATAAACTAATACAAGTGGGTGGGTTTCGTAAAAGTCTCATTATACAAATAAAATTTTAATTATAATTAAGTGCTTTCATGAAATTAAGTTTTAGGAACTAGATTAAAATCTCTTAAAAAATCCAAATAATAGGAGTAGTGGTTTTGAATATGGGAGTGTTAATTCTAAAGATGGCATTAATGATTCTGAAAATGGGAATACTGGTTCTGAACATAAGAATGGTGAGTATAATAATGGGTAGTAGTGGGATGATGATGCCACAAATAGGTGGTAATAATGAATCTGTTGGTTCTATAAAATGGTCTTCCCTAACTCACCTAATTATGATATGAGTGATGATATGGATGATGAAGTATTTCTTAAGAATGTATACAAGAATGTTGAATGGTTAGGTGTTGATAGTCAGAGAGAATGCTGAAAATAAGATAAAATGGGTAGAAATCATGGAAAGTGTTATAAACCAGCATAGATTTAACAGTCACATGTAATGCAGATGACTTTTTCGTCTGTAGTTTCACAAAATTTTCATATTTGTCCTAAATTGGTAGAAATTATAAAGTTTGAAAATTAAATGTGTTTTTTGGAACTTTGGAGACTAAAACAAACAATGACCCAAATTTTGAGGGAAAATTTTTATTTTTTCACACTTGAAACTTTGCCTAAAACTTTGGGTACCAAGATGGATCACGACCCAAACTTTGAGGCTAAAATTGTATTTTTATTCCTAATAAATGTGTAAAAGAAATAAGTAGAAAATTTTTAGAAGAACTTTTTTAATACAATTATATATATACACACAAACATACATACATATATACATATATATGTATACACATATATACATATGTATATATATATATATATATATATACACACACACACATATATATGTGTGTGTATTATGTATGCATGCATGCATGCATAATAACCCCTGCATGACAGACCCCAATAATTACTTTACCGGCTTTGAAGAAAATTGGAGGATTTTCTCAAAGGCTTTATGCATCCAAGCAAGTAAGCTGTTATACTTTATTTTCGTTTTAGACTAATCATTTTTGTTTTTTATTTATTTATTATTTCTACTATTTTAATTCAGAACAAAACGCATCAATAGTCACAAAACTATTAGAATGTTGTATATAAGATTACTAAACTATTTGTTTTGCAAATTTAGTCACTGATCTACTTTAAGTGTGTGCCTGGAGTCTATTCCTTCTATTTTTGTGGTGACTGTAAACACACACTTTGAAGTAGTTCTGTGACTAAATTTGTATATGTAATGAGTACAAACATACACTTATGATAGTTTATAGGGTCTCAAAAACACATCTAGATGTATATAAGAGACAAAAAATGAGGGTATCCAACCTCTATTGAGACCCAATCACAGAAGCGGGTACCAGACCCTCAATTGACCCGATCAATAGAGGTTTCTGTGTCTCTTCGGATACGGTTCAAGGTTTTAAAAAACCACGGGTACCCATTCCGACCCTCATATATAATGTTTCCTATAATTTTTAGTGTAAATAAGTCATTCATTCCATTTTTGAAATCTTGATTTATTGTAGTATTGATTTTATCTAACTTTTCTTGGATAAATTTTATGTTAGTTTTGTTTTTCTTTTTAGTTTGAAGAAATTATGTGATTTCTTAAATTGAATTTTGTTAACATTTTTTTTTAAAATCTAATATTGGATTTTTTTCCCTTTATTCTTCTCAATTTATATAAAATATTTGTTAATCAACTTGTCACTTCTAAAAATTATTAAAATTTTGATGTTTAAGGTGAGATTAATTTAGTTTTATTTTATTTTTTTAGAAGGTGAATGATGACAGGTACTTGACCCTCTTTATCGAGTACCCGCTCTCCGGATACCCAGTGGTATGAGGATTGGATTAAGTCAAAAAAATGGCTGATTCGACAAGTGATAGTCGGATAAGCTAAATCCCTTGAGGGGCGGGTACCTGTCCCGCGCCCACCCCTATAATTCAGTAACCAAATTTATAAAATAAAGAGCTACATGCAAGAACTTGTATAAGAGACCACATTAAATACTCAAATTTTTAAAGAACAATCATGGTTACCCTGTCTCTTATACATCAGATGTGTATTAATACATCCTTCCTATTGTTCAATTTAGAGGAGCGAAAATAAAATAAAACTTTTTTTTAATCTCACATTGAACTGATTATGGTGATGAGTTTTGAATGCTTTTTGTAGAATCCAAGTCACCTCTGGTCCTTTGTGAAATTTGTCTTTAGCCCAAGAGTTTTCAAAAAGGATACTGATTAGCCCCAAATATACTTTTTAAATTTTGAATTTGACCCACATGATTTTGTGAATGCCTAATTAAGTTCACAATGTTTTAAAATTATTTTTAAGTCCCAAAAAGTTTCTAAAAGTTTCTATTTGACCCCAAAAACTTTTCCAAAGTTATTTTAAGCCTTCCAAAGTTTTCTAAGCTATTTTTTGACCCTACAACTTTTATGAGAATTAAAAAGAGAGTTTTAAAAAGTTTCAAAAGTTATTTTTAGGACACTAAAAGTTTCAAAAAAAAAATCCTTGTGAAGCTAGGGAAAATATGTTTATGCTTATGAACGCTTAGTGTTGGGCAATTAAAGTTTAGGTTAAAGATTTAAGGCATGTTTCTAAGACTAAGAATGAATGATTAGACAGAGATAAATTGGGTATATTTCCTGGGATGATATTAAGTAATTTGGAGCAAGGATTTAACTATTAAGGATTTGTGAATTGTTATTAGGAACACTCGAAAAGGTACAAGTTAAGAATAATTGACTTCTTGACATACAAGGTAGGTGGCTCTTACCTTCTGCTTTTTGTTTTTAAATGTTTTGTAAATTTTCTTTATTAATTATTTTTGGCAACACTCTGATTTTATGCTAAATGTTTATGAAATTTTATTCGAAAGTTATGTTATACTATGAAAAATTACCATATTGGTTAATTTATGAAATTTCTATTATGTAAAAGTATAAGTGGCATTGCTTGGTTTCATGTGTTATATGAAAAGCATGAGGTAACTCTAGACAGGCCTAGTGCAGACCCCTACTAGGCAGGATGACGAGGAGTCGGCCTAGGCCCACTCGACATCATCCTACATGTGTAGGGGTCACTGATTACTAGGCTAAGTACTTAGAATTAATGAAGAAATATAGTTAATAAATATGAGTCAATGTATTATGTGTTACGTGCGTTGATCGCAAGAAATCAACCACATCGAGCACTAAGACCTCATGTGAATAGTCGAATCTGACTATTACAAGAATGTCCACTATATGTATGTGTGTGTGTTTTGTAAAAATGAAATGCTCTTATGAAATGAAAATGTATATGATTTATGACATGTTTGATGGAAAGTATATATATTGTAACTACATGGTTTGACAGAAGGTATTTATGACTTGTTGGGAGATTTATCACTTATTCTCCTATTATTATTAATTTACGCAGATCATGAATTGGAATATTTAGTAATGGAAGATGAGGATCTCCAACAAACGAGAACAAGGAATGAGCTAAGTGTGGAGTTTAGAAATGAGTTTATGATATATTTTTCAGTTAGAATTTTTAATATGTGAGCCTGCATGCTCTAAGATGGATTTAACTAATTAACATAGTTTGATGATATTTTACATTATTCCTTTTACTTTGTTACTGCAAATTAATATTATTTACGAGTAACATTTTTGCTTAATTATTATTTCATTGTTGTGAACTTTTTATTCTTGGATAAGAATACGGTGAATGGCATGTGCCTAGCATGTGCGGGTTAGGAACGTGACACATGTGAGATTTAAGATATCATTCATGAATCTCATGACTAATATCTTAAACTATTACAATGTACCAATGCCCGATTGGAAGTTTGACTTTAATGGAGAACAACAATGTAAAGCATACATAGAAATAGAGCATTCTTTTGACCAAGAAACAAAAATTGTACTTTTAGAGTTATTGTTATCCACCAATAGTATTAAAGTGCAAGACAGTCAACCACGAAAATAGAAGGAATAGAGCCTGTACTTCAATACGATGTGGATAATGTAAACTTTGAGAGCTCTTATAATACATGTCTCTTATTACCAGGTTGCCATTAAACGTAATAACTCGTACGCTAAGGAGATCAAGTTTTTAAGACGTATATTATAGGCTATGGAAAAATATAATTAACAGTCCCTAGATAGCAATAAAGATGATTATTAGTCGACTATACACATCATAATGGTAAGAGATAGATGCTATGAATCAGATTATGTTCTTGTTCGTTTAAGGTTATGTTCACACAAATTTTTAAGTATAGAAACGATACCGAAAATTAGAAACAAATAATAATAAAAATCAATTTAATTAATTTAAAGGTACACAACTCTAATTTTGTATTTTCTTTTACAAAAAAAAACTCCTTTGATTCTCCTCTAAATTGCGGATCTAAGGATGATGGATCTTCTTGTGGTGATTTGGTGACCAGAAGAATCTTCAAATCAAGATCTACTAGAAAACTTGAGTAGATCTTGAGGAAAGATGTCTCTTGATCTACAAAGAGGTTGAAGACTTGAATACTTCATGACACGAACAACTTGAAAATTAATAAGTACTTGAAGACCTGGAATGACTTATAAGACTTGATGGTCGAAGAACTTGCAGAGCTTCAAGGACTTGGGCGACTTGATATATGTAGTAAATGTCTAATACAATGTGTCTTGTTTAAAGGAGAAGACCCTATTTGGAGGTAAAAAATAGGATTTCTTACCCCAATGAGTTACATGGTACTTAAGTCACCCATGATTGAAAACAAGCTATTGGGCCAATCCAATAATGTAGTCCAAAATATTGTATTGGACTCTAAAATAATTTTATTTAATTAGTTGAATCAAACCCAAGTCCAACTAGTAAATATTTGCCCTGAATTGAATCACACTTGAATTTAATTAATCATGAAAGATTAATTTAATTTCTCAATTAACCAAATTCTGAAAATTTTGATGTCTACAAGTTAATTGGAGCTCAATCTCAAGATGGGAAGCAATATAATTTGCCAATAGTGTCGGAGGTAGCAACACCTATTATACTGGTGATGGAGAACAACCAAGGGAAAATCGAGATGCTATTGTAGAGGAGAAAACTGTTGGGTTGAAAAGAATAATTGAAGTACATCCAAGTTTTGTGACCATGCAATATCCCATTGTATTCCTGTATGCTAAAGATGGTTTTAGGTGGATATTCCAAGAAATGCATCTGAAAATCAACAGAAGGCTTCAAATAAGAGAAAGTTTGTCAACATAAGAGAGTTTTATGCCTACAGAATCCATAATAAGTTGAACGAAGAATAGATATTGGTAAGTTCTGATAAGGCATTCCAACAGTATATGGTGAATGCTTTTGGAACAACTGAAGAGAACAATTTAAATTGGGTGCGTGCTAATTAGAAAAAGATTAGATCTGACTTATATAAGGGTTTGCAAGATAGTGTTGTGCGAAGAGATACTACACCTGTATCAGATCTACAGTTTGTCTTACCTTTAACTTTTACTGGTGGTTTAAGATATATAGTACAAAATTACCAAGATACAATGGCCATATGCATGTTTATAGGTCCTCTTAATCTCTTCATCACTTTCACTTGCAATCCCAATTGGTCAGAAATTGAGAAGGGTTTGAGAATCATCCCAAACTAATTTCTAATTGCAACCTGATATTTGTTGGTTCCAAAGCAACCTAAGAAGGGGTGAATTAGGTTTCTTAAAACTAACTTGCAAATAATGCCCAATTCAAATTTCTTGCACTTGACAAATAAGATGATAAAATATAAGCAATTAAGTATAAAATGAATAGAATAAATTAAGAGAGAGATTAAAAAAGTAGCACATCCAAGCTAGCTAGCTTGGAGTAGTTATCCACTAAGATGCTCCTTCAAATTTGGTGAGCCAATAATCCCAAGTGTACACAAAGTAGGATCACCTTTGCTCATACTACTTCTCTTTAGTTGAGTCATGGATTTTACACCAAATCTCACTTTTGTACAAGACTATCACTCCACTCAATATTTTTGAATAGCACTATTAAGTACACACTAATATTCAATGTTACTAAAGAGTTAATTTGCACTCAAATTGCCTTTCTATTTGCTTATATTCAATGTGTAAGTTGATTAAATATAATACAAATACTTGGTATTATATAGATGCTACTCGCTCCCAACCACCTCCTAACGACTAGATAATAAATGCTGAAAAAACTAAGTTTACATTGTCCACGTCGTATAGCTGTCTCTTATACACATCTAGATGTGTATTAGAAACAGATAGGGAGTTAAGAGATAATGTTCAGACGGCTGAGCTTGCGTTCGTTCCTTCATCCAAGCCAGATATGTTAAAGAGTTCAGTCATCAGATGGTGTAATGTGTCCGAAAGTTTTGGTGCTCAACTTCGGATGCTTTTCTTTTGATAGTTAGCCTCGTCCAATATAATTTTCTTCAGACAGTTAGATGCGTCCGTTGCAGGTGCCTCAAAATCTTGCCTCTGCTTTGACCTTTCAGACAGTGAATTGGGTTCGAAATAAATTCATTCGAACGAGCTTGTGCATTCAATTGTCAGTGCTCTAAAATCTTGCTTTCTATCTGATTGTTCGGACAGTGCATTGCGTTTGTGGTAATCTCATTCAGACGAGTTTGTGCATCCGAGAGACATAGTGCTGTTCGGACGATATACTTCGTCTGAAAACTCTGCTAAGAACAAATAAACTAGAATTCTTGCACAGCTCAAGTTAAGATTATTAGATTACATTTGTCATCATCAAAATCAAGATTTTAGAACATCAATCTCCTCATTTTTTATGATGACAAATCACGAGGCAAACCAAACAACCATGATCACACAAATAGTTATAAACACTCAAATAGCTATCTTCTCCCCCTTTTGGTATCATCAAAGCAAAGTAAGCTCCCCCTAAGAGGATGCTCCTCCTTACGCAAGCCATAATAAAGCTAAAAAAGTAAAAAAAAAAAAAACAAAATTACAGTAATTACCAAATTTAAAATAAGCACAGTAATTACAACCAAGTTCAGCAAATAGTCAACTACAACCAAGTGCAAAAAATATCACAACAAATTAAGAGTAGTAATCACAAGGAAAGAAGGAGAAACTAAGGGGCGGAAGCTGAATCATTCTTTTTCTTGGAGCGTGCCTCATGTTTGCGTTTTTCGGCCAGTGCATCATCCTCCGTAGCCTCATTGTCTTGTTCACTTAAGTCTTGAAGATAACGGCGTTGCATTATGTAGTTGAATGTGTGATCAACATCTTCGTCATCATCAATATCAACGCTAGAAGAGATGGTTTTATCAAGATTCGTTGCACCAACTTGATCCTCACAATTTTCGGGCTCAGGATTGGAATGATCACCATCTTCAATGTCGTTGTCATCCCTGTATAGAAGAGGACTCGAGAATGTATTGCGACTGGATATTGGCAAATTGAACTTAAGTTGAGGTAGACTGAGCGCTTCTTGAAAGATAGTTTGTCTTGTCTCTAGCCTCTTTAACTTTCGAACGGTACAGCGTTGAAATGAGCTCATTTGATTGCTCAAAGAGGTAACAAGTGTGCATAGATGGGAGAGTGAGGATTCTGAAGATGGAATGAGGAGATCATGGGATAGGGAAGGTGTGGAAGAGGAGGGTTGAGAAGGAGGAGAATCTAGTGCAAGACCGGAAGTGGAAGCATGTGTTTTGGACTTTTCAAGTTCATATGCTGTCTTTGTAAACCATTGATCATTAAAAAAGTGCAGACCCTTTCGTTCAATATAAGTTTTGTTGAAATAAGAAAGGTATTATTTTTTGCCAAAACATAAAATGTCAAAGTGATCAAAAATTTTGGTTAGAAATTTTCTAAAAGGAATGTGCCTACGGGTTTGGAGAGAGACACTTGAGGTAAAAGGGTTCAAAATTAGTAGATCAAAAATAAAATATATGGAATTTAAGTTTAGCAAGGGTGAACGTAAGAATGGAATAGGGGTTAGTATTGGGATCATGAGATACCTATAAGTAAAAATTTTAAATATTTAGAATCAGTTATTCAAAGTACTAGTGGTATAGATCGAAATGTTACACATCGGTTCCACAAGTGGGATAGACTAAGTAGAGAATGACATTGGGAATATTATGTGACCGCAAAATTCCTTTACGACTTAAGGGTAAATTTTATAGAACGGCAATTAGGCCAGCGATGCTTAAAAGCATTCTGTTGGGTAGTGAATCATACACATGAACAAAATATGATAGCAAAAATAGAAATATTAAGATGGATGTGTGGGTACATGAGGATGGACAAGATATGGAATGAGCATATTCGTGAAAATATTGGAGTAGCATCTATCAATGAGAATATGATAGAAACATGCTTAAGGTGGTTAGGTCATGTGTTAAGACATTACAAACAAACAAACAAACCAAGTCTTAATCTCACTAAGAGAAAGTTATCTGTCATAAGAGAGGTAGAGAAACACCAAAAAAGACTTGGTGGGTAACTTGTAGGAAAAATATAGCCCATCTAGGAATTAAGGAGGATATGGTCTATGATAGAGCGCAATGGCGTAGCAGGATTCATACAGCCAATCCTACTTAGTAGGAGATTAAGACTTGGTTTGTTTGTTTGTTTGTAATGTTCCTAAGGATATCAGTCAAAAAGAGCTCCCATAAAGAGCAGAATAAATAACCAAAATCATGTTTGATGCCTTTATAGACACAATAAAATAAATACAGTTGCATTTTGCCTAGCTCAGTGCGATGCCCATCAGTAGGCAATAGCAAATTAGTGATTAAGGAGTCTAAAATGTTGAGCTAGGATTAAGTAGAGTAGTTTTGGCTTCTGAAACCTGTTTAAAATTGACATTAAGAATCTGTTTAACCTCTTCTACATCAAAACAAGTATCTATAGTAGGCCATTTATCCAATGAGAAAAATAAGAAATTTCATTAGGAGAAACAACTTCACACTCAAAAATTGAATTAATGACATTGGAGGAAATTTCAAGGTTCACATTATTCACACGAGAAACTAAGGTTCGATTAGTCGAACCATTCCTAAGATTAGTGGTAAATTGCAACACCATATCATGATAGGTAAATCTATGTACGGAACTAAATTTCCCCAATTTTGTTTTTTAAAGCATGCCTTAATAAGAGGTAAATTCAATTCATCAAATAGGCTTTGTAAAACAGGTGGTTGAACGATTATGGATTTGCTGAGAAGGGAAATGTACCTATCGAATGCCTTTGCATCAATAAATTTTGGCAGAGAGGGATTGGGGGTGGAGTGAGGATTTGATGATGTTTAAGAGACACCGGATCTTTTCCTTTTGATTTCTTCCCTTTGTTGGCCATTGAAGATCCTCCATGTGATCGTACACATCTTGATGTTATAAGAGACAGAGATGGAGAAGAAAAAAAAGTGAGAGTGAGTGATTTTTAAGAAATTCTAAAGAATGTGATTTTAAAAAGGTGAAAAAGAGGTTTAATTGAGATGGGTAAGGAGTTGCGAAGAGAGATTCCTTGAGCAATTTTAGACAAGAAGGGACGAATTGAAGGAATTGGAAGTGGATCTCTCAAATCGCTAAAGTTAGGGTTCGATGGGAAGGGTGTGTCCTTGATAAGGAAAAAATGAAGAGATTTAAATGAGTAGAACAATCGTTCGGACGTCAGAATGATTGGTATACGTCCGATCGTGCATCTGAGCGTAGAAGAACGGACGACCAATATGCTATGTTGTGCATCTGAAAGAATGTCGGACAGTGATAATCGTTCATAAGCATTTCCAGAGAGTTTGAAGAGTGAGGGGTGAGGTTCGGATGATTGCAAGCATTCGGTACAAAAGATAGGAGTTGAGACGTTCATGTTCGTCAGAGAACAGCAAATAGTTTGGTCTCATGTTCATCTGAGTGATACAGATACCTTACAATACTGTATTTTTGATGAAAGCATAATTCATAACCCTGTTTGAAATAAATAATGCCCAACATGAATTTGAAAAATTCAAAACAATTTACAGGCAAATTTTTGTCTCTTATCACACATCTAGATGTGTATAAGAGACACATCTGTAGATTTTTTGTTTCAGACAAGATCATCTAATAAAATAATGCTTGACATCAATGTGCTTGCTGATGGAACTTCTCATCTATATTTGGAAATAGAGTTTTGCTTCTTTAAACCAGGACACCAAGCAATAACCCAAAAAATGACACATACTACTAGTATTTTTCCTATCAATTTTATAACCAGCAAAATCAGCATCGAAATAACTAATTATATCAAAATTCGTGGCTTTGGGATACCAAATGCCAAAATCCATCGTCCCTTTTAAATATCTATTTTTTTTTACCGCAATTAAATGTGGTTCTTTACAAGTCAAAATTGAAATCTAACACACAGACAAACTTGCAAACATAATATCTGGTCTACTAGCTGCCAAATAAAGTAGGCTTTTGATCATACCACTATAGTATTTTTCATCAACACTATTTACCTTCTTCATCTTTGTCAAGCTTGGTTGAAGTACACATTTGTGTTCTGACTTGTTTGCAATCTTCCATCTCAAAGCGCTTGAGTAGCTCCTTTGTATACTTGATTTGTGTAATGAACATTCCTTCTTTTGTTTGGTGAATTTGAAGTCCAAGGAAGAATTGTTGTTATAAAAGACTTTTTAATCACATTGATTATTTTAAAGAGAGTTATGTAGCCTTGGTCTTATAAATAGAGACCTTAGATTTTGGGCTTTATGTACCAAGCACTAAACATAAGAAAGCTCTAGATGTGTACTAAGAGCTTATTCATTCATTGCGAGCCGAAGTCTTCCCAAGAAATTGTGTTTTTGTACTAGACCTGTACTCTTATACACATCTAGATGTGTATAAGAGACAGGGATAGCCTCCATCTTGAGCTTCCGCCTTCGCCCGTGGACACTCCGGTCAAATTTCCGAACCATGTAAATCTGGTATTCATTATTTTCTCTATCTATTATAATTTACTCTTAAAGAGCTTCTAGGAAAGTTTTGAGACATTATGACGATAACAAAAACCCATGTAGAGAAATTTGACCGGAGTGTCAACTTCGGAATGTGGCAGCTCAAGATGGAGGCTATCCTGATCCAAGATGGTGTGGACATAGCGCTTCATGGAGTGGAGAAAAAGCCAGAGAAGATGTCGGTGGAGGATTTTGAGGACCTTGATAAAAAGGCCAGATCAGGTATTATCCTAAATCTCTCTGATGAGGTTTTGAGGGAGGTCGCTACTGAGACGACAGCCAAAGGTATGTGGGATAAACTGAAAACTTTGTATATGAAGAAGACAATTGAGAATCGACTCTATTTAAAGCAAACCCTTTACATGCTTCGGATGACTGAAGGTACATCTATACTCTCACATCTTGATAAATTTGATTCCATTGTTATGGATTTGGGGAATATAGATCTTTTTGACTGATATCCTTAGGAACATTTTCGTGATACTATGATTTATGGTAAAGAAACAATCTCGTATCGTGAAATTGAGTCTGCTTTAAAATCTAAAGAGCAAATTGATAGGGATATAACTGGAAAAATTGGTGGAAATCAAGTTGAAGGCTTGGTTGCCAGGGGTAGATCTGAAAGGAGAGACTTTGACAGTAGTAAATCTAAATCCAGATCTAAATCCAGACGTAGAAATATGGTATGCAATTATTGTCATAAAAAGGGGCACATTAAATCCGAATGCTTCAGGTTGAAAAATAAAGATAAGCATACGGAAAAATCTAATCAGAAAAATATTGATACTGCCGAGGCTAGCGTTGCAGCTGATGAGAGTGATGGAAATATTTTCTATGTCACTGATGACAGAACAAGGTCTAAAAATGAGTGGATTTTAGATTCGGGGTGCTCTTATCACATGTGTCCCAATAGTTGGATTTATTTTCCACTTATGAATCTTGTAATGGTGGAATTGTTTTGATGGGCAATAATGTCGTTTGTGATGTTGTTGGTAAGGGTACAGTCCGAATTAAAATGCATGATGGTATTGTGAGAACACTCACTAATGTTAGACATGTTCCTGATTTGAAAAAGAATCTCATCTCTTTAGGCACCTTAGAATCTCTTGGGTGCAAATATGCAGCTGAAGGTGGAGTTATGAAAGTCTGTAAGGGTGCTCTTGTTATTATGAAAGCTTGCAGGTCTGGTACTTTGTATATTTTGTAGGGTTCTACTATCACAGGTTTAGCATTCTGCAATGCTAATAACAAGAGCACCCTTTCACTCAAATATAAGGACATGTCAATGCCTTAAGACTGTCTCAGATACACATCTTGATGTGTAATAAGCCCTGTCTCTTATAAGGCTAGATGCAGTATAAAAGGCGATGGATTTTTGTGAACATTGTATTTTTGGGAAGCAGAAAGAGTCAGCTTCAGTTCACCAGCTATCCACCGGACAAAAGGTACTTTAGATTATATTCATTCTGATCTTTGGGGGCCAGGGCGCAATCCATCTAAGGGTGGTGCCAGATATATGTTAACTTTCATTGATGATTATTCAAGAAAAGTTTGGGTTTACTTTTTGAAACATAAAAATGATGTTTACCTAACTTTCAAACAATGGAAAGTTTTGATTGAGAAACAGACAGGTAAACAGATCAAGCGGCTTAGAACAGATAATGGCATGGAATTTTGTGAAGGCAAATTCAATGAATTTTGCAAAAATGAAGGAATTGTTCGGCACCATACAGTTAGGATGACGCCTCAGCAAACATGGTGTGGCAAGGCCCAATAGCCCACTAAGCTCTCCAAAAGAGTTAGTGT
The DNA here is from genome assembly GCA_025175665.1 of Cinchona pubescens. NCBI lineage: Eukaryota > Viridiplantae > Streptophyta > Magnoliopsida > Gentianales > Rubiaceae > Cinchona > Cinchona pubescens. The sequence goes on from JANKKI010000058.1 coordinate 593,594, forward strand.
CTGATGTGTTATACACATCTACTCTGTGATGCTGCCAATGTCCAAGCTACGGATGGAGAAGGTGAGCCTTCCACCTACTTTGAAGCAGTTTCTTGTGATAATTCAGCTAAGTGGTTGGTCGCAATGATTGAATGAAGAAATTGAGTCTCTCTATAAAAATAAAACTTGGGTTCTTGTGAAGCCGCCTTTAGGTAAGAAAATTGTTGATTGCAAATCCATATTTAAGAAGAAGGAAGGTCATCCAGGGGTTGAAGATACAAGGTATAAAGCACGATTGGTTGCAAAGGGCTATAGTCAATACATGGTATTGATTTCAAGATTTGCAACCAATCGTCTTTAAACATCATTTTCTTACCCAGTAAGCATTGTATGTCTCTTATAGCCATGTATTGATTTCATATAAGAGCAACTTGACGTCAAACAGCTCTCCTACATGATGAACTGCCGAAGCACAAATTTATATGAGACAACTTCAGTGATTTAAAACCTGAAAGAAAAGAAGACCATGTTTGCTGACACGTGATAAGCTGTCTCATCTACCCCTGTCTCTTATACACATCTAGATGTGTATAAGAGACAGGTACAAACCATTCATACATGATAATCAAGACTGATCTAGAATATGGAACTCGTGCCTGACCCAAAAGCATTACCTGAGAAAGTTATGAGAGAAATTTAGTATGAAAAATGCTAAACCTGTGAGTACTCCTCTTGCAAGTCATTTTCGACTTTCAGCTGCTCAGTCACCACAATCAGGTGAGGAAGAAGGTTTTATGGCACGAGTTCCATATTCTAGTGCAGTCGGCAGTATCATGTATGCGATGGTTTGTACACGTCCAGACATTTCACAAGCAGTTAGTGTGGTTAGCAGGTATATGTCTTGTCCTGAAAGCACATGTCTGTGAAATGGATTCTCAGATACTTGAAAGGTACTTCAAACACTTGTTTGACAATGTTCACAAAAATATCGACCCGGTGACTGGTGCCCACATTGAAGTCCTTTTTTGCTCAACATAGTCAATCACTTATCTCGCTTATAAATTTGCCACAGTACGGTTGTAAAGTAATTTTGTGACGGAAATTAAAACTTCTACTAAACCTATTGTGGCAAAATCTGTCTAGCTACTGAAGCATAATAGATGTGTATAAGAGACAGTATCACAATCTTGTGCTCTTAAATGTGTCAAGATGTGTATAAGAGACAGATGGTGTTACTACAGTTTATTGCAATAGTCAAAGTGCAATTCACTTGACTAAAGATCAGATGTATCATGAGAGGACTAAGCACATTGATGTGAAATTTCACTTCGTTCGGGATACTATTGCTGAGGGGAAAGTTCTTGTTCAAAAGATCAGTACCAAAGATAATCCCGCGGATATGTTTACGAAACCTCTTCCAGTTTACAAGTTCAAGCAATGCTTGGACTTGGTTGGCATTCGTTATTGTTGATTAAGCCCATTTTAGGCTTTTGTGGAGAAGGTGTAGCAAGTTTGCTATTTTACTATTTTCTGCGGATATGGGCACACGCCAAGTGTGGAGATTTGTTATGTGGCTTTTGTCCCACATTGATTATTTTAAAGAGAGTTATGTAGCCTTGATCTTATAAATAGAGACCTTAGGTTTTGGGCTTTATGTACCAAGCACTAAACATAAGAAAGCTTGGTGGGCTATTGGGCCTTATTGGTCATTAAGCCTTTTGTCTTTATTTTGGCTTTTCTTGTGTTTTTGTACTAGTGCTTTTGTGGGCTTAGGAGCACTCAATAAAGCTTTTGTACTCTTCTCATATAGTAAAATTTTTGACGCATTCGCCCGTGGACGTAGGTCTTTCGACCGAACCACGTAAATCTGGTGTCTCTTTTATTTTCTCTATCTATTATTTTGTTATCGTTTGTTTCGGATTGGTCTCGAACATTTGTCAATTTCTTGGGACACTTCCTAACAATTGTAATTCTCCCATTATACTACTATTTCAAATTCAATTTGTATTAAAACGAGAATTCCTTGCACAAACTTTCATTAGTTGCTCCAAAATAATATTTTCAACATATATTTGAAATATCAACAAACCATTAAGATTAGTTTTGGTGAAGAGAGTGCTATCAATAACATCTCTTTTAAAATCATTTTTAATCAAAAAGCCACTTAGACTTTCATACCAAGCTCTGGGAGTTTGTTTCAAACCATATAAAGTTTTTGAAAGTTTGAAAGTATGATTTGGAAAATCCTTATTTTCAAAACCGGGGAGTTGTTCAACAAAAACTTCTTCATCAATGAAACCATTTAAAAATTCACTTTTGACATCCATTTGAAATAATTTGAAATTGTTAAATCATGCATATGCAAGAAACATATGAATAGATTCTAAACGAACAATGGGTGCAAAGGTTTCATCAAAGTCAATCCCTTCTTCTTGAGCATACCCCTTTGCAACAAATCTAGCTTTATTTCTAATAATCTCACTTTTAACTCATTTAATTTATTTCTAAAGACCCATTTTGTCAATATCATGAGATGAGTTGAGGGTCTTTCAACCAAGATCCACACATTGTTTTTCTTGAATTGACTAAAAGGATTATGCATAGACTTGTGAAAGTTCTCATGTATTCCTGTCTCTTATACACAATTAGGTTCAATGTGAAAAAGTAAGGCACAATTAATATTCAAAAATTTATGAGAACAAGTTTTTACCCCATCAGACAGATCACCTATGATCAACTCTTGTGGATGACTTGAGACAAATCTCCATGCTCTTGGAAGATCTGTTGGAGAATTTTCATTCTTTTCTCCTTCATCCAAGTGATGAGTGTCGTCCTCATTGCTTGTTTTGTGTCTCTTGATGTTCTTCATGTATGGTGAGCTTCTCAAGTTCCTTTTGTATACCTACATCTTCATCTTAACAAACATTTTTTGAAATAATATCATTAGCATCATCAAACATAACATGCACAACTTCTTCAATTAAAAGAGAAAGAAAAGATTCTTCTATTGTATACTCGATAAGCTTTCTTGTCACTAGAATATCTTAAGAAAATTCCTTCATCCAATTTCTTGTCAAATTTTCCAAGATTTTCTTTGATTTTTAAAATAAAGCATGTACAACCAAAAACTTTGATCACAACGGATTTTTTGCAAAACAAGAGTTCATAAGATGTTTTGTTTAAAATGGGTCTCAAAAGAACTCGATTCATAACATAACAAGCCGTGTTAACGGTTTCAGCTCAAAAATATTTTGGTAAATCACACTCACTAATCACGGTTCTAATGGCCTCTTGAAGTGTTCTATTTTTTCTTTCAACAACACTATTTTGTTGAGATACTCTAACAACCGAAAATTCATGCGAAATACCATTGTGATCACAAAATTTGAGAAAACCTTCAAATTTAAACTCGGCTCCATTATCACTTCTCAAACGAACAATTTTCAAATTCAGTAAATTTTGTATTTTATAAAACAATTTTATGAAATTTTCAAAGGCTTCATTTTTGTGAATAAGAAATGGTACTCAAGTATACCTAGAATAGTCATCAACAATTACAAAAGCATATTCACTACCACCAACACTAGCATGTTGAATTGGACCAAACAAGTCCAAATGCAATAATTCTAAAAGTTTAGAAGTAGACACAATTTTTTGGTTTAAACGAAATTTTGACTTGTTTACCAAATTGGCATGCATCACAAATTTTATTTTTAACAAGCTTTAGTTTTGGCAAATCTCTTACCAACTCTTTTTAGCAAGCATTTTCAATTAAATCTATGTTGAAATAACAAAGCCGTCTATGCCAAAGCTAAGGATCATCTATGGAGGCGGTTAGACATTTTGCATGGCAATTAGCAAAGGTATCAAAATAAGTCACATAAACATCATTGTGGCTAAAATCTTTAAATAAAATAGAAAAATTCTTATCAAGAATTAAACATTCACTCTTGGTGAAGAATACATATAGATTTTTATCACATAGTTGGTTCACACTTAAGTATAAGAGACACTACTGATTATAATTTAAATTGTCAACAAGGAGCACATTTTTAATTAAAGTCTAACCATTTTTACCTACATCACCAATGCCGATTGATTTTGCTTTCATATTATCTCCAAAAGTCACTTTTTCATTGTTTTTTGATATGAGTTTGGTGAAGAGAGATGCATTACCTGTCATATGTCTTGAGCACCCACTATCTATAAACCATTTGGCATTTTTGGTGATGTTCATTACGTATACAAGAAATTAAGTGATAACTTTTGGTACCCACATTTTCTTGGGTTCATAAGAGTTACTTCAAATCCATACGGTATTCATTTCAAATTTTTCATTTCTCTTAACATAGAAATTATTTTTTACATATCCATATTGTTGGCAATAGTTGTAAATAAAAGCTTTAGGAGAGTGCTCCTAAGCCCACAAAAGATAGTACAAAAACACAAATCAGCCCTTCTAAAAGTGATAAAGTTCTTGTTAATCAACACATTTCTATTCTTTTTCATATCAACAATATTTTTCTTTTTTCTTTACAGGGCAAGAAAACATTCAAATCATCCAATCTTTTCTTCAAGTAGGCTTGTTCTTCCTTGATCCTTGTTTTCACATACATTCTTTTCTTCAACTCAGCATTTTCTTGTGATAGCCTATTATTTTCATTCACAAGTTTAGAGTTAGCATTCAATAAAGTATTTGATTTTTTGACTAACTCTTTATTTCTAGCATATGATTCCTTTAACCTATCATACAATTTTAAAATGAAGGCTTCAAGATCATTTTCATCTTTAGAATCATAAGTAGAAGTTACCTCATCATCACCAATGGCCATAAAGGCCATTTGTGCTGATTCCATCTCTTCGTCAACTTCTTTTTCGGAGTTGCAATCAGCCCAAGTGATTATTGAAGCGAGGCTTTCTTCCTTCCTTCTTTTTCTTGGAGGGACACTCATTTGCAAAATGTCCGGTTGACCATATTCAAAATATTTTTTATTTTGCTTCTTAATTTCTAGCTTGGTCTTTCGTTTGAAATTATATGAGTTTGCTTGCTCCTCCTTTTCTCATTCTCCATTTGTTGATGTAGTATTTGAGGAATCCTTTAGTGATGAGTGCAAGATTTTCTTCATCAAGATCTTCTTCTAAATTGATAGAGCAACTTTCATCTTTTTCTTGAGAGGTCTTAAGGCTATGACTTTTGCAAATGGGTGTCCCTCAAGAAAAAAGACTGTGTATAAGAGACAGGTCTTTATATCACATTGAAGGTGTGTCGAAAGACTCAATAGGTATGGAATTTAAGTTCTTTGCTTCCTCTATAGAAATAGTCTTTGCCTTCCATTATTTGGAAAGAGTATTCAAGATTTTTCTATTCTTCTCACCCAAAGAGTATTCTTTCCTCAAGACTTCAAGATCCTTGATGATATCATTGAATCTACATTAAATTTTATCAATGTTTTCATGTGGCTCCATCTTGAAGAATTCATACTTAGCAACAAGTAGAGATTTCTTTTGTTCTCTAACATTATCGCTTCCTTCATGAATTTTCTTGCAATTTGTCCCAGATTTCTTTGGTGAAAACACATCATTTGACACGAATTGATTCATTAGCATCCAAGGCATTGTATAGTATAGTCATAGCTTTGGCATTTAAGGTCAAATTCGCCTTGTTCTAGGAAGTGAACTCATCCCTTGTTTTTCTCTTCTTCTATTTGTATGATCATCAACAATGGTGGTTTCAAAAGGACCTTCATTTACCACATGCCACAAGTCAATATCAATAGATTGTAAAAAGATTTTCATTCTATCTTTCCAACTAATAAATTTACCCCGTTAAACATAGGAGGTCTAATGGTATATTGACCTTCAAAGAATAAAATATTATTGGTTGCCATAAGAGATCTTTACTCAAATGCAATTTAAGTAAAATAAAGAGACCAATGCTCTGATACCAATTGTTGGTCCCAAAGCAACAATTGGTGGGGGTAAATTAGGTTTCTTAAAACTAACTTGCAAATAATGGTCAATTCAAATTTTTGCACTAGACGGCTTTTTGTTATGTTATGAATTATTTTATTATATTCATCTAGATGTGTATTAGAGACAGATCCTACTTTGAAGTACACTATAGATTGTTAAGAGATCACCAAATTTGAAGGAGCATGGATAGACAGATGCTACTTCAAATTTCTTTAAATACTTTCAAGTGTACACAAAGTAGGATCATCCTTTCTCACACTACTTCTCTTTAGTTGAGCCAAGGATTTTACACCAAACCTCACTTTTGTACAAGATTATCACTCCACTCAATATTTTTGAATAGCACTCTTAAGTACACATTAATACTATATTACTAAAGAGTTAATTTGTACTCAAATTGCCTTTCTATTTGCTTGTATTCAATGTGTAAGTTGATTAAATATAATACAGAAGGGTTGGTATTTATAGGTGCAATAAATCAGCTCCCAACCACCTCCTAACGGCTAGATAATAAATGTTGAAAAAAACTAGCTGCTATGGGTTTTAGTGTCAGAGGTTATTATTGAGTGTCCGAACAATCATCTGATCCGAACTGAAATATTAGGGAGTTGAGAATGCCGTTCTGACGGTCGAGCTTGCGTCCATTCCTTATCTTATACAACTAAGTATGTTAAAGAGTTCAGTCATCGATGGTGTAGTGTGTTCAAAAGGAGACACATCAACCTGTGATATTCGGACAATTAGCCCTGTCCGATTTAATTTTCTTTAGATCGGACAGGGCTAATCATTGCAGTGCCTCAAAATCTTGCCTCTACTTTAACCTTTCAGACAGTGAATTGTGTCCGAGATAAATTTGTTCGGACGAGCTTGTGCGTCAATTATTGGTGCTCCAAAATCTTGCTTTCTGCCTAATTGTTTGGACGAGATTGTGCGTTAAGAGAGAACATCAGTGTTGTTTGGACAATGTACTTCGTCCAAAAACTCTGCTAAGAACAAATAAACATTGGCTGTCTCTTATACACATCTAGATGTGTATAAGAGACAGGACCGTGTTTTAGTCACTTTTAGATGGGATGATTTAAGTTTTGTAAATCTTCTCTGTATGGAATTAATTATTTACAATGATGAATGATCCGACAACTGACAAAATTATGTCAGAGTGATGGCATGTATCTAATTCATCATAATTTCATACAAAATAATAAATTATATATTGTCTGAAATTATTGTTCTTATATTTTATGTTCATTTTTTTATTTAGATATCTACATAGTTGAGTATAAAAAATGGGGCTGCCCTAATGCATATATTTTGTTATTCTTATATCAAAATGACAAGTATATATCGGCAACTGATATTGACACAGTTATTTAAGTCGAATTATTAGATAAGGATGTTGGGGTATGCAGCAATTCTGAATTTTATGACCCACAGTCCATGTGATGATGTATAAGAAAAAGTCACCATGCATGAAAAGTAGAAAGTGTTCCAAACATTGTCCCAAAATTTTTCAAGCTGACACAACCAAAAAGTGAAGTTGATTTTCCAGTGTACAGGAGAAGGGACAATGGAAGGGTTGGGATGATAAGTGGTGTAAATGTGCAGAAAAAAATTATTGTAAATTTCTCAATATACGATGATTATCAAGTATTGGGGCTTGTTTGTGTTGAATAGTGTAATCAGTGAATTCGAAGGTCAATAAAATACTTATTCAAGTATGTGAACAAAAGAAAGAATAGGGTTTCTTTTGCTATTGAGGAAAATGAAACCATCAACCAAACAGACTTGATACTCGATTTATTTTTCAAGTGGATAAGATAAAGAAGTATTTAGATAAAATATATATATATATATATATATATACATCATCCATATGTATGTATGTATGTATGTATGTTTCTGACGCTTGCTAGAGGATATTTGATTTTGATTTACAATATAGAAATGTTGGTGTTTAGAAGTTGAAATTTTACCTTCCAGATGAGCAACTTGTAATTTTTAATGACAATGAACCTATGGATGATGTAATGAATAGAGCAATGGCAAATACTACAATATTTCTTGAGTGGATGGAGACAAATTCAATAGATAATTCTACCTGAGAGTTGACTTATACTCTAGATTTCCCTATACAATGGACTTGGAAACTCAATTTGAGAAAGTGAGCTAAATGAAAGTCTAGACATTCCATAAGTAGAATTTTATACTCATCCTTCAACAAGAGAAAGATTCTATCTAAGCATGTTATTAAATATAGTCAAAGGACCCAGATAATATAAAGAAATCAAGACAGTTAATGGAGTAACACACCATATTTTTAAACTAGCATGTCAAGCATTAGGGTTGTTGGTGGAGATAAAGAGTGGCATAATGCTATCAGAGAAGCGTCAAATTGACAAACTGATCAACAATTGTATGAATTATTTGTGACAATGTTCTTATTTTGTGAGGTGGCTAATATGTTAGATTTGTTGGAAAAGAACTGGGAGTTACTTTCTGATATATATCTCATTGACAATAACGTCTTTTAAAAAGTAATAGTATTACTTTTAGTTGTTCTTAGATTATGAGCCATGCATTATATGAAGTTGAGAGAATACTCAATCAAAGTAGTAGATCTTTGAATGATTTCCCCACACTTCCTTTTCCTAACATGTTGTATCTTAATGAAGTCCGCAATAGACTGATAGAAGAAGAGGTAAGCTATAATAGGGATATAGCAGAAGAGGTAAGTTATAATAGGGATATACTTGCACATGAACATATTTAACTCCATGCCGGATTGAACGATCAATAATTAGATGTGTACAATGATGTGATCCATACTGTTGATACCTGTACTAGTGGCATGTATTTTGTACACGGTAGAGAAGGAACAGGTAAGACATACTTATAAAGAACTATAATTGCTCGATTGTGCTCACAAGGTAGTGTTGTGTTGGTTGTCAGATCTTCTACTATAGCTTATCTTTTGCTACTTGGATGAAGGACTGCTTATTTGAAATTAAATACCTACAATTGTTGATGGTGACTCTACTTGCACAATTAGTCAAGGATCACACTTGGTGAATTAATTTGTAAAGTATTGTTGATTATTTGGGATGAAGCAATAATGTTGCACAGAGAACATTTTATAAATAGTGGATAGAACATTTAGGGACATCATGAGTTTCATGAATCAGAGCACAAAGTGTTCAGTGGAAAAATTAAGTTACTTCATCAATTAATCGATCTACTTTGGTTTGGAGTCATTGTCATCTCTTTGTATTAATCGTAAATATGCATTTGAGAGATAATAGTATTGCTCTAGATTCAGTCTAGAATTTGATTGATTTTATTAAGTGAATCTTAGACTTAGGTGAGGGAAATCTACCTACTTTTCGTTAGATGATGAAGACGAGTCTACTTGGGTTGATATCCTGGATGATTTGTTGATTCCTACACCAACATATTAAAGAATCATTATGTTAAAAGTACATATCCAAATTCTTCTTTGCAATAGAGATATTTGCAACAGAGATATCCTTGCCCCAACTAAAGATGTTGTTGACGAAGTAAACTGTGTTATTCATTCATCCATTCCTAGTAACTTTGAGGTCTATTTAAGCACAGATAGAATTTGTTAAGGTCATGTTGTGGTGATGATCAAGTTTTCTTATACCCAGTTGTGTTCTTAAATACACTCAATTTTTTTTTTTTGATATTCCAATCACGCTATTAAGTTAAAGGTAGGTATCTCGATTATAATATTGCATAATTTAAATCAAAGTCGATGACTGTGCAATGATGCCCGATTAATATTACAAATTTAGGAGAGAACATTATAGAAGTTGAAGCAATAATAGGTACAAGCATAGGAACAGGGTTCTTCATTCACAAAATTGACATGACTCTATCTGTATCTAAATGGCCTTTTACAATGATTCGATTTCAGTTTCTTATTAAAGTTTGTTTTGCTATGACTATAAACATGAGTCAAGGCCAAATATTTAACAGTAGTGGAGTTTACTTGCCAAAACCTATGTTTAGCCCTTGCCAATTATATGTTGCTACTTCTTGATTAACTTCACATCAGGGATTATAGTTCCTTATAAAGGATGACCGAAATCCAAAAAATCGTCGAACGAAAAATCATCGTATATTGAGAAATTTACAATAATCTGCACACTGGTACATTTTAAATATCTGACGCATAAATTATAAGAAATTACTTATGCATCATTTAAAAAAATGATAGGCAAATTGTTATTATATGACATTTACATGTTTGTTTAACATGTTTTATGTGTATATTACTTTATTTGTCTAATTAATTTTTTTATTATCAGGCATCTATTGAAAATCATGAACTCAAACTACAAGTTTCTTAACCAACTATGTGTGGGGCATGATTACAAAATTATAAAGATTAGAGTGACGCGCATATGCAATGCTGTCAAAATGAATACTTGTGGTATAATTGCTCTAGAAATGGTTCTACTTAATGAAAATGTAAGTATCATGAACTTCCATTCAATTACTTATTATTCTACTTTATATTTTTATGCTGCTATAGTTAAATATGATTATTTTTTATGTTATTGTAGAATGATCACTTGGTAGCAATTGTCCCAAAAATTTTAGTGCAAAAATTACGTCCTCTAGATGTGTAGTTGCTTCTATTCTTTTGTTCATGTTCTTGAATAAGTATTAGAGTGACACTATTAAACAAACCTAGAATGTTGTGTACAATAATTTCAATATTTGCTTTACTATCACTACATTGGATACAAAGGTTGATGGTAACATTAATTCAATCAATACTCACAAATTTGAATTTTTGGAGTTCAAAGACATACCTACATGTTGTCAAGTTTTTACGTACCTATCAGGTATAGATAGCAATATTAAAAGATTTTAATAGTGTTGAATGTTTATTTATCTTAATTTGGTAAATATTAATTGTGGAAACTATAAATTGTGATCTAAATTTTCAATTTTTTATAATTCAAATGTGGTTGCAATACTTTCTAAAATGGGGTCAGTTCAAGAAATTTCTCAATAGAGTTAGTGGACCTGTAAAAAAAATTGTGAAATTGAAATTACTAATAAGAGGTACTAATTATATTTTATGTAGTTTGATCTTTAGATTGAATCAATTACAAATTTTTGTTATTACTCGTGTCTAAATTACACGTTCATAATTCTTTGTTTTAATGGTGAGCATTGCTAAAGTTACATTATAGATATCAGTAGCAAATCAAATGAATGATGATACTATTACGGAGTCCACATATCCGTCTATGTTGGTGATCTCCTCATTGATCGTTAAAGAAGTTAGAGGTAATTATCATTTCATAATTAAGCTTTTATTCATAAATATGTTATTATTGCAATTTGCTTATGATATTTAAATTTTTTGTAATTTGTTATTAAGGTCCATACTATTTGTTATCAACTACTGCCCACGTGTATATGTGAATTTAAGTATTCCTGAAGTTGCAGACTATCAAATTTGGTATGCCTAAATTTTTATATTGATATATGTTATTGGTTTTAGTATTTTCTCACGCATCTTATATAGTCTAAATTAAATTAACGTGATTCTTAGTATTGACAGTAATACTTTCCGACCTGTTGAGATGTTGCATCCACCTAAAACACATGAAGACATTAAGCAATTAAGGTTCAAAAATTGTAGATTATTGACAGAAATTCATCACATTATGTCTGTAGTTCAAACTGAGGTAAAACTTGGTTTATAATTTATGACTATTTAATAAGGGATAAAAAACTTAAGAATTTCAAATTTGATTTTAATTTGTTAAGTTAATGTTTCTATAGGAATTGGTGTATACTTGCAAAATTACGATTTTGAAAGCCAATTTCAATAATCAGCTACCCTATATCCCCAAATGTCAAAAAGGTGATATTAAAATATCAAAATTCATATGTAACAACAACCAAATTGTGCAATATCCTAAGTTGAGGTATGTCATAGATGATATTCAACTTTTTGTTTATTTTATAATATGTACATGAACAAATATCTTTTGCACATTACATATAGTCATTTATATAGTTATATAGCTTATGGTGTTAGCAAGTGATGCAACGGATAGTGCTTGATTTATTATTTTCAATCGGAAGGCTGAAAGAAGAATTTATTACGAGCTGTCATTTGTTCTTGAATAATTTAATAAGGTAAAAATATACACAATTTATGTATTATATCAAAATTAGACAACGAAATACAGTTTAGATGATCAAACATTTTCCCTATGACTTATTAACCATATATTCGAGTAACTAAATGATAGTAGGAAAGTGGGTTTTTAAAAGATAAAAAAACAAGTATTATATCAAAATTACACTTATTTGTTTAGACTACTTATAGTAAATATTTTTATGACCAACATTTTCAGGAAGGATTTCATAGTGAAATTGTGCCGTCAGTTATTAATACAATCACATGGAAACAATTTGTCTTTCAAATCAAGTTGAATAGTCATAATCTGGAATAAGGTAGCAACAGATTCACAGTTATAAGATAGTTTCAAAGTGATTTACCTTTATAAACATGATTTATGCTATCTCAAATACTGTACAATTATTCTCACGTGTTTAATACTCATTATTTTTTATTTTTTTATTTCATCTATATTTTATTATTTGAAATTATAACAGATTACTTCGATGAACAACCTAGTGAAATAAGACCGTCATCTTCTCAAACTATACATACTCCTCCCACCAACATCTGACTTTAATAAGAGTCAATTGAGTTCATCGTCGACCATAACATAGTTTTCCTTGATTTTGAATGCAAATTAGATGAAACAAATCTCATAGGAAAATTTACTTGAGAAAGTAGATTCAATTTAAGAGAGACCTTAGTTGAAATAATATTATTTCAAACATAAAAAGACATAATTTTAAGAATGTCAATAATACCTAACTTTCTCATTTTATATACAATGAAAATGGAGAACAAGTTCGTGTATTGATATGTATGTAGGATTGGACGTGGAGTTAGAAAAAAATGGACCAGGAGAAAAAAAAAAAAAACAAAAGTTTCCAAAAAAAAAAAAAAATTTATTTTTTCCAATATTATCTACTAGGTTTTTTTTTTTTTAATTTTTATTTTGGTAAATACTTATATAACTAATATTTTTGTTATTCTTGCAACAAAAACGACATATTTTAGAATTTTAAGCATAAAATAAATAACAAATAAAGATAAAAACTTTTTCAAGATATAAATAAAGTTGTATTAACCTTTTTTTTGGGTATTATTATCAATGGAACGCATCAATTTGATATCTAACCCGTTCAATGAACGGGTATAAAAATAGTTTGATAAATAGAGAAGAAGTTTAACATGTTTTTATCTTTTATTACATAGCACATCCACTCAAAATTGATGTAAAATATGTATAGTCCCCTAATAAATACACTTAAAAAGATAATAATGGTAGTGAAGAATTCAATGATTTTGGAAGTGTACAACCATATTTACTGATGAATATCACAAATTATCAAATTTAGAAGCATTTACCTCTTTTTCCTGCTTCATGATGGATTGTAAACAGAAGTTCAGATTACAGTTTACAGTAATGTTTGTTGAAAACTATATTTAAAAAAAAAGAAGTTGGGCTAGTAAACCTGCATAAGAATTCAATAAGTTAAATATGTATACTTAGTAAGCACTAAGCAATAAATTCCAATATTTCTGTTATCACAAGTTAGTATTTTTCAATAAACCTGACACACTATAATTGGTGTAATAATTTGTTAACTTTTAACTCTAGAAAATATTTAGGAAACCAGATCCACTAGTATAATTTAAAATGCTTGTACTCTTCTAGAACATACGAACTAATACACATAATACAAACTAGTGAAAAAGGCACACTCAATGGATGTGTAATTTTTAAAAAAATATATATATATAAAAAAATAAAAAATAAAAATAGAAAGTAAAAATAAGGGAGTTAGAAGTGGTTAGTGGGTAGTTAGTGGTTAAGGATGTCAATTAAAATTAATTATGAAAATAAGGGTAAATTTAACAATACATATAATATAGTTTAGGTAATTCGAATTTATCTAAATATTATCCAACAACTCTATTTAAAAAGATGCATATATCTAAAAATTTACTTCCTATAGATTAGTTTTATTAGAAATATGTAGACGATTAACCAGTAGCCCATTAGGCTGTTAGCCACCAAAGCATCTTATGAATGCTAATAGTGTTTAGGAATAATTTTAAATACCTCCCTTGAGTTTCATACTAATATCATTTTGTATTTTTAAACTTTCGAAAACATCATAAACCTCCACTAACTTGGTATTTAGTGTAACAATTTCAACCCAAATAATTAAAATATTATTCTTGCTGAGGGAAAAAATCAATTTTTATTCCATCATTACTATTTAATACACAAAATTTATTTATTATAATGATTGACTAAAAAATATTAATCATATTCATTTTATTGTAGTATGTATTTTTTATTTTATGTTTTCCAAATTGTTGACTCATACAAGCATATTAATACACGTACTCATTTCACAACTAACTAAACAAAAGAAATTAATGACAAAAGTACATTTTATTTTATTTTTTTAAATTTATGAGTTTTTCATTCTACAAGATAAATACCAATCATATTTATTACATAATAATGTGTTACTGGATAGTTGTCTAAATTATTTATTCAAACTGACATAAATTAATTTACTTGCACATTTTCACAAAAGATGGCAAAAAATCTTTATCAAAAATTATACTTGGAATTTTTTAACCATTTATTAATTTGCATATTCCCTATAAAAAAATATTATTCACATTTATTTTGTTATAATATACTCTAAATTATTTTTCAACCAGACAAAAAAAAGCACGTTAAAGCACACGCACATTTTCACAAATAAATTGACAAAAGAATTGTTAGACAACTAAAGAGTTCCAAGTAAAATTATCCGAAACTTTAGGAGAGGCTTTTGAAATTTCCCTTTCTAATATTTTATGAAAGTGCAAAAGAGTATAAATGTCATTTCAATAATTAGGTCCCATTTATAAGAGAAGGTAAATAAAATTTTTTAGCGTTAAATGATGCTAAGTAACACAAACCTAACTCTCAGGAAGGTTTTAGAAATTATCCCTAATATTTACCCCAATCCCATCTAAGGTGGTGCTTCGGTTGTAAACTTTTTAGTCTCACTAATATAAGTATATGTAATTATATATTTAAAAAAAACAAAATTGTGTATAATTAATGAATACTGGTACAAAAAATTGAGCCTCAGAAGATATTTTCTTAGTATCATAAATGAAAAAAAAAAAAAAAAAAAAAAAAAAACACACACACACACACACAACAAGTAGTGACCAACTCTTTATCCTCTCTTCAACCAAAAGAAACTTTTGAAGAGCCTAAAATGGCCACTTCTTCTACTTCTACTTCCACCTTTTTCCTTATTTCAAATTCAACCAAACCTATTAATCTTCTCACAAAAACTGTTCTTTCTTTCCCAAAACCCAAATTAACAATTCCCAGATGGGCTTCATCCAATTCCAATTTCAAGAAACTCAACAATCGCGTTTTCTGCAGCACACTTCCAACCGTCTCCACCAAGACAACCCATTATGAGGTACTTTTCTTTGAGCTAACAAAACCATTTTCTTTATTTTTTGTTCAAAGATTTTGGAACCCAGAAAAGAAATACAAAATGAGAAAAAAAAAAAAATAAGGTAACGTGATTAATTAGAAAAGAATAATTGTATCTGGCTGTGGCAATTGCATTTGTATTAGTTTTGAGGAATTTAAATAATTATCTAGTTATTATATTCATATTTCAAATTAATTTGTGGTGAAAATGTAACTTGCTTGATTCTACTTCAGTTATGATAATGTACATGAGGAGTTTCCTTGTCCAATTTCTCATTTTGAAGGGTCAAGTCCAACTGTTGGCTTTGCAGGCTTGTAGCTTGTGTTTAGTACAAGCTTATATCCTACGAAGTCAACGATACGGTATAGTACTCCTGACGGGATTGTAGAATTTCTCGTGAATTGTGTATAACTTGAAAGCACTGTTTTTGAGCTTTCATGCTAATACAAAGCGGTCTTTGCAAGATTGTTGCCTTTGAAAACAAATTATCTGATGGGAAAAGACGTATGGCCTTGAAATGAGGAAATTAAATATTATTGATTGGATGGATTATAACTTGAGACTAGAAAAAGACCAGTTATTGATTTCTTTATTGTCATATTGGAGACTATAATTGTTGATTTGATTCTTGAAATGCGGATGATAATTCAAATACGAATACAGTCGAGCATTTCCAAGAATGGCAGGCTGAAATAGGATTAGAAATGTAGAAGATCTTGATTAGGTTCTGAGACAAAAGATTCTAAATGCTTGTCTATGCTTTCTTTTGCTTTTCTCGTAGCTTCTACTTGTATCACTGTTGTCCAGTGGTGAGTAAGAAATTGTATATTTAGAGTTATTTGCTTCTCAAGAATCAGCTTATTAAGAGACATTTCCCAACTTTTCATCATCAAGTTATACACATTTACTAATGAATTTGGAGATTAATAATGGTTTTTGATTCAAGTGCAGTTTTCTGAAGGTTCTTCCGAGGTTGAGTTAAGATTAAAACTTGGGGATATAGATGTAAGTTCTAAGGATATATTTGTAGATGCAAATGAGAATTCTTTAGTGATCAAGCTGCAGTATTCTGGATCTCTACGGACTCTCATAGACACCAGTTGTCTCTACGAGAGGATAAAGCCTTCTGAAACGATATGGTACATGGATCATGCACTCTAGCAGATGATCCATGTACCAGCTTTTTCTTATACACATCTAGATGTGTATAAGAGACAGGCTGTTCTCCTTCTAAGACTAGTTGAGATGATGATGAACTAGTTGTTAACTTGAAAAAGCAAGATCCTACATAGATAAATTATAAGAGATTCAGAAGTTAGTGGACATCCTTTCCTTATAAACATCGAACTCTTATAAGGAACAGATTTATATTAGTTGGGAAATCAACTGAAATAAACCAGAAGATTGCTCGAGAACTAGCCATTAGCTTAGGGTAAAAGCCTCTTTTCCTTCTGACAAATAAATAGCTCCATAAATATATTACTTGGGTAATTCAATATTTACAGAGGAAGTCATGTTTGCTAGTGCTATGGTTCTTTAGGGTTAAACCCTATTCTAACTACTTAGGATGTATGAATATCTATAAATTAATCTTATGTTGGGCAGATACTTACAAAGAAGTCCTAAACAATTCTATGGGATTTGCACTTTTCTTTCTACCTTGTCATTTCAAATAGACAGTTAGATCCATGTACAAAATTTACAACTTTTCATTACCAGTTTATGTCTGACAAATTCAAGAGAATGATCTCTCCCTAGAATCAATTGATGTTTGTGAAGATAAGAAAATAAAAATTAAAAAACAAAAAATACATTTTAAACATAAAATGATTTGTTTTTGGATAATTTGTTCCGAAACAATAATGAAGAGAAAAACTAGTCTATCATGAAAGGTAATGCAGGAAGCAGAAGACTCAGATAAACTTCTTTCATTCTTGGGAATGGGAATCAAAGTTACATGATACCCATAAGATAATTTGCAAACTATGGTCCATAAGTCTAAAACTTGGACATAGAAGTACTTTTTCGTTAATCATACTTGCACGCATGTTGGTCACTTGGTGTAGTATATAGATCCTGTCAGCATAATTGGCTTATGGCTAGTTTCTTATTATGTAATCCAATGTGTACTCCCGAAGTACAAGATTGCCATTACATTTTCTCATATACTTATGAAATTGTTGATGTTACAACCCTGAATCAGAACAATAGCAAAAAGAAAGAAAGACTGCAATGCAGTCCAGAATTCTGATTCAGTGTTTAAATCATAATGGCTATTTATACATACTCTCTTGTTTTTGAGAACCTAGCATGACTTTATCATCATATTCGTGCTTCTATGTTCTCAAAATTTCTACCGTTAGTTCACCTTATTCACTCCAACGTAGTAGCCTTTAGGGATGCTTTTATATTCCTTCCACTATGCATGTTACTTGAATATGAAGTGCTCTTCGTAAATTTTGCAGCTTTTTCAGAAAGATCAGTAATGCATTTTTTTTTTTTTTGGTAGTTCACTAGTCTTTTGGCCTGATGTGTTTTTGCATTATATAGTCCTCTGTGTTTTGGCTGTTAGGTATACACCTTTAGATATGAAAGAGCTGCTGGAAGCATTTGGAAAGAAAACAATTGATTCGTGTGAGTTTCCTTGAACTTCTGTTAATACAAAAGTGTTTTCTTCTTTATTAAGAGCTTATGATACAAATTCATGGTTTGAACCCATGCCTCTCTTTAATTCTTTAGGCACCGTTAATGAGGACTATGTTACTAATGTAGGAGTACTAATATGCCTCTTATCAGGGGAAATATAACAAGTTAGAGCAGGTCCATTTACTACTGAGATGTTAGTATATTATCTTGTATGACTAATGTATGTAAAAGCTTGAGAGGTGAAGAATGTAGTTCAACTTTCCAGTTACTCAATTATTCAAGTTCTTCACTTTTTTCGCCTTATTAACTCGTACTAAACCCTAGAGTGTGTGGGTAACAGCTCCTTGGCCAGACGCCAAGACCAGGCATAATTCGGCTGTTGGCTGTAGATTTTGTACAAGAATGAAATTTTCATTTTGATTTCACAGAAAATGCAAATTCAATTCTAAGACCGCTTTAAAGTGACTTTTATACCACGCAGTGCATTGATAAATGTAACTAATTCCAGGGGTTACTTCAGAGGGCTTTGATGCTGTGGCTGAAGTAGAAGGTGCTATACTTGAGAATCTGAGTAGGTATTGACTTTTCCCTTGTATTCGTTTACTTGGTGTTGAAAAGATGAACATCGTATATATAACCAATCTTTCAGTCAAGCTCGCACGGTTGTGGCAACAATAGGAGGGGAACATGGTGCAGCCAGTAGGACCAACAAATGGAGGCACCTATTTGCTGGATTTACCATTTGGTTATCACAATCTGAAGCAACAGGTGATTTATCTTATCCTGTTTGTTTGCATCTAGTAGATTATTCTCATCGCCTGTTTGCTAGATCATCTTTTAAGATTATTGTTGTCAACTTCTGTTTTCAGATGAAGCTTCAGCTAGAGATGAGGCTAGGAGGCATATCCAAGATGGTGCTGCTTCAAGGTTTCTCTAATGCAGAAGTGGTAGTCAAGCTCGGAGGTTGGGATGCCAACTACTCAAAGACTGTAGCTCAGGCTTCATTGAGTGCCCTCAAACGCTTAATTTTGTCTGATAAAAAGCTTCCAGGTTTCCCCTTCTTGATAACATATAGTCTCAATCCTATTTTGGAATCATCCTTAATTTCGGAGGCATGAAACCTGCATTTTCACAAGGACTAGATTATTTGCTTCTTTCAACTAGTCTTAGAAGGAGAACAGCTACATGTATGGTATATTTCACAAGAAAAACAAAACAACAATTATCTGTTCCTTTTCTTAGGCTAATAGAAACTAGAGAGGTTTCAGGGGAAAGGAAGCTGTGAGTCAGGGTTTTTTTTTTTTCCCCTTTCTTTTGAGGGTAATGGGCCTGTTGCATTTGAACTCACCTTTAAGATGAAGAAACAAGATCTTGAACGTTGGGCTCATAAGTCAGTTTAAGTGCTGTTGGTTGAATATCACAATTATTGCAATAGTAAGCCAGCTCCAAGGTGTCTATGTAAAAGAAGAAGGGTGATAGTAGCTTACTAACTCCGTAATGATTGAAAGAGTCTGATAAGGTTCAAATGACCAAATAATACCCCATTGTCGTGTGCTATGATAGGCGGAAAGGAGGAAAGGAAATTTACCGGTCACCGATATATCTATATAAACGATGTCAGACTTGGAAGTAACTCAATTTCACATTTCAAGAGAAAAAGGGATTGCATTTCTCTCCTGTCTCTCTCTCTCTCAAGAGCAGGAGATAGACTAGATTGTGTATTGCATGGGAAAATGTAGCGCGTAACCTATTGTTAACATTCTTTTGATTTTCCCCATTTTTGTTTCCTTAATGACATGATTGTTCATTCCTTAAGGTAAAAGAGTCTTTACATAAGGTTGGGATGTCGAGGAGACTGGCCAGATATCAAACCTCCTGGATGCGACCCATCAGCAACGGATAATACATGTTTTCCTCAATTATAATTCTGTGGCAAACGGCATACAGGACGGACACCTTTTCAGCAAGAACATCTGTTTTTTCTCAACTTTTTTGAGGGGCTGTGGAGAGAGAATAGATAATTAGTTCCAGAAACACAGCTGCTTATCTTATGGTTGGATGTTGTATTCCTGTGCAAGTTATTGTAACTAGGTTTTGAACTGAATTGTCCTTCTCCCATGGGCTGTATGAATGAGCTCACAGCTAAATCTGTGTTGTAATTACAACAAAATAAACATATCATTCTCTCAGCTGACTCTCAGTTTTCAAAGGAACAACTTAATATGGGGTTTTATCCTTGGATGTTTCGGAATACATCAGGTTTGTGATTAAGTTACAGGAAAACTCCAGCTTGAGGATACATCGGATTATTTAAATAAAAAATAAAATAAAATAAAATAAAAAATCACCTTTCCCCTAACAACTTAAGTTGCACTTTGTTGTCATGAGTGACACATAGAATTAGTCACCTAATATTAGTGACTCATCATCACTTTGAGTTTCGTTGTAAATGATAATATTTGTTAACAAGAGAAATCTTAGAAGAGAAGGTGGCTTTAAAGCACAATTCTCAGCACTTCCAGGTGAACCATGCACATGTTGGGACACCTCTATCTCTCAGCTTTGTGCATACCATACCAAATGCAACCAGATAACCCCATTTTTGCATTAGGGCATTGCAATTTTTCTGCAGAGGCTAAACATTATGGAGTTCCATGCTTTTTTTTCTTTCGTCTTCTCCCCAGAAGTCTTGTATGCATATAATGGAAGAGCAAAACCAAAAGGTGCAATAAGACTGGCAATGCTGCCTAGATGTCATGATATGGTTGCATCAGTTGACAAGGTGGAATCAATCATACATTTTTCGATAAAAAGGAATCTTCCCTAGCTAAAAGAACAAGTAGTCTCTAGGTAAAAGATTCGAGGTTGAAAACATTAAGAGTACAACTCATTGCTAGTGGAAGAGTTTTATAACATCTCATAATTTTCTCCTCCGTGTACTTACTACAACTGAACTTGACAAAAACTTTTAATGAAAACATACAAACATTGCTTAGAAATACTGGCTAAATACAACCTATACGTGCAAAATTATGCACAACAATCATGTGCATTAAAAAATTTGAAGTAGCTATACGTATGTCTTCCAATTGACTACTTCGGCACACGCTAGAATAATTAAAACATTTTCAAGAATTCACCAAGTAATACATAGAAGAATGGGTTAAATTCTGTGAATTTAATGAACACATTTAAGTTCTGTGAATTTGCACATTGTTACAGCTCCAACTTGAATTTGCACATTTATTTATGTGAATTTGCACACTTGAAGTTTATTTCTGTGAATTTGCACATTTGTAAAGCTTACACCAGACCACCACATAAAAGCATGAATAAGCAGATAGGCTCAGACCAAATAAATCTAATTCGTCGAGGGTTGATAATCAGACATGTATATGTGATGTTTAAATGCCACTCGAGGAAGAAAGCCACCAAGTGTTGGATGTACATGGTAAAAGCACAAGGTTCATCAGGCACTTGTAGAAAAAGTTACTATGCTAATTCTCGAATTGCTTTGAAATGAAGTTCTAAACCATTTAAGAAAAGGGTCGAAACCAAATCCAGATAAACAACATGTCTTTCTCCAACATAGTCTGCTTTAAAAACTGATTCACAATGGCAGACTGAGTTCCAAAAGCATGCCACCAACTGAAAAAGATGTATCAAAGACACGACTGAAGTAAACCTCCATTGACAAAAGAGAAATATGAGGGAGGTAAATTCCCTACTATTAAAAAGCACAGACCATAAGTTGCACAATGATAACTTGAACATTGGGATGATAAAGTAGAACCACCAGCATGTATGAACCACCTCGATATTGTCCATCATTTAGATTCAAGAGGGCAAGCAGAACTGGATGGCGGCTGCAAAAGTAACCAGAAACAATCACGACCTAACGTTTCC
This sequence comes from Cinchona pubescens, assembly GCA_025175665.1. Classification (NCBI taxonomy): domain Eukaryota; kingdom Viridiplantae; phylum Streptophyta; class Magnoliopsida; order Gentianales; family Rubiaceae; genus Cinchona; species Cinchona pubescens. Next base: position 615,752 of record JANKKI010000058.1, read on the forward strand.
ACATCTAGTACGAAGACAGATTTCAATTTTAGAGGAACATCCATCTTTAAATTGTGGCATGCAAACTTTGGCACCAAACAAATTAGATAATAATCTTAGGGATTGTGTAGATGCTCTTCATGGGAGTAGATTAGGTAGTGAATTAGATAGGATTGAGCTTTACAGCAACCATTTAATCTTGGAAGTTTCTGCTAAGCTTTTTATGATGTGACAAAATTAATATTAGCATGCCACAATTTGTAAAGACAAATGTGCTGTCTATATACAATCTGGGGAATAAGGCTTGGTTTGTTTGTTTGTTTGTTTGTGCTTGCTTGACTACCATAACTGAAACAACATTGACTAAAGAATATATTATATTGTCACAGATGGAACATACCTTGCCCTGGAGACTGGTAATTGTAGTCTTCAACAACTGATCCCCTGCTATCAATCTCAACTTGATTATGAAGTCGTCCCGGCTGATTTTCTTTTGCTATAAGTAAACCCAACCAAAAGGAATAAATCATATGAATGATCCAAGAAATACCACAAAGTCGTGAATTAGAAAGATAGGTTGGCATACCCTCCTGAACAATTCATAATAAGTATGCAGCAAATTCATGCTTTCAGGAGAAATTTTATCTGATATAGCTTCAAATAAGACAGCAAAGCGCATCCAAGGGGATTTAGGAGCCTTGGAGATGCTCAACCCAATGCCAGCAGCTTCTTTCTGAGAATTTCTGCTTAGCGGACATTCTCTTCCCTATTGCAGAAGATGGAAGATAGTTGAATTTTAAAACCTCAAAAGAAGTGGAAATAAAGAATCGAAGTCATGTGCAATCATCACAAACAGCAAAATACAAAGTGTTTCCCATATACAAGAGATGTCAAACCCATCAGATTTCATCTGATAGTTATTGCAGTTGACAAGGAAGTCACTGGTCAAAAGTATTTGTATAACTACAACTAAAAAGTTAATCTAAAAATATTCCTTGATTGTACAAAGAACAAAAGCACCATGTACCTACAAGTACCACCACAGAAAGAGAACGTTCAAATCAAAACAATTTCCATCAACCAAAATTCAAAACTATGCTAGCTAGACCAACTCTTTTGGTTCCCAAAACTGTACAATCTATCATGAATCACCATTCAACTTCGATCACTCCGGACTAGTACCAAAATCTATCCATATGCAGGCCAAACAAATTTTAATATCTTGAACATAACAATGAAAATGGAAGAGCCAGTGACCATTGACCGTTATATTTAATCATTTATCAAGCTGATTGTACTAATCCATCTCCATAACTAGTAAATTTCTACAATCAGCACAATGCATTATGAGTTGGGCCGAAATCTGCACTCCAATAAAGCCTGTCAAACCTCATAGAGTCGCTTGCGTGTCAAGGCCACTTGCATAACCATTATAATCTCAAGCTTAAACTCAGCTCTTGAAGTGGAAAGCACAAAGCAAGCCCATTAAGAAGCCTGGGGGATATCAGCATGTGCTAACAAATTCACTTGTTGCTCCTTATATTAATGTAACAGAGCAGTGTGGAATCAAAATTACCATTCCCATCAAGTGTTATTTTTAGCTGTTCACTAAACAGTATCAGCAAACAAAACAAACAATTGACAAGTTCTCTTCTTCAATTTTCCCTTATGAAAAAATAGAGGAAGCATTACCAATTGAACTGAAGTTTGATCCAGCTGCAACTGGCCCTGAGGTTCCTGACTAGTAACTCCAGATAAATCAAGTCTGTTCTCTTCACCAACCTCAGCCTCTGCATTAACAAAAAAAGTCAGGTTCTGATGCTTAAAACTTACTCTGGATAATGGTGAACACTTTCTGAATGAAACATACATGTTCATACTAGTTCTACATAATTCTGCATACATGTGATCCTTTTACCATCCCTTAGAGAATGATACAGTTCTCGAACCACAAGATTTCTCTTCAAATAGTGAGTAGAGGGGTTTTACTCGGGATATAAATTACTATATTTTAAGTTAACATGTGCACAAAATTATCTGCAGGCTCAATTCAGGAAACAAAGAATAGTTTGAAGACCCGGTCCAGTTCTATTACATCTGCAGTGTTCTCAAACAAGCCTTAGGTAAAAACTCATCAGCTAAGACAACGAAGACCAACTTTCTTTCCACATTTCTAGCGTGGTTCAAATGATAAAATTACAAATGTTCTAGGCCTACTGCCAGGTTAGAAGATTAGGTGAAAATATTCTCCAAGTCCCCAGCCATTTTTCAAATTTCCCCCCTTCAGCAGTACATTAAAGGAAAACCAATGAATTCAGAACAAATCAAAGCGCCCGGGAAACTAAGACCTTAAATGTTGCACTCATAAATCATAATGAGGTCTAAAATCCTAGTAACATTGTTGCAACAGAGAAACTACACAATCACTAGCGGACACACATGAAATGAATGGTTCATGAATTTCTACACTGAGTTACCTTCAGTAGCAGGGGGAATCCTGAAACGGACAAGATATTCTGGGTAGATATGAGTGTTCATATTCATATTCCAAACAATATAATGACTTGGACTCTCCAGATCATCAACTCCACTGTCAAACTTTTAACACTACTTGGATGATATTGCTGGGATCCAGGTTGGAGAAGTTCCATATTTCCCACAATGACACGACAAAGTACCATGTGTCGCTCTCCATTTTCGTCAACATCACAGTAACTTGCACTGAAGGGGAAAAAAAATCCATCTTGATATGAGCACATTCAAAAAGAAATGAGAAAAAAAAAATGTTTTTCTATTATCCGATTTCAAGCTTTAACAACTAAACCATTTCAATACTATCCATGAGAGAGAGAGAGAGAGAGAGAGAGAGAGAGAGAGTGTGTGTGTGTGTAACATTCTTGACTCTTCATTCAATAAGAAACAGAAAAAGCAAGCCTTAGGGCATCTATTAGTACTCCGAGGAGGCCAACTATTTGCATCAGGAATACAGGCACCCGAAGACATGCATAGTTATATCAATTAATCTTTGTTCACTGTCTGGCAATACATTTGATGCAATTACAATGCAGAGGCCAAGTATAAGCACACCTGGAATAAGCACAGTTTACAGCGCTGAGGTGTACGTTCCAACACCATATTTGGTCTTAGGTTCAGGCAACCCATGCCCAAGCCCATAGGTCATTATGCTAGGTACTGCATCTTTGGAACAAGGAAGCCAAGCATATTGGACATTGGAGGTCCCACGGAACATTTTGGTAATTTCCAGCTGCAGAGACAGGAGACCAAATATGGTGTTACTTTTGACAATCAATGACTTGATTTCAGATCTGATCACTTTAAAGAATGGCATCACTGACATCAGGAACATGTTTCTGATTGTTTCTGCATCCATAATTTTGGTTGCAGTTTCCAACTTCGGGTGTATATAATTATCCCCAACAGCATGATGCAATTTAGCATCAGAATTCATATCCTGCTTGTCATTATCAGCCATTTCAATATCATTTTTAACAGATTCATGCTCCATCTTCATTTTTTTAACGCCTACATTTGATTCTTCTACACACTCCTCCAAGTTACAATTGTTAAGTCCATTTACATCAATCTCAAGATGCAACTTGATTTGTCATGAGCTCCGTTTAACTCAGTCCCGACAAAAGCTTCATCTGTCTTTGCCTCAGATTCATGCATTTTATTACTCATAAAACATAATTCAGGAAAGTAGCATCTACCTGCTTCATCAATCCAGGCAATAGGTTTCTGTGAACCAGTAATAAGATCAACCTGAACCATATATAAGATGTCTAGCATTATAGGTCCACCATTCAACAGCAGCTCAATTGCAGGATTCTTGGTACGAAAATCTGTTCTCACCAAGCTCCATGATATCTTGAGGAAGAATCAACCCATTCACCGTTCTGATGATGTTTATAAGCGTCAGATTGGCAAACTGCTTTTCATAATTGTTTGAGTAGTTCTTCAGCAGAGAATTCCTTGAGTGCAACTGACACTTTGTCTTGCAGGCATCCTTTCTTTTCCTCTTTCCTAGTTTGTTAAAGGATGAGATACTGTCAGGTCGTACAGACTTCTTCTTGCTGGTAGCTCTAATTACCTGTGCCAAAGACTTAGATGCCATTGTCCTTTTTGTGAGTCAACAGCAATCCTACGGCCATTTTCAACTACTTTAACCCTGATTGATTCCATTATCCACAAAGACTATCTATATTTACAAACTGTATTTGAGAGGGCTAACTACTGAAGTCAAGTATGTTTCCTCCGGAAAAAATAGCTGGGAAATCATTCCATGGAGATGAAACTGCAAAACCTGATTACACATGGGGAAAAACAAAAGGAATGACAATCAATCAGTTCATATTCATACATCCAATTAAGAAAATATTTTCATATAAATATTTATCTGCGTCTTAAGGGTTGGTCGGTTAAGTATATCATCTTATAAAATAGTGGCTGCATCAGACCGTAGACATGATGACACTTGTAAAAGGGAATCAGAAATATAAACATGAGAGCAGCCCAACGCAAAGTATGAGTCATGGAGTTTATAAGCTGGAATCATCCAAACTAAATACAGGAACTGAACCTCCGTGGGTAACAAACAACAAGTGAAAGGACATTCTTGTTTACAAAGCTTTTGTTCTTGATAATTAGAGAATTTAACAAGCCGCGGACTGACATCTCATTCACACATCTAGATGTGTATACGAAATAGAAAATATTTAGTGAACTTCTGGAACATCCATAATATTTTTCTATTAAATCAGTTAAGTGACTGTTTATCATGAACAAAAACATGTAACCAAAGTCAAAAAAAATTGCATCATTTAGGCAATAGCTAATTGTCTATATGCATACCAAATTCTGCGAGGAGAGACGATCTCTGTACAAGCCTCTGTTCTCCATAGACATGCTGTGGGTTCGACAAGTTCTTTCCTAATTCTTTCGACTATAAACTAACCAGCAGCTCTGACAAATTTAAACCACACTAAATGGCAAATTTTGTCAGTACTTCAAAAATAAATGAAAAGAAAATAAACAAATCATGATACAACAAGGGACACTTTACACCGAGAAAATTAACTAGTTCGTATCATCCTGGGATGCAAAAAAATACAAGTAGGTTTTGTATACGTTTATCTTATTTCTCAATCTTATTCGGTGCAACAATTTACAGAAGGATAAAGACAAATCTTAAAGAAGGAAATTAAAAGAAACAAAGAAATCCGGAATCGAGATTTAACTATTACTTGCTACAAAAGCATCACATGTAAAAGCTCCAATCTTTGAATCTCTACAATAAAAAGAATGAAAATTTTGTTTTTGAAAAAGACAGGAAGGTTTTTACTTCTATAATACAGAGTATATAATAATGCTACAAGTGGAGTAAAAAAATGAAGGTACGAAATCTTTTCCGAAATCTTTTATTTCCCTTATAAGAAAAATGGAGAAGCTTGATTTAATCAAATAGCAATGGATTACAACCAAACATCTTTGAGCCAACTCCTGAATGCCTCAATCAATGCATTTGTAGCTTTTGCAATACTGATACATTGTACATGAATAAATAAATAAGGTAAAAAGAGATCCTGAATCGAGTTCACCAATAAATTTCTCCAAAGGAATGTGACAGCATGAAACAATGAGGGTACACGTGTATACCATATGCGCATATACAAAAGCAATACATACGCCACTTTACACATCAAAAGATAATTCATGAAATGTTATACATGATCTAGATGTGTATAAGAGACAAGCATACATGAAAGGTACGCGTTCTTTTCACACAACCATACTAAACTAATGCAGTCACGTGTTTCTAGAAACACGATTTCATTTTCACGAAACCAAAAATTAAATGAACACTATAGACGAAAGGAGCCAAACGGCGAAAGAGGACTCTCTTGGTAAAAACTACACATCTATATGCATCAAAAGGCAATAAACGAACTGCATAGAGTACATGTACAAGGCGTGGTCGGTAAATCCCCTCCCCTCTCGTAACTGATTCTCCAATTCCCACCAGTTTCACCATATTCTTGTCATGTACACAACTATCTTGTAATCTATTCTCTGATTACCACCAGTTTCACCATACACGCATTTTTACACACCTACATCACCGATCTGGCGTGTTTCTCAAACTGAAGACGATTTTATTCTTTTACCAAACAAAATAAAATTATGTTGAGTTAGCCGAGTCATCTAGATGTGAAACAAGACACTCTTAGTAAGACCTATTATCTCCATACTGTATATCAGCATCCAAAAATTTCAACTCTAATCATCGAACCTTTGCAACAATAATCTCTCGAATTAAACCATTTAAATCATAAACTGATCGAGATCAACAGAGGTATCTCTTTGTACTCGGCCTCAGATATGCTTATCTACCTCTTTTTTCACACACACATCAGACATGGTGAAGAATATAAAATTCCACAAGCTTTTAAGAATCAAAACCCTAAAATTACCCCCAAAAAACCCAAATTAATTTTTAAAATTTTTTGAAAAATTAAAAAATTATGAAACCTCGATCAAAATCGAAAATTCAGGCACAACAGTCAAATACCACCATAAATTTCCATTAAAAATTCATAACAAAGCCCGATCTGTAAGATTCAAGCGAAATCCAGACCAAAGAAAATCTCAGAAATCTACAATCAAAATTTTAGATAAAATTTTTTATTTTCTAAATTAAATATATATATAAGATCTTGAATTTCACAAATCATCTTAGCCAAACAAGCCCTAGACAAACCAAAAATAAAAAATAAAAAAATATTACCTTCTTCTGTAGTTAATTAAAAAAAGCGCTTCATCGGGGGGTGAAGAAGATCTCTCGGCGCTGCAACGTCGTCGTCTCGGAGATTAGCGGTTTAAAATGAAACAGAGAAGAATTTTATTACTAATTATCAAAAAAAAGTAAAAAAAAAAAACAGAGATCAGATGAGACGACGACGTTAGAAAGGGAAGACTAAAAGCATAGGGTTTTTAAGAATTAGGCATTTACGAGTACTTATTATTCTTATTCAGTTGCAGAAGTTGAAATGTTTGAATTTTTCTTTTATTTTTTTTATTTTTATTTTAATAAATGTTTACTTGGGGAAAAAGAAAATAAGAAGATGAAAAGAAAGTGTGAAGAAGAAGAAGAAGAAGAGGAAGGGCTTGTAGAGAAAGGTCGGCGACCTCAATAACCAGGTAGTTTCGTGGATTCTAGGTATGAACCTAGAGTGTGATAGACTTGGCTGAGTCAGGACAAACGTATACAATACGACGTTGTTTTGTGTCGTTTTGAAATGTCGTAGAATCAAAACGACACCGTAGGAAGTCAGTCTATCTAGGATGAAACATGTATGATTGACATAGAAATGAGTGCATCTACAATTATCACAAGTAATTTGTACGGTGAGACTTGAAGTTGATGTCGAGGGTCAAGATTTTTTCCTTTGGAATTTTTAATGGTTGAGATTACTTTTAGATAAAATTCAAGTTACACGGTCAAACCCTAGTCAGGATTTTGTCTCTCAGACTTTAGTAATGCAAACTTGGTCTATTTCAAATTTTACATATTAAGGGTAAGTTCGATTGTATCCTTAGGTTCGGGTTTAATACAGCAAATCTCTTAAATTTATATTCTAATTACACTTTGTCCTTTATAATTTATATAATTCAAATATTTTTTTTAATATTTTGAAACAAAATTATCTTTGTCATATTAATTTTTTTTTTTCTTCTTCTTCTTTTCTTTTATTTATTTTCTCTATCTTATTTTTCTATTTCTTTTTCTTTTTCTTTTTCTCTTTCTTTTTACTATTATCTCTTACTTCTAGTAAACAATTAAATTAATTTTAATAATTAATTAATTAAAACTCTAACTTTTTCGCATGAGTCTGAATAATTTAATTTATAAATTAATCATACTTTAATACAATAAATATACCTTGTTGTAATTTAAAGTTTGTGATTAACAATTAATAATAGGATTAACAAATAAAAATAAAATTTTAAGTTAGAGAAAATTAAAAAATTTATAGTATACAAATAAAATTATAGAATGAAAAAATGTGTACAATCTTTTATTTGTGATGTAATATCGAAAAAATATTACGATTGCCTAATATAAGAATTTTTAAAGTTACGGTAAAATCAATCTAATATGACACGTGAATGATATGGATAAACATAAAAAATATTTTGTTTGCATACATAGAATATATATTTTAATTTTTTACAAATTATTTTATCTTTTATAGTTTGTTTATTTGTTAACTATAGCATTAGTAAAACCCACAAAATCTATATTATACTATTCAAATATATGTTGCTTGTATTAAAAAACTTATTTATTCTATAAATTATTTATAAACATGTAAATAAATGGAGCTTTTAACTAACTAATTAAAAGTAGTATAATAATTTAGCGGTAGTAAGAAAGAATGAGTAAGAAGATAAAAGGAAAATTATGAGAGAGAAAATAAATAACTTGGTAAGAAGAGAAAAAAAAAAAAACAAACAAAATTATTAAAATAGTAAAGATAATTTTGTCTCAAAAAGAATAAAGTACTTATTAAATAAGTTTATGGGGGCAAAGTTTAACTATGGTGTAAGTTCAGAGGGGTTTTCTGCATTTACCCCTTTAGGTTCTTTTTGGTTCAAATTCATTCAATTGATGCACTTTAATGAGGAATTCAAGCAGGAATGGTACAATCAATTGCATCAAATTGCCAGACTCATTATCCTTAATGTCTAAGGGTGTTCATGGGCTGCGAGACTCCTTACCTTTCATGTCTAAGGATGTTCATGAACTGTGTATGCAGTCCATTTCTCAAAAGAGCTACCCGATCTGATCTCACATGGTCAGAAAGTATTTGATATGGTACAGTATCACATTTGGCACTTGAAAATGTATAACCCAACTATTAGGTACATCATTAATATGAAAATGAGTTTTGGCCAGTACAACTACTCTCTTGTCTACTACTAATAACCGTGATTAACCCAATTATGGATCATTTTTTAGAATCACAAACTATCACAAGTGAGTAAAATGTTCATCAAATGTGTGAGGTTGGGTTGACGAGACACTTCTCCCCAAATTGTACTTGTAAGTTTTCTCACAAAAAATTGTCCACACTTACTGTTAGAAAAAGCACTATTTTCCTTAGGTAAGGTAGTTCTCCCAACATGTCCATACACAATGGGATACCAGCTAGGTTGGATACTTGCTAAAGATGGTCGAATAGACTGGATACTGACCCTACAAAAATACTATTTAATTTATCATTTCTCTTATTTTGCTCCCATGAAATATGCCTTATTTCGAGATTTTCAAATTTTCATTTACCAAAAACAAACAATAAAAGATCCATATATTCCCACTCCTCAAACTCAACAAACATTAATTAAAAACAGTCCACACTTAATAGAAATAACAACACAACAAGTCTACATCGGTGGTGGGCTGGTGGTGCTAGGGTGGTATAAGATTGTCAGAGAGAGACGGAGAGTCTCTTATACACATCTAGATGTGTGAAGAAGTGGTCAGAGATCTAATTAAATGGTAGTTTTTATTATATTATCCAGTCTCTAAGACTATACACATCTAGATGGCTAGTATCTGAGAGAAGGAACAACAAAAAGACTTGATTGGTGAGTGTAAGGGTGGTATGAGATTGAGAGTTGAGAAAGAAAAGGGTTAGGCTAGATTTAACCTAACAAAGGAAGGAATTATGAGAAACGAGGCGAGGAATGTCATTAGGCTGGTAAATACCAAGTGGTAATCCTAATGGACATCGGATACTACAATATATAAAATATTATTTGGAACTCGACCCTTCTAGATGTACTAATAGGCTGCACGATGCAATTTAGATACTTTCATGTCAACGGTCAGGATGAACAACCCTATTCATGTCCCTTGTATGATTGTATCCCATTCATGGTAAACCATATTGCACGTTGCGGTACTTAACAAGTCTCACATGCATTTTGGTTTATTCACTAAAACTAAATATTAACTCGTGTTTTGCACATAAATATATATTTGTTAGATAAAAGTGTATAAGAAGTCTATACACATTTATAATGTATCTAAAATACACATCTATAAATGCTATAGTAGAATGCATTTTAATTCATCATATTTCCTTATATTATTGTAGGAAACAGTCATCATGTTTTCTTGTCCAAATAGAGAAAACAATCATCATAATTTCTTGTGAAAATAGATAAAATAGAGTTTAGTAGCAAATATCTAGGCAGGAAACGAGCAAAGATCAGAGAAGTCCTTTAAGCGTGAAAATTTATCTCCAGAATTTGTCAGGAACTTCTTGTCTATAACCTTGCTAACTTTGCCTATAAATACCATGTCAAACTAAACTACACACACTTGAAAGCTTTAAGTTTCCACTGTTAGAAGTAAAGAAGAATCAAAGGAGAGAAAGCTAGCAACATTTTCACCGAGAGTTCAAGACTTCAATTTCAATGTGAGAAACCACTAAAACTTTCTCCATTCTTAGTGTACTACATTGTGTGTATATATGATACTATTGCAAGATTATGTATATGCTTATATACTTTTCATATACAAGCCTATACACACACACACACACACAAAGCCATGAGACTGAAATTTAGACATCAAATGGGTCTATTTGCTAATTTTGAAAAATTATTTAGCCTGTTGTTAGACGTTGTCAATGCACTGGAAACTTTGTTGGAAATCTTCTTAGTGATAGTCTTGAGATAATCTCAACAGGTGAACAAGGTGAAAAGAAAAATGGAAACAAAAAAAGATAGTGATATATTCTTTATTTAAAGGCTGGAGTTGATTGAACTAGTGTCGCGCCCATTTTTAGCGAGAAACCCGACCTAATACAAATGATGAGCAATTACTCAAAATTAGTATAATAGTAGCACAAAAATAGGAGTCTATAATAGGATTTTGAAATACAACGTTTGAAGATCAAAAAATGATCTAAAATAGAGATTTTAGGTTTATGAATTAATAAATGTATAATGTCACTTTTACACAAGAGATGTGTAAAGTGCATCGAGACACTAACCTAAACCTAAAGGAAAGAGAAAAATTATCGCGGTGCCTAAACCTGTCAATCTTAAAAACTTATAACATTTAAATTGTAATAAATAAATAATTAAATAGAAAAAATTAATTAATTATAAACCCTATACCAGATGACTCCTTTTAGGTTTGTCTCTATACACATCTCTTTGTCACTTAAGACATCTAGATGTGTATAACCTTTACTCTACGAGTAACTTAGGCATCTTTTCACCCCCGATAAAAACCGTTTGCGTGAATTCAAATTTCCAACAATTTAACCCAAATTTATATTATGTTGGGATAGAATAAACATAAAAACAAATAAATAGTAAAGCATGCATATAATGCGGCGGGAGTGGGGAACTTGCTGTGCCAACACTAGACTGTCACAGGAGGAAAAAAATGTTCTATACCAGCATTGGTTAATGTAGAGTGTGAGTAAAAGATATTTACAAAGAGTGGATATACTAGACAAGCTAATAAACATATAAATACCCAAAGCACATAAGCAAATAAACTTAATATTCTAGTATATATGACAGTCCTAATAAAATCAATAAACACATAGCATATAATCCTATCTATTACAATAGCCTTGAGCCCTTTTTCAAAAAACAAAAGTTGCCCATCTCTAGGGTCAACACCTATGCATACCTACATGAAGCATAGCATATAATCCTATCTATTACAGTAGCCTTGAGACCTTTTTCAATAAACAAAAGTTGCCCCATCTTTGGGGTAAACACCTATGCATACCTACACGAGGCATTACCTCGTGTAAATACTCTAAAAAAGCAGTAAATGGATAATAAAGGAAATAAAATAAACAGCCAATAACGCATAAACCTAATAAAATAAGTAGCAATAATAGAGTTTAGAAATGTACCTGCCGGAGCAAAAAAATATGGGTGGTTCTAATCCGAGCTAACATGAACAAGTAGGTAAAAAGTTTCCCTTTCCCCTTTTATCCGTGTACTAATAATTCTAATAAACCAAAACTAAGTATTTATGTGTCTTACGCAAGAACAAGAGTATTATCATTTGACATCACGAGTAAACAATTCAACCAACTAAAACTGTGCCAATTCATTATAAAAGTATCTAAATAAGGATAATCTACAACAAAAGGTACTTAATTAAATCAAACATAAAATTAAAAACTTAGTTAAACTAAACTCAAACATTAAGGGGCGAATTGTATTATTTCTATACAATTGAGTATCAACAGATAGTAAATAACAAGACCTAGCAGCAAAACAACAACTATGAAGAAAAAGAAACTCAATTATCAATAACCAAAAAACCTTTTGGGGCTTAATTGCAAGATTTAGAAATCTTTTAGTTGCAAAATTATAATTCTAAGACAAAAGTCAAACTCAAAATCCTAAACTTAAAGAGTCTAGTGGTCCTAAAAAAACTTGTTTGAAAACTTAGGAACTTAGGGTAAAACATAGAATTTTATATTACGGGTAAAGTAGTACATCTACATGTGTATAAGAGACAAAACTTATTTGGAACTCTTGTCTCTTATACACATCTAGATGTGTAGACATGTGAATACAACCAAAACGCAGTTGGACTTTTACTTGTTTTACAAATTTTGAAATTTTTTATTCAAAATAAAAACAAGTTCAAAAAATTTGGGACTAGACTGCAAAAAAAAAAAAAACGAGTTTCATCTTCACTTGAATGAATGTTGCTATGTACTTTCAGCTTCCATTCTTTTATTTATTTATTGTTAACTTTTCCTTCTTATATTAATCAATCCTCGTCCAAAACATGCAAATATCATATCGAAAAGACCTTACCGAGTGAGAGATCAAATTTTAGCATGAATTAAGCAAAAATAAATTAAAATAAGAAATAAAAATAACAACAAGAATAGGGAAATTAAAAGGAAAGTATTGAAAGACCAATTTTGAAGACCTATTACCAAAAAAGACAAAAAAACATATATAAACCTTGATATCTTGAAACCCAAATTGTAGTCAATGCTTCCAATAGCTAGATTAACACATGAAAAACTTAAAGCAACTAGATAATTCATACAAGTGTGCAAAGTTTGAAACTCTTTTTTTTTTTTTTAATCCTTAAAAAATTCTTTGAAGCATATTATGGAATGTGTTGTATCCTACAAAAAACATTCAAATTTCACAGCAACTAGTATTAACTTAGCTCCCAAAGATTGTTTCATCCGCATCAACAACCACACACAAGTATATGCAGAATATGGAACAACAAAAATTCTACAATAAGTAAATAAATAAATAAACAAATGATGCTCACTTAGTTTAGGAGCAAGAGGTATTAGAGCAACACCTTCTCCTCGTTTTGCTAATTTGCGTGTGAATGTGTTGTGCGTGGTTTGATTGTAGAAAAATGGTGGTGGGCTGATGGTGTTAAGAGAGAAGAATGGGAGTCATACCCTTCAAGAGTAGTCCAAGGCTCATATAGAACAAGGGAAGCCGAAAATATAAGGGGGAAAACAAGCAAAAAAAATCAAAGGGCCAAAGAACTTGGGAAGTGGAGAAATCATGATGTTGGGGTGCCTTTTATGGGTCAGTCAAGTGCAGAGGTTTATTGTGATTGAACCTCCATCCCTTCTTTTCATATATTTTTTTAAATTTAATCATGAGGTTTTGAGGCTCAACGTTCTGCTTGACACGAGTCCTAAGAAATGTCATGCGAGAAAGTACACGGTTGAGTTTTCATCCGGTAGCGTAATTCGTACTGATTTCTTACACAATGATCTTTGATTTTTTTATTTAATTTCTTTTTTTTTTATGTATCATCATATTTTTATATTTTTAAAGAAAAAAGAGTCAAAATATTCTAATAATCCTAAAAATGCATAAAAAAATATTCAATCATGAAAATTGTCCCCCAAAATGGATTCCAAAAATTAGCAAAATTCTTAAAGACATGAAATTGAATTTTAGGAATCTTAAAAATTATAAAATTACCCTTAAGTGCAAAAAGACCATTTTGTCCTTACTTTTCAAAAATAATTATTTTATCCAAAAAATAATAAATAAATAAATTTTGGTTAAATTGGGCATTTACTTTTGAAAATGCAACATACTTTGAAAAATTACCCCAATTTGGCATTTAATGGTAAAAAACACGTCAATATTCAGTGTCTACAGCTGGGTTAGTAGTTGATTTTTTTTTTCATATTGAATTGTTATATGAAGTTTTGGAATGTTAAGAAGTGAGGCAAGAATCATTGTAATAACTGAAGGATTCGGGGACATTGCCGGAATCATGAGGAAGAAATATACACATATACATCTATAGTTTTTTCCATATATGTATAGATTCATAACTGTACTTACATCTATAGTTATTTCCATCTATGTGTAGATTCATAACTGTACTAAAAGTGAGAGAGAGAAAAAAATAGAGAAAGTAAAGGTATATGTGTATAGTACAGTGACAAAGGTGGGAGGTTGTAGTCTTGTAGTTATGGTCATTGTACAAGTGGAGTTTCTTGATAAACATGGTGATTGAAAGGGAGGTAGGTATTGGAGAAGATGATATAAGGAACTAAGGAAGAGAATTTCATATTAGCAATTTGTTTAAAATTAGTTAACGGTATCCAAAATTTTCTACAATTATATTTTCTCCTATGACAAGTCTCTTAAACAACTTTTCTTACTTTCATTTTCATCCATACTAATTATATAGATAATGTTTAGTCTTTGAATTACTACATTTCAATTTCTAACTTATATTTTAAGTCCTAGAATTAAAGTTAGTTAAGAAACTTAATCATGAATTTTATTTGTGAGCTAATAATATATGGGTGTGTAAAACAAATATTTATAGATTCATACTAACAAAATTCTTTTATACTTCATAACTTGTACGTTAAGTTGAATAATTAAAGTTACTTAAGAAACTTAATCAAGACATCATTTCATGAACTAATAATATATCAGTGTGTAAAATAAATTTATCCATAAAAATTTATAATATGAAATTATTTTATAAATCAAAGGATGATATTAGTCTTACAAGTTTTTCATTGTGCAATATTGGATTGTCATGTAAAATTTTAAGCGACCATTAATATTTGGTTACGAATTAAAAGTTTTTTTAGGACCACTAGACCTGTTCTTATACCAGTTATTTATCCTAAGAATTCTATTATAACGTTACAATATTCAAATGCTTCTATGTAATTAAATCACTCTCTATTGTATTTGAATATTGAAGTACAATATGTGATAACGTGAACTCGAGAAAACATTTCATTTCTTTGGGGAGGCTGTGAACCTGAGTATTATCAGGGAGGTTTTGGGCCCATGTCATGTGTTGGCTTAACAATAGTTGGGAAAGTATTTGGACTGATGATTGTCTTAAGACCACTCTGACATGCTCATTTAAAAAGGTTAGAAGATTTAGTTTTGTACGATTATTGGGTAATTTGATACCCCAGATATTCTGCCGTTCTATGCCTTACTGGCAATTGGTGATGTGTATAAGAGACAGAATCATACTTTTGTCTATGAATTATAATTTTGACTAAAGGATGTCTAAATCCTGATAAAATCTAGATGTGTATAAGAGACAGATACACATCTATATGAATGCAAGTAATTTGGATTATTCTTTCTAATGGTTAGTATATGTTACATATTTCATAAATTTTTTATTAAACAAAATAGCTTTAAAAACATTTTACATGGTATAACTCATTAAGCCCAAAAGGCTCACTCCATAATTTCAAAAATTTTTACGAATACATAAGAAGCTTGATTAGACAACGAGTTTGTGGTTCCCGAAGCTAGCTTGATGACTATTGATCTTCATTGCTTTTATCATTGTAATAAATATTAGAAACTTTTGGGTGTTAACTTTCTAAATACTTTTATGTTACGGTGTTGAATTTGGAGTAGTTGTGTATTAAGATTATTGTAAAATTCTACTTGTGTATAAGAGACAGTCTTATACCAATTTGTTATAAAGATTGATTTAAGAGCCCTGGCAAGAGTTAGGTAAATGACCTATCAATTTCTAATTAAATAGAGGTTGGGTAATCACAATAACAAATTAGAACTACATAGTTTAAGCCAGGATAGGATCCTTGGTATGTGAGGAAGTAATTTTGATCTACTTTTGGGATATAATTATTTGTAGTTTCTTTTTATCTTTTCTAATATGAGATTTTGATCGAGTTTGTAGATGATGGCATCAGGAAATATACCCTTGATTCATTTTCAAGTAGCACCCAATGCACCCTATGCTAGATTTAATCCCAAAACTCTACAAGGACCTAAACAATTCCCAAATGTCATTGTGGGAGATCATGCTAATTATGTAGTTATCCTTGCTATTGTAGAGTGTGATGATCTATTAATTCAAAGGGACTTATCGATTTGAAGTAGCTATATTGAGGGCTAGGCTTAATGAGTTGGAACATACTAAGGATAGACTGAAACAAGAATTTAGGCTAGAATCTTCTCTTCTTTATAACGAATTTTTTCTTTGCCAGAAATTGCAAGATAAATTTGACAGATTAAGAGCTGCCTACATGATAAAAGTTCATGAAATTTTTCGTGAGTTAGAGATATTACATATTATAATTGACAAAGAGGAAATTAACACTGTTGAAGATACAAATGAGATTGGAGAACAAGGTCAAGCGGCTGGCTATTTGGATGAGGAAGAAGACTCTAAAGTAGGTCCTATTCATGTGTCAGAGGGAGAATCTGAAAAAGTACATGAGGAAGATCTAGAAAAGGAACCTGAGAAGGATAAATTAGAATAAAAACCTTAAGAACTAGATGTGCAAAAAAAGAATGACTATATTAAAAATGTCATATCTTGTCCTTTCTCTAAAGATTCTAGTCTATATTAATACCTTCCAAAATTCTAGTGTTATAACAATCTTTTATGTACAAAAAAAAAAAAAAAGAGAAAGAGAGATAGAGTTCTAGGGTTGTTTTTATCTTCTCGTGTAATATATATCTAAAATGAATAAAAATTATACTTTGCTTAATTTTTTTAAAGTTCTTATTAGGCAATCATTTAATACTTTATAAATGATTATAGATGGTGAGAACTCGCAGTCAATTTAACGCAAACTCTGTGATAGAGGAACAAAATGGCAGGCGGGAAGTAGGAACAGAAACTAAACCACTTATGACTCATATTGTTTTTCAGCCCTTCATCGTATGACTAAAATTCTTGCAAGACGATCACGCCAAAGACCTAATAACTCTTTAGGGGATGATAGCACTCTTGGCCACTTTTTGAAATTTAAACCAACTGAGTTCAAAGGTGAACCTGATGATAAAAAGGCTGAAGCATAGATTGAGCATATAGAGAACATTTTCTCAACATTACAATATAATGATGAAAAAGAATTTATTTGCTACTTTCCAAATAAGGGGGCCAACTCGTGATTGGTGGAGAATTATTCAAGAAAAATGGAGGCATAATCATACTGAGAAAACTTGGGCTAACTTCCTGCGTGAGTTTAATGACAAATTCTTCCCTATTCTCACACAGGAAAAACGTGAAGGAGAAATGATAACTTTGAAATAGAGAGAACTAACAGTTGTTTAGTATGAAGTCAAGTTTAACAAACTCTCAAAATTTGTGCCACAATTAGTAGATATTGAAGAAAGACAGATTCGATAGTTTATACAAGGGTTAAGGACTTGACATACAGGACGAGATGGAAACTATAAGACCTCTCATGCTTATCGATTCACTTGATATTGTGACAAGGGTCGAGCTAAGCAAAACAAGGCTAAGGGAATGAAAAAACCATCAGAACAAACAACAAGCACTGACACACTGGGAGAATGAGAACCAACACAACAAAAAATGAGGATTATCAATTGTTGGAAAATGACCTCAACAACATAAACCACAACAAAACCCTCATAACAGACTTGCAAAACATGTGGATATTGTGGTCATAAATGTCATGATGAGAGTCAATGTTATTGAAAGAAAAGAGATGCATCCGTTGTGGATCAAAGATTGCCCTAAGGCTGGTCCATCAAGCGTAAAAAGCCTTGAACAACCTAATCAAACAAGTGGAGGATGAAAGAAACCTAAAGAAAAGCCCAGGGTCCAGGCTAGAGTGTACGCAATTGAGAAAAATCAACTCCCAAGTGAGGTGATTTTATTAAAGGTAAGCTTTCAATCTTTAATCTGACACAACTAAAGTATTGATAGACCTTAGATCTACACATTCATTTATTGCGACTCATTTTTCTAATGAAGTTAAAATGAGGTGTAGTGAACTATCTTATATCTATTGAAATTAGTACACTAATGGGAAATAATTTGGTGACAGATTCAATCTGTAAGTCCTACGAGATTGGGGTAGGAGATAGTAAAACGATTGCTGATTTGATCTCTTTACCCATTCAAGGTTATGATGTCATATTAGGAATAGATTGGTTATTTCAACACCATGAACAACTTGATTACCAAGCTAAGATAGTAAAATTTTGTGAATCTGGAAAATCGATAGTAAAACTAATTGGTAAAAGATGTATCTTATTAATCTTGTGATTTCTGGTGCTAGGGCAAGAAATGTTTTCTATAAATTATTTTATAGGATATTTGGCATACTAGTTAATAAAAAATTAGATAAATCAAAGTTGGAGGAGAAACCTGCTATTAAGGATTATCCAGATATTTTTCTTGTAGAAAATCCTTATATCAGTGCCACCTGAAAGAGATAGAGTTTTCAATTGAACTTTTACCAAAAACTGCACCAAGCTCTAGGGCTCCATACAGGATGGTGCCATTAGAGTTACAAGAACTTAAAGTTCAATTGCAAGAACTTTTGGAGAGAGGATTCATACAACCAAGTTCCTCGCCTTGGGGAGCTCCAGTTCTTTTTGTCAAGAAGAAAAATGGGTCATTGAGTTTGTGTATTGACTATCGAGGATTAAATAGAGTCACTGTCAAGAATAAGAACCCTTTACCCTTGATTGATGAACTTTTTGATCAATTAGAAGATGCAACGGTGCTTTCCAAGTTTGACCTTAGGCAAGGGTATTTTCAATTAAGAATACGAAAGGAAGATATGCCAAAAACATCTTTTAGTACCCAGTATGGTCATTATGAATTTGTGGTTATGCCATTTGGTCTTACCAATGCTCCTGCAGCTTTTATGGACTTGATGCATAGAGTTTTTCATCCTTATATGGACTAGAAATTTGTAGTCATTTTTGTTGATGATATTTTGGTCTACTCAAAGGATCAAAATGATCATGAACAACATTTAAGGATGGTGTTAGATATGCTGCAAGAACATTGTCTCAGTGTGAAACCAGCTAAATGTGAGTTTACTGGTTAGCCAAGATTTCCTTTTCGGGTCATATTATTTATAGTTTCTAAGCACACCATTGTCTCTTATACACATCTAGATGTGTATAAGAGACAGGTATAAACCACTTCTTTTCTAAGATTGGGGCAGAGGTCAATCTCTTTTAGGGTTAGAACACTTACTACAGTATATTTGTTAAAGACTTTTCAAAGATTGCAAGGCCTTTAACTCGATTAACCCATAAAAGTATTAGGTTTAAGTGGGATGAGATATGCGAAGCCAGTTTTCGAGAAATCGAGAAGAGATTGACCTCTGCCCCAATCTTAGAAAAGAAGTGGTTTATACAGATGCCTCAAAAGAAGGACTAGGATGTGTGATAATGCAAAATGGGAGAGTTATTGCTTATGCAAGTTTTGCTCGTCTAGAAAGCTGAAACCTTACGAGCAAAACTATCCCACACATGATTTAGAAATTGCAGCAATTGTATTTGCTTTGAAGAAGTGGAGACATTTTCTTTATGGAGTAACTTTTGAGATTTTCACTAATCATAAGAGTTTGAAGTACTTATTTTCTCAAAAAGACAAATTTGAGGCAAAGAAGATGGATGGAACTTCTTGAGGATTATGACTGCACTATTAATTATCATCCTGGAAAAGCTAATGTTATACACATCTAGATGTGTATAAGAGGTTGCCCAACTTGAGGTGAATGAATGGGTTCTCTTAAGGGGTTGAAAAAGGATGGAACACCAATAAAAAGAGGGATAAAGTGGTTATGTCTAATATCAAAGTTTACCCTAAATTGACTTCAAAAATTAGGGATGCCCAAAAACAAGACACTGAACTTCCAAGATTATTTGTAAAGATTTTAGGAGGAAAAGTACCTAATTTCAGTATTAGAGATGATCAAGCTATATTGTTTTAACGGTCGGTTATGTGTACTGAACAATTCTTAAAGAAAGCAATTCTTCAAGAGGCTCACAGATCGAGATACACAGTTCACCCAGGAAGCACCAAGATGTAGCAAGATCTTAAGAACTATTTTTGGTGGAACAATATGAAGAGAGAGACAAGTAAAGGCTGAACATCAAAAACCTACGAGACTGCTACAGCCACTATCTATACCAGAATGGAAGTAGGAGCATATCCCTATGGATTTTGTAATTGGATTGCCTCGTACTCAAAAGAATCATGATACAATTTGGGTGATAGTTGATCATCTCACTAAAACAGCTCACTTCTTACCTATAAATATAAGATACTCCTTAGAAAAACTTGCACGACCCTACTTGGATGAGATTGTGAGACTTCATGAAGTACTAGTGAGTATTATTTCTAATAGAGACCCTCGTTTCACATCTTGATTTTGGGGTGTATACAAGAAGCTCTTGGGACTAAGCTAAAATTTAGCACCTCAGGATATTCTAAAACTGATGGCCAGTCGATCTAGAACTATTCAAATCTTTTAGGATATGCTTCAAGCTTGCACACTCACCAAACTTTGAAGACTCATTAGGATCCATACGTGACCCTTCTTGAATTTTCCTACAATAACGGTTATCAAGGTATGATCTATGGCTTATACACATCTAGAACTGTATGGGCAAAAGTGTAGATCACCCATTTGTTTGTCAGAAGTTGGAGAAAGAACAATTGTAAATGTTAGAAACATTCTTATTCTAGATGCTGTCTCTTGATAGGTACATTGAGATGTGTCTACCGACAAAGACAAAGTCGTCAAAAGAGTTATGTAGATAAAAGTTGGAGAGATTTGGAATTTCAACTTGGAGACAAGGTATTCTTGCTTGATCGACCAGCTTTAGGGCAATATTTGATCCACAACGGATGCATCTCTTTTCCACGATTTGTAGGCCCTTTGAAATCATTGAAAGGAAAATTCTAACATGCCTAATCCCGCTACCCTTAAAGTTATCTGGAATCCATCAAATATTAAGCAAACAAACAAACAAACATACAATATAGATCCAATAATAATCACGAAGTCAGGGAAGCAACGTGGGAGACGGAGGAGAGTATGAGGAATGCTTATCCTGATCTCTTCAAAATATCAAGTGAAACTTTCAAAGATGAAATTCTTTTAAGGGGTAAATTGTGAGGCCCTAAAATAAAATAAAATAAAATAACTAAGTAACTTGATAATCAATAAGATATAAATTGCTAAGTTTAGATAGCTAGATTTATTATTCCTCTTATATCCACAGTGGTTGTATTTTTTTAAAAAAAATAATAAAAAAAGCTTACATAATTTATATTCACGGCAAAATAAGAATTATAAATAGATAGCAGAATACGTTTTAAGTTATCATATTTTCTCAGTCGTGTACTATTGTAGGAGACAGTCATCATGTTTTCTTGTCCAAATGGAGAAAACAATCATCATAAAAAAATCTTACATAATTTATATTCACAGCAAAATAAGAATTATAAATAGATAGTAGAATACGTCTTAAGTTATCATATTTCCTTGTACTATTGCAGGAGACAGTCATCATGTTTTCTTGTCCAAATGGAGAAAACAATCATCATAATTTCTTGTGAAAATGGATAAAATACACTTTAGTAGCAAGTAAACGAGCAAGATCGGAGAAGTCCTTTAAGCATTAAAATTTATCTTCAAAATTTGTCAGGAACTTCCTATCTATAACCTTGCTAACTTTACCTATAAATACCATGCCAAACAAGCTACACATACTCAAAAGCTTTAAGTTTCCACTGGTAGAAGTAAAGAAGAATCAAATGAGAGAAAGCTAGCAATATTTTCACCGAGAGTTCGAGACTTTAATTTCACTGTGAGAAACCACTAAAACTTTCTCCATTCATATTAGTGTCCCGCATCATGTGTATATATGATACTATTGCAAGATTATGTATGTGCTTATATACTTTCATATACAAGTCTCTCTTATCTCTCTCTATATATATATATACACACACAACCATGAGCTTGAAATTTAGACATCAAATGGGTATATTTGTTAATCTTGAACAATGATTTGGCTTGTTGTTAGATGTTGTCAATACACTAGAAACTATGTTGGAAATCTTACTGGTAATTGTCTTGAGACAATCTCAGCAAGTGAACAAGGTGAAAAGAAAAATGGAAAAAAATATAGTTCTGTATACATTTATATATATATAATATAGTAAATCTACACAAATATATAAATAAAGATCAGGAGTTGATTGAACTGGGTTAGTAGTTGATTTTTTTTTTTCCTATTGAACTGTTATATGAAGTTTTGGAATGTTAAGAAGTGAGACAAGAATTATTGTAATAACCGAACGATCCAACTACATTGCTAGAATCATGAAGAAGAAAGGGTTATACATATATACATCTATAGTTATTTACATATATGTGTAGATTTACAATTATACTAAGAGTGAGAGAGAAAAAAAAATGGAGGAAGTAAGAGTATATGTGTACTGTGCAGGGGCAGAGGTGGGAGGTTGTAGTCTTGTAGTTATGGTCATTATAGAGGTGGAGTTTCTTGAGAAACATGCTGATTGAAAGGGAGGTAGGCGTTGGAGAAGATGATAAAAGGAAGAGAACTTCATATTAGCCCAATATTTGTTTAAAATTATAAAGGTATCCAAAACTTTCTACAATTATATTTTCTTCTATGAAAAATCTCTTAAACAACTTTTCTTACTTTTATTTTCATCCATACGAATTACTAGATAATATTTAGTCTTTGAATGACTACATACAATTTCTAAATATAAAGTTAACAAAATTATTTTATACTTCATAACTTATACTTTAATTTGAATAATTAAAGTTAGTTAAGAAACTTAATCAATAAATCATTTCATGAATGAACAATATATCAGTATGTAAAATAAATTTATCTTCAAAAATTTATAATATGAAATTATTTTATAAGGCAAAGGATGACATTAGTCCTAAAAGTTTTTGATTAGTATGTAAAATAAATTTATCTTCAAAAATTTATAATATGAAATTATTTTATAAGGCAAAGGATGACATTAGTCCTAAAAGTTTTTGATTATACAATATTGGATTATCATGTAATTCACTGTCTAACACTCAGACCTATAAAACATCGCTGACTTAATTGTCGTTCTATAAAATTTACCCTTAAATCGTAAAAGAATTTTGTGGTCGCATAATATTCCCGATGCCATTTTCCATTTAGTCCAACTCGGATACAAGTAGGTTGGAATAAATACATAATGGCATCGGGAATATTATACGACCGCAAAAAAAATTCCTTTACAACTTGAAGGTAAAATTTATAGAAGGGGAATTAGGCTAGCGATACGTTATAGTTCTGAGTGTTGGGCAATGAATTACATACATGAGCAAAAGATGAGAGTAGTAGAATTATGAATGTTAAGATGGATGTGTAGGTATACTAAGATGGACAAGATACGAAATGAGCATATTCGTGAGAAGATTGGAATAGCATCAATTGATGAGAACATGAGAGAAACACGCTTAAGGTAATTAGGTCATGTGTTAAGACAACCAGTAAAAATGCCTGTCAGGCGAGTAGATTTTAAAGAGAGTAGTCAATATAAGAGGGGTAGGGGAAGACCGAAAAAGACTTGGTGGTTAACTTGTAAAAAAAATATAGCCCATTTAGGAATTGAGGGAGACATGATCCATGACAGGGTGCAATGGCGTAGCAATATTCATGCAGCCGACCCTACTTTGTGGGATTAAGGATTGGTTTGTTTGTTTGTTTGTTTGTTTGCTTAATATTTGGCTACAAATTGACCAAGTTATTTATCCTAAGAATTCTATTATAACGTTATAACTTTTGTATGCTTCTATGTAATTAAATCACTCTCTGTTGTATTTGAATATTTGAAGTATAATATGTATAAGTGAATCCAAGACCTCTACATGTGTTTAACTTTGGGGAGGATGTGAACCTAAGTATTATCAATAAGGTTTTAGCCCACATCATGTTGTTGGCTTAACGATAGTCGGGAAAGTATTTGGACTAACGATTATTTTAAGACCACTTTGATACGCCCCTCCGACAAGGCAAAGAGATTTAGTTTTGTACGGTTGTGGGTAATTTGGCGATATACTGAATATCTTGCTGTTCTATGCCTTACTGGCATTTGGTGTGTTGAGATAGTTTCAAAGTCGTGCACGTAACTATGCCAGGAGTGATAAGGCTGGTTTGAATCTTTACTAAAATCTAACCCTTATATGTGTTCTTGAAATATGCTATATGAATGCTATTAATTTGGATTATTCTTCCTAATAGTTAGTCTATATGTTACATTTCATAATTGTATATATATATAAAAATTAGCTTTAAAAAATTACATGATAACTCACTGAGCCTAAAAAGCTCACTCCATAATTTCAAAATTTTTTACAAATACACAAGAAGCTTGATTAAAGGACGAGTTTGTGGTTCCCAAAGTTAGCTTGATGACTATTGATCTTCATTGTTTTTATTTGTAATAAATACTAGAAACTTTTAGGTGTTAACTTTCTGGATACTCTTATGTTATATTGTTGAATTTGGAATGGCTATGTATTAAAATTATTGTAAAATTCTATTTGATTGTGAACTTTTATTTATCTTCTAGTCTATTATTTGATTTAAAACCCTGACGAGAACTAGGTAAACGACCTATCTCTTTCTAATTAGAGAGTAAGTTAAGTTGTCACAAATATATTTATTTTCATCATTCAATAAAATTATCTAATTCAAAATATTCAAATTAACATCGTGAAATTGAATGATTTTTATCTTTAATCATTCTTCTAAATTTCACAGAGAGACTGGTTGTCTCTTATACACATCTTGAAAGCAAAAATCAGCCAACATTGGACCCTCGACTATTGAATAGTCCTGCTGTCTAATCATTATATACCACTTTCCTTGTAATCAAACTTTCACGCACAAAATAGTTCCACTTTCTCAAGAGTCCATGTATCACGAATGTGTCGTTTTCTTCTAGGTGGGGATCTATTTTCTGTAGAATTTTAATGTGATTAATTAGGCGTGCAAATTTATAATAAATGTATAAGAAAATATCTTAGGCTGATTTAAATTTATCACGTCATCATGATGTGTATTTAATGAGATTAAAATAACTATTTATAAAATTTTATCTTCTATTTTATTTTATTAATGTATTTAATAAATTATCAAAATTTGTATAAAATAACGTTAGTGTAATAATATTGATAATTTATTTAATAATAAAATAAAGATTATTATAGATTGTTAATCAATAAATTCTTTGCAATTAAAATAATATGAAAGCTATATTAGACGATAAATTTGAGATAATATTGAAAAAATTTATAAAACCAAGATGGACCAATAACGCTTCCATCTAAAAATTTCCCAAACCGAGATGAGCCGATACTTTCAGTCCATGCGAATCATACATGCCTCCGTTGATTACTCAGCACAATACCAATTTCACATCTCTTGACTTTTGCTCTCCTTTCCTATTTGATTTTTTTTTCTATTTTGACCCAAAAAAAAATTATAGGATCCAAAATTCTACGATTTCTTTTAAAATTTTAACAACTAGTAACTCAATTATCTCTTACCGGTAAAATATTTTTTATTCATTAAACAGATATTTTATATTTTAAAAATTACTCAAAAATTAATAGAGAATTCCTATTTAGAATAAATGGTCCACTAATTGTGAAAATATGACTCCTTATTTGAAAAGCAGACATTCAAAGACTCTAATCTAAATAGGGACTATCATAAACCTGTCTATCTTTTACGTCATAGACCACTACGTTAAAAAAAAAAAAGAAAAAAGAAAAAAAGCTGCGTTTATTTTATCTTTTTATAAACAAAGTCTAACTCAATTTATTGACATGTCATGTCTAATTTAATGTTTACCTTGTTCTGTCCTCACCTAAATGTATTATTTTCTTAGTAATTTTTGTATGTGCATGGAATAGGAAATAAATGATATTTAATCCACTTTTATGGCCAAATTAGAATTGTATCACTATGCAGGTAACTACCACTATATGATATCATACTATATTTCGCCCACGTTTTACTTGGTATATGAGAAAGTAGGAACACACCCAACCCATGTTTGCTTCCTTTAAATTACAAAAAGTAGTTAAAAATTACTTTTTTAAAATTCTAAAACATATAAACATTTTTCTAAATCATTAATAAATTGGGGTTCATGTCAGATTCAATTTCATTTGCTTCTTTAAGAACCAGTAGAAACTTAACTGTAATCCTTGGAAATTAACCTTGGTAATAAAAAACATCTTTGCATGAGGAAGTTCTATCAAACTTAAGCAAGTATGAAGTAGAGGTGTTTATGGATCGGGTATTCAGTCCATGAGTTAAAAAAATTACCCGATCCTCACTGATCGGATCAAGAAAATTTCGACCCTCTACCCGATCCATACAAAGTCAGGTACTCGCAAAAGAGGGTCGAGTTGACTAGGTACCCGATCTTTACTAGTAACAAAACATCAAAATTTAAATAATGATAATTACACAAGTTAATTTCACAATTAAATTAACAATAATTAAGTCTAAGTTACAAAATATATCTCAATATTACATCACAATAACAACAAACTAACAAGTAGCAACAGACCAATAGCAACAACAATTAAATCACAAAATACATCTAAATAGACGCGAGTATGAAGAATGAGGATGCATGGACAAGGAAGGGAACTATAATAATTAAGGAAGAAGAGGAAGAGAAGACAAAGAACTGACAAAGAAAATGTGAGAGGCTGCTAATAACAATAATAAGTATTAATTTCTAATGAAATCTTATTAATTTATAAAATTACTCCTAAAATGGACGGGTCAGGTACCCGGCAGGTCACAAAAATGTGACCCGCTACCCGACCCTCAACCTGAGTGACCCAACCTTCTACCCGACCTGCTTTCAAAATGTGGTTTAAGTATCCTAAACATAATTCAAATTGGATTAGTTCAGCGAATTTTTCAGATTCAACGGATCAAGATGAACACCCTAGTACTAAGTTTCATTATCATAAGTTTTCCTTTACTCATATGCATGTTATAGTGATATTAACATTTATTCCATTTATTTCAATTTCTTGATTTATGTAACAAATATTACAATGACTATTCCATCTACAAATTATTTTTACAACTTTATTGTTGACATTTTCATGAAACAATCCAAATTCACAAATGATTACAAGTAAATACATTTTTTGCTTGAATTAATTTTTAAATAAGCATGAGCAAAATAAAATTATTAACTCTTAAAAAAAAAAGGATAATTCCTAGTAATTTTTTTCTTCCTTTCTTTCTCATCGCGCATGTATTGAGTATATCCCAATAAATGATTGAAAACCACTTCAACAACATACTCCAAATCAATACATGCTATTTTAATAATGTTGATCTTATAACGTAATAATTTTCGTCTTACAAAATCGTTCAAATTATACAAAATATTTCTCTTCGCACACATATCGAGTGTGTTTCAAAAACTTATAATATTAAAGAAACAATAATAATATAAACTTTTTTTTAAAAAAAACATGTAAATCACGTTAAACACTTAGCACATTTAACACATATTGCACATAAAAGATTATGGAAAAATTCTTGTATGGACCCAATTCGCAGTAGGTGAGATGGACATTTTGATTCACATTCATCCACATTATTTTAACTCATTAAAATAAATTTTTTCAGAATAATGTGGATAAATGTGAAATAAGAATATCCATCTCACATACTATAGATTGAATCTATATTAAAATTTTCCAAAGATTTGGTATACCTCTTGTGGGGCACGCCCAAAAGTACGAGAAAATAAATCCATAATCAACAAACTTTTGGGATACCACAATTTCGATAAATAAGGTCCTCAATCATCCTATTAGTATTTATCGAAACACACAAGCAAAACTTTGAACTTGACCAGCCTAGTAACATATGGAATAGGTCAATTGATGGTAAGCCAACACCATAATGAGTTAAAGACAAATTTCAGCATATTATCATGCGAATAAAACACTCAGAAAATATAAAAGACGAACCAGATCAGCTACTAAAATTTCCAGAAGTGAAGATCAATGAGTGCAGGATATTTTAGAACAAAAATCGATCCTCAATTTTGGCCAAGCAGAAGAAGAGAAATTTCGAAAATAGTTAGACTGCTCCGGGTTTGGACAACACTTATCCAAAAGATCAAAAATCATTTGACAAAATCCTGACAGCATCTTTCAGCCATCAATTGACCTAAGAGACAGGTATTAAGTAAAATTATTGAGAATATAAGATATCATTCAAAATTACATCTGCAAAGTGAACAAGTCCTGGACTGGATACACATCTAGATGTGTATGTAAGTTGAATACAACTCCAAAACTCAAAATGCCCTATGATGTCTGCTTTTCACTAAATATTAGTTAAAAATCATCCCATGGTTTGATGCACACGAATACAAGGAATTGTTGCATCATATAACAAAAAAAAATTAGCCAAAAAACACAGAAACGCTTGTATCTTCGTCAAATATTTATTCAGATACAAAATCACACACCATCAAGAATTAGAAAATTATAAGTAATAGTATCCTTTAAAAGGAATTTAACATGTATTTTTGATATAGTTAGCATCAAGCACTGAGTTTATTCACAAATTTCAATCTTCTGATGCTTTACCATGGTACATGGATACAAATTGAAAAAGCAAACTTGTGAAAAGGAAGATGTTAAAACAAGCATATCAAATTACTATTTACCAAATCAACCTTCCAAATGATTTGTTAATTGCTGCTTCGATTGGAGGATGAAATGAGGACTTTGAGCTCATTTCCCATGCTCACTTGCTCTTCTTGAATTTGCATTACCGAACTTGTAGCAGAGTCGGAGCAATCAGACACCTCAATAATTTGAAGAGTTAAAATGTCCCCAAAACAACAAGGGACCTTTTCCAAACATGTGCAGCTTTCCAACACTAATTTCACAAGACGAGGGAAATGATCCTCGGATTCAGAGGCTATCCACTACACACAATGCCTAGAGAAGCCAATTTCAAGAAACTGACTTTAGTGAATTGTCCTGGTTCTTCCATGTTCCATATATCCCCCATGAAGGCATTATCGATTAATTTGAGAACCTCAAGATTCGGTAGATTTCCAATGGCTGAAATTTTGCACCATGGCAAGCAAAAGCCTGAAAGAGTCAACTTTCTGAGATTCAAAGGGAAACAAAAATCAAGACTTTCGCATTGCGTCTCATATTTCTTGAATGGAGAAATTTGAAGTGATTCTAGTTGACTCAAATAGTCCAATACCAGAATCTTGTTGCTTTCCCCAGCAGAAGCACCATCTTCCAAGATCTTTGCTTTTAACTTGCGGATGTTTGGAAACTTTCTCATTATTTTTTCCTGGTTCTGCCAAGAAAGCATTGCGATGGAAAAGGTATCCATGTTACATAATTCAGCAGAGCCATCGAGATTGTCTTTCAGGAAACTAAAACTGGCCAAACAAGCCAGGGAACCATTCTTTATTTCTAGATGTCTTAGTTTCTTTAAGTTCCAAATAGTATCTGGTAGTACAACATCTTCAAATGACTCTACAATAAAAGTTTCCAAGTTCCAGAGATTGGCTATTGATGATGGGATAGAATAGATTCTGCCTCTAACTGCCAAGTACCTTAAATGAACCAGCAATCCTATTTCACTTGGAAAAGTAAAACCTAGAAAAATTTGGCTAAAATCTACGCACTCTAACAAGTTTAAATATGCGAATAAAGAATGAAAGATTAAACCTTTGTGCTCCGTAACCGCGATCAAAGAATAATAGACAACGCACACGGGGACAAAATAGCCTTGATTCCTTAAAGTGATCTTGCCTAGAGTAAATGCATAGTCGACGTAGGTTGTGTGGCTCGTTAAAACCAGAAAGTTCATCATATCCCTTCAATAACTGGAAAAACCTTTCTTCTTTGGCCTTTTCCAGAATCTATTCTATCCCTGTCTCTTATACACATCTNTCTAGCTTAGATCTAACATATTCTTGCATTGCTGCGTACTAGAAACAGTGCTTGAACTTAAATGTTCAAGAACTTCTTTCCAACCATCTTGCTCCATAGTAGCTAGAATTCCAGCAAGAATGACGATTGTAAGAGGTAATCCTTCCTGTCTCTTTCCACTATCTGCATGCCAACTTCACATAATGTTGGAGGCCAGTCATCTCCAGGAAATAATTTTGCTTTTAATAGCTTCCAGCTCTCATCATCAGTGAGTTGACGAAGAAGATGGGGTTCTTGGTCGAGTTTGTCTTTTGGGGCAACATCAAGATGTCGACTCGTCACGATAATTCTACTTCCATTTCCATCATTTGGAAATGATGCTTCCAAGCTATTCCATGCATCAATGTCCCACACATCATCCAAAACAATCAGATATCTATTTCTCTTCAAACTTCTGTATAGTTCCAGAGCCAAATTTTCTTCACTCATCTTAAAGTGCTTGTCAGAAAGCTTACCAAAAATGTAACAGTCAAAATCTCAAGTAACAAATTTTTCTTGTCATACACTTGAGATATGCAACACCATGCACGGATATGAAAGTGGGACATAATTGAAGCATCATTGTAAATTCTTTTTGCTAAAGTTGTCTTACCAATCCCAGGCATACCCACAATGGCCACAATTTGCAATTGTTGTGCTCCTCTTTTAAGTCGATCCATTATTGATGTTGCCTCATCATCCAAACCCACAATATCATCTTTGATTGTTGGCATACTTTTCTCAAAGGGCAAGTGATAAGATCTCTTGGTAACTTTCTTTTCTTTGATGTCAAGGCCTTCCCTAGTCATAATCTTCAAGGCATCCAATTTAATGATCTTAATTTCTTCTATGATGGAATCAAGTGACGTTGGAGAGGAATCTAAAATGTCTCCAATCACTAAGGAGTCAATAAAGAATTCTGTAGTGTATGCCAATTCCACGACACGATTCCAGATACCTTCAAGATCCTCCTGTTCGGTGTGCAACTCCACTTGATCTTCCCCAAGAAAGGTCGCAAGAATACAAGTTCTTCTTGGATTGTATGAATTTGATGCTTTGCAAGAGCAACTGAACCAGCCTCACAACTTTTCAGTTCCGTCAGATTTTCTAGGAGAAAATCGATGAAGCCCAACTCATCAACCTTGGGAAAGTTAAATATTGTTGAACCTTGTGGAGATTTCAATACAACTTTTGCTCTGATAAGCTTAATACTCTCTAGCAAATCAAAAAGTACACGATCCATTTCCTTGGCCAACCCATCTTCGATAGCATCTAGAAACGACGAAAAAACTACAAGGCCTGCATCACATACCACTACCCCAATAAGATTCCATAGTTTCTTATCAAAATTGTCTGCCTGCTCCTTGAGATGGGTTCTCAAGAACCTTAGTTCCTCAAAGAGAATCTGCAGGCGATCCTTCATTAAAAACATTGGAAATGATCCCGACGTTATAATCTCCCAAAGATTGGATAGGAGAGAATCAACAAATTCATGTATCCAATATATGCTTATCCATTTCCAGCATCACAGTGTGTGATTGTCTTGATAATATTGAAGCATTCAGAGCTTGGATATAAATCTCATAGTCTTGGGGATCAGTAGGTTTAACCCTCTTCAGCAGTCCTGAAATCTTAAACTGCATTTCCATACGGTTATAGTCATAATTGATAAACTGATACGTATAATAGATGTGTGCAGCATTGATAGCCACTGATTTTATGTGAGTGAATAGATGTCCCAAATGTCTACAATCAATGTCCTGTAGTTTAGTAAACCAAATGAAGTTTTTCAAGAATCTTAACTTCTCTTCAAGGGCTTCGTGCAGTTCTACCAAAACTTCACTCTCTGCATCATAAGAGAAAAGGTAGAAGTTGTTGTACATTGGTTTATCCAAAAGAGAGTCCATGAATTCCACAAGTTCATCTCTGTCTGGGGAGCAAGACAGCCCTGAACAATCTGCAAAGTTGATGTACCATTGGTTGATTTCTTCCGTAATGAAGAACTGAAGTCATCTAGATGATCATGACCATCCGCCTGTTTCAAAATTTCAGTGGAAGCTTCATTTTCATCTTCGAGAATAAGACAAATAGGGTGAAACTCTTGTGCAATCTTGGAAACTGCATCTTCAATCCTTACCAAGAGAGCTCCCAAAGTTACATCATCATTGTTGCCCCATTTTCTTGCATACAGATGAAATGTTCTCAGCTTTCTTATCCCGTCGCTCAGGAGCTCATAATAAACCATGTAGTAATATCTAGAAATGTTATGAGAAAACTCCAGATCAACCAATGCATTTATGAAAACAGGTTCTTGATCATCTTTGTTGATATCAGACTGGCATTTTCTATAACTGTCTCTGAAAATGCATCTATAAAATTTATGCCAAGAATTAAGAACCACAAATCACTGCAGATTCTCAGATTGAAGTGGTTCTTTCCCCTCTTATGCCTCATCATACATAGTATATATTTGATATCTGAGTCAGTCAACTCCAGCTTGAATTTGACTTTGGGCCAATTTGGTTACAATTATTTGGGGCACAAATTGTTTAATGAGAAAATTATGTTTAATGAGTTCTACTCTCTTTATTATCACCAATCTTGAGACTTAAACATCATCATTTTTTATACCTTACAGGTAACAAACATAATTTAGATATTGCATTTTATATGGGCAGATTCTTTTGTTAGGTGGGGCATCAGCACTCTCAGACAATAGCATACAAACGACAAGGAAATAAAGGATGATTTTTTATACCTTATATTGCATTTTTATATTGGAAGATTCTTTTCTTAGGTGAAGCATTTAGACTCTTCGAAAATTACAAACAAGGAGTTTAGGACTATGTAATAGGGGCTGTCATCGAGCTAAAGAGAACAGCCAAAAGTTTAATGAAAACAAGAAAACAAAAATATCTTTATTTGGACAGTTATTATTTAAAATATTATTTTGAATATTATTTGAAAAAATATTATAGTTATGATATATGTGAAATAAAAAGGAAATATTAAAAAACATATCTAAATAATGACTAGAAAATATTATTTAGAAAATAATGTTAAAATGGCAATCCAAACAAAGCCTACTAGATCCTCATCTTAAACATACCAATAATTGGGAATAAAATTATGTACAAGGTAGCTAAATGACTCGAACTCGGATATGAATATTGAATCTAGATACATGTCTAGATATTAGATTCTTTAATTTTATAAATTGAGAATATCGGGATATTCTAAAAGAATCGGATACCTATGTGCGTCTTGTATGCTTGTATATATTAGTGTAGTTAGTGTAGTAGTAATGCAATTTGATGACATAAAGTAATTTAACATTATTTTATAACTCATTTTTAAAAAAATAAATATGTTTATGTGTAGTATTAAAGAATAGTAGTGCATTGATAAAAAGAAGATATTAGAAAGATATAAGTATAATAATATTTAGTGATTTGATATACAATTGTCATATGTTTCTCTTTCATATTTAATCTTTGTTCGTATCTGTTATCGATCCTTTTATGTGACGAAGTTACAACATTGTTGAAATTAATATAATTTTTGGTTTGGTAAAAAAATTAAAATACCTAATTGAAAATTGACCATACGGATATAGATTCCACACTCACACTATTATCGACACTCTTACAGGATACGGATATTTTAGGAGTGAGAGGACAGTTCATGTGACATAGCAAGGTAGTTGCCAGCTATTAATTAGAGTATGCATGAGGCAACAATTAATAATTCAAAAATAGCATAACAAGATCGGAGTACCAATATTATTAGCTCCATGTGTGTGTCTATATATATATATGTATATATATATATATTATATAAAATTAAGAATTTTTTCACTCTTATACGTACAACTAGATGGAGAGAATTAATGAGTTAATGGATCTTGGGTTTCACGCAATAAGTTTTTAGACTTCTTTATTAACTAACGGATCAATTTTTTTTGTTATTTCTCTGTCTCCTAACAGATTTTAATTCTTCATTAGAATTTTTTCCGTTTAATTCATATGAACTAATTTAACCTTACAAATATTTCAAGATTTATATATCGGTAACATGATAATTCTTTACAAGCTTAAACAATAAATTCCAATTAATTTATTTTTCAACTCATTTTTATAATAACATTTCTCATTAATATATTTCTAGAATGACTAAAGACAAACTTATTGAAATTCAGCATAGTAATTTGAAATTTCAAATTAATTAATTTGTTTGAATGATGCTTGTTTTATATATATTAAAAATAATAAAGTATTCCGTTAATATCTAATATTCGTTACAATATCACCCTCTTTGAATTTTTAATAATGTAAAAAGAAGATATACCCAAACTTACACTATTTTATAGCAATTTTTACTATTCCATTGTTTTTCTAAGGTTCTACATTCTACAAATACCGATGAATGATATATAGCGATCAGTATTTTTGTCTTTCCTATTGTTTTAAAATAAATAAATAAATAAATAAAGAGATGCAGAATTAAAAAACATAAATGCAGTCTGATATCAGTGCATTAACATAAAATACTAACCAGAACAATTTGCAATTGACAATTGAAGAAATTGAAATAATACCGGCCTTACAAAGTGCAAATTCCATGTTGTCCTCGTTGGTGATGCTGTGTATAGCTCGATCGGTTGCCTTTCCCGACGGAGCTCGACAGGCAGATTTCTGCTATGGTCAAGGCACAGCTACAAATGTTGTGGGCACTTGAAATCATGCACCTGATCAAGTATTTGAATTGTCAAGGTTTATTAACACTAGTAATGATGAATGTCCTAATAACAAGGAGACATGGAGTTAAAATGGAAGATAAAAGGAAGTGGACAATTAAATTACATATAACCAACTCCACTAATTAGTGGAGTTTGTCTCATAAGGCATTTTCAACTGTGAGATCAGGGATTCAAACTCCAAACCTTGCAGAAATTTAAACAGGTGTCAAAACACCTTTATATGGTCTGGAGAGAATTCTCCAATCCCTTAATAGTACCCAGTTGGATTCCCTTGTATCCCCTGTAGAGTATGTTAGATTAGAATGTTGTCGATTTGACAATACAAAAAAAAAAAAAACAGTTAAATTACATACATAAATATTAATATGAATTAAATTTTTAACAATTTGTGCAATATATATATATATATATATATATAAATTTGAAGTTTTTATACATCAATTTTCAAATTTATAAAATAAAATCAAAACCGGCGGAACCTGGATCAAGATCTAACAAGATCCAACGAATCCAGATAAAGATTATCTCCTTTTATAGACCTGAAACGTATCCGAATTCAAATTCGAATCGGATAATATTAAGTAGATCCTGGTATAAATATCAAGATCTGACTCATATCTGACTTGCCTAATCAGAGACTCTACTTTAGTTATTAGCGAAAAAGTTTACAAAACAACAATGCAAATAAAAAATTAGCAATTGCGAAGATTCTTTGCTTAACCTTACCATAGTGCATTTGATGAAGACACATTGTTCAAAATCATTTATATAATTATTAACTGAATATTTTTTAAAATATAAATAATGAATGAAACATATTTAAGTAGATCTGGTATTTGGCTTACCCTGTAAATCGTAACTAGTCAATATCTAGATGTGTATAAAGAGACAGATATAATGTGATATCATATATTCTATAAAGTTTAATCCACATTATAGAGTTTATTTTTGAGGTCAAAAATTGGATCTATCTAACTTATTTACCATAATGAATAAGATATGAATAGTGCAAAAATGGATTGTGTGAATAATAAATAAGACAAAATATGAATAGTGTGAAATATTATTTGAAAAATAATATTTGCTAACCAAACAAGTTAGAGGGCAGCGGGGGAAAGCACGCCTGCAGGCTGTCCCCTTCAAGCCTACGGCTTGACAGGGAATTCTACAATCCCTTTTAGGGAACCATTCCTTTAGCTTTGAGAGTGACAAGCTTTTTAAGCACATGGTGTTGTTTTGTACAAACATTCAAAGTACTGAAGGAATGGTTCCAAAAGGATCATAGAATTTCCCCAAGTTAGAATGTTGAACAAATAATATTTAACAAAAATGAGCATTACTGCAATCCAATTGTTGCCTCGAATTACTTATCTACATTATCTATAGTATATATAAAACAAGAGCCCTCTTTTGATGTGAAGTTATTTAATGTTTTGTCTAATATGCCCCTCTAGATAGTTTTAAAACTTCTCATTTTTTTCTTATTCAATTTTTTTTTTAAAAAGTACACGCATTGAGTGTGCACTAATAATTAGTAATATATATATATATATATATATATATATAAAAGAGCAAAAGCCCTCTTTTAATCTCATATCATTTAATGTTTAGTTTTAATACACCTCTAGATGTGTTTAAAAATTTCTAAATTTCTTTTATTCAAATATTTTTTTTTTTGAAAAAAAAAAAGCATACACATAGAGTATGTACTAATTACTAGTATTATACATACAGACATTATACACATTATATATATAGAGAGAGTCATGTATATATATATATGCACACACACATATAGCCCCTCTTTGGAATACTGTCATTTTACGTTATTCGTATTGTACCCTTTAAGATAAGTTATTTTACTGAAAAACCAATAATCCTTTATAATTTTCAATTACTTCTATACTTTTTCTTATATATATTTTTTCTATTAATTACAGCATACATTGTGTACGCGTCACTTAATAGTATATATAAAACAAGAGCCCTTTGGTGTGATGTCATTATTTGTTTACCTATTTTAGTTTACCCTTAATAGTTTTAAAACTTCTACCCCAGCATATAATTACTCCTAAAACATCTTTCTATCTTTTTGTTAATGATAAGGAGACTAGTGATTTGAAGTGACTGTATTTTAGAAGAAATCTATCTTAGAATATTATACCGTTGTGTTTTAAAGTTTATATTTTATAAATATTCAAAATACATAATATTATGTTATATAAACATTTAGTTTTATAAGGTAGAAATGCAGGATTTTCCTATATTTTAATAGTTGCCATTCATGCTTGAATTCGATAATGATGGCCCCTTTTTTTTTTTTCCTGACGGCTACCCTCTAACCTACTATTATCGTCAATGCCATTGACTTGACGGATAACAAATGGAATTAATCTTGAAACTAACCCAAAAGCAATCGAAATCAAGAAATTCACATCAAGTTTTTGAGTAGTTTACACATTAGATGTGTATTTGAGACAGCCTAACTATATCAAGACTCGTGAAACTCAGTAAAAAGTCGAGCACTTGTGCGGCTTGTAGATCAACGTCTCAAATTAAGAGATTTTACTGTAATTTTAAGGTATAATTTCTATATTTTTCTTGTATTACGCATAAATTAATTAAATTAATCCATAATAAAAAAATAAAATTTTAAATTTTTATAGTTTACAACCGGTAAAGTTACCACTAACGTCAAAAGATAAGAGACTTAACCTCTATTTTTAAAAATGTATCCAAACAAAATGTTTGGTAACCAATACATCTAAAATGGCCATGGCCCATTCCTCAAATTAGGGCCCAAATAATTTAAAATGAGTTGGTTCAAAAATGATGGCCATGGCCCATTCCTCAAATTCAAACAAACAAATAATTTGCACAAAAGTTGTAAATTTGTTTGGTAGCCAATACATCTAAAATGGCCATGGCCCATTCCTCAAATTAGGGCCCAAATAATTTAAAATGAGTTGGTTCAAAAATGATGGCCATGGCCCATTCCTCAAATTCAGGGCCCAAATAATTTGCACATAAGTTGTAAATTTGTTCAGGTAGCCAATACATAAATGATTTTGAACATGGCCCACTCATAAAATAGCACCCAAACAGGTTATGCAAGGATTCCTCAAATTAGGGCCCAAATAATTTAAAATGAGTTGGTTCAAAAATTATGGCCATGGCCCATTCCTCAAATTCAGGGCCCAAATAATTTGCACAAAAGTTGTAAATGTTTGGCCCATGCAGGTCTCGGGCCTGCGACCTTCGCGTTATTAGCACGACGCTCTAACCAACTGAGCTAATAGGCCGTTTGTACAGGAAACCCTCCCTTTTTAAACAGAAAGATTAGTTAAGTTTGGTTGACCTGCCCGGAAAAGGGTTTTTGTAGTCCAGCTCTCAGTAGACGACAGCTCACTTAATAAACCCTCATCCCTCACCGGCGACGAAAAAAAAGAGAGTGAAGAAATGGCGAGATCATCGTCGACGGCGAAGGACGCTCAGGCACTCTTTCATTCTCTCCGATCTGCTTACGCCGCCACACCAACTAATCTCAAGGTCCGTCCATCTGCATCTCCCTTCTCTTTATATCTCTCTCTGTTTTTCTCTCTACCTTTATAACAATTTTTGATTTGTTTTCTATCAGATCATCGATCTCTATATCAT
Source organism: Cinchona pubescens (assembly GCA_025175665.1). Classification (NCBI taxonomy): domain Eukaryota; kingdom Viridiplantae; phylum Streptophyta; class Magnoliopsida; order Gentianales; family Rubiaceae; genus Cinchona; species Cinchona pubescens. Next base: position 654,554 of record JANKKI010000058.1, read on the forward strand.
CTAAGCTGACAGTACTGATTAATTCATACAAAACGCTAATTTGGAAAATATAATAAATTTTTTAATTCTATTTAAAATTGAGAATTTTATTTGTTCGTTTGATGTTGCTAGAAATCTAATTTGTTTATATATAATTGTGAAAATCATGGATGAAAGTTCGATTTTTTATTGTATTCCAATCATGGCGAATTTGAATTTCGTTGTGGACTTGATTAATTAAATGTGTATTGAGTTTTGTTGTCAATGTTATGGCTTGATGCCTAGGAATAATTGCTGTTTTGTATGACGCAGTTATATGATTACTCCAAACGTGTGCGTTTTCGAAATTTTGTTTGGTACCCTAGAAATTTAAGTTTCTAGCAGTGAATTTGATATTTCGGCTAGATTTGAAGGGATTATGCTGTTTCTGCTGAAATATATTTTGTTGTTAGTTAAGCTTGAGGATGAAAATTTTCTGACATAGAAGTCCTTTATAACATTGAACGTTACACATTTTGATCCCTATTCCATTTAGTTTCCTTCATTATTTGTTCATTTGAATGAAGGGAACTAGTTTGTGAACTCTGGATAAAATTTTGATGAAAATTGTATTTTATGCACCAGCTCTACATGTATTTATTTTGACAAAATGTGAGTAGATTGTGCGGGTTGAAGATTATTGGGCTTGGATATCGGCTGTAATTTGGTAGGTGAACATTTGAGATAGCAAAAACAAAAAGTGACGAATAGCAACTATATCTGGTGTACTACAGATTTAGTCGGAAATTAGTGATTCAGAAGTCCATTTTACCTTCTCATGGTTCCCCTCCTTCTCAAAGCTACATATGATGGCTAATAACTGCCCTTAGTTCCCAATGACATGCAACCACTCTAAATTGGGATTTTGATGACAACTGTACTCCTGTGCGAGTAGCCTTGTGAGATGCCATTACATCAATTAGTACATAAATTTTCATACCCTTGTGGGCTGTCCTAAGTTTAGTAGGACTTGATTGTCCCACTTAAAATCCATTTCTTATGACTGTTGTTGATTTTGGGCTACAGCCATCAATTCAGTGATGGAACCAAAGATGGGATATATAGTTTATTTGGATAATTATGTTTTTCTGTTATCATGAGCACAAAAGGAGCTTATTCTTAGGTGGAAGAGCTCAAGTCACTCATATTATGTATTTCTCCACATCGTACTGGCAAAAATAGAATGCCAATAACATGTATAATCCTTTTGATCTCCATCTCACATTGAGTTACCTTTTCAGATGTTCAGTATCACCCTTCCTCACTCCCACCCCAACAACTACTTAGAAGAAGTGTAAATTTTGGCTGCTGTGTACATTAATTCTTTTAATGTGTGCTTGACTACATGTCTTAAAACATGTCTTAAAATGTTTTTAACACTTTGTTGTGCTAGCTGTTATAATTTCTGTTAATCAGGTTGTATACATGGCTCTTGTTGGATCATTCCCCTTTAACTCCTTCCTCTCAGGAGTTCTTTCTTGCGTAGGAACTGCAGTTCTTGCTGGTAATCATAGTTAGAGGAATAAATTATTTGCCTAGCATAATTCTGTTTTCTCAGTGAGACTGAAGATTTACTACTGATTTCGGTTTGTTGATTTTGTTGTTCTGCAGTTTGTCTTCGTATCCAAGTAAACAAAGAAAACAAGGAATTTAAGGTAACCTTTCTTTAGCTCTGCATAGCCTTGCCTTGAACTACTTAGTGGGATTAAGGCTTGGTTTGTTTGTTGAGTAAATGGATATGACTAGTCCAGATCTATGATTAGAGAGACAGACACCAACATAATACATAACAGAAGCAAACACGGAGGTCACAGTTAGTAGTAATTTTGTCCTTGTACATGTAAATGTAGGAACTTTGTGTCTTTTTGTAGCTTAAGAAAGGCAAGAATAACCATAGCATCGATAGATTATGCTTTGCTCTTTTGAAAGTGAAAAGGGAGGAGGCAGATACAAAATTGGCATGAGAAAACAATGTTACTGATTGTTCATTAGGATTAGATTAAGAGTACAAATAAATAATAATGTATGAAGTTTTTTGGAATTGACAAATGGCTATCAAATTGCATAATTTACCACAAGAACGTGCTTTTGCAGACTTTGTACTATACTGTAACCTAGTACTTCACTTGATCATAATGAATTTCCTCGGATAAGCTGGTGATCTTGAAACGGAGGAATGAGGCCATTTTAGAATTTATTTTGAGATGTATTGTGACAGAAGTGCAAATTGACTTCTTTCGTGAATTTAAAAAATGCTGAGATCGCATTCTTGAACTCCCTCCTGCAAAAAATTTTGCTCTCAGTGGAACCTGGCTTTATATTTGGTGAAAGAAAAAAAGTAACTTAAGTATACTTGTGTGATTTAGAATCTAATCTTTTTTCTCAAAGATATTGCAGCATAAAAAATTTGCACGTAATTATGTTCATGTGTTTCAAATAAAACTAGGTGGAGATATGAACTCTGACTGTGTGGTGTATTCCTTAGAAGTTGGAATGATTCAATCATGCACCACCTGTATAAATACAAGGATCTCCAGCAGCTATAGGAAATTTTAGTTTTGCCCTTGTTTTTCGTATTTTCTCAAATTTGTCCTTCATTAACCAACGCATGTATTTCATGTATTTCTAATTCCAAATCAGTCCAAATTTGTATGCATATGTACTCCCGACCTGGTTCTTGGCTTTTTATTGCAAGTTGTTCATTTTCAACTTGTATTTCTCTGAAAAATGATTTATAAAAACACAAATTCAAGATTATTTTTTTAAAAATTATTTTACGTGGTAATATCTTATTAAAATACCAACTTTTTAATTTTAAATATTCAGTCGAATTTTATTCTTTTTGAATCTTATGACACTTTAGTAAATTTGTCACTTTGTATAAATGCGACTTAGAAAATGATCAATTATTTATCTTTTTATAAATATTTTTCAGAGAAATACAATATTGATAATGAACAAATTGCAGAAATGGGCCAAGAACCAGGTCGGGAGTAGCTGTCTCTTATACACATCTAGATGTGTATAAGAGACAGGAATAATGTAATATGGAAAGGTAAATGAGGTATTAAATAGATTATCATAGAAAATAATTAATTTATACGAGAAAATTTTCATTTTGAATCTATACATGAAATTTGATAAAATGTTGTTAGGAAAAAAAATTACATTTGCTATCTCAACTTTTACTTTTTGTATAATTTTCTAAAAAAAATATTCTATTTGTTTCTTAAACTTGTGTTTTTGTTGGTGGGATCTGAAGTATAAATATGATAGTGTTCCAAAAAAATGTGCCAAAGTGAACCTTGTTGTTTTATTTATTGGTAATCCATATAAAAAAATTAAATTGACATATTGTCAAATCTTTATACACCTCACGCGAATTCAAATTCTATAAAGCACTAAGAGCCTTGTGAATGGGCACAAGAAGTTTAGTTATTACTAGGATTTTGAAGATGAATTGGAGGTATTGCAGCTAATTATGCTTTTTTTTTAGTCAAATTTAATTGAATGGTGTTACAAGTTTATATTGGAAAATAGAATTTTCACGTACAAAAGTTCCAATAAAGAAAGACAAAACTGAAAGCTTCACAACAAAGCTCATAAAATTTCAAATTTTTATTTCATAAAAGCTTGAGCCCGTTTTAACAACTAAAACTAATTTGCTTCACACCAATGCATTATATTCCGAAAAAAGGAAAGAAATAAAGCTTAGTTGCACATTTTATTCTAGATAGCAAAATTATTTATTCAAATAGAGTAACTTTGATTGGTATTGGCAATGAGTGTTTTGGTCACTTTTGTTTTGTTTCTCTTCAAACTTATTTGTCACAATAATTATACTATCATTGTTGGATGTTAAAATAATTCTTTTATTAAGTGAACATTAAGATAATTTTTCAAAAAAAAAAAAAATGTTTGGATTAAAACCACGTCTAACAACTTGTGATTGGCAATATGTGTTTTGCTGCAAAATAGATACAGCAGCAATCTTTTCATATTCTCTAAAAATGATCTCTAGATATATTTTTTCTTTTCCTATCATTTTTATTTTTTTTTTATTTTTTTTATGATCACAAGTATGAGATTACATACATTACTATAACCTTCTAACTCTAAAATACTAAAAATAAAACAAATAAAATGGAAATTTTTCTTACAAACTTGCAATGTACATTAAATATCATTGGATGTACTCCATGATAACAAGAATTTCTTTCATGGGGACAAAAGTTACACTAATGTCGCAATGCTTTTCCAAGTTAATCAAATGACATATATACAAAATAAAATATTTGGATGCACCATCCTATATATAATGACATTTAGTGCTGACATCTACAGCTTGAAGGAAAAAAAAATCAATTTGTGAGATGTGCATATTAACATATTATAGACACCCGCACGTTTGAGAAGCATTTCTTAACTCATTTATCGTTGAATTGATATTAATCCTTTAGCTTGTTATGTTTTCTTACTTTACTAATTATAATTATTTTTATTGGGTTAATTATAATATGCACCCTTGAAATATCACTGTTTTGTGCTATTCATCCTAAATTATTAATTTTAGCACTTCAATACTTTATACTATCAATTTTGGCACATTACTTAAATTAGTTGAAAATTAGAAAAAAATTCTAAGTATTTTTGGTTAAAAGACTTTAATAGCTGTAATTTATATTTGATTATTAAAATATTCTTATTCATGTATTGATATTAAAGTTTTTCATTAAAAAACTATAAATTACAAACAAGTGTTGATAATGAAGTGTATCTTAGGTGGTAAGAAACTTCTACCATGATCCACTGGGCATGGGTTTGAGTCACTAGATGGTAGGAGGAAGGGAGAGTTTATATATAGTTTATATATATATATATATATATAATTACTATTTTAAACTAATTTTACTAATGTGCTAAACATTAATAGTACAAAGTACTAAAGTGTTAAAATTGATAGTTTAGGATGTAAATCTGTAAAACAGTACATAGTTCAGGGATGCATATTATAATTAACCTGTCTTATTCACCCCTACACCTTCCACCAACTTTAGGGGTGGAAGAAGACTAGTAAACAACCAATGAAACAAAGAGAAATTCTAATGTTTCGTTAAGAATTATTATATTGTATTTTAAATATTTTTACGTTACAAATGTTTAAAATATATAATGTTGTAGTATATAAATATTTAAAATATAATAATATAGTTCCGTTACAAAAAATGTAAAATATTCCTAAAACATAAAAAGGAGTAATATGAAATTATACTGAAAATGAGTTTTCCAAAAAGTCACATATGACATTGCATCATAGATGATGAATATTTTGTTGTTATAGATACATCTATGGAGAAGTTTGGTTCATATTTATGAATGAAATTGGAACTAGAATCATAAATTCTATTTTCAATATGAGTTTATATTTTTTTTTGTTTATTTGTTTAGTTTAAACAATGAATGAGTTTGATTATGTTAATAAATTAATTAATATGAAATTTAAATCACAAATAGTAAGTGAAAACAAATATTTTCTAATACTTTATTCTTATAAAATAATTTTTATAATGACCAATCAAACAACATCTATAATATCATTAATTTTGATTTTCAGGCTGTTATCTCATTCTTTTAAACTAAACACTTCCCAAGTTAAATCACAATGCTTTCGTTGGTGACAAACATAACTTGGACATGCATATAAGATCATCTTCAATTTTCAAAAAGAGACGTCACTTTTGTTGGAATGTGCATGGTTCCATATGAGAATTATTCTCTTGTTAAAATTAATTTGTTTCATTTTTCCCTTCAAGCATATGTTAATCTACAATAAATTTACTGTTGTTTTGTTCGCGCTAAGTCAGTGTTTTCAATTGCATCTTTTATCATTGATTTTTTTTTGATAATTTCATAAATCTTCCTTTAGATTTATGTTTGGAAAATATCACTTAGTATTCTTAAACGTTTAAACATATTATTTACCTTTCCTTTCTTGTCAACGGATCCTTTTGTGGCACTAAAATGCATGAAATGACATTTATACCTCATATACCTTAACCATATTACAAAAGGGTAGTTCAAAAATCACCCCTGAGATTTTTGACAATTTTCATTTGATACCCTTTTGTAATTTCTAATAATTTTTTATCAACTTATACACATCTAGCCAAAAAAAAAAAAGATGTGCATGCATTAATTTGATTAATTCTATATGTTTTAATAAAAATTTTCACCACATAAAAACACATAATTAGTATTTTGTTTAGGGAATCACAAACTCGTAAATAAAAAAAATATTCTCTCGATAAATTTTTTGGTCAGTAAATTTATGAAAATATTGCGCATATTAATGTATTTTTGGGCATCGATTTGAATAAAAGTTTTGAATAAGTAAAACACATCATATGATATAATAAGTAAATATAACTAGTACTATATTGTTTATGAATCAAACACTCGAAATTGAAATATGTGTTTTTCAAAAAAAAAATAATAATAAATTTACTTACAAAAGAATATAGTTTTGAAATGTGCTAGTGTGAGTTGATTTGAACAAAAATTGGAATGCGTAAAAAAATTACCATATATTATAAAAAAACCAATATGATTCGAATTTATTTGAGAAAACACAAACTCATAAAAAATTAAATGAATTTTTTGATAAAGTTTTTAGCCAACTTATTTACTAATAATTAGGAATGTATTAATGTGTTTTTATTTGTCATTTAGAACAAAAATTTAGAACACGTAAGTATACATAATATATAACAATAAAAAAATGTTATTGGTATTTTATTTTAGAAATTATTAACTTAAAAAGTAAAAAATAACTAAAATATATTTTTTGACATTAATTGGTAAGGATATGAAAAATTACAACCTATTATTATTTATTAATAATTATTTTATACCTTTTTTCCTTTTCTTCCAACCATTTTAATCAATGAAAGTTTTGAACTATGGGTAAAATTGGGAGGAAAATAGTCTCTCTCCACTTAAATTAATTTTTAAAAGAATTGGCTGAAATTGTTACATAAAATTTGAAATAAGGGAGGTAAGTGATATTTTTTTAAAGTTTAGGAATACTAAGTGAAATTAGTTTAAACCTCAGGAGAGATTTCTGAAATTATACCTGTTTTTTTTTTTTTATAAATTTTTTTAGGTGTTTCCTAATGTATGTTACATTTATAAACTAGAATTTTCCTCTTCAAATGGATAAATGTTTATGAAATTTAGAACTTTTTGGTGAGATGAGTGTCAAAGTCATGCAATGACAATCTATATACTAAATGCTTATTTATTTCAGTGAATGGTAGATGCTTGTAAATAATCTATTACTACCACTTACAAGCTTACAAACACTATGAAGTCTCGAAACATCAAGTCGGCTTTAGTTTTTGATGATTATGATTTATCTTCAAACAGTTGGTTCAACGCATTTATTGTTTAACATTCACTAGGCAAATTGTATGAAAATGTCATGTAAAATTGATAACCTATACAACAATGATGTTAGAGTCTCTTAACACATACTTGAATTTAATTTTCTTTATGCATAAATTAACTTCATAGTCATCATCAAGAAAGCCATAATATTCAGGAATATGTAATTTTCTTTATTTGTAGCAATAGTAATTTCTTGATCAAGAACATTTAGATAGTACCTCATTTGAAGAATTTATTCCGTTAAATATGAAATTCGAGGAGGTTGAGGAATTGCAGATGGCATAATTAGCATATGTTAATAAGAATTTTTGTGATTAAATAGATCAGTTAAATCGATCCAAAGGTTGTTCTAATGAATGTTGAGAACTAGAAGAATTAGAACTAAGTCAGGAATCAATCCGAAATGATTTCAAGATTTTTTATTTTTTTTTGTGTCTCGACTGATGAGACTTGACTAGCTAAAACCAGCCTAGAGCATTAGTAGGTAATTAAGACTTGACTGTTTCGCGAGCCCGATTCAATCAACAACAAATTCTTTCAATCTTTTGTCTAACTTGCAAAACCCTAATTTCAGTACAAAATCTGTACAAAGGAAAGACAAATCCTTTTTTACCTTGATTTTTATTTTTTTCTAAAAAATACATGAATAAATTTGTAATTGAAATTATATTATAAATTGCTTGATCAAATATTTCCTGAACTACCACCCTAGATAATTCTAAAATTGTCATTAGAATTTGTAGCATTATACACAAAATCAAAATGAATCAAGAACAGAAAAACAAAAAACAAAATAAAATAAAATAAAGAAGAAGAAAGTAAGGTAAATACTAGTAGGTAGGGGTGTCCACGATCCAGTTTGAAGAATTTAATTTTTGAACCAAACTTTTTATGTCAATTTTTATAATCTCATACTAAAACCAAACTTTTTGTGTAAAAAAAAAATGTCCACTCGGTTTGCATTCAGTTTGGGTCAACTTAACCAGTTTATAGGTTAATATATATCTATGACCTATAATAGTGTATATATCAAGTTAGTTCTACTATAAACTAATAAAAAAATATTACAAATATTATCATTCATATTTTAAGATAAGTATAGATTAATTGGTGAAGTTGTTTAGGTATAATTAATTCATACTTGTTTAAATGTATGTGCATATATCTACTCATACACATCACATGTGCATGTGTACACACACATACAATATTTGAATTTTGTTGGCATTTGAAGGAATATTTAATCGAATTTTGAATAAAACATAATATAATAAAGTTAATTATGAATTTGTCATTGAATCATAAAATGGGTATCAAATTTTTTTTGCCACTAGTGGTATTAAAGTGAATTGAAAAAAAAAAATTATCTTAGTCCTTTACATTAAACATTTGTATTTATTTAATCCTTTACTTTTGAAAAAATGATTTTTAGTCCCTCACAAATGTAAACCTTAATATTTCGGTCCCTGGGCCAAGTTCTGGATACTTTTTGGTCTGAATTAGTCATATATTGTTCACATGATATATTTTTTCACAGGGCAAATTTAGAAACTCACGTCTTTTGCTCAATAAACAGTATGCGCATTAGGTTGGGTTGTTAAGGGAAAATACCACAAGTCAATTATTGAAATGATCTTAAATACAAACAAAATACAGATTGTAAATTAATCACTTATTTCATATTGTTCACAACTATAGAACATTCTATTAGGGTTATTATCAATCCACGACATTTTCAGTTTTGCTAGCTTGTTGCAATAACAGAATAGAAATCTTCAATCCATATCAATTTGAGGATTTTACGCTATAAACCTTGCTCTCTTCAATTGTATATTTACAAACCCTGAATTTGTCTCTAAATTTTACGACCCAATATGATAACCGTACTTTGTTTTGGGGGAAGAATGTGAGTATCAAGTTTACTCTCAAAAAATGTTATGTGAACAATACATGACTAATTTAGGCAAAAAAAATCTGGAATTTAGTCTAGAGACCGAAATACAATGTTTTACATTTACGAGGAACTAAAAATTATCATTTCAAAAGTAAAGGACTAAATAATACAAACGCGTAATGTGAAAGACCAATATGATGGTTTTCAAGAGTGAATTTATTTGATTTTTCATTAGTTATGAAAAGAGTAATCTCTTTACCATACTCTCTCACATACATTAAAAAGGACAATATTGAAATAAATACTCAGTAAACGATAATATCTTCATAGACGATAAATTTACTTTTTTAATATTTTATTTTTAAACAAAATAAGTTATTTAATATTATTTCCCTAGACATTAAACAAATATTATCTTTGAAATTTAAAATAAAATATGAAAATATATTTTTTAAATAAATTACGTTTGTTATGAATTAGAATTATTAAACTCTTGAGGAGATTGTCACAACATAAATAACACATTGTTTGAAATGCACAGGAGGACAAAAAACTAGTTTGGAGATTTTCCTAAAACACACATGCGTGCGCCCGCCTGGCGTGGTGTGGTGTATGCGTGCGAACCATTAAAGTTTTACTTTCGTCACATTTTAAAACATCTTTCTATAATTTTTTGATTACCTATTCCGTTTACTAATTACCTATTTTGTGGACTTGACTTGTTTATAGTTCCTGCCTTTTCTCTCAAGGCAGGCGGTTTTCTTTCTTTTCTCCCAAGTCACCTACTTTTTCTCTCAAGGCAGTGCTGTAATTTCTAATTTTTGGCCAAATCTATCACTATAAATAAAGGCCTTGAGGATCTCTTCAAAATATCCGAAAATCTCTTTTCTTCTATTTTTCTTGGGTACTGAGTAGTCCAGAATTAAGCCCGAAACCTTGCTTGCGAGTGCACGCGACTGAGGCTGCCGTTGAATCTTGGAGAGTGACCTCTCGATGTTCCCATCTGCATCAGTGGATTACGATCCCATAGGGTGCGAAATCACTTTCAAGGACAATGATCACATGCCTTGGCAAATTTTGTTATGTTTTAATTACCGTTCTGTCCAAATTTTCTAACATTCTTGAAAGTGATTTTTCTGTGTCGCCTCAATGGCCAATGCTGTTGTATTCCCGACATGTCAAAACTACAACTGTTTAATGGTAATAACTACAATCACTGGTCCGAGAAGGTTCTGTTTTACCTACAAACCCTCAAGGTGGATTATGTCTTATTCGGAGAAACTGGCCCTTCTGAATCCACTAGAGTTTGTGCTGATGACAACTGAACCACTAGGGGTCACGTCTTGTCAATGCGGTGTGTATTCCTCAATTATTTGCTTTTGACTGTACCTAATACACAAACTTGATCTGTCTATTGCCTACACAAACAATGTCATCTGGTGGATAGCAAGGCCGAAGCAGCTTTTCAAAGGTGCCGAAGCAGCTTTTCAAAGGTTCAAAAGCAAAGGTTGTGGACCTAAAAGGGGTTGGAACAACAACGGTCAGATTCAAGACAACAAGCAATCAGGTAAGTTTAAAAAGTTTGTTTGTGAAGGTACAGTCACAAAGCAAATAAATGCAAGTTTCGCAAGGGACAAGAGCAGCAACCAGCCAATTAGGTGAACCTTACTGAAGGCGATGATCAGGCAATTATTGTTGTTGTCTCCGAAGCAAACTTGGCCCATAATGTGACCGAATGGATTGTGGACATTGGAGCCACGAAACATATCGCTGTTGACAAATGTCACTTCTTTGAGTATGAAGGAGTGAGCGATGGAGAGCAAGTCTTCCTTGGAGATGCTCATGGTGCTCCAATCCTAGGCAACGGGAAAGAAAGGTTCTTTTGACTCTTATCTCTGGAAAGACTATTACTTTGACCAATGTACTGCATGTTCCATCCATGAGAAGAAATTTAATTTCTGGTTCTTTGTTTAATAAAGCTTCTATTAAACTTATTTTTGAAGGTGATAAGTTAGTCCTAACTAGGAATGAGGACTTTGTGGGAAAAGGGTTTTTGCTGTGGGGGCTTGTTTTTACTTGATGCTACTTGCAATAGAATGAATAAGAATGCTACTTTTCTTATATTATTGATTCTATTGATATGTGGCTATATAAAATAAGACATGTGAATGCTGACTCCATAAGGAGAATGAAAAATTCAATAAAACATTGATTCCTAATCTGACTAATCTAAGTTCACAAAATGTGAAATTTGTGTTGAAACTAAACATCATAAGAAACCATTTAAGTCTGTTGAGAGAACTAGTAGTCTTTTGGAATTAATTCACAGTGATCTTGGGGATTTTAAGAATAACATGAGTAGAGGTGGGAAGAAATATGGTATATCACCTTCATTGATGATTACTCAAGATACACTAAATTATATCTCCTAAGTCAAAAAGATGAAGCTGAAGATCATGTTTATTAAATTCAAAATGAACTTGAGAATCAGTTAGAGAAATCCCAAAATTAAAAGACTTAGATTTGATAGAGGAGGTGAATATGATTCTAATCTACTTAAGAAGTTTTGTGAACAAAATAGAATAATTTATGAGACTACTGCACCTTACTCGCCTCAATCTAATGGGGTTGCAGAAAGGAAAAATATGACTCTTAAAGACATGATGAATGCCATGTTAATAAGTTTTGGGTTACCTACTAACATATAGGGGAGGCTATTTTATTTGCTTGTCATATTCTTAATAGAATACCTCACAAGAAAACTTTTAAAACACCCTATGAACTTTGAAAGGGTTATTCTCCTAACGTTGGGTATCTCAAAGTGTGGGGGTGTCTAGCTAAGGTAGGGATACCGGCCTTTAAAAAGAATAAAATTGGGCCTAAAACTGATAGATAGTGTCTTCATTGGGTATACACTTCATAGTACTGCCTATAGGTTTTTGGTTTTGGAGTCTAATCATGTTGTGGAAACTAAAGATCTTGAACTTTGTGAGAATATCTCTTCCACACAATAAAATTTTTTAAAAACGTTGTCTCAAAAATTTCAAAATTTTGAAGAACATGATAATGAAGGACTTCAAGAATTGAGAAGAAGTAAAAGGACAAGAGTGGAAACTAACTTTAGGCCTGATTTTATAACTGCTTTCATAATTGAAGAAGATTCAAAAACTTATAAAAAGGCAATGAATTCAATAGATGCTAGTTTTTGGAAAGATGCAATTATGAATGAGATTGAGTCCATAATGTATAATCATACCTGGAAATTGGTAGATTTGCCTGGATGGTGTAAATCTATTGGGTGTAAGTGGGTATTCAGGAAGAAGTTACTACCTGATGGTTCTATTAATAAATTCAAGGCACGTTTAGTGGCCAAAGGTTATACACAAAAAGAAGGTAGGCTTGATTTTTTTGACACTTATTCACCTGTTGCTAGAATCACTACCATTAGAGTGCTTGTTGCTATTGCTTCCACATTTAATTTGATTGTGCATCAAAAGGATGTGAAAACTACTTTTGAACAGTGAGTTAGATGAGAAAATATACATGCATCAACTCGAGGGTTTTGTTATGTTTCTTTCTAAGAACATAAGATGTGTAAACTTGTTAAATCCTTGTATGGCCTTAAACAAACTCCTAAACAATGGCATGAGAAATTTAATAGGACTCTTGTTTCTAATGGTTTCAAAGTATATGAATCTGATAGATGTGTCTATAGCAGATTTCATAGAAATGCATATTTCATAGAAATGTTAGAGTTTTGATTTGCTTGTATGTTAATGACATGCTTATCTATGGAACTGATGAAACTGTTGTAAAACAAACCAAGTCTTTTCTAGTTTCTAATTTTGCTAACTAGACATGGGTGAGGCTGATGTTATTTTGGGTCTTAAGTTGACTAGCCTCACTTAACAATAGTTTCAACTGTCTCAGTCATACTCAAGACAACATCAGATGTGAATAAGAGACTCTTTGCACAGGATTCTTTCTAGCACCTTATGACTAAGTATAACTTGAGAAAGAATAAATCCATAGTAGATTCACAAACTGATTATGGTAAGATTTTTGAGAGTGTGATGTATTTGATGAATTGTACTCGTCCTTATATTGCATATAATGTTGGTAGATTGAGTAGATACACACATAATTCTGATAAATTTCATCTCTTATACATTATCTAGATGTGTATAAGAGATATTTAAAAAGCACTGTGCATTTAGGACTTTGTTTTTCTGGTAGTCCTTCTATGCTAGAAAGCTTACTGTGATGCTAATTGGGAGTCTGATAATGATGAGATTAACTCCACAAGTAGTTATATTTTTACTCTCGCTGGAGGTGCTATTTCTTGAAAATCATCTAGTCAAACATGTAATGCTAAATCTACCACAGAATTTGAATTTGTTGCTTTAGAGCTTTGGCATGTTTCGAAGCAGAATGGCTTCGTAATTTATTGACTGACATTCCTTTGTGGCCAAAGTCTGTGTCTTCTGTTTCTTTGCATTGTGACTCACAGGCAGCGATCGCTAGAATCAAAAGCAAAATTTATAATGGGAAGAGCCGGCATATCCATTTGAGACACAATATTGTGAGACAGCTCATGAGTAATGGGATCATAGCCATGGACTTTGTGAGGTCTGAAAAGAATTTGGCTAATCCTTTGACTAAGGGACTGAATCGAAAGCTAGTCCAAGATACATCGAGGGGAATAGGACGTAGAACCGTTGATGGGAATTGAATGTGATGGCAATCCAACCTACATTAGTGGAGATCCTATGAAATAGGTTCAATGGGTAATAACAAGTCACAAAAAAAATTCCAATTGCACTATCAAATGTGGTCCCTTCCTATGACATAGATAGTGCTTACTGTCTATAATTCGCTAAGGTTGAGTCGGTAACTTTTAATGAGCTTGTATCCTTTACTTGGTGGTATGTGGCAGTACACACTTGATCAGCTCACCTATATGAGTGTGGAAGTGGGGGCCGCTTCCTATGAGACTAACGGGTTTGTTTCTAGAGCACTCATGAATATCTAGGTAAGGTGCATGGCCCAGAAAAATCACCAAATCGAGAGCTTACAATGGATCGAAGTCTAACAGTCTGCAAGTTGGGAGCCTAGACTATGCATGATTGATGGTTTGGGAATTTTCCTCAAACACAGGTGTGTGTATGCGGTGCGGTGCATATGGTGAATTCATAATAAGTCTAGGAACCATTAGAATTTTACTTGTCACGTTTTTCTTTCTATAATTTTTTGGTTACCTATTCCGTTTACTAATTACCTATTTTGTGGATTTGACTTGTGTATAGTTCCTACCTTTTCTCTCAAGGCAGGCGGTTTCCTTTCTTCTCTCCCAAATCACCTACCTTTCTCTCAAGGCAGTGCTGTAATTTTCAAATTCTGGCCGAATCTATCACTATAAATAAAGGCCTTGAGGACCTCTTCAAAACATCCAAAAATCTCTTCTCTTCTATTCTTCTTGGGTACTGAGTAGTCCAGAATTAAGCTCGAAACCTTACTTGCGAGTGCACGCGACTGAGATTGGCGTTGAATCCTGGAAAGTGACCGCCCGGTGTTCCCATCTGTATCAATGCATTACGATCCCGTGAGGGGCAAAATCACTTTCAAGGATAGTGATCACACGCCTCGGCAAATTTTATTCTGTTTTAATTTCCGTTCTGTCCAAATTTTCTAATAGAAAGATGGGAAGAAAGAATTTGAACAATGTGTAGGAATTGAAATAAGTTATGATTAAGGTTCAAAAGCTCCCTATTTTTAGACGATGTTGAGGGTGTTCGGATCCTAATTTTGCCAGTTAGACATTATAGGTTAATTATGTAAATACCCTTAATAAATTTGCCATGTACATTACATAATGTCTCAATGCCACATAAGCATCCAATTACTATATCATCATATAGATTTAGCAAATCTGTTGAGGATTAATTGAAATTGAATTGTTTATTGTTCTGTATTTTTTTTTTGATTTTCGACATCGTCATTCGGATTTGAGTATTGGTGGTATTTTTGTTGGTTAAAGTTGAGACTATAGCTGTGCCAAAGATGATGAATATTTTCAATGATGTTGTATTGTTATGATTTGTTTATGACTCGCATCCTAATAATAAGTATTCTTTTGTTTTTCTTTCTAATATGATCAAGTCTGATTAACATATTAGTTGTCTGAATTACTGCAACTTTGGATTGAGTTGCTTCTGATTTTCTTTTGAAGCTAAAATTTGTGATATTAGGCTTGGCTGGACTATGCTAAAAATTGAGACTTTATTCATTAGAACTAGATTTTATTGAACTATATTAGAAGAAATGCATCTCTGTTATTACTTTTGCAATTGTAGAGTGTAAAGAATTTTTTTTTTCATTTTTTGGAGGGTTACAGATGTGTATTAACCACAAATAAAATTGTTAATGGTGTTTAATGTTTCAATTTTCATTTTTAGATCTTACAAACTACTTGTTTGCACTTACATTCAGTTATAAAATTCCAAGTTAAAATCATGGTGTTAAGGAACTAGTATTACTTTTACTGCCTTGTATGGACTATCATATCTTTCTCCATCTAAGTAACACAAAAGCCATCACCATTCACTTCACATTTGATCTCTGTTCTATGTTGATCATATTGTACTAGTGTAAATTTACTAAGCAAATGTCATTCTTTTGTCTTCGCGAACTTAATTAGATCTGCTGTCTTAGATTGCCCCAAAAAATCCTTGCTTTTGCCCTCTGGTTTTGTTTACCAAAATTATTGTGGCGTGTTTGTAATGAAGTACATGGAGATGTATGTAATTATGAGACTTGGTATTTCTATTAACTC
Source organism: Cinchona pubescens (assembly GCA_025175665.1). NCBI lineage: Eukaryota > Viridiplantae > Streptophyta > Magnoliopsida > Gentianales > Rubiaceae > Cinchona > Cinchona pubescens. The sequence goes on from JANKKI010000058.1 coordinate 670,744, forward strand.
AAGACACGAGGTCACTTTTGCTGCCCTTTCATTATATACAAGTGATTGTACATGAAAAAAGATTATAAAAAATGAGTTTAACTTTGATGTTTCTTTATTTTCAGTTTAACTCAAATATGGCAAGGGGCGACAAGAATGTATAATTGCTTGCCGATGTAAGTAATACGACTGGCAAAGGGCGACAACGTTGTCGAATTATTTGCCAATGCACTATATGTTGTGTATACTCCAGCAGATATTTCTGTGATGGTATTGAGAGACTTTTGTTGAAATACCAAATTAACTTTAATATGCTTATAGGCCATGACAATCAACGTTACCATAACCCGGATTTTTCATGTTTAATCATCAAGAATATAAATTAAATACTAGATGTGGAAACATACCTGAATCCATAAGAATTGATGTGATTGTTGAATATTTGGATGTGATTCTTCAGCCTATGGATTTAATTCTTGAATATTGTGGTTATTGATCTTCCAAATTACTATGTATATATTTTAGAGAATAGGGTTCTCACTTTTCTGATAATGGGATGTCAAGAAAAGTAGCATATGTAGAATTTGGGGACCATAACCTATGTATAGAGATATTTTTCTTATTCTCCAAGTTTTGCCCATCATAAAAATAGGAAATAAGATTTTAGGGTATCTACACATATGAGACATATTTAATTAGATGACTTAACCTCATTTATCTTATATACATATTAGATCACTTTATATTGGGTCAATTAATTATGATAGCACATATTACACAATTAATATATATGTAAATGTCCAAAATTCAACATTTTTCCACTTGGACCAGAAAACTACATATATATTATTGCATAAAATTTTATGAGTTCAAAACATTTAGCCATCATGACCATAGTCATCTCTGAACAATCTCATCCATTAATCAAGTCAATATAGGATCAAAACGACTTTCGTTATATTAATCGTAACTAAACCCATTATTGATCACGTACATTAACACAACCAAATGACATAGATCAAGTATGAATGTGTAGCATAAAAATTACATGTAATTTGATTTTAAACATGTCTATTTTCAACTGGTCCAACTATATTTTTTATAGAGATCAAACTGAAATTGAAGTCAGAGTGAAACATAAACTAAATACTTTATATTTGAAACAGAATTCTTTATTTCTGTAGAAAATATTCGTAAATATAAGATGTGGATCAAAAGATAAAAGTATATAAATTGAATACAAACTCCCACTAATCATGAATATTCTCAAAAGACATAACACCCATATAAACAGTGTGCTCATGAAAGACCTTAGGTGGTAATCCTTTAGTAAGTGGATTTTCCGTAATTATGGAATTCGTACCAATTATACTCTATATACACCTGACACTCTGAATTCTTTCTTTAACAACTTGGAACTTGATGTCTATGTGTTTAGATTTCGTTGAGCTCCTATTATTGTTCAAATATAATACTGCTGATTTATTATCACAAAATGACTTAAGCGGTCTTTCAATACCATCCACAATTCGCAGCCCTGTGACAAAATTTTGCAACCATATTCCACGATTGGATGCCTCATTACATGCTATAAATTCAGCTGCCATGGTGGAAGGAGCTATGCGTGTTTGTTTAACACTTTTCCAAGAGATAGCTCCACTAGCAAGCAAATAAATACAGCCCGAAGTGGATTTATGACTGTCTTGACATCCAGCAAAATCAGAGTCGGAATACCCAATGATCTCTAATTTATCCGATCTCCTATATGTGAGCATGTAATATTTTGTTTTCTGAAGATACCGCACGACTCTTTTGGCTGTTATCCAATGAACCATACCCGGATTGCTTAATATATCTGCTTAACATCCCAACAATATACGCAATATTTGGACGTGTACAAACTTGAGCATACATCATACTTCCTATTGCTGAAGCATAGGGAATCTTAAGATATTTTCTTATTTTCATGCTCACTTATAGGTACTGAGCGAGGCAGAATTTGTTTCCCTTAGAAACAGGGGTATCTCCTGATTTTTGCTATCTTGCATGCCAAATCTCTTAAGTACTTTCTCAATATAGTTCTTTTGTGATAATTCAAGATTACCCCCAGAGCGATCTCGATGTATTTGAATCCCTAATACAAAAGAAGCGTCCCCAAGATCTTTTATCTCAAATTTCTGTGATAGAATCTCTTGATTTCGTGCAATAAGCCTATATCGTTACTGGCATTTATTCTCACTAAACTTGTGGTAAATACAATCATCAACCAAATTCATGACAATCAAACGAGATGATAATTTGATGAAATTTGTAATACCATTGACGAGAAACTTGTTTGAGCCCATAGATGGATTTCTTTAATTTACAGACCATATTCTTTGCATCTTTGAATACAAAGTTTTTCAGTTGCACCATATAAATAGTCTCATCAATGTCACGATTAAGAATGCAGTCTTTACATCCATTTGATATAACTCAAGGTCAAAATGTGTCACTCTTACCATTATTATCTAAAAGAGTCTTTCAATGATACTGGAGAGAAAGTCTCTTTATGTGTTAATGCCTTCCTTTTAAGTAAAATCCTTTGCGACAAGACGTGCCTTATATCTCTCCACATTACCCTTCGAATCCCTTTTGGTTTTAAATATCCATTTGTAACCAATAAGTTTTGCACCTTCGGGTAGTGTGACGAGTTCCCAAACGTCATTGTCTTTCATGGATTTAATTTTCTCATTCATAGCATCAATCCATTTGTGAGAATTAGAACTATGCATGGCTTGATGAAAGTTGATTGGATCATCTTCCATAATCCAATGCCATCCTCATGTTCTTGGAGAAATACGATATAACCATCTGAAATCTCCACTTCTCCTTTCTCTAGTGGATCTCCGTATTCGCATTTATTCTTGAAGTTGTTGAGTTTGTTTGTGTTGTTCTTAACGGGGAAAATTTTCAACATTGTCTTGTGGTACTAGTATTGCTTCTTGAACAATGTCAGGAATAGAAGGTTAATCATGGTCAATATATTGTAGGAAGAGAAGTAGATTCCTCTTCAAAGACATTGTCTCTAACTTTATTCTCTCCTTCCAAACTCAATATCCTCAAAGAACTAGGCATTTCATGTCTCAAAAAAGGATCTGGATGTGAGATCATAAAATTTGTACCCCTGAGATCGTTCAAAGTAACTAACAAAATAAGTGCTGACTGTTTTCGAGTCCAATTTCTTTTCATTTGGCCTATAAGGCCTTGCCTCAACTGGACAACCCCAAATATGTAAATGCTTTATACTAGACTTTTTACTAGTCCATAGTTCGCAGGAGGTTTTGGTCGTTGCCTTAGTTAGAACTCTATTAAGGATATAAATTGCATGGTCTTTAATACCTCTCCCTAGAGTGAATCCGGTAAAGTTGTATGACTAATTATATTTCTCACTATATCCTTTAAAGTTCTATTTCGTCTCTATATAGCAATTGTCATATATAGGAGAACTCGGCATTGGTATACTGTGGGACGATTTTACACTCTTCTAGAAATTTAGCAAAAGGTCATAGACGTTGTTCACTTGATCTGTCATATCTGTCATAGTATTCATCACCACGGTCAGATCTAATAGCCTTAATTCTTTTACCAAGTAGGTTCTCAATTTCAATTTTAAAAGCCTCGAACATGTCCAATGATTGAGATTTCTCATGAATTAGATAAAGATGGCCATAACGAGAAAAATCGTCTATAAATGTAATAAACTATTGTTGACCATTTCAAGAAACCGCAGGGAATGGCCCACAAACGTCCGTATGTATTACATCTAAGATGTGTATAAGAGACAGAATTGGGGCCTAATCTAGTTTATATTAGTGTTTCCCCCTTAATATATTCAACGCAAATTTGAAGGTCTGACAAATTAAGGGGATCAAGAATTATATCTGACACAAGTCTTTCAATTCTTTGTTTAGATATATGACCTAAATGCTTATACCATAGTGAAGTAGAATTCTCATTGATTAATTTGCGTTTAGTACCACGTGAACTTATATACAAGGTTTCATTATATGAAATAATAGTTTTGATTAAATAAAGGTTATCATGATAAGACAAAAAATCAGTACCAATAATATTTGAATTCAGAAAAAGACTAAACTGACTATTTCTAAATGAACAAAAGTAACCGAATTTGTTCAAAACAAAAATAGAAACCAAATTCCGTCTAAAAGATGTGTATTAAATGTCTCTTTCAAATTCAAATAATAACCAATTTTTAATAATAACCTAAAAGTCCCTATTGCTTCAACTTTAACAATTTTGTCATTGCCCCATTGATGAATCTTTCGGCATCATTCGACTTTCGGCAATTCAGGCAACCCTGCATGGATACACTTATGTGACGTAGTAGCACCGGAATCTATCCACCAAATGTGTGTAGGTACTGAAACTAAATTAACCTCAGAACAAATCAAAACAAGAAGCATACCTTTCTTTGCAAGCCAAGCGTGATATTTGGTACAATCCTTTTTCATGTGTCCAGAATTCTTACGAAAGTAACAACCAAATTTCTCAATTTGTTTCTTTTGCTGTTTCTTTTGAAGTGGGTCCCACAGCTTCTTTATCCTTTTCTTATTTTTGTCCTTAAAGGTACTTACCAAGTGAGCACTTTCAATCTTTTCTTACTTCAATTTTTCCTCTTCTTGCACACAATGAGAAATGAGCTAATTTAGAGACCATTTATCCTTTTGATAGTTATAAATGACCTTAAATTGACTGAATTGTGCAGGAAGAGATATCAAAATCAAATGTACGAGTAAGTCCTCAGACAACTCTAACTTTTGTGTCTTAAGTTTTGAAGTAAGATGAGACATATCTAGGATGTACTCCCTTATATTTCCTTTTCCTAAGGATTATACCTCATTGAAATCAAGTTTGATAGAATCGTACTTGTTTCTGTCTTATCGTTTTTCACAAAGCGCTTTTCAATTTTCATAAGGAACTCTTTGGGAGTTGCCTTTTCGGACATATCGCCCCTGAATATTTTCGAAATTACATGTTTCATGATCATAAGACTCATGCGATTTGAACGATTCCACTTCTGGATGAATCCCTTTTTTCCTCTATGGAACTGTTATCTGTAAGAGAAGTGGGTGATTCAATCCTTAGCGCAAGGTCTAGATCCATGCAACCAAGAATGATGATTACGTTCTCTTTCAATTCCTTAAAATTGGTTCCATTCAACATAGTGATGAAATTGATATTGGCAGATATCATAGAAGTAGAAGTGTTAACTGAAAATAGAATAAAACAACATATTCACATAAGTTCCAAATCTTAAATAATAAACTAAATTCAAATAATGGTAGGGCCCATCACAGGATACCTTGCACAACATTAATATTTAGTCTTTGGACAGAAATATATTAACTTGTAAGTGGTACTCTTAGTGTAGTAATCAAATATTGACAATAAATCCTGTCAAATAATAAGTCTATCTTTGGACTGACTTATTATTCACATGGAATACCAAATAATTGTCACATATTTATTACCACAGGTGTATATGTACTTCGGCCAAATATTAACCTTCCTTTGAGTCGATAAATATTCTCATGAATTACATACACACAATCATCTTAATATTCCAAAATAAATTAACCTACACAAGAGGGGCTATTTTGATACCATGTTGTGTCAATCAATATATTTTTGAACATTAGACATCCTTAATTAATTTCTCAAAATTTGAATTTAATTATTTTACCAAAGATTTTAAAAAAATTATAAAAAAAATGACCATAATCGCTTATTGGTGATGAACAAAGTTCATGACCATTAATCCTTCTGGTTCATGACACCGGATTCCTTGCAGAACTTAGTTCGTTATTGGTCATGAACATAAGTTCATGACCAGTCCTTGATTTTTAGTGTATACAGATTAATTTCACATAAAATATCTGTTGAATTTAACGACTAAATGTGTATAAAATCACATAATAAATCAAATAAAAAAATTGATTTCTCATTGATTCAACATGAAGATGCTCTAAGATACCACTTATTGAAATACCAAATTAACTTTAATATCATGACAACTAACGTTATCATAACTCAGATCCTTCATGTTTAATCATCAAGAATATAAATTAAATACTAGATGCGAAAACATATTTGAATCCATAAGAATTGATGTGATTCTTGAATATCCGAATGTGATTCTTCAGCCTACGGATTTGATTCATTGAATATTGTGGTTATTGATCTTCCAAATTACTATGTATGTTTTTTAGAGAATAGGGTTCTCACTTTTCTGATGATGGGATGTCAAGAAAAGTAACATACGTAGAATTTGGGGACCATAACCTATATAGAGATATTTTTCTTATTCCCCAAGTTTTGCCCATCATAAAAATAGGAAATAAAATTTTAGGATATCTACACATAAAAGCCTATACTAATTAGATGCTACTTGGCCCCATTTATCTTATACACATATATATATCACTTTATATTGGGTCAATTAATTATGATAGCATATATTACACAATTAATATATATGTAAATGTCCAAAATCTAACAACTTTGGCATTTGGGGTTTGTCCCTTGTGGCTTTTGTGCTACTAGCAACATGGATTTTGTGTATTTTGTGATATTAGGACACCATATTCAGAAATTGGGACATACATGACTTTTAGGGTTGTATGGTTAGTGTCCATAGTAATGGTCAAGTTGTTAGTGCTTGTAGTGTGATACATGTAATAGTTATGTGGGTTCATGCTATGTTAATCAGGAGTTTTGGTGTCAAAATACATTTCATTTCATTTTGATAAAATTTGCTTTTGATTCATTCTTAAGTGAGTATACCAAATTTTCATTTATTCTAAATTAAAATATGTTTAATTTCATTTTGATGAAATTCGCTTTTGATTCATTTTTAATTGAGTAGACCAAATTCTAAGTTATTCTAAATTGAGTACAGGGATGTTTAATTTGTTCTCGATTGAATATTACAATATTTTGATTTGTTATGAATTGAGTAAATACCTTTTTGATTTTTTTTCAATTGAAAATAACAATTCTAGATTTGTTCTCAATTGGGTAGATCAACTTTTAATTTATTGTTACTTGATGCATTAATTTTCCACAACTAAAACCTCTTGAAGTGTTTGACTTTAGGAAACACTTATTAGTTACCAATTTTTCTTCAGTTTTTAGGAAGAGTCTTTAATTGATCTTTTAAAGATTATCATATTCCCCAAAATACACTTAGAATAAATGTTTCCAAAGAAAAAGGACTATTTATTGAAGTCTGTCTCTTATACACATCTAGATGTGTATAAGAGACAGCATATTCAAGGTATTTGATCGTTAGTTTGACTTGAAACTAAAGTCAAACTTGAATCAAAGAATTGATTACTTAATTAATTTCGAATAAAAAAAAAAACTAAGTCAAATTAATTTTTTTTTTTCAACTTGACTCGATTCGATAACTTGACAATTAGATTGACTTGAATCTAAAATCAAATTCGAGTTAAGGAATCGATTATTTAATTGATTTCAATTAAAAAAAATCAAACAAATCAATCAAAAAAAAAATTTAACTTAATTCGACTCAATATTTTAATTGGATAACATTTTCCCACCCCTATATAGTATCATTTTTCTTTCCATTTTTTTTTTGTCCTTATTTTAATTTCTTGAATAAATGTTTTGCCGGCGCATGTGTTTACATAAGTACATATCAACGTGTAACTACATATACGCACAATGTCTGTATGTGTAACTATATTAACTTGTAAATATTGATGAATAATTTAATAAGTAATAATATAACAATGTATTAAAATATAATATCATGTAAATTACAAATATTAATAAATATATCTAACTACTTATTTATAAAATTATAATATATAGTTAAAAGTAATATTTCAATAATTGACAATGTAATATAACATCATATTATCAGACAGTCATAATACAAAAATATAATATTGTAAGAATGTATAATGTAATTTATAAGAAATAATTCAACAACTAATAGTATTAATATGTGTTCTAATAGATTATGTTATTTTAAAAGTAAGAATTCAACCATTACCAATATGATAATGTATAACGTAAAAAAATATAAGAATGGTATGAATTAATTAGTTTAAGAACTAAAGCTAACAATATTTTATCAATAAAATAAGCTTTAAATTGAACAACTACCTTTATATTGGCTTACTATTAAATTTACTTTTCAAAAGTTCTTTGACTTATACTATTCGTTGGCACTAGATAACTACAAAATTACTGGTATAGTAACTTAATATCTAAATGTACATATAATTTATTTATGTTTCGTTATACTTATAATCATAATGTATAAACACATAATACGTGTAATTGACATATTATTTTTATATAAAATCCAAAATTATGAAAAATATTATTGAAATCTGATAATTAGTTAAATGAATTTAAAATGACTACATTTAGCATTTTTTATTTCATTAACTAATTATTAAATATGGTTAATCTGATTTCTAACCAAATAGGTTCATACAAGAATTCTTTATGAAAAATATCTATTGGGCTTAAATTCATAAAAGATTTTATAAGAGATTTAAATTATTGCATTATCTTAAAATTTTTTAATTAAAAAGCTCAAAATGTATTCCAATACAAGTTATTGAAATCTGAATCTGAAATCTAACTACTGAAAATTAAGTGATAAAATCTTAATTTGTTGAATTCATAAAATTATATATGTTTGATAATGAACTGAACTTGAGAACTGAATTATAATAGTATTTTACCCCTTTTATATAATATAATTGAAGATAATATTAATTTTATAGTAGGTTAATTTTTTAATTATTATATTTTTAATACAAGTAAATAGTTTAATAATATAGAGGATGTGTGTGAGAAAGAGGTGTGGGTGCAAAAGATATACTATGTACAATTGTGTGTTTATATATGAGAGAAAATGAATATTATGTGTGTAAATATGTATTTTTGTGTGTGAGAAGGAATATAATGTGTGTAGTGTGTATTTATGTGTTAGAGAAAATGAATATAATGTGTATAAGTGTGTGAATTTTGTGTAAGTGAAAAAGAATATAGTATGAGTAACTATGTATTATGTTTGAGAAAGAAGGTAGTCTGCGCAAATGTGTGTTTATGTGTGAGAGATAATGAATATATAGTGTGTGTGTTTATGTGTAAGAGAGAAGGAATATAGTGTATACAAGTATGCGTTTATGTGTGAGAGATAAGAAATATAGTGTGTGCAAGTATGCATTTACGACTGTGAAAGAGAAGAAATATTGTGTTCAAGTGTGTGTTTATGTGTGAGAGGGAATGAATATTGTGTATGCAAGTGTGTATTTATGTGTGAGAGTGAATAAATATAGTGTGTGCAACTGTGTGTTTATGTGGGAAAGAGAATGAATATAATATATGTAAGTGTGTGTTTTTGAGTGAGTTTTACTATACTAATAAAAAATTCAGCAAATTAAATGATAGACTTTTTACTGAAAATTTTACATAAAAATTAAGTAACACTTAATGTATTCGAAGTAGGAAAATTTATTATCAAACTCACTTAATACAAAAGATATTTAATAAGTTAAATTTAAACACGTAATAGAATTATCAAACACTTCCTTAATTGAACACTGTTAGTCTATTACTGTCATTAGCGCAATTAACAAGTCTTATCCCAACTCAATTGTGTGGGTATAGCAAAAGTTTTGTTCCGGTTTCCTACCCCTGACTTTTCTTGGTTGCAGAAGGTTATGATGCTTGTTTAAACATTTTTTAACTAACCTCTGTCTCTTATACACATCTAGATGTGGAAAACAAATATATTTAACTTGTAATATAAAACAATGTTAGCGAAATCATGACGATGGAATGTAATTTTTAATAATAAAATCAAATAAAATAAACAAAATTAAGTAACAATATTTATAATAATTGTAGATATTATAATTTTTTTTTCACGATTTTATTTATATAGATAATATAAGCAAGACAAATAATATTTGTACAGTCCCAAAACCCTCCAACATACCTCTATCCTTTTTAATGAACTAAAGGACCAAAAATCCCAAATTTAAACTATCATACTTATCTATACCCAAATGACTCTCATTACATGGCCAACAAAACACCAAATGACTCTCATTACATGGCCAACAACCCACCAATTACATCTTTTAATTCAAAAATTGAAAATTTTTTATATGGATGGTGCATGTCTTGATAAAGAATATAATAGTTTGGGTTAAAAGACAAAATGTCAAGGGTGCAACTTTCACCCATTTGGGTATAGATAATTATGATACAAATTTAATACACATTTTGCACCCTTGACGTGTGGTCAACTAACTAAAATATTATTTTTGGTTTAATTATTGACCATTATATCCCCATACATAAATTTGTTACACATTTTTTTGTTATATATTAAGAATAAACATTAAACATTAAAGATGTAAAGTATTCTTCAAATATATAAATATTTATTCTCCTAATTTATTCTATATATATTAATTTTATATTTGACATGTATTGTAAAAAATTGTACTCATATAATGATGCATAACATTTAGTTTTATAATAACTCTTTAGGAAAAACAACAATTATAAGTGGTAAGTTATATAATATGAGGGTCTTGAACAAATAAAAATAGCTATGAATAGGTTCTAAGTAATTAATTTGAATTCAAATGATTAAATAAAAATTTCATTCTTTTACTTTTGCCAACGAATATGCAAATATAAAGTACTTTTCACTTGTCAAAATTTTAGAGGTTTTCACATCTATACAATAGACCATTATTCTATACTATATAGTATAAATTATATCTATTCACATTGAATAGTTAATTAACAATAAATATAAAGTTCCAAAAAATGGAAAGAAGGAATTGACATTAAAAATTTGTTTTCTTTTTGTGATATAACAAATTTTATAAATATTAACTTAATATAATTAGGTTGAAAAAAGGATATTATTTAGATATAGTAGACTAAATATCGTCTTACTTTTATGAAAGCTATTAGTTATATCTGTGTTAAATATATCTAAAATTTTTATAAGAGATTAACAATGATATATATAAAAAAAGTTTTTCATAATTACTATATATTTGTTTTCTTAACTTATTGTTGATAACTTATACTTATATGGTTATTTATAATACATTTTAATTTTGTAACTCTTTTGGGAAAAAATTAGCTAGAGAAGTGTGATGAAAACAGGATTTAAAAAAATAAAGGTAGTTAAATATTAGATTTAGTTAATTAAGTAGTTCATTTTTATATCTATTATTTACCAAGTAAATTTTTTTTGTAAAATATGATGCCACATGTCAACTTCTTAGACCTCCTCCCAAAAAGGGGTTTTACTATTTTATATATATTAATAGCACACAGTAAAATCTTTATGCTTGTGTGCTATAAATATTATTAAAATTAATTTAAAAGTTAATTATGTTTTGTAAATTAGATGTGTGTATGATATCTATAATTTGTAAATAAATGAACTTAATAGTGTATACATAAATAGTCAAATACACATATATATATACACTATATAAATATATATATATCAAAATCTATAGTTTGTTAGCGATAAACAAAAAATTAAAAAAAGAAAAGAAAAACTAAAATAATGTTACTCACAATATTTTTTTGTAACTTCTCACAAAGCATGGCAGTTTGCTTTAGTGTTTTATCTACTATAACCAGTATTTAGCCTATACTACTTGCTGGATTATATAATTTCATAGAACATCTTTTTAAAACTAGGTAGCTTCTTAAAATAATTTGTGAATATCACATAATAAAGAGAAAGGTGGAGTTATTTCTAGATCAAAAAATGAAAATATGCAAAGAATAATAATTTAAATAATTTTTGTTATCTTTTACACATTTAAATGTGAATAAGACTATTAAAGTTACTTCTTAAATGTAAAGACATAATTGTACATCGTATTTAAAAATCACATTAAAAGTATGCGACATAATATATTTTAAAACTTTGTTATCTTTAGACTGTATATAAACAGTTATTAAGTTTTTAATGAAATTATAAGAGACTGAATGTAATAAGATTTTAAGGATGATATTACTAAAATATAATTAGATTAAATATGTTCATATTTAATAAAAGTTATTTGTGATAACCCTTTACATATTATAAGTCTAAAGATTTTAAATTAAGAAATATATATTTTCATATGTTACTATAAATAACATTACTTTAACTTACTATTTAATATTAATAATTATAAGAGGTATATATGTGCACAAAGTAACCATTTTGAATAAATAAAAGTAGTCTTAAAGAAAATATTTAGGTGAGTAATTTGAATTTGCATGGTTAATTAAGATCTGTATTTTTTCTTTTATCTTCATTATTTACCTAGATTTGTTGTGTTTTTATCTTGCCACTTCTCATACTCTAATTGTTTGTCGCAAAACCTCTTTTGTTATAATATATACTAGTAGAAAAACTCGTGCTATGTACGGGTAAACATGTAAATGTATTAATTTATAAAATAAAATAATGTTAGTAAAATCATGACAATGGTGTGCAATTTTTAATAATTAAATGAAATAAAATAAATAATATTTGTAATAAATTTATATATTATGAATTTTTTACACTATTTAGTTTTTATTTATATAAATAATATAAGTAATAATTAATTTTCATGATATCTACTGTTGTTGATATAAGTAAGTAAACTAAAAATTGCATAATATTTCTCATTATATTTATCCATATGTGTTAAGTAGAAATGTCTCTTATACACATCTAGATGTCAATAAGATTGGCAGACAGAATTAAAAATTCAATTATAGACAGATTAATCGATTAATAAGTTTTTTACCTCAATAATCGCATTTAATAATTTAATCTTACTGAATGATTTTAACTAAAAATTTAGTTTGATTAAATTTTTCTATTAATATATATATTATTCTCTTAGTGAATTGTGGTCATTTTATAAAATGCGATTATTGAGTTTAAAAACATACTGCTATTTTTATAACTAAATTGCCTGTCTCTTATACACATCTAGATTATTTTTTCTAATCAATGATTCTTTGGTAGTTATAATGATAAAGTACTTAAGTAATATATATCAATAAATTTTTCTTATTTAAAGATTACTTGATAGTATGAAGACATATATATCAATAAATTTTTCTTATTTAAAGATTACTTGATAGTATGAAGACAAATTCAAAAGTATGGAGTTAGTAACATAATTTATTATAGTAATTTTTTTAATACATAAAGGAATCAAAATATTAATAATTTTAATTTTTATTGTATCTGTCTCTTATACATATTAGACCCTCATATTATATAACCTGTCTCTTATACACATCTAGATGTGTATAAGAGACAGGTTTTATTTATTTAATGTGTAAAAGTTTTAGCCATTATTTTAGTGAAATAATAATGTAAATTTAAAACTTTTAGTAATTAATATAAATAAAACTAAGTAACAATATCAAAAAATTTTACAATGCCAGAAATTAAAAGAAAGAACATGATTTAGGACCATTATTATTAAATTTTATTAAAATCTTTATGTTTCTTTCTTAAAATAATTATTAAAATTAAATTTAAAAGGTAATTATTTTTTGAAACAATAAATATAATGTATGATAGTAAAATTTAGAAATAAATGTTACTTAGTACTGTATACATAAATAGTCAAGATAATCGATAGATTGTTAGTGATTATTTAGAGAAATTTACCTTGTCCTTTTAAAGAAAAATAAGAGACAGATTTACAATATTTTTCCGTAACTTCTCACAGTCTCTTATACACATTTCTAAATTATAATATAATCGGTATTCAACCTGTGCTACTTACGTGATTATATTAGGTATAAAATAATCTTTTCGAAATTATGTAGTTTCTCAAAATAATTTGTGAATATCACATAATAAAAAAGAAAGTTGAAGTTGTTTTCTAGATCAGAAAATGAAAATAACACTTATAGCAATCAAAAGCATACTTGTAAATGGAGAAGACAAACTATTAAAGTTAATTTTAAATGTAATATAATTACATCGTCATTTAAAAAAGACATTGAAAGTATGCAAAGAATAATGATTTTAAAATTTATTAGTTATCTCTTTGTACACATCTAGAGAAGACAGAAAATTAAAGTTACTTTTAAATGTAATATAATTACATTGTCATTTAAAAATATATGTTGAAAGTATGCAAAGAATAATGATTTTAAAACTTTTTTATCCTTTTGCAATATAGTATATTTTTAAGTTTTTGATAAAATTATTCCTTCATGAATGTAATAAGATTTTAAGGATGATATTATTATTAAACATAATTAGGTTAAATCTGTTCGTATTTAATAAAATTTATTTGTGAGAACCCTCTATATATTATAAGTCTAAGATTTTCAAATTCATAAATATATATTTTCACATGTTATTGTAAATAACATCATTTTATGTGGCTACTTAATATTAATAATTATAAGACATACATGTGCACAAAGTAACCATTTTGAATAAATAAAAGTAGTTAAAAAAAGATTTAGGTGAGTAATTTGAATTTGCATGGTTAATAAATTAAATTATTTACCTAAATTTGTTGTATTTTACCTTGTCACTTGTCATCCTCTAGTTGTTTTTCACAAACACCCCTTGTGCTTTAATATATATATAGATACTAGCAAAATAAGGCATAAAATAATTATAATGATAAAGTTGTTAACTGATGTCGATTTATTTTTCTAATTGAAAAAATGATAATATGAAATAAAAAATGAAATTCTTAATCTCTTCCCTCTCATCATTTTTCTCTATTTCAACCAAAAGAAACAAACATCAACTAATGAGAAATTAAAAATTGGCAATCTACTTTTTATATCTTTAATAAAGAGATAAAACGTTTACAAAAATAAAAAGAAGCCCGTTTTGGTATCACAATCCACGTAGTCGCACATCGATACTTCGACGGCTGAGATAGCACCCCGTAGAATCATCTTTTATCATTGAAAAAATAGAAAAATAAATGGCTCTGTATTGCAAGTAAATCTCATCTTTATTTTATTGATAAGATGAGAAAATCATTGATAAACAAAATTCCATATGAAAAAAATTTAATTATCTATTTTATAGAGATTATATCAGAAAAGCTAATCTAGTACAATAAATAACTGTCTCTTATACACATCTAGATGTGTATAAGAGACAGATAATCTATTCCTACACATCTAGATGTGTCTGCTTAAGAGACATCCAAAATATTGTAAACTTTGTGCTTCTCTCTCACGATGAAGAAGAAAGGAAGCAGATCACGATTCTATAAAATCATGATTCTGGAAGAACTCTTCTATAGAATCATGATTCTGGAAGAACTCTTTGCTACAAAACCACAAACTCATTTAATATTTACTCAATAAATCAGGAAAACTATGAAAGATGAAAAAAATGGGAGGGATAAGAGAATTTAGTCTGTGATGGAAAATCTTTTGAATTTGAAAAAAGATAGATGGTTAAGTGGATTGAGAGATGGATTGAGTTTTTTATTTTTTATTTTTGGATGTTAAATTATTATCTAGTTTGTTGTATAAGAGACAACAATTATTATTGTATAGCTTCACAGTTTCATATAATTTAATATTTTTGTTTTTTAGACAATACTTATGTAAAAACAAAAATATTAAATTATCATCAAACTATCAGAAGCTTAACAATGGTAATTGTCATGTCATAAAAAATTACTAAATTAGTTATGGACAAAAATATTATTGTTTCTCTTAAAAAAAAAATAGTTGTGTATATAATTAATAAGTTAGACATTAGTTAAATGTTATTTTGAAAAAAAAAAAATACTTGTTTGCTATGATTAATGTAGATAAAGATTTCATTTTAAGTGGAATTTGTTTAAGATAGAGTAAACTGAATCAAAATCCTTTTTGAAAATATAACCGTAACATTTATTTCTTTAAAAAAAGTTGTTACTAATGATTACTATTAGTAATTTGATAACGCTAGGGTACATAAATGGTTGAAATTGGTTAAAATAATTTTTGTAAAAGTTCATATATTTTTTAATAGTAATGCATTATTTTATAGACATTATGTACATAATAGAATTGATATTTGTATTTTGTTATAAAAATTTTAAAAGGTAGTAGAAAAATGAGAGAATGACAAGTGCTGTGATACAAGATAGATATAGTTTTTTTTGTTGAAAAGGGTCTAAATTTTTTGGTGAATATAAATGGTTTGACAATATAAAATTAGGAGAATTATCTTTTAGAATGCCTAATTAGTTTGTATTCATTTTTCCGAATAAAACTACTTGATAGGTGTTAATTATGTATTTAAAATATTTATTTTATGATCAAAAACTCATTTTTTTTTCTTGAAAATAAGCTAAACTTTTTACGGATATAAATAGTCAAACTATATAGAAATTAGAATTATTTGCTATAGTTTATAATTAATTTGTATTCATTTGTTCTAAGAAATAATACTTAATATGTATGAAGATAAAGTTATATTTTATCATATAAATTTATAAGAGACTTTATCAATAATACATGTCTCTTATACACATCTAGATGTGTATAAGATATATATATGGAAAATTCTACAGTCTCTTCTAAGGAACCATTTCCTTAGCTTTAAAAGCTTGTATAGTACGACCATTTAAAGCACATGATGTTGTACAGTAAAAGCATTTAAAGCACAAGGAAATGGTTCTCTAAAACTTTACTGTAGAATCTTCCTATATATATATATATACACACTACACTGGTTGAATACCCCGTGCTATGCGCAAGAATACTAATAGCTATGTTTAATTTTCTATAAAAAACTTTATTAATAAAATAATGATGACAGTAGAAAACATTTACTGATTAAATTATACTTAAAAACAAATAAAACTAAATAATCATATCTATAAATTTACTAATTACAAATAAAAGAAAATATCATTGTTAAGTATGCATTTAAAATATTTATAATTCTATCATAAAAATAATTAAAACGTAACTACATAACTTAAATTTTAGTTGAAGTCTCATGGCTTTTATTTTTTTAAAAATATTTACGATATTATTGTGACATGGATATATAATTGTTTTCAAAACCTATGTATGCCATGTTCCACAAAAAATAAAAGACAAAAATCTTTTTTTGGTTATAAGTGGAAAACAAACACAATAAATTAGACAATATTATTTTATGTATATGAATTAACATAATTGTATTGATATAAATTTTCAACAAAAACAATACTTAAAAAGTACTTTATCTTATATACACATACCAAAAAAACTCTTATTGTAATTATACAAAAGCTAACATCTTGTAGTGAATTTCAAACAATATATAGTACTAAAAATTATCTCCCCAGCATTCTTAATTTAATTATTTTCATATTTATCATTTGGAACCCGTGCTATAGTTGGAGTAATGACAAATTGCATGTTTATTTTTAAATCAATTTTTAAAAATTCATGTTCTTTATATCATGTGATATAGTTTGAATTAACTTAATTTTGTTGATATAAATTGTCAAGGAAACAATAACTAAAAAGTATTTTATAACATTCGGTAATTAGTTTGCATTTTTTTAATCAATGAATATAATTTTCAAAAGTATCAATAGAATTTTGGGATAGAATGGCACTAGACAAGGCAATAAAAAGAGGCTTGAGTAAGATTGAGTTGAAGTTAAAATCTTTCTGAGGCAAACCTTCGAAATGTGTATGTAAATATTCCAAAAAAGTTATAAAAAATATATAATATCTTAATAAAAAGAGAGTAATATTTTCTTGGGAGAATTTTGTACAGAGCAATGAAGTGATGCAAACTGAAAAAAATACTCTTATAGTAATTGATACAAAGGCTAATATCTTGTAGTGAATTTCAAACAATATAAATTAACATCTTGTATTTGAATAAGGTTTGCAACTAAAGAAAATAATTTGGCCAAATAATTTTAATCTAGTTGTTATTCATATTTAGCATTTAGAACCCGTGCTATGCATGGAATAATCACAAAGTTTATATTTACGAATTTTTAAAAATTAATATAGGGTCAACTCTATAATTTAGTATACAAATTTTATTACATATTTAGATGTCTCTATAACACATCTAGCTATAATGTAACATGTGTAATTAATAGTTATTTTATATATTTTTTATATATATATATATATATATAAATTATTTATAATAAATATATAACTTTTTTCTTAACGTATTGTTGATAACTTATACTTATATGGTGATTTATAATACATTTTTTTTATTGTGTAACACTTTTTGGGAAAAAAAATTAACTTAAGAAAGGTGATCAATAAGGATTTAAAAAAATAGGTTGTTAAAGATAAGATTTAATTAATTAATTTGTTCATTTTTACCTCTATTAAAAAAAAGGAATTGATATTAAAACTCTGTTATCTTTTTGTTTTTTACACAATATTTATAAATATTAGCACGAACGATATCGCTGTCTAGACATAGTAGGCACAATGTCATCTTACTTTTATGAAAACCATTAGTTATAACCCATTAAATAAACATAAACTCGTTCATTAAAACTATTTTTATTAACAACGTTATATATAAATTTTTTTTCATAAATAATATATATTTGTTTTCTTAACTTATTGTTGATAAATTCTACTTATCTGGTGATTTATAATACATTTTTAATTTTTTAACTCCTTGTAGAAAAAATAATTAAACTATAAGAGATGTGATAAAGGATTTAAAAAATAAAGGTAGTTAAAGATAATATTTAGGTAATTAATTTGACTTTTACTGTTAATTAAGTAGTTTAGTTTTACTTTTATTATTTACCAAGTATATTTTTTTGTATGATATGATGCCAAATGTCAACTTCTTAAGTTTCCTTACTAAATGGGGTTTTGCTATAATATATACATATATATACATAAATATAGATTTTTTAACTCTTTTAAAAAAAAAAAATTAAACTATTAGAGATGTGATAAAATAAGGATTTAAAAAATAAAGTTAGTTAAAGATAAGATTTAGGTAATTAATTTGAATTTTAGTGTTAATTAAGTAGTTTACTTTTTACCTTTATTATTCACCAAGTAAATTTATTTTGTATGATATGATGCCAAATGTCAATTTCTTAAGTCTTCTTACTAAGTGGGTTTTGCTATATATATATATATATATATATGTATATATATTTGTAAGTAAAAAATAAAATAAAATAAAAATAAATAAAATTATTAATATGATGTAAGTATAAAGTAAAGAGAAAAACAAATGTTTAACTAAATCAGTATTTAGTATCAACTTAAAATTTTTGAATATATGTTCAAAATTTATTAAGCTTGTTAAGAGCAAAATTATTATAATTTTTGAATCAATTATTAATAATTAAGTAGTCATAATATGTTAGATAAGAAAGAAATAACAATAATGCCATGTGTCATCCCTCATCACTTATAGTAAAAAAGAGTTTTGTTATAATATAGGAAAATTCTACGGTCCCTTTTAGAGAATTATTCCATTGTGTTTTAAATACTTGTACAATACAACACCATGTGCTTTAAAAACTTATACAGTCAATGGAATGGTAAGGGACTGTAGAATTCCCATAATCTATATATATATTATAGCAAAACCCTTTTTCACCACAAGTGATGAGGGGATGCCATTTGTCATCATTATATATACATCTATTTATGACTTTTATAGACAGTCTCCTTAAATCAATTAACTTATAAAGGTAAAAATTTTATAAATATCTATTCTCTTATATAAATTTAGAAAATGTATAATTATTTTTTCAAAATTTTGAATTGAATTCTACTATCTAATCTTTCTTTCAACACTAAGCCACTGCTTGGTCCTACATGCCGACTTGCATTGAACTTGGAATTAGACTTTTTAATTAGCACAATCTAGCTATAGGCATGGAACTAGGAATTAGATTTTTTAATTAATACAATCGAGATAAATCTATATCTAGTCAGGCCATTACTTCAAATTCACTTTGAAAATGCTAAATGATTAGATGCCAGGTAATTATATTGAAATCTCCAACTTACTTATATGAGTTTTATCTTAATTCCACCTCTTCCCTTCGACTTATCTAATTAATTTTTAAATAATATACTAATAGTAATCTCTAACCTAATAACATGGGTAAAAGAAAAATAATTTAATTTATTAACCATGTAAATTCACTTTGTGCACATATACCTTTTATAATTTGCAATATTAAATGGAATCTTAAAATGATGTTATTTATAATAACATGTGAAAAAATATATTTTTGAGTTTGAAAATCTTTAGGCTTATAATATGTAAAGGGTTATCACAAATAACTTTCTTATTAAATACGAACATATTTAACTATCCTTATTTTTTTAAAATCTCAATTTATGCACACCTCTTATAATTATTTTTTTTTCCAAAAATGTAAGAAAATTAAACGTGCAAATCACAATATAAGTATCAATTATTAATTATAAGTTAAGAAAATAAATATTTATTAATTATGAACAATTTGAATCTATAAATCATTGTTAGTAAATTAATTTACATAACTTGATTACATTTAATTAGTATTTATCCAAAAGAACAATAATTTATTATATCACTAAAAAATTAAAAAAAATCCAAAAGAATAATAATTTATTGTATCACTAAAAAATAAAAAAAAATGTGTTTAGATCAATTTCGTTGTTGCATCTTCTTAAAACTTTATATTTATTACTAATTAATTATTTAATGTTAAATATCCGACCTGACTCGATTATATCAGATCAAGAAAAAAATGGCCCGGTACCTGGTTAAAGAGGGTTGGATGATAGAGTACTTTATTCGGTCTAATATTATATATCTTTTTTAATATCAAAATTTTTAAAAAATATATAAAATAACTATTAATTACACATGTACCATTATAGAAGGAGGGGAAAAGA
The DNA here is from genome assembly GCA_025175665.1 of Cinchona pubescens. Classification (NCBI taxonomy): domain Eukaryota; kingdom Viridiplantae; phylum Streptophyta; class Magnoliopsida; order Gentianales; family Rubiaceae; genus Cinchona; species Cinchona pubescens. The sequence continues at coordinate 691,693 of JANKKI010000058.1, forward strand.
AAAAATTCATTAATAATAGGTCATAATATAAAAAATTATAGAGTTGACCCTATATATGGACCAGGTTGGCACCTGCCAGATAGCAATTTTTTTGGCTCGCTACCTGACCCAGTAAGAGTAATACCCGACACACTATTCGATCTAGTTTTATTAACCAGTTCACATATCCTATTTTTACAGTTCGAAATGGACCGTTTCATTAAGTTTTTTGGGTTGACGGGTTAAGATAAATACCCCTATTATTAAAATTATATATATAAACTTTCATAAAAGTAGGAAGATATTTAGCCTAACTATGTCTAAATGTCTAAATGATATCATTCTCACAACCTAATTATATTCAATTAATATTTATAAAAAAGAACAATAATTTATTATATCACAAAAAGATAAAAAGGTTGTAAGATCAAAATTTTTTTTATATATATAACTTCTTCACCGCAACATTATATTTATTTGTAATTAATTATTCAATATCAATGGAGATTATTCTTAAGTGATTATATAATCGTAATACATTAAAAATTAGTTTTAATGTTTTGTTTTATTATTGGTGCCACCATTGGCTATATTACTTTTTGTTTGTTGACTTAAAGATATAACAAATAAACTTGAAGGAAAAATAGTCAAAATTAGTGTGAATTTTATCGTGTGAGATCAATATTTTTTTTTTCCAAAAATGTTAATAAAATTAAACATTTATTATAAATCATCATATACGTATATTATTAATTATATATATAAGAAAATAAATATTTATTAATTATGCCAAACTTTTACCTGTATATAATTGTTAATAAATTAATTTTAGATATATATATATATATATATATATATATATTTAAATAATAATTTTCATAAAAGTAGGAAGATATTTAGCCTAACTATATTTATAATGATATCATTCTTACAATCTAATTATATTCAATTCATTTTTATCAACACGTAGAACAATAATTTTATATATGACAAAATGATAAAAAGGTAGTAAGATCAAATTCTTCTTTTCACTTTCTTGAAACTTTTTATTTGTTGGTAATTAATTATTTAATGTCAATAGACGTTATTCTTAAGTGATATTATAATCATAATACATTATAAAAATAGTTTTACTAGTATGTCTTATTATTGGCATCACTATTGTTATATTTTTTATTTGTTTAGTAAGAGATATAACTAATATACTGGAAGGGAAAAAAGTAAAAATTAGTGTGACTGTTATCGTGTAAGATCAATATCTTCATTGCATTTTCTTGCAACTTTGTATTTATTGGTAATTAACTATTCAATATCATTAGACATTATTCGTAAGTGATTATGTAATCGCAACACATTAAAAAATAATTTTAATAGTATGTCTTTTTATTGTCGTCACCATTAATTGATTGTATTACTTTTTGTCTGTTGATTTGGAGATATTACTACTAGACTAGAAGAAAAAATAAAATAGATAAAGTTAGTGTACTTTTATAATAGTAGTTTACAAGAAGGTCAAATGATTATAATTGATTTTTTTTCTAAAAGAGTTGCAAAACAAATAGTATGTCATGAATTATTACATAAGTATTGATTCTTAACTACACATGTTAAATATAAAATTATATTGGTTAGAATAAGCCAGGAAAATAAATATTTATTTATTTGAAGCAAATTAGGTAGACAACTTAAAAGGGTTATTCCTAATAAATTGAAATATGTGTAGCCTAGCTATATATGAGTAATATCATCCTTAAAATCTAATTAGATTATCGAAATACTTTTATCAAAAAATTAATAAAGGATAATTGCAAATTTTATCCAAAAACTATTTTTAAAGTTTCAAATTTACAACATCAAATTACATATATTTGATATGTTTTTTCTGTTTATCCTCTCTGATCAAAACTATGTCGTCTAAAAAAATACATGTCATGGGAATTTATATAATATGACAAACTATCACCAAAATCATCAATAGTTACAAGTCTTTTAAAATTAAATACCATCTTGACTAAATGACAAGCAAACATAAGGTTAGATTACACTATGATATGTGTAAAAGGTTTGTTGTAATTATTTATATACTTAATTTTATAACTCCTAGTTGTGAATTTTGTTTCCTTAATTTTATATTTTATTACCCTAAATTCTTGTGTTATGCACGAGATAAAAGCATTATTGTTACCTTCTTTTGTTTATGATCATTGTTTTACTTATTAAAATATTTATACCATCAATATATATTATTTGATATTTAAATTTCATATTACTTCTATTCCCGTTCATAGCACGGGTTTCTACGCTAGTATATATAGATATAAATAAAAGAAAATTCTACAGTTTCGTTAAAAGAATCTTTTCTTTGACTTTAAAAATTTATACAATACAAATTTTTAAATCAAATAATATTCTTATTAACAAAACCATAAATATATATAGATATACATTGTCCTCTGTCCACAAATCGCATACACATTACTTTTCTCACCTATGAGAAAGTCCACCTTTAGCATTGAAGTCAAAACCCACTTGCCACGTGTCACGATAAGCCTCCACCTAGGTTCACTCCCCTCTCACCCCCAAAAAAAATCATCACCGTCAGATCTTTTCCAACATCTGTATTGGGCACATTGGCGGTGAATTGCACGGGCGTCTCTCTGACACTCTCCAATCAACACGCACTCACGCGCACCCAATCATCCCCTGTACAACCGGGCCCACCCCACCTCTTCATTATAACCACACCCCGTCGCTCCCAAATATAATCATTTTTTTCTTTCTTTCTTTCTCTAGAACTCCTCACTTTCTCTCTCTCTCAAAAAGTCACAATCACGATACGACCGTCTTTCCCTATGGTAATCCTCTCTGCTCGTAGTTTATACTTCACTCCTCCGGCGACGGCGACGGTATGTGGTAACAGCTCGAGCTTCTTCTCCGACAGCTTCAACTTGGAGAAGTGATATAGGAGATTGTTGGCTACAAGACGAAAGATTCCACCTCCGCAGCAGCTTCGGCAACGGCGGCTTTCGGTTCCAGTTCCAGCCGCTCCGCCTTCGACCTCTCGCTCTCACTGAATTTCGCGGATTTCCGTACTGAGGAAGGTCTATTTCTTTTCTTACATTTCTCTCCTTTTCTCTGTGTGATTGTATTAATGCATGTAATTAGAGAGTATAATTGCTTATGAATTGCTTGCTGGAAATCTTCAGTAAAGATTAAGCACTTCAATCTGGAGTACATTATGTAAATACACACTTTATTACATTCAGATGCTGTATAATGTGTGTAATTGTGCATATATAGTTATGTTACAATCATTATATGGAGGTATTATCATGTGTTTGTTTTGCATTTTGAATTGATAATGATTTAAAATGGAAATCAATACTGGTGTTTGAATTTTTTGTACAATCCAGTGAAATTTCTGTATTAGTAATACCTTAGTTCACTTTTAAGTGTCATTTTAGCCTTTAGCACAAGGACTAATATTGTTATTAAATAGCCTAAATTTTAGGCATCGTTGATCTTATATGACTAAATTACCTTTTGGCTAGTAATAAATTAAAAGAGTTCCAACATTAATTAAAAATTGAGTAATTAATGGAGTTGGAAAGAGATAAAGGAAAATTTGAAAAAATAATTAATGCTTTATTGAACTTTTAAAGTGACACTTAAAATACAATAAATTTTATTTTGTTAAAGTGACAATTAAAAGGCAACGGAGGTAGTAATACAAACTTTGCAAATGTATAGATACACTCACAGACATTTTTGTATATATTTTTATTAGAGCATTCAACTCTTTATAATTTATATGATTTTCATGTGTTTATTGGTATTGTGATTTTTTTTTTTTTTTAAATTTTTGGAATGATTTATATTAAAAGCCTATAGATATTATTGGACGCTCATATGATGTATGGATAGTTTAGTGATGGTGTCAATTCGTGATATTGTGAATTTATATATATGAACATATATTTATATATGTATGCATATGTGTTAGGGGGTTTGCGCATGCCATCTATGTGTATATTTTTATGTAAATTATGTGCATCCATGTAGCAATTTATATCTGTATGTTTAGGTTATTTATGAAGTTCTGGACGTATCTTGATGGTTTTTTCAAAGAGTGCATCTATACAAAGTGATAAATGCAAAGTAACAAATAAAAGTCACTGATAGATCCGGCAAAGAAGGAACGAAATCTGACCAAGGATCTAAAATTAGGGGGTTGGGTATTCAATAAGATTTTGACACGTGGACTGGCTTTGGAAAGTGGATTTAAAATGTGGCTTTGTAAAGTATTTTCCTTTTTCAAATTCTTGACATGTTATGGTTTCCCCTTAATTAATGTGAAGCATCAAAATCAAAATGCGATGTCTGCTTCACGTTTCTTTAGTTCTAACCTTGTAGTGTTTGAGAATTTGGATTGGGAATCCCAACTGCATACTATTCTTAGGGGTCAGTCAAATACCTGCATGCTTTGGTGCCACATGACTGTTTGTGAGGACTGAGGAGAGTAACACTCTTGTTTTGCATGTCGTCATTTTGTTTCTCAGTGGAATTTTAGCTGTTTTAGGGTTCTAATTGCTTTTACTGGAGTTCTTAAAGGTATTACAATGAACATAATCATGAAGTAGAAAATGATTTGTCAAGGATTTGCTTAGGCTTGCTTGTTTCATTTCCTTTATCCTTTCCCATTTAAAGATGTTAGCTAGGCATAATATGGGGGTGCGTTAGTTACAAGCAAGAGAACCCATACTGATCTTTTTTGTTTTGTGAAATTTTTCAGTTTTGGATGGTCTTTCTAAAAAAGGATTTGCACAGTTCACAGAGACTCCACTTTACAAGGGTAAGGGGAAGGAGTTTGTCGCACAAGGACACAGTCTTACCCCTGCATTTTTACAGGGTAGAGGCTGTTTTCACAACTTGAACCCCTGACCTTTCAATCACAAAGGAGCAACTTGCTAGTTGTCCCTTCTGGCTGTTCTTTCTCTGACAAAAATATAATGAGCTTAAGTCAACGCTTATGTGTATGGTTATGTGTTGCTTTTGTGTTGGACTATTTTGCATTATCAATAACTTCTGCACATCTGCCTGCCTTGTACTCATAGATCAATGAAATACTATCTTTCATGCTGAGAGCTCACAAATATGGTGTGCAGTCCTGGCCCTTGAATGGAAAAATGATTCTGGTTTAGCAGCTAAGGAAGAGAAGATTCTTTAAACTACTGAAAAATACTTGCTTTTGAGGGTGAAAATGGAGTCTAAATTTCCAAAATCTCCCAAGAGATAGAAATGCATGCACATAATGTATAAATTTTGTTGAGAAAGATGTGAAAAGTTTTTCCCCAGTAGATTTGGTTTTCCTGTAAGAAAAGAACAGATTCTTAAAGCCTGAAGTGCATTCAGTGTATACTGGCACACTTGTTTTTAAGGGTGCACTCACTTATTATATTTCTAAAATAGCAAGACAGAATGGATGTGCTTAACTATACACTATTTACATGTTTTGTTAAAGATGTAAATTACTTTACGTATTTAGATGCTTGGTCTAAGTTATCATGCTTGCATGAAACATCAAAAAAGCAATTGATGATCACACCTTCATGTGGAATGCTTCATAAGATTGGAATCCATCTTAGGACTAAAGGCAGCCTAATGTAACCAAAACTACACACTTTTTGCAATTTGTGAAAAAGAGTCCCACCATTGAAAGAAATAACTGTATGTATTAATTTTGACCAAAAGAATTCACCAGCCAGGTTCACCCCAAGTTATATGGAAACAAATAACTGTGGCTGAGACTGCTCCTCAATAGTCCACTCTAGAAAAACAGGGAGGGGAAGGCAAATGGAAAAGTTAGGGGCCTCTAGATGTTGTATAATCTATTATTACAAATTTTATTTTCTTTTTATGTTATAAAGAGATATTTCTGTCTTTCAAACCTCCTTTCTAAGTGGAGTTGAGAATGTTTCCTAAAGAGGTTATTCCTTTTCCTCATATTAAGTGCTTCTATCTTTTGACTGAATGCGGGGTTAATTGTATATTGGTTGTCCTTTATGCACTTCAAAGTTTTTTTGGGGTGCATTTATGAGAATGTTTGAAGGTTGCTATGAAAAATACTTTTGCATGACAATGGTATTTCCAAAACTCTTTTCCTTTTTCTAATTCTAAATCCAATGTTCACAGATCTGCTTTCTGGGATTAGGGAAGCAGCAGAATCTGGAAGGCTGCCTTTGAACGTTACTCAGGGAATGGAGGAGCTGTATCAGAATTATCGCAGTGCGGTAACTAATTTTCTTTTACTTGCGTTGCATTATTTGGCTTGTATTATATTCTCAGCCCAATATGACTTTGGTTCTTTTAATACTTTTCATTCGTAGAATATTTGTAAAGGTGGTTACTTGATCATATTTTTTCCCTTTATCATGCCTTGTATTTCTGGAAACTTTTTTTGTGTTTGGTTGTAATGCTTGCAGTAGAATTTAAGCTCCAAATGTAGACAGGATACAACTTCAGGACTTAGAATGGTGATGCATTTCTTGTGATTTTTCTTTTGTTTATTCACCTACCATCAATAAAGGAAAAAACTACATTAAACTGGTCTACCATAGACCATGAGACAAAAAGTGGGCCCACATGTAGTCTCCCCCGGAAAGGGCAAAGCTACATGGACGGGAGGGTGGGCAAGAGACCCCCCCCCCCGCCCTATTAAATTTCTTAAAATTGATCCTTTTCCAAACATTGACCCCTAAAAAGTCAAAAAATGTTTAGTTCCTCCTTTTATCATAAAACAATTATAAATATTTCATATACAAAAGATTTAATTACAAACAAACCAAGCCTTATTCCCACTAAGTAGGGTCGGCTACGTGAATCCTGTTACGCCATTGCGCTCTGTCATGGACCATATCTTCCTTAATTTCCACCTAGATGGGCTATATCTTTCTTACAAGTTACCCACCAAGTCTTTTTTGGTCTTCTCCTACCCTTCTTATGTTGACTACTCTCTCTAAATTCTACTTGTATGATGGGCATTTCTACTGGCTGTCTTAACACATGACCTAACCACCTTAAGTTTGTTTCTCTCATCTTCTCATTAATAGATGCTACTCCAATCTTATCATGAATAGACTCATTGCGTATCTTGTCCATCCTAGTGTACCCACACATCCATCTTAACATTCGCATTTCTGCTACTCTCATCTTTTACTCATGTGTGTAATTCACTGCCCAACCCATAAAGCATTGCTGGCCTAATTGCTATTCTATAAAATTTACTCTGAAATCGTAAAGGAATTTTGCGGTCGCATAATATTCCCGATGCCATTCTCCATTTAGTCTAACCCGCTTGTGTCCGATGTGTAACATCTCGATCTATAACACCATCACTCTGAAGAACTGAACCTAAATACTTAAAATTTTCACTTACCAAAGCTTGGGTATCTTTTGATCTACGATACTAACCCCTATTCTATTCCTACGTGCATTCTTGCAAAACTTAAATTCCATGTATTCTGTTTTTGATCTACCAAGTCTAAACTCTCTCCAGACCTCAAGTTTAGCATTAACCCAATCTTTTGTTTCATCTACTAAAACAATGTCGTCTGCAAACAGCGTACACTGTGGTATTTCCTCTTATATGTGCCTTGTAATTGATCATGAAAATATATTCATATTACATAATTACCGTAATGGATACTTACAACAACTTGTTTTACTGTAAATTTAATCAAATTCTAAGACATCGAATTTATCCATTTATATTCTTATTTATTATTAACAGAATTTTTGCCCTTACTCTACGTTAAAATTTTTTTGCCCCCACTAACCTTGGGGTCTTGGCTCTGCCCTGTCACCTAGTGTATGAAGACCAGTTCTACCCAAGTCTTGCTCTTATGGATGTGAATTTGTTTTGACCTCAATATTTGGTGATAAACACTAAGAGGTTGTTTTAAGGTCCTTTAGTGATTTACATGATAGTCTTCTTTTTCTGATTGAAATTGGCATAAGAATATATTCTGCTTGTATTCTATGAAGCTCATTTTCCAGTATACTAACACTTTTAGACTGATCTCTGTACATTTGATTTCATGCAAAATCTTCTCTCTTTACATTCTTATGAACTAGTAGTGAAATTTGGTCCTTTATATCTTTTATATAAACCATTATAAATATTCAATGTTTCTGAAAATTTTCCCCTTTTTACAATCACTGTTGAGGCGTTTAAGTCTAAATATGATGGTCTGGAAGACTTCTTCTAATGAGGCATTTAAACTTAAGTATGATATTAGCATGGAAGACTTCAACTACTTAGTTAAGGATAACTTTATATTTTCGGCAAGAGAAAATTAATTGAATCCATCATTTAACAATGTTACTGGAACCTTTTTCAAATATCACCTTCACCATGTGTTAAATGTGAATTGCATTCTCTTTTTTACGTGACATTTATTTAGATATTTTCAGTATTTTTGCAATGTATTGTCTAATAATATAAAGTGGACTGACATCTTGCATATGCCCTCGAGTATCATTCTAAAATAGGGCTAAGATGACTCTTCTATTTGATTGCTTTCTCTTTCTTTGTTCAGCTGGATATATAAAATATATTGGGATATTCTGTGATTTGTATATGTTACTGTAACTTCAGGTGTACCAAAGTGGAGATCCCAAAGCACCTGATGTCGTATTATCTAACATGGCTTTGGCATTTGATCGCATTTTCATGGATGTGAAGGTAATTACTGTAGTATCTGCATGCTGTATTCAATTTTAGTATTTCTGCTGCTACAGTTGTTGATACAATCTCTTTCAGGATCCTTTTGAATTCTCATCATATCACAAAGCTATTCGAGAACCTTTTGACTACTACATGTTTGGTCAAAATTATATCCGCCCCTTGATTGATTTCAGGTCAGCTCCCATTTCTGTATCTTCTCTGTTTCCTAAGGAATTTCGGTAACTTGTACTTCAGGGAATGAGTAGAGTAGGTGTTGTGCTGGGGATTAGGTTATTCTTCTTGTTGCTGCCTATCTGCAGTGGATACCAGCAACGAAGATTAGATATTTGAAACTCTTAACTACTTTTGATTGAATTGCTAACCTTAACCTTCGTGCTTTTTAACATCTTTATTTATTCTACACCCTAGATTTTGCCAAATTTTTGAATCTGCAAAGATTAAATATTTGATGTCAAAAAATAATATGCAGCTTTTGCTTGTAATCTCTTGTACAACTTAATAGTAACCAAGTAACCTTGCTGCTTACTTATATAGTTGGATATTTCTTGCCATATCACTCGACACCAAACTCTCAAAAACTAGTAGTGTAAGCAATATGAAAGCAACTGCCTTCTTTCAGTATGATTGACCTCCCTACATGTGCTGTATTTATTTTCTTTAACTAAGCTCATCATCCAGAAGCAAGGTATAGATAATTGTTAGTTGTTCGTCAGGCATCTTAATGATTACTACCTGTAAAATTCAACTGACTCTAGAAGGGATGAAGGGTTCAGAATGGATATTTAGTTATTGGCATTTGTACAGAACAAGGGGGAGGCTGTATCGCCAAAAGTGCAGGATGTGTGAATGAGTACCTTGGAAGACCTCTAAACCTGGTAACCTGTATGCGGCCAGTAGAGTTTGACCCCATAGTGGTTAGTCCACTTCAGTATGTTCTTGGACAAAGTGTCATATAAAGGTAAGTTGAATGCTAGGAAATAGAAATATCAGGCCTCAAGTCTAGTAGAGATTGTGCTCTCTTTTACAATAAGCTTACAACATATAATTTGGACTTTTGATTCTGCTGTTTCTTTAGGATTCAAACGAAGTCTCTGGAAGTCCTATCCTTTTTTTTTTTTTAAATAATAATTACAGGTAAATGCAAATTTAACAGTTCACTCATTCATATCTTTACAGGAACTCTTATGTTGGAAACATTTCTCTTTTGTCTGTGAAATAGGAGAGAAGCTTCTTCAGGTGCATTCTTTTTTCTTTGATACTTGATTGTTATCTTATAACCAGTTTGTTTTTCTTTCTTTGGTTTTTTACTTGGTTAAAGATAAAGATTAGATTGCCAAGACGGTTACTTAACTGAACATTATATTTTTGGAGCCTTCTCTTCTCTCTGCTTTCTTTTGACTTGTTTTCCTTGCATTTCTGTTTAACGGATATCTCATATTTTTTACATGTCTGTCTTATTTGCTAAATATTACATCTTATAACCTCTGTCTCAAATGAACTAATCTATACATATATTTACCATATTTGCAGGGTGAAAACATTGTCTTGATATCTAACCACCAAACTGAAGCAGATCCAGCTGTTATTGCATTGTTGCTGGAGTCAACCAATCCTAATCTTGCTGAGAACATGGTGACATAAAATATCTACAATCTGAGATCATTATGGTATTAGCATATTCATGAATTTGATTAAGCATTGAAAATGTGTTGGGATCTGAATGCAACACAGACCTATGTGGCTGGGGATAGAGTTATCACTGATCCTCTTTGCAAGCCTTTTAGCATGGGAAGGTGCATTCCACTTATTCCTTGAAGAAGCTTGTATAATGATATGTGCTTGTCCCTTTTGAAAAGGTTTACAGTTTGCTGAGTTTCCATTCTTAGGAACCTGTTATGCGTTTATTCCAAGAAACACATGAATGATGTTCCTGAGCTTGCTGAGATGAAACAAAGAGCAAACATGAAAAGCTTAAAGGAAATGGCTTTGCTTCTGAGGTACGTTTACTTGTTCTATTATTATGATTTTTCATACATCCATGGGATACAGAAACATGTATAAGTATTCATTTTGGTGTTTATCTAAGGGGATTGATTTTCTCTATTCGTCTTAAATATATGAGTCAAATTTATTTGCAGATAACCATCCACCTATGTTCTGCATTTGCCAATGATCCATCTCTTAGTGTAACATTATTGAAGGCCTTAGCTATTGATATGTTGTGAAGTGCCATATAACGCCCTCAGACTCCCTACTATCATCTTGTTTATCTTTTCTATTAGTGTAGCAAGACAACAATATGTCATGGAAGGATTAGATATAATACATATACTTCTTAAGTGATGCCTGCAATTGTTGTCATTGGTTTCATCAAGTCCCAACATTATTATTTACCATGTGGAGTAGAAACTGGTGGTTTTTGTTTTAGAGAACATCTTCTCTAATATTATCAGTTCAAGATCTTAAAATCCTATGATGATCCTCATGTACATTGAACTTGTAGATTCCGGTGCTACTTCTGAATTTCTCCCTATTCTTAGTTCACTCAGACACAGGAGTGGCAACAAACTCTTTTTTAGCAAATGACCTTAGGGCTGGTGAACAAAATATGCAGACAATGATCTCTCTTTTTGCCCAGGATTGACCAGGAACTATACTCTTTATGGTTGTGTTCCAGTCTGGGCATCCCTAGGCTTAAAGCTTTGATATGCCGTTATTACCACATTCTAATGTTGATGATTAACTGCTGTCATTGCAGTTAAACAACAGTAGATATGGTTCAGAAGTTTTGTACCTTTGAGGAAACATATGGTGCAATCCTCTACTTTCTAAGCCTCTATTTCATGATGAAACATCATGGCTAATGGATTGTTGCTTTGCATTTGAAATGTTTCTTTTCTTAGTCTGCCAATTGCATTTCTTTAGTTTCTTGATTCATTTTACAGTTAAGTTGCTTAATTTAGTTGCTAAAACTAGCAGCAAAGGTATTTAAATACTAACCTTATTTGAGCCCAGGGGTGGATCAACAATAATATGGATTGCACCAAGTGGTGGAAGGGACCGCCCAGACCCCATCTCAGGAGAATGGTACCCGGTAAGAGTTTTATCCTTCATTTAATTGTAATTGTGAACTTAAAAGCTGCAGGACATTCTTATAAAACTTGATGCACTTTCTTGCCAATTAATTCATTTCAAATATTTTTAAGATACACTTGGTCGGATATTATTTGCTTTCCACACCACAAGATAACTTGTAAACTAAAATGTGCCCAGGGGTACCCCATTTTGGTGGGCATTTGGTGATATGAAAATTCAATTAGTTGAATGACGTCTTTTTATAAGTTGGAGTCCATGTCTCATTGCCCAAGAAAAAAGGGGTTGATATCTTGATCAACATGCTGCTACATGTGTTCACATAAAGAAGAAGAATAAAGTATGCGAGTGTGACCATGAACTATAATTGGAAAAATTTAACTAGTTTAACTTTTCTATGATATGTGAGAAGCATATTCAATTTCCATAAACAAACAAACCAAGCCTTAATCCTACTAAGTAGTGTCGGCTGCATGAATCATGCTACGCCATTGCATTCTATCATGGACCATATCCTCCTCAATTCTTAGATGGGCTATATCTTTCTTACAAGTTATCCACCAAGTCTTTTTCGGTCTTCCCCTAGCCCTCTTATGTTGACTACTCTCTCTAAAATTTACTCACCTGACAGGCGAGGTCTTTTACTGGTTGTCTTAACACATGACCTAGCCACCTTAAGCGTGTTTCTCTCATCAATAGATGCTACTCTAATCTTCTCACGAATATGCTCATTGCGTATCTTGTCCATCCTAGTGTACCCACACATCGATCTTAACATTCACATTTCTACTACTCTCATCTTTTGCTCATGTGTGTAATTCACTGCCCAACACTCAGACCCATAAAGCATCGCTGGCCTAATTGTTGTTCTATAGAATTTACCCTTAAGTCGTAAAGGAATTTTGTGGTCGCGTAATATTCCCGATACCATTCTCCATTTAGTCCAATCTGCTTGTATCCGATGTGTAATATCTCGATCTATACCACCATCACTTTGAAGAATTGATCCACCTCAAGTGTCTCTCTCCAAACTTTGAGTTTAGCATTAACCCCATCTTTTGTTTCATCTACTAGCACAATGTCATCTGCAAATAACATGCACCATGGTATTTCCTCCTGTATGTGCCTTGTAAGTTCATGCTATAACCAATGCAAATGGATAAAGACTTAGAGCTGAACCTTGGTGTAAATCTATATTTATAGGGAACTCTCGTGTCAATCCTCCTTGTGTTCTCACACTTGTAACTATATCCCTATACATCTCCTTTATGGATTCTATATATGCTACTCTAACTAGTTTTTTTTCTAAAACTCTCCACATAATTTCTCTAGGGACTCTATCGTATGCCTTTTCAAGATCAATAAAAATCAAATGGAAATCCTTTTCCTTACTCGGTATCTCTCGATGAGTCTCCTTAAGAGACATATGGCTTCAGTAGTCAGATCTCCTTGGCATGAAACCAAACTGATTATTTGACACCTTAGTCTCATTTCTTAACCTTCTTTCTATCACCCAAACCCAAAGTTTCATTGTATGGCTCATTAACTTAATAGCTCTATAATTCGCACAATTTTGTATGTCCCCTTTTATTTTGAATATGGGTATGAGAGTACTCTTCTTTCATTGGTCAGGCATCTTTCTACTCTTCAATATTTTATTGAAAAGATTGGTAAGCCAACTTATGCCCTTCTTTCCTAAGCATTTCTATATCTCGATTGGAATATCATCAAGACTAATTGCTTTTCCTTCTTCATCTTCTTTAAAGCCTCTTCCACCTCTGATTCTTGAATCCTTCGATAATACATTACATTTCTATACTCCTCAGACTTAGCTAACTCTCCTAAAATGATATCGTCTCCATTGTCTTCATTAAATGGATGATGGAAGTATCTCTCCCACCTTTCCTTAATTTCCTCATCTCTTACTAGCACCTTATTACTTTCATCTTTGATGCACTTGACTTGGGTTAAGTCCTTCGTTCTATGGGCTCTTGCTTTAGCAATTTTATAAATATCTCGCTCCCCCTCCTTAGATTCTAATTTTTGGTAAAAATTTTCAGAAGCCCTATCCCTCACTTCACTTACAGCCTTTTTTGCCTCCTTTTTAGCAAGCTTATATTTCTCAATATCTTCGTCACTTCTACAACTCACAAGGAATCTATATAGAGCCTTATAAGTTAGCCCTCTTAACCTTGATTTTATTTTGTACACCTTCATCCCACCACCAAGATTCCTTGTCCAGTTTCCGTAGAAGAAAGAAATTTTTGCTCATGTTTTTGGTACTCGTTTGTTATAAATATCATAAGTTATAATGCTATTTTTAATGGCAAGCCTTCTACCAATGGATTTCAACTATTTATCTGAAATAAATATCCTTGTATATTGAGGTTGAACCCTTCTTTATCACACTGTGCTTCTGTCCTTTATGGCTGGTCAAAGGATTGTCCTCATTCAAGAGTTTTCAATGTTTTTGCATTCTGGAGATTTCTTCACTTGGTGGTCTGTATCAAGAGTTAGTTTCATTTCCACTTAATGCAGTTGTGATAAACTAGGCTTGAATTTAAGTAAAAAAGGGTGAAGTAAAAAGCAGTGATTTTTCCAATTTTGTCTTTAATCCTCGCATGGCATGCTTGTTGATTAAATAATGCTGTTGTGTCTTCAAAGTTATCTTCTATATCATTTTTGTCCAACATTCACGGGTCACACTTGTCACACACTCATGACTATTTAGGCACAGTTTGATACTTCCTCAGTGGACAACATGAGAAGGCTTGTGGAAAATGCTGGTGTTCCTGGCCACATATATCCTCTGGCAATTTTATGTCATGATATCATGCCCCCTCCACTCCAGGTAACTTTGTATTTCAAGTTCAATATTCAAAGTTTGTGATGATTTCATCTGACTAAAATTTTTTGTTTAAGGTTGAAAAAGAAATTGGGGAGAAAAGAGTGATATCCTTCCATGGGGTTGGATTGTCGGTGGCACCAGAAATCAGTTTCCGTGAACTTGCTGCTTCCTTGGAAGATCCTGAAAAGGTTAGTTGCATCTAATGTGCTTGTTTATCAAGTCAGTTGAATAAATCTGTCCTTGTCTCTTTATTAAACATTTTTTTTTTTAAATCTCAGTTACCATCCTTTTGTTTTTGTTAAATTCTGTCTTGTTGGACCCAATTGCTTAGTCTTCTTCCTTCTTTGTGCGCTAAAATACAGGAACCAATCTTATCCCTCATTTCTTCCTCCATATCACACATGAACTCTTAAATGTATAGCCAGTTTTGAGCACAACCTAAATAACTCCAAATCAGGTTTTTTTTGCACCACTAGTTGTCTCAACAACAGTAAGCACTGTTGTCTCCTCTTGATGCTTTCTTTTGTGCTAATACACCGAGAGAGTGAAATATTTTCTGAAAAATGAGGTGGAAATTACATATTCAAAAAGGACAAAAAGGGGAGCATTTAAATTAAAAAGTAAGGCAATCATAAAAATACCAAACAAATTTCAGCAGTGACCACAATTGAAATGGACTAAAATTTAAACATCCTTGTTTGTTGAATATTTTGGACATAACATTGGAATGCCTTGTTAGGTAGTATTATACGTGTTTCCTGACATTATCCAGAAACTTAATGAATCTAGATTAGAGTGACATATCATTTATATACTCCCTAAGTGTCATGCNGGTTTTCTTTTTGGTTTGTCCCAAAATTTTGTTACTTCCAGATTCGGCAAAGAATTTCTCAGTTACTTTCCCTTCCTACCCTTGGTTCCTTTTGTTTGCAAAATATATTAGTGGGTGCACCAACTTTTCCGTCAATTCTTGGTATTTTGCACCCAATGCGCGTGGGAAGCACATGCTAGTAAAAGCCATTACTTTAGATGTGTGTATTCACGACCTCTTGCCAAAATTTATTTGTTTAGATGACATGCATTGTCCCAATATTTCAGCAAAATTTTTAGCCATTTTCAAACTCAAGGTCTGGTTCAGTAAACTTGGAAAACAAAAGCCAACTTTTCAAAATTTGCCTACTGTAGATAAAAGGATTGATTCCCCAAAAGGGACAATAATTTTGGGACGGAGGGAGTAGTTATACAAGTTCAGAGTAACCATTGACCCCAATGTACGTTTTTTTGATCTCCAACTCTAATATTTCAGTAGAATCCCAAGGTTTAAACTCCTCATAAATCCAATTACTCGTATATTTTAGTTTACACAGTCATTAACAAATTGCTGATTCAAATTGTACTTTTGATTATAGTTGTATGATATCAGTTTAGGGCTGCACATGAGTCAAACTCGCAAGCTGCTCGGTCAAAGCTAGGTTCGAGCTCAATGTTGATCGAGCTCGAGCCAAGCTCAATTTGCTCGTTTATGTAAACGAGTGGAGTTCGAGTTCAATAACTAGGCTCATGAGATCACAAGCCTATTCGAAACTTTATTTTTTTAACATTTTTATTTAATTTGGCGTAAATATCCCATATTGTTACCAAAGCACCCTACTCCTTATCTTCTCCCACTTTAACTTTATCCAAATTAAACTAAGCTCAATTAAGCTCGATTCAAGCTCGAGCTTGATTTTGTAGGCCTCAGCGAGTTGGAGCTCAAATTCAAGCTTGAATATTTTTACGCTGTGCTCAAACTCGACTCATCTTGTTTGCACCCCTAATTAGTTTATGCTACCGATGTTTGTTTAACTCATAAGGGACTGCAATACTGTCTTGTTATTGCAGGCAAGGACAGCATATGCACAGGCAGTATATGACTCTGTCAGTCAACAATATAATGTGTTAAAATCTGCTATTCATGGGAAACAAGGCATAGATGCATCAATTCCTACTGTCTCATTGTCACAGCCATGGCAATAGCTGACTTGTAAAATTTGAAACATTCATATGGTATAAATTCAGGTAAAATGTCTCTGTCCCTCACAAGGTTTACCTAAAAAAAGTGGCGTATTTACTGTCTATTTCACTTTGAGCGGTTTTTGAAGTATTCATTTATGCTTAATCAAAATTTAAACAAAATTTCTACATGCTTGTTCTCTTTACGATGTTAATTATGAAATCAAAACTGTTTGGTGTGAATAATGAGTCATGACTGGCTTGATTAGGAGGAAAAGCTATTGTCCATTGTAATTGTATTACAGGCTTATACAATTCTTTTGATGAAACTGTATAGCTCCTCAACCTGAAGTCTGTTCATAATTTAATATATCATTTAAGCAGCAGGATCAGCGAGCATTTGGCTCTGTACAGTATACTGACAATAGTTTAATATGGTTAGTCTAGGGCTTGACTCTCTGCCTCAAATAGTGAAAAGATAATCAAATATCAGAGTAATTTTGATGTTTTATGAGTTAAACTCTATAAAGGATTTCACTAGTGGTGAAATGTCAAACTTTAGTAGCAAGATAAGTAGTTTACATGTATATTTTACATAGTATGTGATGTATTAATTTTTGTCTAACATAGCATGTGAATATATCAAATTTTGTTGTTAGACACTGCAATACATTTAGGTGATATAATCGTCTATATTTTGTCTTCCCTTCCTTTTTCTTCTGATTTTCCTGCAACATTTGGTTATTAGACATGTATACCTTGCATGCCTGCTATAATTTAGAGACACGTGTCAGAAATAGTTAGTAATGCAGATTATGCTAACCTGTGCCACCACATGACATTGTCTTTTTTACTACAATCCTGTGTGAGTGTTGAGTAGGGTGTGAGAGAGAGATCATTGTATCCTCAATTTTAAGGGGCATCATGTTTTTGGGGGTGTGAAAAAAATCTTCTTTGATATCAAATTACATGTTTTTATCCTCATTTTCAATGGGGAAATTAAGACTGTTTATAAGTTACCCTCAAGAGCATTGTACTGATGGTGTTTTGGTTCAACCTAGTTTGAGGACAAAGTGCAAGTGCCAGGGAAATGTTATGGTATACCAATGTGTAGACATTCTTGGAACACAGATATCACAAGCTCCACATTTTTATAGGATAGCAGATGCATTTTTTATTTCTACTAACATTGTAAACCAGGCATTTAGAATTAGGCAAATCCCAATGGCCGACTACATCTTCACTTCTCCAAGGAGACATCCGAAGCTGGAAATATTAAAAAGTTAAGTAGGGTTTAGAGTTTTCGAGTCATTTCATATCATAACCATCTGGATATGATTTTGATTTGAGAGTTGGAATCTTGTATTCAAGGATCTAGGAAATATATCTACTCGCATACACTGAGAAATTCTAAAACATAATGGGACATAGTTATCACAGTTATTTTAATGAAATCCTTATTTACCAAAAAAGGAGGGCTCTGGAAGTTCTCTTATCGAGGAAGATGATATTTTAGCTTTGTCTGGATTCTTGTTGGATGCATATGCTTCCTGGTTATATTTCACGGTCTAATTCTTAGTTTGGAGGATTGGATAAATTTTGTGTACATCCAATTCTAATGAAACAATTCGTTTATATGGCTTTCACATTTTGAAAAAATAAATGTGAAATTTTGAACTTAAAAATTTTGCAGTTTGATCTTCAAATCTTTCGTTTTATTCAGTACTGCAATTTGTACCCTTCCAGCACAAACAAATACTACTTGGATATAACTATAAAAATTCAATAATAAATAAAATAAATAAACTCGTGCTGGGGTGGGCCTCACGTGTGGTTATAGAAAGAGAAACTGTACTCAGAATCTACTCCAAGATTTTACTCCTCGAAAGATAATCGATACATGTACATATTGCTCAATAAAGGTTCTGAAAATTATCCCGTCCTTTCATTTCTTTTTTGTTTATAATTTTTGCATGTGTTCATGTGTGAGGGGAAGATCACCAGCACTTTTCCCATTGCATCTTTGATTCTCGAGAAATTGTTTATGACAACAAAAGTAGGAGAAACAACTTTGTTTTTGTTTTCTTGTTTGTCTTTGTTGTGGATAACAGGATCAAAAGAGCTAATACCAAAGATACAGCTAGTATAATACCACTAAACTATAAAAGCAAATCAAAACTCCAGCCCCCATGTATATAGGGTTGAGATGATATTCAGATAAAGGCTGTCTATTTTGTCGAGTTGTACATATTTATATAAGGCATTGCTTTGTCCAAAATGTGTTAAATATATTGCTCTTACGTTGCATGCACGAGGGAGTAGAATCACATCACACTCTAATGCAATAGAACGACTAATATTATATGGTTAAATGTTCATGAATTGACACTCGTTACAAGATTATTATGGTACTAGTTTCATCTATCGTATTAGCATTATCTTTACAGTGATGGATAATTTCATAAACTTCTGAAGTTTATTCTAATATCACTTAACATCTTTGAATTTTTAAAAATATCATTTACTTCTCCTCTCTTGCCGATGCGTCCTTTTATGGTGCTAAAATGCATGAAATTATACCCCAGATACCTTAGCCATACGAAAGGGTAGTTTCAAAAACCACCCCTGAGATTTTTTGACAATTTTCACTTGACACTCTTTTAGTTTCTAATAAATTTTTATTGACTTATTTATAAAAAAAATATATGTGCATGCATTAATTTGATTATTTCTATATATTTTAATAAAAAAATTTACCACATAAAAACACATAATTAATATTTTATTTGGAGAATCACAAACTCGTAAATAAAAAATTAAAAAGTCTCTCGATAAATTTTTTGGCCAGTAATTTATGAAAATATTGTACATATTAATGTATTTTTAGACATCGATTTGAATAAAAGTTTTGAATGTGTATAGAACGCATCATATGATATAATAAATAAATATAATTAGTAATATTTTCTTTGTAAATCAAAACTCGAAATTGAAATATGTATTTTTCAAAAAAAACATTTAATAATTTTTTTTTTAAATGTATGGTTATGCAATATGCTAGTGTGTTGATTCAAACAAAAATTTGAAAGCGTAAAAAAATTACTATATATATTATAAAATACAAATATAATTCGAATTTGATTGGGAAATCACAAACTCTTAAAAAATTAAATGAATTTTTTGATAAAGTTTTTAGACAACTTATTTATTAATAATTTGGAATGTATTAATGTGTCTGTATTTGTCATTTTGAACAAAAATTTAGAATATGTAAGTATACATAATATATAACAATAAAAAATGTTATTGGTATTTTATTTTGGAAATAATAACTCGTAAAATAAAAAATTAATTAAAATATATTTTTTAACATTAATTGATGAAGGATATGAAAAGTTACAATCTATTGTTATTTGTTAATAATTATTCTTTATACTTTTTTTTCTTTTCTTCCAACCATTTTAATGTAAAATTGAAAGGAAAATAGTCTCTCTCTACTTAAATTAATTTTTTAAAGAATGAGCTGAAAATGTTATAAAAAGTTTAAAATAAGAAAAGTAAGTAATATTTTTTAAAATTGAAGGATACTAAATGAAATTAAATTAAAGCGCAGGAGAGATTTTTGAAATTATCTCTTACAGTAAGTAAACACGAAGAAGAGTAAGTGTGTTGCTCTGAAACGGCGATTATGGGAGTTCAACTCAAGTTAACCATTTTGATTAACCTTTGTTGTCTATAATTAATGGCACTATCAAAAGGTAAATTATAAGTACCTATAAGCAATTTCCACTACAACGGTAGTGGTTCTATGAAAAATGTGAGAGAAAATTAAATGGGATATATTTATGATTGAATTTTAGAATAGGTAATATATCCCTTCAAAATTAAATAAGCATTGTTGTGGGAGCTGTAATTTATGCTAATATTGCAATACCAATAACAACAATTATAATCACAAGTCTAAGGATTATGTAATATTTTATGTTGGGTTTTGGACTTTTAATATATTAATTATGTAATATGTGCTATCATAATTAATTAGTCCAATATAAAGTGATTTAATATGATTTAAGTTGAATGAACCTATGTCACCTAATTAGTATGGATTTTATGTACAGATACCTTAAAACCTTATTTCCAGTTTGACGATGGCAAAACTTGAAAAATAAGGAAAGTATGTATATATAAATAGGTTATGGTTCCCAAATTTTACCTATGTTATTTTTCTAACATCCCATCATCAGAAAAATGATAATTTTATTCTCTAAAATACATATGTTGTAATTTGGAAAATCAATAACCACAATATTTAACAATCAAATCCGTAAGCTCAAGAATCATATCCGTTATTCTGAATTTAGGTACACTTCCGCATCTAATCTTTTGTTTATGTTTTTGATGATTAAACATAAAAGATCCGAGTTATGATAATGTTAGTTGTCATGTCATGATATAAAGTTTATTTGGTATCCTAACAAGTGGTATCAGAGTATCTTCATGTTGAATTATTGAAAAATTAATTTTTTGATTGAATTTATGTATTTGGATCTAATTTTTGAATTCGACAAATTTTTATACAGATGTAATTTATTATATTTAAAAATAATTGTGATTATATTACTAGATTAAGTTCTTGAGTTCAACAATTTATTTTTATATTTATTTGGATTTAATTATTGAATTCAAAATTTTGATTTTAGTTTTTTCCCTTTTGGATTCTTTGGTATTTGAATTCCACACACACACACAAATTGTAAGGATTTTGGATCATGAACAAATTGATAGATATTTTATCTCTAGAACAAAATATACTTCATGGTTAAATAATACTATAGAATATTGAATGCGTAATAAAATGAAGGATACATACCTCAAGCCATTGATAAAGATGGGTCATTGCAGAACAAAAGAAATAAAAATAATTTTGGATACTTCTAAACCTTACCAAAATTAGACAAAACTAATACGATGGTATATTTTTATGATAGATTGTTAGGTTTAGGGACCCAAAACACTCCCCATATATTTATATCGTTTTTCTTGTAAAAAAGTTAAAGTAGTTATAGTGGGTGGTTATCACAAACGTAATAATTATTACAACGTAGTAATTATCACAAAAGTGGTTATTATATCAAATTTGATAAATATAAGAATTTATATATTGGATTAAATATTTAGAATTTAAAAATAAAACTCACATGAGTTAATTAAAAATGTTAACATTTCTTTCACTTGATCCACATGTTTTATTCAATATACAAACTATCAAATCTCATAAACAAGATCCAAAACATATGAATCATGGCGACAAGTCTTCTAAGAAACAAGTATTGTCTTTCATGTATTACTATGTATTATATCTCTGCAACACTAAACTTTATGTGATAACACAATTTAATGAATTAGTCATATGCTCATTATAGGTTTAATTTAAGTGTATTTTCTCAAATAATCACAATAAGTATCTGCAACTGAATATGAAAAAATACAAGTGAATAAGATTTTCATTGTAAATATCAAATGTACGTACATGTGAAAAGATGTCACATTATGGAACCAAGTCCCATACTAACTATATGATTCTTGAAAATCTTTGGTGACATGCCTTTAGTCAAGGGATCGCCAATCATCAATTCAGTGTTAACATGTTCAATGATCATTTTATTCTCTTTAATTCGTTCTCGAATGGCTAAGTACTTGATGTCAATGTGTTTGCTTCGACTACCACTCTTATTGTTCTTAGTCATGAAAACAACAGTTAAATTGTCACAAAATAACATCAATGGCCTAGAAATAGAATCCAAAACTCTAAATCAGACATGAAACTCTACAACCATACACCATACGATGTTGTCACAAAATAAGAAACGAACGCAGCTTCCATAGTAGAGGTTGCAATCAAAGTTTGTTTTGCACTTCTCCAAGACGCAGCTCCATCGGCTAGCATAAAGACATATTTACCAACCAGATGTCAATTTTTGTGAATCAATGCAGCCAGCATAATCTGAATCCGAGTACCCAAACACCTCTAGAATATCAGTCCGTTTATATATAAGTATGTAATCTTTCGTTCGTTAAAAGTACCTCATTACCTTTTTTACAACTATCCAGGGATCCATATCTAGATTACTCTGATATCTTCCCAACATTCCCATAGTAAATGCAATGTCAGGTCTTGTGCAGACCTGATCATACATTAGGCTTCTAACAGCAGAAGCATACACAATATTTTTCATCTGTTTCCGCTCAAGGTCATTTTTCGAACATTAGTCCAAGTTGAACTTATCACCCTTCACAATGGGTGTCACACTTGGTGAACAATCTTTCATCCAAAACATCTCTAAAACTTTGTTAATATAGGTCTCTTGAAACAAATCCAAAATGTATCGAGTTCTTTCTCTTTGGATCTTTATGCCAATGATATAAGATGCCTCACCCATGTTCTTCATATCAAAGTTTCTAGAGAGATTGTTTACACCTCATGTAGCAATCCTTTATCATTACTTGCAAGTAAGATGTCGTCTACATACAAAACAAGGAAACAAATCTTATTCCCATGACCTTCTAGTATATACATTGATCCATGATGTTTTCTTCAAAACCAAATAAAGAAATCATACCATGAAATTTCAAATACCACTGACGGGAGGCTTGTTTTAATCCATATATAGACTTATTAAGTTTGCAAACCAATTGCTCACCATTACTAGAGAAGAATCACTTAGGTTGTTTCACATAAGCATCTTTCTCTAGATCTCCATTAAGGACTGCTGTTTTCACATTCATTTGATGCAAATCCATATTAAAATGGGCAACCAATGCCATAATGAGTCGAAAAGAATCTTTCTTAGATAAAGGAGAAAAGTTTTCCTTATAATCGATTCCTTCTTTCTAAGTAGATCCTTTGGTGACGAGTCTCGCTTTATGTCTCTCGATGTTTTCTAATAAATCTTTCTTGGTTTTGAAAACCCATTTCACATCCTATGGTTTTTACACCAACAGGCAACTCGACAAGATCCCAGACTCTGTTCAATGCCATCGAATCCATTTCCTCTCTCATAGCATTATACCACAGGTCAGATTTATTGCAGCTCATGGCTTATGAAAACATTTTAGGATCATTTTTTAATCCAATGTTATACTCAGACTCTTACAGATACACTATATAGTTATATGGAATTGCTGTTTCCTTTACTCTAGTAGATCTTTTCAATGTTGTACCAATATCATCTTAAGGAACATGTTGTTCAACTGGTTGTTTAACAATTTCAGGGAGTTGTTGAACAAGATCTACTAGATCATTATTAGCAGTTTGTGGAGTTTTAAAGACTAGTGTTTCAACACGCACTTGATCTTAACAGAGCGTGGTAAATAACAATAGTCTGCCCATGACTAGAAGTAGAAGGTGTTCGCCCCAACAGCAACCTAAGAGGGGGGGTGAATTAGGTTGTCTCTAAAACAAACCTGTTTATGTGCTTAATAGAAATTCCAAACTTTATGCACCAAATAAAAACTTAAGCACAAAAGACTACAATAGATATTCAACAATTTAAGCTTAAAGAACAAATAAGAATATTGAGATTAAGAGAATCAAACCAAACTCCCTAGCTTCTCAAGCTTGGAGCTTACAACTACAAAGAGCTTCTTAAAAGGCAACTACCAAGTTCACAACTTGAAGTTCATAACTAAAAGTCTCTTCAAAGTAGTTGAGACAATAACCTCTTGTACACAAATGAGGATCACTCTTGCTCACACTAATTTCCTTTAGTTGAGCCAAGAGTTTTACACTCACAACCTCCCTTTGTTACAATTGTTATCTCTCCACTCTTACACTTCTAAGCTCTTTTCTCACTACCTACACTATTACAACACTTGTACCCACTATTTCTCCCAAATAGCTCAAGAATTATTTGTAATCAATGTAGAAGTCTCTATTTTCTTAAATCAGACCTAGGGGTATTTATATTTGCCAAATATCAGCTTCCAACACACTTCCCAACGGCTATTTTCTGTTTACTGGAAAACTAGCCGTTGGACCTTTCGGACGGCCGATGCAGCAAGAGTGCGTCCGACACTGCGTCCGAGATGCAGTGAGGGTATTCGTTCGGACGTCCGAGGATGCGTCCGATCGAAGCGAAATCTTCTGGAAAAATATCGGACGCTGTTCTTCGTCTGAGGCTTGCTTCAAATTCTTTGTGTCGGACGATTACCATCGTCCGAAGCTCTGTCATTCTTGTTTTGTTCGGACGATCATTTGCGTCCGATCATACCTATTTATCTGCACACTTGTTATCAAACCATTAGTATGATTTGATCATCATCAAAACATGATTAACATAACTGGGGTTCAACAGAAGGTTGTAGAATAGAATATTCTATCTCAGATATAATACACAATGATCTGTCACTCCCACTAATCAAGTCATTCTCAAGAAACTTTGCATTTCTTGACTTCACAATCTTTGTACCATTAGATGGACAGTAAAATCTAACGAAATACTCACTCCAAATGTAATGGTCCTTCTATTCAACTTCTTTTCTTGTGGCTTATAAACTCTCATTTCATATGGACATCCCCAAATGCGTACATGTCATAAACTCGATTTTCAACCTTTGAATAATTCAAATGGCGTCTTTGTGACAGCTTTGGTAGGAACTCATTTTAATATGTACATTGTCGTCGTAAGATCTTCACTCCATAAAGATTCAGGTAGTTTTAAGCATGCTTGCATGCTCCGCACCATATCCAATAATGTTCGGTTTCTTTTCTCTGCTATACCATTTTGGCTCGGAGAACCAAGTGTTGTGCATTGGGCAACAATCTTATGCTCAGCAAGAAACCTTGCAAAAGGATCAGGTGCTTGTCCATCTTTAGTGTATCTCTATAGTACTCACCACCTCTATTTGATCTCATAATTTTAATCTGCTTTTCGCATTGTTTCTCTACTTCTGCCTTAAACACCTTAAAGACGTCTAGTGCTTCATTTTTATTATTAAGCAAATAGAAATACACTGTGTCATGAGAAATCATCTATGAAGGTGACGAAATACTTCTAACAATATGCGTCCATGTTCGAACAACAAATGTTTGTATGTATGATCTCCAATAATTTTGAACTTCTCTTGGCTCCTTTCTTCGATATGTTGGTCTACTTACCCTTTATACAGCCCATGCAAGTCTCAAAATTAGTAAAATATAGTGTACTATGTACTCCGTCATCAACTAATCTCTCTGAATGGAGATGTTTTCCAATCTCCAGTACCACAACATAGAGGAATCATCATTCACAATATATCTTTTAACACCAACATTGTTTTGAACATGCAAAGTAGTAAATGTAGCATCGTTTTGCAAATTAATTTGAAAAAGACCATCAAATAAAATACCATTCCTAACAAGGTCATATTTATAAAACAAACTAAATTCAACATCCGAACAATACTAGGAATATCCTAAAAGTACAAGTCTTGACAATGAAATTAAATTTCTAGAGAAATTCGAAACATAAAATCTGTCCTTTCCCTATCTAAAACAAAAGCACTACTAAGAACTAAACTGCATGTCTCAATTGCCTTCACGTGAGACCACATCTTATTTCCTGAATAAATGTATTCCTTACTTTCCACTTGCTTCCTTAGGTTTTGCAATCCATTCAAGGAATTCGTAACATGGATTGCAGAACCAGAATCAATCCACCATGTGTTATGATTAACATCTACCATATTAGATTCATAACATGCAAGTGAGACTAGTTACCTTTCTTTTCAAGCCAGCTCTAGAATTTGGGGCAATCCTTCACGTGCCTCTTTTTTTTTTACAAAAGAAGCACTTGGATTCCTTCTTAATATTTCCTTGAGGAGACATCTTTTCCTTTCTCTTCTTCTTTGTTTGATTGTTCTTGTTCTTTTCTTGAGTTGCCAGATGCACACTCTCTCCATTTTTCATAAGCAGCATTCCTCTTTCTTGTACACATATAGTCATCAACTCATTGATAGACCATTTGTTCTTATGTGTGTTATAAGAGTATAAGATCTTGAAGGGTCCATATTGCAATGGCAGAGAGTTCAGAATATCGTGCACACGAAAAGACTCAGACATCGTAACCTCAATAATTTTCAGTTGAGCTGCTATATTTCTTATGTGCATGATGTGTTCACGCATTCCTTTGATACTGGTGAGCTTCATGATAGAAACTTTCATGATTAGGGTGCTTGCTAAAACCTTATCTGAAGACTCAAATTGCTCATCAATAGCCTTCAATAGCTTTCAGACATTATTGTAAACCATCATAATTTTTTAAAAATAAATATAATAATAATACTAATATTTGACAATATCTAGTATACTGCAAATTTTATTTGGATTTGCACTACTTGTTATTGTTAGACAAAATTTGTTATGTAGTTTGTTCACATGAGAAAACTTAATTCTTATCAATCTGGGTTTTCCTATTTATCTTGTGTTATCTAATTTGGACCAATCTTATGTGTCAAAACATTTTTCATTTTATGTACAAATCTTTTGCTAATTAGTTTTTGCTAATTTTTGTAGTTAATTTTAGACTAAATTTTCAACTAACATAAGTAACCCAATAATAGTAGGATTTTAAGGGAAAATTTGCTAACTTATAGGATTTAAAGTTTAGAAACTTTTGGGAGTTAATATATGTATAAATAGGAGACTTTGTAGGGTTAAACATTATTTTCTTAGCGATATTTTGGGGCTTAGGAGAAAGAAGTTTTCATGCGCACTAGGAATTTACCATACCGTATATCAAATTCGGTATATTTTCTTAAGTCCTATACTTCTGATAATTTCATTTATATTGTTTATGTTCTCGTATGTGGGATATCATGCCTAAGATTACGTTTTCCGCTATGTGTAATAAAATTGATTAATCGAATTACTTTGGGTAAGTTTTAATTGTTTCTGAAATTTGTCTCGAAGTTAGTAATCTGTTTTGAAAGTTATTTAGGCACGGTTAAGGGATTAAGATTTATTGAATATATATATGTATATATATATATATATATATATATATATATATATATATATATATATACACACACACACACAAAACAAAGGGAGAGGATCACAACTGCCATGATGTGCCGCCGTGAACTCCCCCTGTCACAAGGACACCGGCAGAAGCGAGTCGGAAGCTGGCAGGGACGCAGTAGCTACTGCTGTTGTTGCTCACCATTCTTGCTGTTGCTGCTCCGATGGCTATGGCTGCTGCTCTGCTGGGAACCATGGTTGGCGGTTGGCTAGAGCTGGGATAATGATAGCGAGTTGGGGCTGCTGGGCAGTAGTCATGATAGCATCGGAAATAAGATGAAGAAGAATGATGGAAGAGAGAGAGAAAGAGCAATGGCAGTAATAACGAGAAAAGGAAAAGAAAATATTAGGTATAATCTATAGGTAGTTTTGTTGGAAAATTTCTATATCTATGCCTAATTTGGGAAGTGTTCTATTTCTATGCTGAAATGAAACTGGGATTCCAACTGGGTGGAACTCGCATTCTCTGAATGCGAGTTCCAATTTAAAAAAAAAAAAAAAATCATAGAAGGATTTTAGATGTGTATAAGATACAGGAGGAAATTAAAATGTTCCTCCTCCTCCTCCTCCTCCTCCTCCACCACCATTTATTTCCCTGTCTCTTATACACATCTAGATCCATCTCCAATACACATCTAGATGGTGTATAACCACCACAGCCCCAGTGGACTGCCATCAAACCCACCATGAATATTTTCAGGTACATTTAATTTTTTTTATGGAGTTCAATTATTTTAATTAATATATTTTTTTAATTTTGTTTAAAAAATTATTTTTGTTAATCCTGTGTCTTATACAAACTGTCTCTTGAACACATCTAGATGGTTATGTTGTTTGTTAAACTGAAATTGTGGGATGTTATTGCATTTTTTGTAGTACTTGTCGGGCATATATTACTTGTACCCCTTACGGGTTATTACATTGGTCGTAGCCCTTGTCGGGCATGTATTAGTTATAAGTGTTGCGTATTTGTTGTGTTGTTTGTAACCCTTATTGGGTATGACCGGCGTTAGAGGGAATCTTAAAGATATTTCAACTCTGACAGGTATACAATGAACAGGAGTGCGCATTGGCGTCTAAACATGTTCCATCCTTACAGAAAATGGCATTTGATAGACCCGAGAATGTGACCTGTCTCTTATACACATCTTCAACTACCTGATGGTGTGGACAGGTATTTTTGATTTGTTTGATGCCGATCCAAATTTTTGTGCTGAATTGTTTATCGAGACGGAGGAAATTCCGCACGTACATGTAAGCAACAATGTAGGGGTGTATGGTATGGGGCCAATGATGTCTCTCATGCATTCGACCATGGACGACCAGCCGTTGCAGTCCAATGCGCGGACTCTTTTGAACATCCGTGGTCTCCAAGTCTATGGAACCCAACTTGTTCGTTTGCACGGTCAAACTCAATGCAATCTGATGAAGCTATTGGGGCGCAGATAATAGAGACACCGTAGCGGTCGTCTACGAGGCCCAAGTACCATGCAATATCAACATATGGAGAAAGGCCTCGTAGATGTGTATAAGAGACGGATAGTGGTAATAGTAACTCGTCATGGCATGCCATGACGAGTCACTATTACCACTATCCGCTAACGACTTAAGACATATCGGATGATGATTCGACGATAATTTGGGGACAAATAACGATGAATGTCATACACAAGAGGATGTTCCCGCTATAACCTAGGGGGATGGCTTTTTTCAATGATCTTGGTAACTACGGTGAGTACAATCCCATGGACCGTAGTGATAAAGATGGGCTGATTTATTGGAATGAAGAAAAGAATGATATTCAGTTGCACATGTACTTTGAAAGCAAGGAGCAAGTTACTAAGGCAGTTACAATGTGGTCTATAGCTCAACAACGAGAATTCAAAGTCATAGAGAGTCGGAAGAGAACATGGGTTGCTAAATGCAAGACTGCGTCCTCCGTGATTAGCGGTGGAGATTGTGATTGGAGTATCCGGTACCTTCCATCATTGCTAACCAAATTATGCACTTAATTGAAAATGATCCTGGGCAAAAGGTCAAACAAATTCAGGCATACGTGAAGAACAGTTTGAAGGTTGACATCACGTACAAGAAAGCTTGGTATGCTCGCAGGAAAGCGATTGTGCTTGCATATGGAAGTTGGGCATCTAATTTTCAACAATTCCAATACTCTTGCATCAACTACTACGCTCCAATCCCCAAACTGTGCTGCAATGGCTACATCATCCCAATAGTATCGAGAATTTGAAAATTTTCTTGTACATATTTTGGGCATTTGGCCATCGATTGATAGCGGAAAACGTAATCCTGTCCTGGGGAATCATATCAAGCAGCTCTTCAAGAGTATCGGGTAAATTACTTATTGCCGCTTTGGATGCTAACAATCAAATTTTACCTTTGCTTATGCAATTGTTGATGAGGAAACAATCCAAAGTTGGGGTTGGTTCATGGAGCGATTGAGACACCATGTTGTACGTGACTTGGAGACTGTTTGCATAATATCCGACCGGCATCGGGCATTGTGCATGCTATGAGTGAGTCCCTTTATGGCAGAACCATTTGCGTATCATAGATTCTGCGTCACGTTCGGAGTAATCTTGATGTCTAACGACAAAGAATATAGATGTGTATAAGTTGACTAAAAAGAACTTGGTGTCAAGTCTACATTTCCGGTGGTGGTACTTGACACTTAGACACCATACACTGCAACATCCGAGGCGTGGAGATATCCGGTACATATTGGGCTTGACCGGTGGTCCCTTGCTCACGATGGAAATCAAAGGTGGGAATACATGGTACCAATTCTTCGAGAGCTACAATAACGTGTTGCGTCGGAGTTATACTACTTCCGATAAAGGCTATAATTGACAGTACATTCCATCGGTGCGTAAAATAAATGTCTGGTGTGTACCGAATTAAAACACCTCGTCGTGTCACTGGTCGTGGTGGGAATGTACAAACTGTCAATTATGTACAGCAGACATGTACTTGTGGTAAATGGCAAATGTATAGGTTTCCATGTTCGCATGCTTTGGCAGTTTGCAGGCATAAGGGTGATGAACCAACCCGCCTGATTGCGGAACATTACACTACTCACACATATCGAGCGCAGTACAGCGTTAGCAGGTTTGTTCCACAATGTAATGCCATGAGTAAACACCACGACCTGGCAGTTACACGGTGATGACAATATGTCTGTCGAACGCCGGCAGTCGGGTACGTGCGATGTGTATAAGAGACAGCCGTCAATGTAGGGACCCCACAAGACCTCTACATCCTGTAACGAAATAGTGGCCTCTCCAATGGACATCGCAGAGTTGCCCTTCACGACAGTAATGATTTGTCTTTGTATTTAGTTGTCTACATACTCATTGTATTATATCCATTCTTGTTTATTTTGGGCATTTCGTTCATCCAAAAATGACATGTGTAATCAAAAAATATTTGTCTGATCATTGATTACTACCAAAAGATATCGTACAATCATTAATTCTTTCCATGATTATTTGTTTAGGTATGGATGATCAGACAGCAGACCTTGTCTTGGATAATACATATCTAGTAATACCTATCTCTTATACACATCTAGATGTGTATAAGAGACAGCATCGGTCATATCGATGAATTCCACATTACAGGTTAAGCGTTGTGATGGGACTTTTTGGGATCACATGCCTATACCGGCGCAGGTATGTTGATATTGTTTGGTACTTGAGGGCTTCACATGCTACAGTGTCTCTATTATGAATCATGCTTATGATCACCAGTCTTGTTGAGCGCCGCGACCCGAGACACGTTGCTAGGTTACTACTATTTTGTTTATGAAATCGTGACGGGTAGAGACACTACTCATTCCGCAGATGCTTGGAGCCAACTATGCATGGAGTTATTGGGTTTCATGCCTGCCAGATGACATTGACGGTGGTCGTTTGAAAGTGGGATGTTTGTCCGCCGCATTAGATCGTCCGCTTCCCGATGATGCGACTGATGACATGTGTCGGCAGATGGCACGTACATACTTACTTGTACTGATTGGAGGCATTTTATTTCCGGATAATTCAGGCAATAAAGTGCCACTATATACACATATAATTCTTTACTAGTACTTCATCTACATTTATTTGTATACAGTTATGGGCTTGGGAGCGTATGCCGACACTGCGTCCTATCCGGTTAGAGCCCGCACAGGAGCATCGCGGAGCATATGGATCTCGGTACATATGTTTTGTTGAACTATTTCATTACATATGTTAACATTGGATTTGAAATTTATTAATTTTTATTGCAGGTGGGATGTTGGATTTGATCTTCGCAATGCTCCTCGGCATGTTTTATCTGTTTTTCGAGATCAGTTACATACTTTGCGACCCAATGAGGTACATCAGTCGATTTCATTTCTTGTGCACATTGTCGTCCTCGATTTTCGTTACTTTACTAACTTTTTTAGACTTCTTTGGTATTAGTTTATATGGCAGCCATTTTCTGATGAGCTTCTTGATATGCTTCCCCATTCTTGCACTACCGGTCGTGACATATGGCGTTCAGTTACTTATTTGATATGTTGGGAGATCGTGGAATACACATCTCCCTCATCATCATCTGACCTGTCTCTTATACACATCCCATGTGCATATCAAAGAATGATCGATTAATCATAGCTACATTCAGATCTGATTTTCGACGGGTCTACAAAAAAACATCCATACCCTGACAAAAATAATTTAAACAAAATCCGGGTCTTAAATAATTAAAATAATTGAGGTTGGTCTCACGTGTATTGATACTACACATGCATCGGGTGATTACATGCAATGGTACCGAGCGAGGACGGTGATGTACATATCCAATCCTACTCAACGCCCTACTTTTGCAGAAGGCTACCTCGGAGATGGTGCACGTGCAGATTATCTTGTAAGTAATTATTCTTTTTTTCTTATTGTTTTTCTTTTTCAAAATACTTCAGTAAAACTAATTTGAACTTTCACGGTAGATGGATTCTATGGCTAGATTTTACTACATGTCGTTATACAACATGACTGAGGACGGTACTCCGGATAGTAGTGCATGGGCACAGATCGCAATTTCGCTTCTCAATCACTACATGCGAGGCGAATCTACTCGTCTTGATCTTCGGCCTCCGCCGAGTACGTTAGACATCCACACCAGCACATGATCCACATAGAGTACGGGGCTCACGGCGAGGCGGGCAACACGGCGGTGGTCGTCGACGCGTCGTCGAGTTCCATCCCGCGACCCCATGTAGATGCCGAATCCCCTCATGTTAACATATACATTTGAGGCCATTGTACCACAAGTACTTTGCCAATGCGCTGTCCTGTGGGACCATCGTCTTTCGGACAGTCGTCCACTATGCCTGATCAAGAACATACTAGTCCAACCGTTTCAGATGAAGAACATGAACACGAACAAAGCATACCTTCGCAGGCGGAAACTGCTCACCATACTCAACAGCAAGACACTCCTTTATTTTATGTCCGTCGATCTTGAAGCTACTCCAGTTGTTAGAGATCATGCAGGGCAGATTTGTACATCATGCACATTGACCTTTGTTTTTACTTATCGCAATATAGTGTGATTCATGATATGTTATTCGTATTTATGTTTTTTAGCCCTTGTCGGGTGATTTTTTATTGTTATTAGGTTTGTATCACATGTTTTTTAGCCCTTGTCGGGCTTTTATGGATGTTTGTTGCCCTTGTCGGGTGGTTTTTTATTGTTATTAGCTTTGTATTTATGTTTTTTAGCCCTTGTCGGGCTTTTATGGATGTTTGTTGCCCTTGTTGGGTTTGGTTGTTGGCAGGGAGAATGGTCGTAAAATAGGGGAGGTTCTGTCAAAATTTTATCAAAATTACGATAAATTAATAAATTAACGGGTTTACACTTTTCATTCTACAAAACAATATATATATAGTCAAATTAGCTATAACAAAAAAAAAAAAACATAAATTCATTACAACAGAATTTTTTTCTTCAAAATAAAAAAAAAAAAACAAAAATTTATTTGACGACCTCGCATTCAGTGAATGCGAGGTCAATCAAATTGACCTCGCATTCAGGGAATGCGAGGTCAATTTGACTGACCTCGCATTCACTGAATATGCGAGGTCAGTCAAATAAATATTTTTTTTTTTTTAAAAAAAAAAAACCTGTAACTCGCATTCTCTGAATGCGAGTTACACCCTCCAGAACTCCCTTCTCAAATGAGCACCCAAATAGAACAAAGTTTCAAAAATGGCCTATTTTTAGAATTTTCTCTAGTTTTGTTGTGTCATTGTTACTACTTTAATGTAATTATGGTTAAGTCCTTTTGTTACTTATAATATAATTTGTAGACTAAATATTTTTATACTTTTGATACGAGTATTTATAGGATATTTAAAAGCTTATTTTTGGAGTAACAAAATAAAGTACCTTTGAAGTATTAAAATTAGAAGTTACACTTTTGAAATATTATGCTTTGGCATGTTGTGAGAGGGGTTATTTCAAAACTTTTATTTTGGAAATTATTTAATGTGTTTAAATATTTTTGAATAGATAAGTATGGTGCTATCTTAGTATTACTTTTGTAAAATAAATGTGATAAATATTTTCTTCCAATAAAAAAAATAATGTGCATTAGGATTGGTTTAGTACTATTTTGAAAAGTAAACATTTTCAAAAAATTATTTTAAGTTAAGGAAAAATACTTTAGATAGAATATTTTTGGATTCGAATAGTTTTGTAGATGGTGTGATAGTCTATATATGAGTGGGGTCTTTTTGCAATTGAACTTAAGTAACATTTGGTAAACTTTTGTATAGGAAATTTATTGGATTTTACTACGGTTGTGTTTTGCTACGTCGAGAAAAGTGGTTACTACCCTTTTGTAATTTCGAAAATATTTTTTCTAAATATTATTTGTGGCAACATATTATTTTAATTATTAAATTTGGACCATGCATGGATAATCTAATTGTTTTAAATTATGAATTTATATAAGTGGCATTATTTTGAATTTTGTATGATTATTTCGCATGTGTATGTGTATGGAATATTTGTTCGGTAAATAATAATGGATCAAGACTTTTAAAATAATCATGAATAGTCGATAGGAACTATAGTTCTACACTTTCTGAACTGCCATAATAAGATAACTTCTGACTTTCAAACTTCAAACTCTGAACTCTAGCAAAACCCCTTAGCAAAATTTTCTAGTAGTGTCTCTTAGCACTAGGTTGAATACTCAACAAGCCGATGATAGCGTATTTGTTTTATGAATTTATAATGAACTATGATATGAATTTTGTACTCCGATTATGGGTTGTGATTCTGGTATTCTGATTCCAAATTTTTTGAATTCTGATTATGAATTCTGATTCTTGTATCTTGATTCTGATTTTTAACTTTTGATATCTGTGAAATCTATTTTGCAAATCTTTGATATAATGCCACTTGCTATAAAAGTATGTATGTTTTGTTTTTGAAAAAACATTTTGAAAAGAAACTTTTACAGTTATGTGAAATAAGATTTTGCTTTAATGTTAAATAAAAAAATTTTGAAAAAATTTTGTATAACTGTATGTTAATACATTGTAATATATATATGGTATTAGCTACTTGTTGAATCATTTGTCGCTCACCCTATAATATTCAACATTTTTGCAGGATATGATTATAGATTTGATTAAGGGGTTTGATCAAGAATTGAAAGTTATTTTGAGCATAGTGTCCTTGAGAAAAGTTGAGGGCACGGCAGTCACGGGATCCCCGAGAGCATGGCGTGACAATTATCATACTAATCGACAGAACCCCAAATGCCAATTGAGATGTTACATCTTTATGAACATCACACTGAAATGATTAGATCGCTCCCATATTTCATAAAGATCAACATCACTAGGTTGGCTGTTCTCAGTAATCGGAGATGGTTCGTCTTTCTTGATAGCATAATCAATGTCCATCTACTCTAAATGAAGAAGAATTCTTTCTTTTCACAAAGCTTAGGAATGCACATTTCATATCAGAAAAATTCACAGGTTGTAAAATTGCACAAAATAAATTATATACATGCTTATGTCAAAAATTTTAGGCAAATTAATACTTATTATATTTTACCAATGCAAAACATACTAAGAAATATGAATTGACATAGAAATTGCATTGGTGTGGGCTAAATTTATAATTCAAATAAATTTAGACAATCAAAATGATGAAACTATTAAATCATGCTCCTTTACTCAAGTTCTATGGGTACACTGAGGAATATAATTTAATATTTCATCCCAATTAATCACATAATATCATAAAAATTCTCGTGGGATAAAATTTATTATATTAATGTGATATAATTACAATTAATGTCTTATATTATAAGTGATCCTAAATCAAAGGAATTAATATATAATTTTTTAAATTAAAGATGTTATAGCTACTCTATATATGTGTGTGTATATGTGTGTGTATATATATATATATATTTGTGTGTGTGTGTGTATAATGTTGATATTTATATATGCAAAAAACAAACTGGAAGTAATTTATGTAAAAACAATACATTCCAAAACTAAACAACTGGAGTAGCTTAATTGGTCAGAATGCCTAAACCGAAAGGTCACGGGTTCAAATCTTTCCTCCAGGCCACTAGGGTGGCTCACTAGTAAGAATGCAAGTTTTGGTTCCGACCTATTACCACAAGGTCACGAGTTTGAACCCAGGCGATTCGCCTCTCTTTTTCTAAAAAAAATTAGAAGTAGTTTATAGAAATATTGTTCCAAAACTACACAAGACACTAGGTGACTCAATGGATAGAACACATTTACTTTAGCCAAAGAGTTGCAGGTTCAACCATTTGGGCATCAAAAATTACTTTTTTAATCACAAAAAACATGTAAATCTAATTTTCTAATGATTTCTAGCCCTAATTTTCAGTAAAAACATCAAGATCATAAACCTATAATCATGGTCCATAATTCATATACATAAACAGAAAATATACAGTCATAAACCAGCACCAAATAACACCAAAATAGATGTTTTAATCAAGGAAAAAAAATTCAAAGAATCAATTTCTAAATGTTTTATAATTTTAGATTTTCTCAATAACATGTCAACAGTAAACCCAAATCAACATATACGTATATGCAAATTAAGGCAGAGGCATAACATACCAAATGATAGATATTTTGGTCTCTAGAACAAAATATACTTCACAGTTAAATAATACCACATAATATTGAATGCGAAATAAAATGAAGGATACATACTTCTAGCCATTAATGAAGATGGGTCACTGCAGAACAAAAGAAATAAAAATAATTTTGGATGCTTCTAATCCTTAAATAAAAACTAATACGATGGAGTATTTTTCTGAGAGATTGTCATGTTTAGAGACCCAAAGCACTCCTCATATATTTATATCATTTTTCCCTATCAGAAAAAAGTAAAGTAGTTATAGTAGGTAGTTATCACAAACATAATAATTATCACAATGTGATAATTATTACAAAAGTGGTTATTATCTCAAATTTGATAAATATCATAATTTAAATATTAGATCAAATATTTATAATTTAAAAATAAATCTCACATGGGTTAATTAAAAATTCCAACACAAATTTCATGATCAGTAGGAGATATACAATGTTTGGTCATAAAGATTCTATTTGGTATAAAACATATTAAAGAATATTGAGATCATGAACTCAAAAGTTCATGACCTTAAGGACGTACAGTCATGAACGATAAGTTCATGACCAAAGGAATATAGCAAACTTCGTTATTTATTATTATTATTTTTAATTTTTTAATTTTTTGAATTCAAAAAAAATTAAAGATTTACTGTTCATGACCAAAAGAATAACGAATCGCAAGTCATTTACATACTGTTCATGACTATAAGGAATCATAAAGGCATGAACTATACATTCAAGATTGAATGATGGTTGATCGTAAATATATTATTCATAGCTAAACATGTTGCGGTTAAGACTTTTATTAAATTTTAAATTCAAATTTTGGTAAATTATTATATTCAAATTTTGGAAATTTAATTATGGAAGTCTAATGTTCAAAAATATATTAATTGAAACAATATATTATCAAAATAGGCTATCTTGTGTAGGTCAATTTATTTTAAAACATTAAAATGATTGTACACATGTAATTTATGCGAACATATATCGGCCCAATGGTTTAATAGTAATGGCAGATGTCATAATTATATATTCATCTGTAGTAATAAATATGTGACAATTATTCGGTATTTCATATGAATAATAAGTAGGTCCAAAGATAGATTTATTGTTTGACAGAATTTATTATTAATATTTGATTATTACACGAAGAGTATCACTTGCAAGTTAATATTTTTGTCCAAAGACTAAATATTAATGTTGTGCTAGATATCTTGTGATGGGCCCTACCATTATTTGAATTTAATTAATTAAGATTCGAACTTATATGAATATGTTGTTTTGCTTAATTTTCAACTAATGCATATGCTTTTATGATATCTGCCAATATTAGTTCCATTATTATGTTGAATAGAACTAAATTCAAGGAATGAAAAAAGAACGTAATGATTGTTCTTGGTTATACAGAATTAGACCTTGCGCTAAGGATTGAACAACCCGATGCTCTTACAGATAATAGTTTCAAAGAGGATTAATATAACTATGACAAGTGGGATTGTTCAAATCGCATGAGTACACCTTATGATCATGAAATATGTAATTTTAGAAACCTTCAGGAGCGATATGTATGGAAAGGTAACTGCCAAGGAGTTTTTTAAGGAAATTGAAAAGCGTTTTGTCAAAAAAAAAAAGGAAAAGAAAAGGCCATAAGGTTGAAACAAGTATGGTTCCTATTGAACTTGATTTCAACGGGGTATAAAAGAAAAGGAAACATAAGGGAGTACATCCTAGAGATGTCTCATCTTACTTTAACATTAAAGCACTAAAATTTAAGCTGTCTGAAAACTTGCTTGTGTATTTGGTTTTAATATCTCTTCCTACACAATTCAGTCAATTTAAGATTAGTCATAATTGACAAAAAAAATAAATGATCTTTTAATGAGTTCAATTCTCATTGTGTGCAAGAAGAGGAAAGGTTGAAGTAAAAAAAGATTGAAAATGCTCACTTAAAAATTACCTTTAAGGACAAAAGTAAGAAACTGAAAATGATAAAGAGGCTGTGGATAGTCCACTTCAAGAGACACAGTGACAGAAGAAACAAACTAAGGAATTTGGCTGTTACTTCTATAAAACTTTGGACACATAAATAAGAACTATACTAAATGTCAAGCTTGGCGTGCAAAGAAAAGTACGCTTCTCATTTTAGTTTGTTTTGAGAATTCTACTTCAGTATGGCACAATCGTTTAAATCATACATCTAAACAAAGAATTGAGATACTTGTATCAGACGAAATTCTTGATCTCCTTGATTTGTTAGACTTTCAAGTCTGTGTTGAGTATATTAAGGGGAAACAGACAAATATAAAGAGATTGAGTGCCAACAAATTTTCGGATGTCTTGGAAGTAATACATATGGATATCTATGGGTCATTCCCTACTATTTCTTGGAAAGGTCAATAATATTTTATTATATTCATAGACGATTTTTCTCGTTATGGCTATCTTTATCTAATTCACGAGAAGTTTTAGTCACTGGACATATTCAAGACTTTTAAAGTTAAAGTTGAGAACTAATTTAGCAAAAGAATTAAGAGGTTGTCAGATTTGACTGTGATGGTGAATACTATGGCAGATATGACAGATTAGGTGAACAATGTTTAGGACCTGTTACTAAATTCCTAGAGGAGTGTGGAATCATCCCACAGTACATCATGTCGGAATCTCTTAGCATGAACAGTGTTGCTGAGAGATGAAACAAAACTTTAAAGAATATAGTGAGAATTATGAGAATTATGGTTAGTCATATAATTTTACCATATTCACTCTAAGGAAAGGCATTAAAGACTACAACTTATATCCTTAATAGAGTCTCAACTAAGGTTACGACCATAACCCCTTATGAACTATGAACTGGAAAGAAGCCTAGTATAAAACACTTACATATTTAGGGTTATCTAGCAGAGGCAACGCCTTACAAGCCAAATGAAAATAAATGGATTAAAAAACGGTCAGTACCTATTTTGTTGGGTACTTTGAATGGTCTCAGGGGTACAAATTTTACTATCCCACACTTAGATCCTTTTTTGAGACGAGAAATACCTCCCAATTCTTCGAGAATATTGAGTTTGGAATGAGAGATGAAGTTAGAGAATTTGTCTTTGAAAAGTAATTCATTTCTCTACGATTGTTATTGACAATAATCAAACTTCTATTCTTGATATTGTTCAAGAAACAATACCAGAATTACAAGACAATGTTGAAAATCTTCCCCATCAAGGACAACAGGTTATTCCTGAAGAACAAACTCAACAAGGTCAAAAACAAATGCCATGAAAGAATTCCACTAGAGAAAGGAAAAGTGTGATTTTGGATGATTACATCTATTTTTCCAAGAACATGAGGATGTCATTGGATTTGTAGAAGATGGTCCAATCAACTTTCATCAAGCCATGTAAAGTTCTAATTCTGTCTCTTGAATTAATGCCATGAATGAGGAAATTAAGTCCATGAAAAATAATGATGTTTGGGAATCATTACATTACCCGAAGGTGCAAAACCCATTGGTCTGCAAATAGATATTTAAAACCAAAAGGGATTAAAGAGTAAATATGCAGAGATATAAGCCACGTCTTGTCGCAAAGGGATTTACTCAAAAGGAAGGTATTAATTATAAAGAGACTTTCTTTTCGATTTTATCGAATGACTCTTTCATGATTATAATTACTTTATAGCACATTTTGATCTTGAGTTACATCAAATGGATGTAAAGATTGGGTTTCTCAATGGTGACATTGATAATAATATTTACATGGTGCAATCGAAAAATTTTGTGTCCAAAGATACAAAGAATATAGTTTGCAAACTAAAAAATCTATTTGTGGGTTTAAGCAAACTTCTCGTCAATGCTATCACAAATTTTATCAAATTATCATCTCGTTTGATTTTGAAATCAATTTGGTTGATTATTATGTATACCACAAGTTCAGTGGGAATAAATACATTTTTCTGGTTCTATATGTTAATGACATACTGCTTGCCAGCAATAATTTAGATTTATTGTACGAAACCAATTGAAATAAAAGATCTTGGAGAAGCCTTTTCGCTCTCAGGGTATTTTTGGATATCACAAAAGAGCTATATCGAGAAGGTACTAAGAAATTTGGCATGTAGGATAGCAAACCAGGTGATACCCTTGTTGCTAAGGAATACAACTTCTATCTCGATCAGTGCCCTAAGAATGCTTTTGAAAGTAAAGAAATGTCGAAGATTGCCTATGTTTCAGTAGTAAGAAATCTGATGTATGTTCAAGTTTGTACGCATCTGGATATTATGTACATTGTTGAGATGTTTGGCATCATTGGAAAGCAGTCAAACTGATTATTCGGTATATTCAGAGACCAAAACATTACATGTTCACATATAAGGATCGAATAAGGTAAAAATCATTCGGAAGCCCGACTCCGATTTTGTTGGATGCCAATATAATCATAGATTCACTTCAGGCTACATTAACTACTTGCTGGTGTAGCTATCTTATGGAAAAATGTTAAACAAACAATCATAGCTCCTTCTACTATGGCAGTTGAATTTATAACATATTATGAGGCAACCAATTATAGAATATTTTGTCACAGGGTTGCGAATTATGGATGGTATTGAAAGACCACTTAAGTCATTTTGTGATAATAAATCAACAATTCTATATTCTAGCAACATAAGAGTTTAATGAAATTTAAGCACATAGACATCAAGTTCCGAATTGTTAAAAAAAAAAATTCAAAGTGGTCTAGTGTCTATAGAGCATATTGGCACAAATTCCGTATTGCGGATCCGCTTACTAAATGTTTATTACCTAAGGTCTTTCATGAGCATATTGCTCATATAGGTGTTATGGTATATAAGGATATTTAGGATTAGTGGGAGTTTGTATTCGATTTTTATGCTTTAAGTCACATCTTATGATTATGGATATTTTCTACAGAAATAAAGAATTCAATTTCAGAAAATAAGGTATTCAGTTTATGTTCCACTCTGAATCAGTTTTAGTTTGATGTCTATAAAAAATAAAATTAGACTAGTTGAAAATAGGCACGTTTGGATCACATTACATGTAAATTAAGCACTTTTTAGACGACACATCTGTACTTGATTTATGTCATTTAGTTGTGTTGATGTACATGACCAAGAATGAGTTTAGTTATGATTAATGTAACGAAAATCGTCTTGATCCTACATTAATACAATTAATAAACAAAATTATTTGGGGATGACTTTGGTCATGATAGCAAAAGGTTTTGAAATCATAAAATTTTATACAATAATATATACGTAGTCTAAGTGGGAAAATATTGGGTTTTGATTAATTACATAATATATTAATTATGTAATATATGCTATCATAATTAATTGGTCTAATATATAGTGAACTAATAAGGTTTAAGTTGAATGGGTCTAAGTCATCTAATTAGTATGGTATTTTATGTGTAGACACCCTAAAGCATTATTTTCTGTTTTATGATGGGCAAAACTTAGAGAATAAGGAAAGTTGTATCATAATTATTAAACCCGGCCCGACAAGGAATCCAGCGAGGGAGATGGATCAATGGGTTAATGGTTCAACCAGTGGGCATCACTAAATATATTTTTTATTAAATATTTAATAAATTCAAGGTAGTGGAAATAAGACATATGGTAAAAATATAATATTAAACTATTAAACTTTTAATTATTATAAATGAATTATAAAATAATTAATTCCTTTACCAACTATAACAAAAAAGATCGAAATAGGTAATTTAAATTCTATACATATATAGTTATAAAACTATTTACAGTAAGATAAATGACAATGTATATCTAGCACATAAGAAATTATTTTTTTTACTATTTCTTACATAATTATTTTATAATGATTGTATGTATAAGAATAGTAAGTGTTTAGGAAAAAAACATTTATAAAGGTTAATGGGTGCATTTTGTCTCAAAAAATATAATATTAGCAAAAAAAATTTGAAAAGTTAAATAATTTTGAAATTTAATATTATTAAAAAAAGGAGGACAAGTGAAAGAAATTATAAGATGGAGTTTGAAGTGTACAAAGACTCATTCCGTTCTATTTTATTTGACATGGTCAATTATCCGGCACACAATTTAAGAGAAGTTGATATTTGACCAACTAATAACACACTTTTTTCATTATTGTCCCTATATTCAAATTCAAAATTTGTTCGTTGGTGTTGCGTTTCAAAATTTGAAATGGTTTGTGAAAGTAATTAATACTCTAACATGACTTTAGTGTCATTTTTAGGGATTTGTATGAGGGGTAAAATAGGTAAATTGGTCTTTGTTTAATTACTTTTTTAAGGGGTAATAAATAATTTGAAACAAACAAAAATAGAAAGAATGACTAATAAAATGGGTTGTAGGGAGTAATAAACAGCCATGACCATTGCAACAGCCACGAGGCGGGCCTGGTGGTCATTGTAGCGCTTCAAATCCCTGGAACCTAGAGTTTGAGTCCTTGCAGCCGCGTGAGATTGCTAAACTTTTACAAAAAAACTTGATAGGCTTATCGGTTTGCTCGGACGGTTTAACAGGACGGAGTCCGAAATTGCCTGTGGTCGTTGAAAAGTAAGAATGAATTTCATGCCTATCCGGTCA
The DNA here is from genome assembly GCA_025175665.1 of Cinchona pubescens. Lineage (NCBI taxonomy): Eukaryota > Viridiplantae > Streptophyta > Magnoliopsida > Gentianales > Rubiaceae > Cinchona > Cinchona pubescens. Next base: position 735,201 of record JANKKI010000058.1, read on the forward strand.
TATTTCCAACCCAGCCTGGCACTATGGCCAGTTCATCGAGTTATCCGGTCCGACCACTTGATAGAATCGGGTTTAATAATTATGGTGTGTGTATATAAATAGGTTATAGTTTCTAAATTTTATATATGTTATTTTTCTGACGTTCTATCATCAAAAAAATAAGAATTCTATTCTGTAAAATACATATGTTGTAATTTAGAAGATTAATAACTATAATATTCAAGAATCAAATTTGTAAGTTCAAGAATCACATCTGTTCTTATAAATTTAGGTACACTTCCATATCTAATTTTTTATTTATATTTTTTATGATTAAATATAAATGATCTAGATTATGATAATGTTAGTTGTGATCGTATAAAATTTATTTGATATCCCAACATTTTATACATGAAAATCAACCAGAACAAGCAAATAATACACTGGCCATGGAAATGAGCACTTTCTAGTATGTTTGTTGCTTAATTGGTCGCTTTAGCGCAGCAAGAAATCAACCATATTTTATATACCAGAATATATTATTTCCATTCAGTTTCATGATCCAGCAGAACATATGTCAAACGCAAGTTCATCTCTTCAATCCCAAAACTTCTCGGGAAATTGTTCTAGTGGTAACTGCCAGCAAAATGATTAGATGCGGCAGAATAATATAGGTATAATATACACAGAGTAATAGAAACAAAAATTACCAAATTACATTAGTTTAATTTAATGTACTTTTAAAACGGCTCTTTTCCTTTTGCAACGCTTAATTTATACCTAACTTTTACTTTACATCTTAATTTTAATTTTAATTTTAGACATTTTATATCTCTAATTCTCAAATTTATTTTATTTCAATCTAAATTTTAACATTAAAATCTTTTTTGGTATACAACAAATTTATAATATCTAAAACAATGTTGCAATTTTATTTTAGGTATAAGAATAAAGATTTTGTTAATCTTGTGATAATATTAAAAATTTGACTTAAGTGGGTATACAGACTTGAGAGTTAGAGTGCAAAGTATCTAGCATTAAAATTAGGGGTAAAAAGTAAACCAGGTATAAGTGAAGGGTGGATTTAGGACTTGTTCTTAATAGTTTATTAAAAGTTGCTTATAGTTTTTTTGAATTTGAAAAATAACTTTTTAAAAAGAATTTTTTGTCAAAAACACAAAAAATATTTTTATTTTCATGTTTAGAAAGCTAAAAATTGTTTTCAAAACAAAATCTGCATCTACTTTTCCATAAATGTTTTTTTCATTAAAAAAAAAAATAACTTATAACTTTTCATGAGCAATTAAGAACAAAACCACAATCCTTTTAGAAATCTCAATTAGTCCTCAAAGCTTAATTGGTGACACGTTGGTACTTAAAGTTTTCTTCTTTAATATTTTATTACTTAGGCTCCTTTAAATTTCAGGGGAAAAATCACATGGACACAATTGTTTGAAGGATAAACAATGTATATTTATCTCAACTTAATTAGGTTATCTTTATTATTAAATCAAATCATTTCATGCATACAATACATTTAGATTGAAACGTGAAAATTTATTCATAAAAAATGCAAGATAACATTTTTAGAATACTTATTATTAATTTGCGAGGTGTATTAACTTCAAATTAATCGGAAAAAATGACAAAATATCAAATCAAATGAAGAAATTGAGTTCCCTTTTATTAAAATATTTCATCATGCCTTCTATTGATGCTTTAGAAGTACAAAACCATCCACCTAATCTCTTGGCTTCTCCTTTCTAATTTCCTACCATTAATCTAACTTGAATCTTTGCAAAATTTGCAAAGCTTATTTTACCAGAAATTGATGACATATTATCTATGTATTAGTCTGACCATATATAAAGTTTAAAGTCAAATTTTGTCAAATTTAATGTTTTGCCAGTTTTGTCCTTGCCAACATGGCAATATCTTATAGTAATTCTTTATCACATTTGTCTAATGAGGTAATATCAATTTTAATTATGGAAAAAATGAAAAATTGTAAGGAAGAGAGGAGAGAAAAATAAGTAAGCTTTTCTTTTAAAATAATTGTCCTATGCTCACAATTAATACCCACTTTCTTATCACATTATCTCACTCAATTCTTAAGTACCATTTTTGTTTCAAGTTTTCACTCAAATTATTGATATACATTATTACTATACATGCATTGAGTGTGACCAAATCTCTAATATAAATGGTTGCCAATATAAAACAAATTTCACTCCACTAGTCAATGAAAGGGAAAATTCTTGTATGGATCATGTCCGTGATATAATACTATAAATTCCTTGATTCATATTATTTTATATCATTTTACATCATTTAAATAAGTGATATAAAATAATATAGACCAAAGAATCTATAACACCATATAAAAATTTTTCTCAATAAAAGAACCAAGAGAGAATCATTTACCAAAGTACTTACAGTGAATAAATTTGGACTGAATTACATTTATAGTCCTTCTTTGACGTTGGAGCATCAAATGATTGAAAGACAAAAAAGCAAAAAACTAAGAACCAGAAGACGTGCATTTTCCATTGCCCTATGACCAAGGAAATCCACAATAGAGAAAAACCAAAATGAATCACTTGCCCTTTATTCAAAAATTTGTGGTTTTATTAGAGTATAAGAGTGAAGTCTGGTCTCCTACTGCTTTCACTCATCTGTTGTGTTCTTGTCTCCTTTTTCATTGAACAAAATTTTTATTAGGCCCACCTTCATATAAAAAAATCTTGCAAGTACCATATTTACATTTTCTGACATATTTTGAACCAAATGGATACTTTTATTTCCTCTAGACAGCAATTTCATTCATTTACTTGCGGTTACACCGCCACCTCTCCTTGTAGACCATATGAAAATTTCTGGTAATAGGTTAATTTGAATGGGGAATAGACTTGAAAGAATTGAGATGGGGTAAAATGAAGTTGGACTCTTATGTCTTTTACAATTCAATAAAGTATTATTGAAATCCAACTTACGTGTATCTCAAACTAAAATGGTTTTTGTGTTCGCACCTAACTTTTGAAGCGACAACAAGAACAATATTAGAATTATTATTCTCAAAATACAATTCATTCCTTACTATCTTACTTAAAATAGCAATAATGGTATAAAAAAGAAAGTTTGGAAAATGGAAGTGATTTTTTATGCTAAAGTATTTTGAAAATATATGTTCCTATTATGGTTGTTGGAATGCATCAACAACATTTTCCTCAAGTGTTATTCACACTTTGCCTTTTTTAATTTTAGCGTCAATAACACTTTAATCCTTAATATTATCTTTTGAATACTAAAATTTCTGGACTAACGGTACAATGACATGGGAAAATTTGACTGAATGGACAAAAACACTTACGGGTTAGTTTCACTCTACCCCCTTAAACTTTAGAATTATTTATATTTAAATCCCTAAGATTATTTTTTGAGCACTTAACCCCTTCCCTTATGCCAACTCAACATTTTCACCATTCTATCCCTTTCCCATTTTATTCTTTTGATACTTTTGTCTCCATTTGATCCTTAAAATCCTCCGCTACTTACGAAAATTCTTATATATTTGATTCATTGTCTGACTTGTGGATTGTATGATTAAAATAATAATCATGTCTTCACTTTTTTATATTAGCATATATCATTTAGCATTATGTGCATCCTATTTAAACTGCAAAGCACACAAGCAGAGCCCCTAATTTATGTAAGAATTCCTCACTAATCTCTACCACCACAATACCATCAAATAATGCACCATCTTTTCTTTCTTCTTTTTAAAATATAATTTTTATATTTAATGAGCACAAATTAATTTAAATAATAGAAATTATTTCAAAATTGTGTACCCATAGTATATCAGTCTATTCAATCAAACTTTCATGCTCAAAAGCTATTTTAGACAAGAAACGTTATATGATTTTAATTGACCATCAGTGTACGGGCTTTAATGCTCAAAAAAATATTTGTCATGATATGTCATCTTTTTCAACTAATTCCAATAAAAGGCTAGTACATATGTTGAATTTAACTGCTAGGTATTTGTTCAGATTTAGTTCCACATGAATCAAATCTTCTCCTAATGAAAGGCATATTCATAAAACTAAAATGAACAAAAGAAAAAAAAAATCTAATAAATAGGATTACAATTGTCAAACATGTAACAAGTGTAACCAAAGTACTTTAGTATAAAAAACAACGTTAGGGACTAAAGTGTCAGTCTTGTTAAAGTTTAAGGGGTAAAAAGTAATTAAACAAAAAAAGAAATAAAATGGAATAGGGGTAGAATGGTCAAAAAATTAAATTGTTGTAGCAAAAATAGTTAAGTGCTCAAAAGATAAGTTAGAGACTAAAGTGATAGTGATGCTAAAATTTAGAGATTAGAGTGTAATTAACCATTTTCCCAATAGAGGTTGTCGGGACTTGTGACGTGAATTTGATTAACATCAATATGCATCTTATAAACTAAATACATCAATGGAAATACCTTTATGTTGTGTTCGGATGGAGAAATTTGGATGAATTTAGATTTGAAATTTAAAATCATCATCAGGAAATTATTCAAATAAGTTAATTAATTTAGTCAAAAATTTAAAATCTACCAACAAATTATAGTATAATTTTAATAATTAAATGAGTGAATTTTAAATTTACCAATATTTCATGTTATTTCAAATCTACCCAATTCAAATTCATTCATTTAAATTTCACCTATCCAAACACAACCTTTATTAGTTCTTCTTAATTATTTTCCCCTTTAACTAATAACATATAGTTCTAGAAAACCTAATGTATGTACGTGTGCATGTGCATGTGCATGTGCATGTGCATGTGCATGTGCATGTGCATGTGCATGTGCGAGTGTGAATATATACATATTTGTATACCTTGACAATGAAAACAAAGTTCCAAACGGAAAACTAACAACAGTGTGTTTCTATAAAATTATAAAATTATTGATGTGTCACTGAATTTAAAAAATAAGATATAAAATTCAGTTAATTATTTAAAATTAAAAGATCGGTATTCAATATAATTTTATCACGTAAAGTTGTGTTTGATAAATAATCTTAAATTTAGATTTGTAAATCATCTTCCAACCACTAACTAATTGTTATTTTTTTATCACAACCAATAACTAATAAATAGGTAAGGTTTCATAGATAAGGTTTTGATGATTTTAGCTAGTGTGCAATGCGACTACATGATAGATCATACATGCGACTATCATAAAGGGTTTATGCAACAAAAAGGTGTATATATGCTACAAATAAATTATCAATTTCTAAAAGCAAAATTAATATTTAATAAATAAATAAAAAATTGTAGAACTTACTTTTTTTATTAAAAAAAATTCACCTCTCCCTTAATGATTCGAACCTATAATCAATAAATCATAAGTTAAGTGTCTTATCACTTAAATTACACTTCGTTATCGTTATAAAACTCAGTTTATCATATTCTATAAAAGTAACTTAGACTCAAGTAATTAAATTCATTTGGACAGTTATTATTTAGAATGTTAGTATTTAGAATAATTAATAAGACTTTTGAAATATGTTGATATGTGTAAAATAAAAGTAGTAAAAATATACCGATTGATCAATTGTAAATATTATTTAAATAATAAAAACAAAATTCAATCCAAATTGCATTTTGACTCAACGAAATATGAAGTTGTTAGATGAAGATTCAACTACTCTATCAAGAAGTAATGGATCAAGTAGTCCAGGTAGAGAAAGACAACCGCTCATATTTGTGAGTTTCTATTCGATTCTTAATCTTATGCTCGAAAAAAAAAAATAACAACTTTACCGATGAAATTTTTTTAGATGAATCGAATCGATAGTAAATGTTATAGATCTCTTAATTCGTAATTATTCATACCACTATTAGGAGACTTTTTTTCAATAATTTGAGGAAATATAAGTAATATGCACCAAAAAATTCATGATACTTATTATATATTCGATTCACTTAAAAATTTTTTTTATAAATTGCCATAAATTTAGCATTTTCTTTGACAAATAAAAGTGTAAAAGACCGATTTATCATCCCAGCCCACAGACGCAATTATTATGTCAACCACACGAGACTATCAAGAATAATAGCCGTCGGATGAAGATAAGATCAAGGAGTGTAGAATCAAACCCAATCACGACCGTTAAAAATTGGTAGAGAAATTAATGCCACCCATGCATGGTGATTAAAGAGGTCCCACACATCACTAAGATTTTGTAGAGTCAAAGCCAAATCATTGTGATTTAACATGTCAAAAATCAATGAAGGCATGACCTGACTATAGAGTTAGGGTCCCACGTGCTCCTCACGTGGTGTACTGAGGTGATAGTGCACCGTTAAAAGGCTGGTCCTCAGAAGCACCATAAAACAGACATACTTGGGTTCAGGTGTGTCCAAATGGGGCCTACTTCTACCTGGTTAGATTAGTTTGTGTGAAGAAGGGTTCCTGTCCTGGTTGGGAGACATCTAATGGGGACTACTTGCTTCTTTGGATGAAGTATTCAAGTGTGATTCTATTTTGGGGTGAAAGAGGACCATTTTCCATTTGGATTTATTTGGGCAAAACAATTTTAGTTGTATCTCTTACATTTCATATTTATAATTTTTTGAAAGATAAATTCTTAAGTAGACTAAGTGTAATTATACACTTTATAATTCTCATTTATCCATATAGTCACATGTACCTTTTAAATTTGGAATGTTAAAAAAAAATGGATTATGTGGATAAATATAGATTACAAGATGTTTGTACATTGGTTTACTCAAGAATATACTCTTTTTGAATCCTTCACATTAAAAATAATGTATTTTCGTCCCTTACAAATTTCACATTAAATATTTTCGTCCATTACAAATTTAATACGTACCATTTTGATCATTCAAGATAATTACGGACATATTTTAGTTTGAAATAATCACATGCATATCACATATACATTTTTAAGGGGCAAAATTGACAACAAAAATTCTAAATACAACACTACCTAAAAATTCTTCCATCCATTACCTCAAAATTCACACCACCATCATCACTTTATTACTAACACTCGTCACTTTCTGTCATCTACCATAGGGGTGTAAATTCTACAAGGATGTCTATTATAGATGCCACTCGAACTCGAACTCGAAATTTTTTCTGATTCTCGAACTCGAGCTCGAGTTCGAAAAATTTAACATAGTTCGAGCTCGATTAGATCGCTCGAAAATAAGTAAAACGAGCTCGAATTCAAGCTCGAACTCGAGTAGTTTGACTTTTTCGTAGGTAAAATATGTAATTTTTTTAAAAAGTATGGATATTTTAGTAATTTTACATATAATTTTTTAAATTTTTTTTGATTATATAAAATGTACTATAAGATATTAGTCTGTCTCTTATACACATCTAGATGTGTATAAGAGACAGCCTAACCCTAAAATGGAAAATGCAACGTTGCCAGTATCAGTCCAAAATGATTTGCTCAATTACCGAGTTTGACCGCTCGTGAGCACTTCTAATCTACCCCCTACTCCAACAGCCTTAATCATTTTCTTCCTTACTTCGCAACGGTTGCCCCTTCCCTTTACTCTCGCGTGTCCATTTCTCATTGCGCCTTTTCTATAATACATCTAATTCCATCACTCCAAACTCTTTTTCCCTTCACACCTTAACATCCCTCACTCTCCTACTCTTGGATTCAACGACTTCGTCACTCCCAAAACTGCCTCTCCTATTCTTGGATCAAACAATACCCCATGATTGGCATCTTTACTTGATTCAATTTGACATAATATTTTTGTAGGAAAGAAAATACAGGTAGAAGGAGGTAATTGAGCAAATCATTTTGGACTGATGGTGGCTTGTGCATTTGCCATTTTAGGGTTAGGGTGGAGGAATAGTGGTGAAGTTGTAACATCTGGAGTCCTGAACTTGGTCCAATAACTTTTGGAATTAAACTACTGAACCAAAATATTCAAACCAAGTTACTAGTAGCATATGACATTTAATGTTATATGCAAACCAATTCTTTTCTCATTAACCAAAGTGGGAGCAAGTCATCACATTCACTCCTTCTTCAAGCCTTACATTCTCGCAAGGCCCACACTGGACCATCCTCAATTGCGCATGATTCTAGGTGCAGACGTGGCTCGTAAAGCCTCTAGATGTGGCTCCAATATCTTTCGTCGACGTTGCATTAATTTAACCACACACAAAACTTAACTCCTACACTGCTTTGCATAGTCATAGATCCAACATCACTAGCCCAATATCATGAAGTGCAGAGACTACACGAGATTTGTTTTGATTCTATCTATAACACCCGAGCCTTGAGTTGACCTAATAATTTTTTACCATAAACCAATGGACCAAAATGTTTAAATCAAGATATTAGTTATTCATCACCCTTGATGTTTTACACAAAGTAATTCATTTTTCATCAACTAATGTAATAGTAGGTCATCATAAAAGTGGTTAAATGATGGGTGGTTGTATTTAGTTTTTTTGCGTCAATTTAGTATTTATGGTTCATATGTTGCAGTTTTGTCCCTATAAAATGTGACATGTGATACACATATGATTATTTCATATCAAAATATGCACGTAATTATATTGAATGATTAAAATGGTACATTTTGAATTTATAAAATTAAGTATAAAAGTGCATTATTTTAAACGTGAGAAACTAAACAAATACAAGACATGAGTAACTACTATAATTGATTTCCTATTTATTTCATGAAAAAAAAAATATTTTGCTCTAATCACCTCATTATCAAATATACATCTAAGGTAAAGAAAATAATGCACAAACATTTTTTCTTAAAAGTCTCTAAGATATTGTTATTCAAAACGATCATGCTTGAATCAAGTACATCTTAAGAAAAACTCGTGTAAGAGAAGCTCATTAACTAATTGAACTTGGATAGAAAAGGATATATTTTTTTCAACATTTTTTAATCTCTGATCATATATGTAACATCTTGGACCTACACTATTTCAATAACTTTTGAACGTAAACAACAGATTCAAAATAGTTAAATCAAATTATTAATAATTTATGAATCAAGTATCTTTTCTCCTACTATCAATGTGGATGGGGTGTTAAAATATAAACATAAATTTTGAAATTTTCATATAAGTAAATTAGATACTTTGTTTAAATTAGACATCCCAATCAGAAAGAAAGGCTTTGTACTCTGTGAGTAGGATCCTCTTGGATTTGTGCAAGTGGCACAAATCCAATACTAAGATTATTTTTCTCTAATTTTTAGTTTCATATTCAATTAACTCATATTAATTTATTTAAGATTCGATCTTAATTTTGACAAGTCAAATAACGAGTACGTATTCACTCCGATCATACTCGATAAATAATAACAAGAGATTTAATTCAACATGGTACAATATAAGTGATGAGTAATTTGATGTTAGTCATTTTATATTGTAAAATAATTAACTTAATCACATGATCCGTCAAGTAATATTGTCACATATTTAATGTGCATCACACCCATCAAATATGAAGCTGGCACAACCGCATGATTTAAACCAAATTGTGTAATCTAAGCATGGGTGAGGTGTACTTCTGTGTCAATTGCATGATTATATGAAAAGAAAATATTTAGGTCCGGTTTTTAATTTCATTTGTAAACTTTGTGCTCAAAATTATGAATTTTAAAAAATCTTGCTTATATCAATTGATGTTGTAAATTCTCTAAAATTTAATATATACCACAAAATTTACAAATATGATCAAATACTGAATCTACCTAAATATTTGTTATATGAAAATAAGCGAGGTTGCTATTTTTTTAATTTTAAGCAGTCATGTGGTTGCAGAATCCCAACCCGCAGTTTTTTCTTTGGGTGAGCTGTGTCTTTGCCTATATAGAATGAGTTACCAACTAACCGAAGCAAATTGAATCCTCTCATAATAGAAGTCCTTGTAGAAATGGTAGGAGCTGCACTAACAATGCACACTACTTTGTGGTATCTGTCATACACATTGATCTCACTGTCAAACTGACACAAATGTATTAAATAAATATGATAAATTTTTATAAGGATTCGTTTAATGACGAGTGAAATGGATCTTTTAATTATATTTATTCATATTATTCTAAAAAAATTTATTTTTAATGAGTTAAAATAATATGTATGAATATAAATCAAGACATTCATCATTCACTTACCGTGATCAAATCTATATAAAAATTTTTCAATAAAAAAAATAAAAATAAATTCATTTTTAACTTTATTTATAAATATTATAATTCATATTAAATTTATAACATTAACAACCATAAAATTTTCTAAAATTTATTTTAACCATAAAATTTATATACGAGATTCAAAATTGATGTATGTCAGTACTTTTCTTAAACGAAAACTCCAATTTTTAGATGATTACGCTGTCACGCACACAACACACTAGTGTGTGCACAAACACAAACTCCACAGCCCCTCAGGTTTCTAATTCATCCCCATTCTGAGGCCTCCTCTTCCGCCACCCCAACCTCCACTTCACATACATCCATACAATGCACACAAACAACAATCCCTCACTTCCCTCTTCCCTCTCTCCTATTCTTCCTCTCTCCGGTACACACACTCACACAGTCACACTCTCTGCAGTATCAGTATAAGAAAACAGATACCAACAACATATGCATGATCTCATCTTTCAAAGTGAACAAATTTAGCCAAACAAACTTAAAATCCCTCACAAACCCTCTAATTACTCTCACCAAAACCTCATCTCACTCCCATCCCATTTCCCCTACCTCCCAACAACACAGCACACCCCAAAAAACACACACTCACCACACCTAAAAACGCCCAAAAACACACGCTACAATTTCTGAATTTTTTTTTTCAGCCTTATTCAAAATTCCAACACCGACCCACAAAAGTACACATGCATTCATGAATTGGGTCTTGAAAAACCATTCAAAAACAGGCCTACAAGTGGAGGAGTTTCAGAAGACTCTGCCAAAAAATAATCTTTTTTAGTACTCAAGATGGGGTGTCTTATATCTCAGCTGGCAGCGAAGTTTGCATTTTTTCCACCGTCTCCGGCAACTTATCAGGTGAAGAAGAGGAACGACAGCAAGCTGGTTGCTGTCTCAACGACGTCGTCTATGCCTATTTCTGGTGTACCTGATGATCCTTCTCTAGATGTGCTGTTGCTTGACACCAAGAAGAGGGAACAAGATTGTTGCTTTTTATTTAAAGAATCCTTATGCTAGGCTCACTGTTCTTTACTCTCATGGAAATGCAGCTGATTTAGGCCAGCTCTTTGACCTCTTTGTCCAACTCAAAGCCAATCTCAGAGTCAACCTCATGGGGTATTATTATGTTCCCTCTTTTTTCTTTTTTAGCATTTTTTTTAAAATTTTTTTCCTGCATTCTTGGGTTGCTGAGCTGAGTTTTTAGTGAAAATCTTGGGCTGGATATGGTGAATATATGGATATAATGTGTTTGTGGGATGTGGGTTGCCTTCTTTATAAGTCTGTCTTGGCATTCAGTTTCATGGTTTTTGAAAAGATCTCTTTTTTAGGCCTTTTCTCTTGGAAGCTTTGATGGAGTTCTGAGATTTCTCTTTTCTCTTTCAGCTTTTATTTTTAGTTTTATCTTTGATTTCTGTAGATGGGTTTTGTAGTTTGTACTTCTAATAAAGTTTAAACCTTTTTCTGGATTTTTAGTTATATGGAAATATTTTCCTGTTGGTGGTGGTGTTTTCATAGACTGGATTTATTAGTCCCTTTCCACCTTTTTTCACGTTTTTCATTTTTTCATTTTTTCTTTTGTCCTTTATGATTAAAAGTGATTTGGTAATACTGGTGACTTCCTCAAAATGAAATGCAGAAGTGAAAAAGGAGAATTTCAGTGGTTTTGCTTGGATAGTGACATTGTGAATTGTGATCTCTTTGGGGCTTGTGCTGTGAAACTTCTCTTTTCTTTTTCTTTTTTTTTTTTTCCGTAAATATGAAATTTCTGTTTTACTTTTAATTGACAAACTGTTCTTGTTCTGCCCATGTGTTTCCTCTAGGTATGTGAGGTACAGTAGTTCTAAACTCTGCATTGCCATACTATCTTAGAAAAATTTTACGTGCCCACATTGTGTTTTCTTCTCCCAGAATCTATGGCTGAATTATAGTTTTGATGTTTTGTTTGGGCCGTCATGAATCTGAAGTATGAAACAGTAGTGAGTTTGGTTTTTCAGCGGTCCCTACTAACTGTCAACTCTTTTCAAACTGACTAAAGATTAGCATTCTGCATCGGATATTTTTGTTTCTTGTTTGAAGATTCTTACGCAGCGCTATAACATACTCAGTTTTTGTAGTTTTTTGCTTGTCTTCCAATTAAATGGATTTAGGTACTTGTTGAAGCTTCTATTTAGGTTTATATGCATAATTGAAGGGTACACTTTTGCTTCTGAACTGTCTTTTCTGGTGACTGGTTATAATGTTAACTTTTTCTTCTTAATTTCTCATACAGATATGACTATTCTGGCTATGGAGCCTCTACAGGCAAGGTTGGTTCAACTTACCCATCGCCAATCTTTTTATATGACTGTCTGTTGCTTATGTCTTATTAAATAACCAGAATCATTATGTGCAATTTTGACCCTGTGTGGCTTATGGTCAAACATAAGTTCAGGAACAGAGAACATGTAGGATGTAAGAATTAAAATTCTGAAGTGGGGACGGTGGGGCTCATGATTTGAGCAGTGAATTGTAGGAAGGGTATGGTAACTAAAAAATGAAATAGTGGACAGCTGTGTTGTGTCCCTTTAAATGAATAGTAGAGATGAAGTAATATTCAGGAAACATGTATGGAGTTTGCAAATATCGGTGAAACATTAATACTCCATGAGACAAATTTTGGGTCTAGCAACTTTTGACTTGTGCCTGTATATTTACCTTTGAAAACATATTGTAACCATATTTACCTCCATGAAAATGTTTATCTCAATCCTACGACCAATCTGGGATAAACCTCATAGTAGCAGATCCAATATTAGAATTGCAACTCAATGAGAGACAGTAAAAGAATAGCATACTATAAGAGCACAACACTCAAGTTCTGATCTGGTTCACCTTAAAAAAGAAAGTTCTGATCTGGTTTGTTATTTGGGCTCATCTTGCTTTATTGTGCTCCCTCTATCAAATTACTTTCCAGATGTCTAAATTCCTTATTTTTGTTTATGTGACAGCCAAGTGAATTTGATACTACCTATGCTGACATAGAGGCTGCATACGAGTGCCTACAAACTCAGTATGGAGTTAGCCAGGAAGATTTAATCCTATATGGACAATCTGTTGGAAGTGGCCCAACGTTGCACTTGGCAGCTAAATTGCCCAGGTTGAGGGGTGTAGTTCTGCACAGTGCCATTCTTTCAGGTCTTCGTGTGCTATGTCATGTGAAGTTCATGCTTTGTTTCGACATTTACAAGGTGAGTAGCTATCTTAATTGCAAATCAGTACAAGAGAAAAATCAAGATGATGTTAATCTTTTCTGATTATTTATTTAAGCTGTCCAATGGTGAATTATTATGTTAGACTTTTTGCTAAATTGGATGACGTTACGAGAATTGAACATATCTTAGCAAGTTCCATATTTCTACCCAAACATTTTTTTGTTTGACTACTTCAAGATTCTGATGAATCACTTACCAAATTTTAGTGCGTTTTGGGATTCTTCTTTTGTTCTGTTATAAAATCAATGAGTGAGTTAGGAATGTTTTCATGGCAGATTGCCTGAACTCCTTGTTTTGGAAAGCTAGAAAATCAGTAATAGGATTTCTTGGTCTTGAGTTAAGGAGATGCAATTTGTTGACGCATAAGCTCAGAAAGTTTTCTAGTCCAAAAGTGAGCAACAAATAGACTTCAAACAAACAAAGGAAATTGGAGCAAAGCAACTGACTGTGATCTCATTTTCAATGGAAAACTATTTTGATAGAATAATTTGAGTCTATACTATGTCGTCATGATACCTTAATCTTGTTAATCCATCCAAGTACTAGTAAATCTATAATTGTTGAAACTTCTTGCTTGGAGATAAAATAAAATTTGATAAAGTTTCTGCAGATAACTAATTTTAAGCAATCGAGTAAAATTTTGTGGACCTTTACTTGCATGGATCTGTTTTACCATGAATGCTGGCAAGTGTTATCATATATATACTTGGAGCTGTCAGGACTCTAAAGGATGTCTATTACCACACATTTATTGCTTTTGTATCTTTAGAATAAATCAAGACTTATCCAGTTCATTAATGGATTACACTCTGATATCCAATCCAGCCGTAAAACTAAGCTGTTTTTTAGTTATTTATTGTTCTTTCAATGTGCAGAATGTAAACAAAATTCAGAAGGTGAAGTGCCCTGTGCTTGTGATACATGTAAGTGCTCCTTATATTTGGTCTTATTCAAATGAATTTTCATACTTTTAGAAGTGTATCTAGTCAGAATGTTCAAGCATGAATCTTCACTAGAGAAATTATATTCCTACTCAAGTGGATATAAGACAATGTTTTTCTTTCTATTATCGGATTTCCTGTTGTTGCTGAATATCTTAGTCTATACGTCATTCTAGGGGAAATGGCATTTATATGCATTCCATGATCAGATGTCAAATATGAATATTTTTAAAATTCTGGGTCTGAAAATAGCAAAACATCAATGAGTGACTTCATGGACTGTACTGAGATGCACCTAAGATAATTGATAGAACTTTTGATAATTAAGTACATAGGAAGGGTTGAATTTAGTTAAAGTTTGGGAATTGATTCTTGACAATTATATAAATGGTCAAAATCCGTCACGAAAAGGTTTTGGCATTTGCATCTTGCAGGCATAAGTTCAAAAATTTTCAAGTACTGGAATCTGAAAGCAAAATTATCAAGGCAATATTTTCGTAAGAGTAAAGTATTATTGTAACTAGCAGCATTTTGTATGGGTAAAATGTAGATTGCTTACTAAAGCTCATATGCATTTCTACATTAGCTCCTCAGTACAACATTTCTTTTCTCTTTTTCCTTTCTCACTTTGGTGAAAATGCACAATGGTTTATAAATGTTTTCATTTGGCTTGCTTCACTTTTAATTTGATTTTAGTGATAAAGCTGACTAATCATAACGAAAAAAATATGGTTACCTATTACAGGGCACGGAAGATGATATCGTGAACTGGTTACATGGTACCGGACTTTGGAAAATGGCTAGGGACCCATATGAACCCTTATGGATTAAAGGCGAACTTCAGCAAGTGGCCACTGCAACCTGGAGCTATACCCAGATTATATTCACCATCTTTGTAGATTTATCCAAGAAATGGAGAATATGACAACTGAAATCAGACTCAAAAAGATCTGGCAAACTCTACGACTACACAAGAGGTCGGATGCTGCTGCCAGGAATTCCACCAACAGCTGCTGCAAAGTTAAATGTAGGCGATTGAATTGCTTAGATTGCTCAAAACCTAACTGCATCACGTGTTGCTCATGGCCAAAATGCTCAGCCTGTCGGCCAAAATGCCCGGAATGGAGACCTAAATGCATAGAATATATTCCATCTGGCTGCATGAAATGTTCATGCTGGTGCACAAATTGCTCATGTAGTTGCAGAAATTGCTCGTGCTCATGCCCGAGATGTTCATGCTGGTGATACTTTAGGGTGGGGGTATACTCAAGACATAGTGCTTCAGTTTGAAAAGCAAGAAGACTAGGAAGATATGTATAGATTGCAGAACTTGTTTACAGCCCTTAACAATGTGCAGTAGCCTATGAGACATGGGAAAGTAGTTTCTGGACGTTAAAGCTTTTCAGTTCCAGTATTTTGTTGATAATGGTATATTATTGTATCTTTATTCTTGATAGATTCATTTTGTAGTTGTTTCTTTGCTTTAGATTCCTCTTGTGTAGTTCTTTTCTTGATATTTGAAGCTGCA
The DNA here is from genome assembly GCA_025175665.1 of Cinchona pubescens. Lineage (NCBI taxonomy): Eukaryota > Viridiplantae > Streptophyta > Magnoliopsida > Gentianales > Rubiaceae > Cinchona > Cinchona pubescens. The sequence continues at coordinate 751,133 of JANKKI010000058.1, forward strand.
TGGTTCAGTTAAATGTTTATTTTTGTAGTTTACGTTTAAAAGTACAATTACAAGAAATTTGTCCATGGATTTAGTTTCATTTTTTTCAGTTTATCTTTAAACACAATGCTTGAGATTCTGTAAGTTGGTGACAAAATTTATTCTAGTCATTGAGTAATTACTTAGCATTTTAGTAGTTATGCAAAAACTAATGAAATGAAGTCATTTGGATAAAATATGACTCTCTTGTTTGTAGTAAATTGGATTGTTCAGTACAAATGGTTTCCTCTCATTGATTTTTAAGTAACTATAAAGATAATTAACTATAAAGATGTCATTAATCTATCTTTACAATTCAATGATTACTATAAACCTTCTTGTAAGTTGATAATCTCGCTTGACAATATACTGATAGCAAATTAAACAGAACACAAAGTATTATCTTAAAAAGTTGTGTTATGGTGAAGGACTAGATGGTAAGTTGTAATCTTTTTCCCCTTTAAGATATCATATTATTGGTTTTGTAAGCTTGTATTTTAGCCTAAAAATATACAATATATATGCCAATATCATATTATTGGTTTTGTAAGCTTGTATTTTTGCCTACAAATATACAATATATATGCCAACAAATTAACGGAATGATATCCTAATAATCTTAACGATATTATAGAATACACATGTAAATACTGTCATGTCCAGAGCTTGTCATAAAGACATATACAACTGCCTAACACTTGATTTTTAGTATTGTATGAATAACAAACTTTTCAAAGCCTTTAGTGGGTAGCTCAACAGATGTCTTTTTAGCAGTTTAAGATTGTGTCTCTCAAAAATGGGAAAGATTTAGGTAGATTTGTGAATTTTTGACCCCACTTGTAAATCTTGTGGTGTGGATTAAATATTATGAAATCTATGACATAAGTTGATGTAAGCAAGATTCTATAAGATTTAATTTTGACTGCAAGGTTTACAAGTGAAGCTAAAAACTGAATTTTGTAAGTATTTTCCCTCAAAAATAACTAGTTTGAGATTTGGTGGCACCATTTACTATGAGTTTTATAGGCATCAGATTTTACCTTTATTTTCACACCCTAGGTCTATTACTCCCTCTGTTTTAAAATAAGTGTCACTTTTGGTTGGTACACACAGATTAAAAAAATTATTAAATTGTATCAATTTTATAAAAAGATAGTCTAAAATGACTAAATTACCCTTTTATATTAATATCCTAACTACATAATCCTCCCTCCATTAGTATGGAACTAAAGGTAAAAATTAGAAAAACATCCATTAATGTTTTTTTGATTTTCTAAAATAACAGATAATTTGACACAAGACAAGTTGTCTAAAGTGACAATTAATCTTTGAAATAAAGGGAATATATTTTAAGAAAATGAAAAAAATTTCTTGACCTGGAAAAAAAATTTAAACAGTGAAACAAAATAATTAAAGGAAAATTCTCTTATAAAAAAAAACAAACACAAATCATTAACCTGAACTTTAATATATATATATATATATATATATAGAAGAAAACAACCTAAAAACTGTAGCAGCTTCTGGTGTTAACACTTGGCACTACCAATTGAGAGCTTTGGCAATTTCCATCTGGTGCATTGGGTTGAAGGTTTGAGATATTTATTGGACCAACTAAAACCCAGCAATTCCAACATTTGTGACAATAGGATTTGAACAATTTTTTAGGCTGAATTTATTAGTTGACTACTAGAAATTCCATGAGGCCAATTTTTAGGAATATATGAGCTTATGTTTATTGTAAGTCTAATGCTAACTCTGATCCAAATTAATATTCACAAAATGTTGTTGGTATTGCTTAGCCCAAAGTTAAAGCAGTAAATTAAATGTGGAGTATATGAGCTTATGTTTATTGCAAGCCCAATGCTGACTCTAACCCGAATTAATATTCACAAAACGTTTGGCTTAAACTGAATTTAAACACATTTGCTTAGCCCAAAGTTGTAGCACTAAATTGAAGAATCGGCAAACTGAAATTAATTTCTCAAGCCTTTGGAATTTCCAAATGTCCATTTTGATAAGGAGATGTAGAGACCAACAATTATACTTCTTCATTCAATCATTTGGACTTCTCAACCTTTGGATTCCTGTAATAATGGAGAGATATTAAGTGAGACTTTCATGACTTCTATGGTGTGGATAGATTTTATAAATACACGAAAGTTGTGGAATACAACTCTTCTGATTCTGCTTTGTCCTCCTCTTTATTTCATTTTTCGCCATGAAACCAGTGTAGGATTTGACAGAGAAGGCATTTTTTTATGTTAATTTTCCATAGAAAAATTGTATTGTTTAAATTCTTACTTTCTATTCTTTACTTTAGAATAAAATGTTACAAAAACCACTTATTTTATTCTATAAATTGTACATGCAATTGGTCAAAATGTTGAATTCTTGGTTTCTAGCAAATTAGGTTTTATGTTTTGTGATGATGTATTAGAAAAAATACGAACCTATAATTTAAAATATAGAATTGTAATTTGAAATATAATTCATACAAAAGTCAAAATCACGCATTGTCCTATTCATTATTTACTGTATTTTGTACTTTATAATATTCTTAAAATATTAAAGTAATAAAAGAAGTCAAATTTCGATTAATTGTTGAGGAGAAGTTATTTTTTAAAATTGTAATGAAACGTATAATAAAAAGGGTAAAATTATGAAGTTGGCTACTTAACTTATATCCCGTAGCCATTTCTTTGGGTGAATTTTAACAGTTTTATAATATTTTTTATCTACACCACTAGCACAATAATATTATACAATTATTATAATTAATCCCTGAAATTGTCTTCACTTTCGATTGTAATAACTAAATATAATACTTTACCTGGTTTCTACCAATACCAGAACAAAGTGTTTGGATGGGCATAGACTATGCGTACCACAGTCAGCCAATTCTAGTATATATATATATATATATATAAAATCATTAACCTGAACATCCAAAAGCATTAAGCAAGTCTAAAGATTCACAGCAGCCCAGTTAGCAATTTGGTTTAGGGCCACTTTTAGCTGCTGGATAGGCTTTCTGTAACCTTGGCCTGAAGCCCATGAAAGATTTCGTAATTCGTCAGACTTTTAGTTTGCAGTTTCTTTTGGACTGTTTCGCAAAGGCTGTGAGCAACAAATCATAGCTGCTACTTAGTAATCCAGTTCGAAATTGTTGCGGGCTTCAAGCAGAATCTTTGCGTTGTCAATTAATTTGCCAAGTGTGGGGCCAGTATTTCAAGAGAATGCCTTCATTTGCATCCACAGAATGCCAAAATAGTTGAGGGACGAAAAACTTTAAAATAAAATTTGGGGGATTTCTGTGTAAAAAATAGTAGAGGAACTAAAAATAAGTTTGCATTCTCCTTCATTAGTTTTCTAAGATTCATGAATGGATTTGAATATTGTAGAATGACTGAAAGACTTCCTCCCTCCTTTTCTTTTTCATGCTTAATAATTAGTTGTGTATCCATTTGTCGAGGGAGCAAAAAATGTATAAAATAATGAAGAGAAAATATTTTTGTCTCAAATATAAATAGGATTATGGACAAGATGTGCACTTCATATTTTCATAGACGGCGTCATTTGATGAATTATAAAAATATAGAAAGAGTGTGTGATGTTTTGTATTAAGTTTGTGTAAATGAATTTTGGAGGACCTTACAAATGAGGGATAACTCAAGGGTTGGTTAGGAGTTTAAACCCTATTACTTGAATTGACCTTAATTGAGTCGAACCCACGTGCCAATCTATTGTATACAGATTTTGAATTTGGAGAAATTTGTTTTTTGGAAATGTGATGTGCCATATTGTCCATAATCCTTTTCTCTTCATTATTTCATATGTTTTCACATGTCGTATATGACAGAATCCCTCAAAGATGGATACATTACTAAAAATCAAACAAGAAGGGTAACAGATAAATAGAAAAGAGAGGAAATCATTCTGCAGTGTTCAATTTCATATTAGGAAACTAATGACGGAGAATTGCAAATTTAGTTCCTCTGCTATTTTTTAAATCTTTGGAGGTCCCTTAAGTTTTATTTTGAAGTTTTTCATCCAGCCCTCAACTATTATTGTAGTTTCATAAAAGTCTCTTGATTTTTTCTTTTAACTTTTTCATCCCTCAATTATTCTTCTAATCATAAAGGAGATCCCTACACTCTTTTCGCTATCTCCACTATACAAGATTTACGTGTAGGGGATGTAGTTTTTGTCCTTATTTTTTTAGAAAAATATTTACATAGACCCGATCCTGTAGACTTTACTGTCAAAATTAAATCTTATAAAATTTTTCTTACATCAGTTGATATAATAAATTTCATAACATTTAATCTACACCACAGGGTCTACAAATGGGATAAAAACCAACACCAGATTTACCTAAGTTTTTCTCATTTTTTTAAGTAGCTGTTGAAGTCTTGCTACAGTTATTTATGTAGATAAAATTATGCAATAATAATATTAACATTAGACATTTTTCACTTGTTATTAAAATCAAGATGTCAACAAAGATTGATTTAATAAGTGGTTTCAACTTTCAAGCTTCTTTTACAGAGCAATTTTGACTTATTAATTGCTGCTATTTTAATAGTGATGGAATATACTACTAAAATGATATTAAAAATAAAAAGTAAAAACACGAGAGGCGATATATAAGAACTTTTTTTTTGTGGTCTTCCGACCAAAAAAAAAATAATAATAATTTGAATACAGGAATTGAAATAAATTAATAACATTGTCATGAATTTTATCAAGATTGGATTCGTTATTCAATGTAATACCAATGAAGAGGCTATTCAGTTTTGGACATTATTCTTCATCTGATTTCCTTTTTTGTCTGTTTGCTACGTACATTGTCAAGTGTCCCAAAGATCATGTTTAGTCTGGCATAGTGGCATGTGACTTAGCAACTAAAGCTCTGGTGAAATTGTCTCGATATTTTTAATGAACTTTTCTTTTCTTTTCTTTTCTTTTTTTTTTTTGTTGTATTCCACATTTTTCAGAGAAAACAAACAAAAATGTTTGAAAACTACTTTTTGTTTCGAATTAGAAAATCAAAAATAATGTAGATAAATAGAAAGGCAGGTCACCATCATTGTAACGTTACAATAATGGAACTTGATTTTTTTATTATTTAAAAGTCTCTAATTTTGGTAAATGTAATTTAATCCATTGGAAAAAAGTGAGCCCGGAGAGTAATACATGATTGAACTTTTTATTTTCTTTATCTAGATTAATTAAGCACTGTAATGCCATTGCTTGTTGGATTAAACATTGTATACTTTGACCTATTTTATTGTCATTTTCTATTTTTTTTATTTTGTATATTTTTCGATTAAGTACTTTTTTTACTCTTAAAAAAAATTAAAAAAATGCATTTGTATAGTCTTAAGGTCAACAAAACTAAGCACCTGCCTTTGAACTACTACATGACATACAAGAAGAAGAAAAAACATACGTTTATCTTCCCCTAATTATTGAATTCTTTTTTTCCTGCTTTAAGTAATAGGTCCAAAAACAAAGTTATTTAATGATTAATTATGAGAACTAGTTTAAGTTACTATTTCAATAACAAGAATTAAAGTGAAGGGAAAAATGAAAGAAGCATTTTTTTTCCCTTTTTGTACGGTTATTTTTGGTATTTTCTTCCTATCAAATTTTTAAGATTTTAGAGGACAGGGAATACACAAGTTGCAAGATTTGGTCATATTTGGGTGCAAAATACCTTAGAAATATTGAGTGCTCATGAGAGTATTATGATGTGCTAAAAAAGAATAGTTCTATGATGATGACAAAAGCTAAGTACTAGTAAAAGATGTTTTGTTATCAATAGAATTAGTCATCAGTCATATGTCAAATTAATGAGTGCAGAAAGAAGAGCCCACTATTTGTGAATGACTAACGAAAAGGTTTTGAATTCCTATTGAAAATATGTACAAAACAATGTTGAATTATTCATTTGTTCCAACATTTGTGGTCAATTTTGATGAACAAAGAAGATTTGATTGAGCCTAACACGTATTCTATGATCATTTTTCGGCATTATGACATTTTCTGTGGTAGTTAATTGCAAATAGCTGAATAAATATTGGATTTGTACTAGTACTTATTATCCGTTGACATTATTTTCAATTTATAAAATTGATTTGATCTCATTTTATGTTTCAAAGAATGAACTTTTCTTCGTTTAAAAAGTCATTTAAAGGTGAAAAAACATTACTTTATAGGATTATGTTTTAAATGTCTATGGCTATGTATCTTTACTAACGTTGTATGTTCACTAGCTAAGCTTTAATCATAGACTAGGAAACAAATTAACAATCCTAGACTATTATTAAACGAATGACCTTATATTGACGTAATAATCAATATCATAATATATACAGCTCTATGCTGGTGCAAGTTCTACGTTACTCATTTTGTAATGTAGAATGAATATTTTAATTTTTGAGATATTAAAAAAAAAAAAAGAGGATCTCATTATTTTTTCAACATCGAGTGATTGAAAATATCAATTCTATATTACGAAATGAACAACTAAAACTTTTTCCATACACTTATAATATAGAATCGTGTGTGCTATTGGGCACAAAAATTGAATAACAATAAGAGTTCTCTAATTAGGTCCTTCCCATTATAATTTCCACTTAAACAATTATTATTTAAAATATTAATTTAAATATTATTAAAATATTATTTAGAACAATACTATAGTTAATTTTTGAAATATGATATATGTAAAAATTAAAAAAGTGTTTGAGATATAATTATAAAAAATAATGAATAACGAGCCAATTGAAAGGTGCAATATTATCACATAGCCGAATTCCATTCACATACTAATTTGCTTATTTTTAGTCCATTTCTCAAGACATTGGCGCAGTGTTGGCGAAGAGTAGCAGCGGTTCTTTGGACAACGAAATTATTAAAGGCAGAATTTGATATACAAATGACAATTGCCTTCATCTCCGGCAGCTAATCAAACCGATCATCATATAATGTTTCCATGAATTAATGATTTCATAATTATTTATTTCTACATGCTAACTGGCATTTTTGTCATCAATCCATAGTTTCAGTAGTGATCTAAAATTCTGCACCATCTTAGAAAAGAGAATAGTACAAAAAGTTATTTATTTATTTATTTTTTTTTGTTTTGGGAAAGCAATCTTATTAGTCCCTCACATTTATATTTTTTTAGTTATTCACATTTAAAATAATGTATTTTAATTCCTCACAAATTTAAAATATACTATTTTGGTCTCTCGGCACAATTATCTGCATATTTTAACTTGAAATACACACATGTATTGAATGCTACAATTTTCATGGACAAAATTGACAACACACAAATTTTAAATATTAAACGATACTATCTTAAACCTCTATCACCATTACCCCAAAATTTTCACCTAGACTATCACACTACCCATATTCCCCTCCCTTACAATTTTTCTCCGCCAACTCTACTACTTCAGTCCTCTTCTTTTTAGAACAATTTGTTGTTTAAGATTATATCTTATTAATTTTGTACTTGAATATGTTACATTTAATACGTATGTAAGTATTTTATACTAAAATATACTCGTAATTATGTCGAGGGACCAAAATGATGCAATTTTGAATTTGTGAGAGATTAAAATGTATCATTTTGAATGTAAGATATTAAAAAAGTACAAATGTGAATGACTATTAAAGTTTTTACTAGAGGAAAATTTCACTAATTTATAGGAAGGTATACATTTTTTGAAAGAACTTTCAAATTTGAAAGGCCTACAAATTTGTACATGGTTGGTACCACTAGTCGGGGGGACCAAGAGTTGGATCATTTAAAGCCTCATTGTGAAAGTGGTATCCTAGGTTTTCAAATGGGCTGCGAAGCCTTGATACCAGAAGTCCTTTTACAATCATTGTATTTTGCTCCCTTTTCTACTTTTTGTTATAAACAATTAACCCCCTCAATTATGTTTTAGGACAAAATTGTCCTTTCTATTTATGTTTTATTTTTTATTTTTCCCTCTTCATTTCCATTTTATTTATTTTCACTTTTATTTTTTTGTTTATTTTTTCTTTATAACTTGTTTATATGTGTTAAAATAATTAAAATTTCTAGATTAAAGTTGCTTTCTAACACAAAAAATAATTTTATTATAATACAATGCTTGTGATTAATTATTAATAATAAAACCAAGAAATAAAAAAACAACAACAAAAATAAAATATTGACTCAAAAGAAAATTAAAAAAATCAATTCTTAGTATAAAAAATAAAATTACAGTATGGGAGTTACTGTGGAACTTTTGTTTCTGGCATAACAGTATTAAAATTTAATAAGATATTACGATTGTCTAATATAAAAGACGAAGGATGTTAAATTTAGGCGAAATATGACACCAAATAGTTTGGTATGCACATTTTAAATATATATTTAGAATGCAGAGAAATATTTAATTTTCATGACTCATCCTTTTTTGTTTCTTAATTTGTTTATTCATTAATTTAGTATTAATAATTAGTCATGAAATATATATTACAAAAATATATGGTGCTTGTATTAATTACTAAATGTATTTAATTTATAAATTAAATTAGTTAAACTCTCATGTCAAAAATGATAACTTCTCGTTCATTAATTATTGAAAACAATAATACTGTTTAGTAGTGACAAGAAAAAATGAAAAAAAAAGAGAAAAAGGAAATAATAGGAAAAAAGAAGAAGGAAAAGAAAAACAAACATAATTAAAATAATAACGGCAATTTTATCCCAAAACGTGAAGAAGAAAATTAAGTACTTATAAAAAAAAAGTAGAGAAGACTAAGTGCAACTACAATGTAAATTCATGAAATTTTCTACTTGTAACCCTACAATCTACAAAGATTGAGTGATTTTTTCCAATAAAATTATATGAGGGAAAAAGGAAGGAATTCGAGCAAAAAGTACCTAATGTTCAAGATGGGATATTCCATCTGGAAATTACTATTCCTACTAAAAGGGACCAAGTAGTGGAATCCATGATTTCTCCCCACGTAATTCCCACAACGAAAAGATAACATGTGATGGGCATATCTTGTTTTTCCTTCGTCATATTATTGTTTTCATGGAAGTTGCTGTTGCCGGTGCAATAAGAATTTTATTGCTTTATTAAGTGAATTAGGCTGCTACCATGTGCATGCTACCTTATTCCAAGAATTGAGAAACATCACAGCCTTCCCTAGTTCTACACAAGTCTCTGTCTTTATCCATTTAGGTATATTTTTATAAATTACAAGGAAAAATAAAAAGTTTCAATCTCAAATGTATGATTAACTATTTTATATCTTATGGTCTCTATATCTATAATATCAAATTTTAGTAAGTTTACACACATACAGGCATATATCAAATTTTAACATGTCGTACTATTATATTTAAAATATTTATATAGTATAAATTTAAGACCACCAAAAATAGTGCCAACTATATTATTTGGTAGGTGATCAATTAGATCGTCCAAAAGTAGATGAACTTGATTAGAGAGTCTGCATCAAAGAAGTACTCAACATTAACATCTAATCAACAAAAAGCGAAAGATAGATAATTAATTAATTATTCTTGAGGCCATTTTATGGCTTCCGAATTAGAACCAAATCATTTCTTAATTTTGGTGCATGCACATAATTTTTGTGACACATATAGCTATTCTCAATAAATCACCTTTCATTGTATTTTATTTTCCCAACAAGTAGAAGGGCATATTTGGCTATTTGCAAGTTGCAACAAACAACTCTCGATTGGAGAAAAAGTTTTCCAAGTTTTCACACAAATATAAGCACGTTGAATACTTTGCCGTTAACGTCTACATCTTGCTAATGCAATCACCAATGCCTTGATGAATGTAACCGCAAGTTACGGAATAAGTATAATTTGACTATTATCAATTTCTATACAATAAAATAGACTGAAATTGTAATACACTATCTAGAGCATTACAAAGTTGAAGTTAAAACATGAATATAATGATATGATCTGAAAATCTTTTGTTTGGTTCATAGGTATGAAAGGAATAGGAATCAAAGTTAATGATAATCATAAATTTTGTTTTGTTGAGTAATATGAGAATCATTCTATGAGAATTAAAGTGTTAGAAAAAACCAATTGCATTCCCCACTAATGATTTGTGCTATAAATTCATTAATTATTAACATAATGAAACTCATTCTCGTTTAAACCAACAAGCAAGAGAAAATAATACAAAGTCATATGATAGTGAATTTATAATTTCCATTCCGATTTTGAAATCCAAAACAAACATCTCCATAATGGGCAAAATTAATAACTTGTAAGCACTTTGCTCTCTTTATTTTGAGGGAAACAATTCTCAAATTCTTATATATAAAAAAAAAAAAGAAGAAAAGAAAAAATTGTTATCCAAAGAATCGAAGATCAAATGTATTAAGATTTGAATCCTTCCATTTAGTTTTTTCTACTATTTATTATTCATTTATCTATATCTAAATAATTAAAATTAAAAATATAAGTTGAACATACCATTAATTTTATCTCATCAAGTATATCATCGTATCTAAAAATGAATTCGTTCGAAAATTAACACAATGTTGAATTATATATCACTTTTGAACATGATGAAAATTTTTTAAATTTTGATGAAATATAAACTTAATCATATGATAAATATATCATTATTTTTAAAAAAAAAATTAGAAGACATTTATATAAAATATAATTTAAATTATAAACAATTTTAAATTTGACTTTTTAAAGATAAATATAGATTCTTCCATTTACCTTTAAATAAAAAGGATCCTTGTCCTGTTTATGGGAAAAATTTATAAGAAAATGGGCATTAGCCATTAGCCAAGTGGTTGACGCATGCAATTCTTGCAAATTAGAAGGCAGCGGCCTGCGGGCATGAGACGAGCCAACCAATGTGAAAAAAGGCCGATGGATCATGAGGCCCCACACGGTTGACTGGGCCCCAGCAACAAACACGCACTCACGCACACAGTTCAATTGAATACGTGTCTTTTCGGCCATAGGCATAGATAGACATTCTTCCGCCGGTTTAGGCGCAACGGAATCCTCTCCTGAAGTTGAAAAGAGATCGTCCCATGTGAGCTACGATGATGACTCGTAGTAATAATAAAGTATCTAAAAGCTTCCCACAATTTCATTCATGATTATGGCTAAATGCCAATTTCAATAAAGTTTAACCAACACTGAAAACTACATCGCCACATACATTTATGCTCATCCACCAATAAAACTCTAATTTTCGAAGAACTATTTAAAAATGAGGATCAAATCTTAGATTCTTTCTGGTCAGTTAACATTAGGGGGAGTGGGTATAAAAACTCGCAAACCCGTCAGTCCGATCTCACTTCATTTTAGATCTAAAATAAAAGGTTGAATCACTTCATTTCTGGTCAGTTAACATTACTGTGAATTTTTTTAGTTTGCGAATTGGCATTACTAAGGGAATTAAACTTATAGTTCTAAATGGTAGATAGAAGTATTTAACTATTAGGGTTTATTACAATTGCCCATTTGAACTTTTATCTTGTTGTAGGTAATCCCTTAAGCTTTTATATGTTAATTCCTAACATGCAACTCAAATCCCTATTAATGTCAATCAATTAAGTATACTTTCCTTAATTTAGATTATTTAGTTATTTTATTGGTTATTGTATAAATTCATTATATAAGCTACATCATTTTATTTGTATGCATGTAAATATAGAGATATAATATTTATACACTTGCACCTTTCTATCATTATATTTATCAACAATCTAACATGGTATCAGAATTTTCAATTTGTTTCGTGAATGTGCTTCCAAACCCTTAAGGGATTCAATAAGTGTTTTTAATCTTTTCTACAAGTATCCAATTAATGATATTCCATTTTCAATCTTTTTCAAGGGTTTCGATCATTTTTTCACTAGTGTTTTTTCATGACTTTCATTTTAGTGCACTTTCAATCCCTTTTATGGGTATTTTTTTTCTTTTCAATGGAGTTGACACTATAAGAGAAGTACATATCATTAATTAGTGCATTACCCTTTACGGTGATTTCTTCATGCGAGCCAACCCTCCTTACATTTATTTTTAAAAATATTTCAAAAATCTTATTTGCAATCTCAAGATGTCGATCAATTATGTAAAACAAATAAATATATTTTCTTTAATTTAAATTATTTAGTTATTGTATTTCATCGTGTAATTTACATTTATTGTATTTATATGCATATAAACATAAAAATATTATATTTATATCTTTGAACATTGTTTTATCAATGTGCACTATTTTTTTCCAAACTCTATTATCAACATTCTAACGATCTCATGTATTTGGGTTCCTGGTGCTTGAATTAACAGCCTTTGTTAAACCTTGGAATGAATATATTACACAAAATATCCTACACCACCCCAAAAAAAAAATAAAAAATAAAAAACCATTGCTTGTGCTTGATCATTGCTACCAAACACAAACCACCACATATGAAATACAAAAGCATTATCTCAAAAAACTATGAATCCCTACCACACTGAGATCAAGGTAAAATTGTTAAAATCAAATTAAAATTTCCAAAATGGTTTATGATTGAATTTACTAACGTCTTACAATTAAAGCCTAGGTGTTTATTTGCAATCAAATGTTATACGTTTGGTTAAATGCTAAATGTTTAAGACCTTAAACACGCTTCAATGACCACCAATATGTAATTGACAAAATTGTGTTATTTTTATTAAAATCTTAGTTATTATGACCCGTGTGTATAACTTAAGGGGGAATTTTACGGTCCTATTCGGGTGACCATATTGTTGTATTTTAAAACTTATATTATACAAATATTTAAAATATAATGATATGATACTGAAACCACAAAATTTTCCTTATATTATGCTATGAAATTGTGGATATATGGTTGTGTTTGGACTTTGAATAGAGAGATTGGGTATATTTGGATTTGAAATCCAAATATATTATAAGTTATCCAAATTAGTAATGAAGGATTTAGTTAAAAATTTGAAATCCATTAACAAGTAAGAATGTAATTCTAATAGTTAAATAAATAAATTTTAAATTTATTCAAATTTCATATAATTTTAAATTCATTCATTTGAAATCATTCATACAATTCAAATGTATTCATCGAAATGCAACCTATATGATTTTTGCGTGCTAATGCACTTTCTTATATTGGATACTCCCTCTATTCCATTTTAAATTCCATTTAAGGTTTTGGTATAGAAATTAAGATTGTTATAAAATAACTTAAATTCTAGGCAAAATTGATCCTATAAACTGAATAGTGTTTTTGACTAGTAATAAATTAAAAGGAGACCTAAAATTAATTCTTTTCTTCACACTATTCTCTCTCCTTCCAATCCCACGTTCCTCTCTCTACCCCATCTCTCATCCCTTCAGCTTTGTATTTAAAGGAGTTAAAAAGATATATGGGCAAAATTGATTAAAAAATTAATACTTTATTAAACTTCTAAAGTGCAAACACTTAAAATGGAAAAATAATTATAAAGTGACACTTAAAATAAAATAAAATAGAAAAGAAGGAGAATTAAATCTAAAAATAAAACATGTTTGCAAGTGATCATATATGTGATACAGCAATTGTACAGCTGACATAACTAACATGTTTTATTTAGTACGCAAGTCTACCAAGTTTTCGTCTAAAACTTCACTTGGTTGAAAGTTTAATTGAATTGTCCAACTGTTGAAGCAAGTTTCATGCTTTCAAATTTTTTTTTGGGGTAGTTGTATTACTTATTAGTAAGAGGAATCGCCAAAACTGACATTCCATATTAGGAAAACCAAGCATACAATTCGTGAATATTGTATTCCCAAAAGCGTTTACTCTAACCAAATTATTAATGTAACAAGTAAATAAAGTCAAATTTTAAAAAATTCGAAAAAAGATGTACTATAAAAATTTATTTTTATTGAATCAAGAGCAAGGTGAGCTGAAAATTGACTTAGAGCAAAGAATTCGGAAATAGTTTTCTTCCCTGCCCAATAAGATGTAATCGCTCTATGATCAAAATTCCAAAAAAAGAAAAAAAAATCATTTTTTCCAATAACGTACGATAGCTCTATCGCAAAATTCCCAAAAATTGTTCATATTAATTTTCTATCATGAAATACATTGAAAAACAAAAATTTGATTTAATAAAAGGTGTAAAAGATCAAGTTTCACAGCGTCTGTGTAGACCATATAAACTTTGACCTCAAGGGAATTGCTTTATTCTTAAAGAAACAAAAATCCAGCATAAATTTGTGATAATATCGACCGCGTCGGTAAATTCTGGCATCCACTTTGCGAAGCAACGCGGGAAGCTATATCTCAAGAAACGTTACTCGTCTTGGGTCCAAATTATACTTGGAAGAGTTGTCAATCACTTACCCTTTGTTGGATGGATTAATTTAATAAATCATATACAATCTAGAATTTACACCAAAGAATATAGATGTACGACACGTGTGGATCATTTAAATTTTGGAAATGTTATTTTTGTTTATATGATATATATTCACTCTCAATGATATAAAAACATTTTTCCACCAACACTACATAAAACATTAACCCTTTATGATACAAGTCAGTGTTATCTGTCTAGGGAAAATCGCCAAAATAGTCCCTCAACTTTTTTACTTTAACCAAAATAGTCTCTCAACCTTTTTTTAGTCAGAATAGTCCTTCAACTTTTATTTTTTAGCTAAAAAAGTCCTTTTATGATGGAACCACCATAAAAATCTTTTTCTTTTTTTGATAAATTTTACATACACACTTAAAGTTTACTCATTTTTTACATAACCCCTATATAGTTTAAAATGAAAAAAATAAGAAAGAAATTAATTTGAAGGGGTGAAAAAAAAACTTCAAAATAATTTTTTTAAAAAATGAAACTTTATTTTTTTACCAAAAACAATTTTAAAATCCTAATTCTTCCCTCTTCGCATTTTTCCAGCCGAAACTATCACCAATCCAACTCTAGAGCCATACCTTCAGCCACCCAACTACGCCTCCCCCACCCACGAGATACCAACTGCCACCCACTAACGCTACTGCCAGATCCCCTCAGTCAACCGCTAGGCCTTTTTTTTAAAAAAAAAGCTGGCAATAAAGTTTTGTAAAATTTTAAATTAGTCCAATATGAAAAATAACTAAACCACAGGGGGTGTATGGAGAATTTATCAAAAAAGAACGAGATTTTTGTGGTGGCTCCACCACAAAAGGAGTATCTTGGCTAAAAAATAAAAGTTGAAGGACCATTCTGGTTACAAAAAAAAGTTGTGGGACTATTTCGGCTAAAGTAAAAAAGTTGAAGGACTAGTTCGGCGATTTTCCCAAAATGAAATCACATGTTCTCATTAGTAGTTTACTTGATAACATTGTTAATTTGAACTATATAGAACATAAGATAAATTTTCAATTAAAAGACATATCGGAGAAAGATAAGTCTTGGCTTATAGTTTGTGTGTGTATATATGTGTGTGTTGTAAAGTTAAATTATTTCATATAATTAAAATGCAATAAGGTTCAAATAAAGAGAAAAAAAAATTTCGGAGAGAGAGAAACAACAAAAAAATTTTTTTTTGATTGGTCAGTTCATTAAGAAGATTTGAAATTTTGGGTATATAAAACCTAATATCCACTAATTCTCTTCATCTAACTATGCTATATAGGAATGAGAAAACTCTTAATTGAATTAAAAGCTTTCATACATACACACATATATAAATTTTTTAGATATGATAAAAAGATTATGAAATTTAAATGTCAAATATGTAAATTTAAGATATACATTTTTTAATAATTAAATTAAATTTTGGCTCTATTTGGATCTAGATTTTTCATGATATTATTTAATTTGAAAAGTGTAACATATTTTTTAGATTTGATATATGTAAGATTAAAAATTAGTTGAAAAATGTGTTATAAATGATTCTAAAGTAATAGGTGAAAAATAATGAATAATTTACGCTATTCAAACGGAGCCTTGATGCTATTATGTTTTATAACACTATAAACAAAAATAAATAAATGTTAATGGCAACACAATTCTCGAATGCACTCTTAAAAATGATCAAACTTCAGTTTTGAAAAAAAAAAAAGATTGAAAATTAATTATAAGAATTAAGCATATGAGATTTATATAGGATAGTAATTTACATATTTGACTTTAATGCTTGTATATCAGCTCAAAAGTGCATACATTTTTGTTCCTAATCAACTTTAAAGACAAAAACTAAATATGGATGTGTGCAAATAAATATTTCGAGTCTGCAAAAATTAACAAGACAAGAAAAATAACATATATAATTTATTTATATTTAGAAAAGAAAGAGTTACAATATCCATGATCTCCTCCGATTCTTCTCTTCAATTATTGATTAGAGTGCCTCACAGCTTGATCTCGAACTTGAAGTTGATCGAACATTGAGATGTTTATGTCAAACTTGAAGTTGATCAAGGATCTCACTACTTGATTCTAAACTTAGAGTTGATCGAGGGTTTCACGACTTAATCCCGAATTTAGAGTTGGCGAGTGCGGTTTGATAGTTTGATCTCAAACTTAGACTTGATTGAGAGCCTCATGGCTTGATCCCGAACTTAGAGTTGGTCGAGTGCTTGACAGTTTGATCTCAAATTTAGACTTGATCAAGGGCCTCACGGCTTGATCCCGAACTTAGACTTGATCCAGGGCCTCGTGGCTTGATCCCGAACTTTGACTTGAGGATTTTACAACTTGATATCGAATCGAACTTTGACTTCTTCAACTCTTGATATGGAAGACTTGAAGAACACTTGATGAAAATTTTCAAATCTTGATATATGGAAGATTTGAAGAGAGAACTTGAAGACTTGATGGAGAATTTAAGGAGCTCTTGTAACTTGTAGAGAACTTCCAAGAATATGTGTTATGTGTCTTCATCCCTAAGGGTGACCCCTTATTTATACAGGTAGGATGTGAAGGGTTGGAGTGGTTTGACATAATCCTACTCCTAACATTTCTCATAAGAAATATGAAGTGTAAAATAATTACACTACTTATGATATGTTATCATCTTTATCCCTTAAAAAGATAAAATTACAAGAGAACTAGTCTCTCTAAAATATTATCTCCTAAAATAGTATAAATACATAAGGAATTTAATTACCTATAATACTATCCCTTTATTTATGTTTTATTTTTTAAATAAAGAGATAAATATTAATGTATACATCTTCATGACATGTTGCGATTTAATTAGAATACCACTCCAAGATAGTAATGTAGGAATTTTAATTATATTAAAATTTTGACACCTACAAATGCCCCCCAAAGACTTGTTCACGAATGCAAAACTTGAGCATGAAAGTGAACGAGTCTTGAAACATGAACTTGTCTATCGATTTGCAAAGATGTTCATTTAAAGGAATCGAACAAAAGAATTTTAATCTTTTTTTTTTTGATATGATATGTTATGATTGAATTTGAAGTTGGCTTCCAAGCTGCCTATGTACCCTTTTGGGAATCAAGTCAAATATAATTCAATTAAACATATGAGATAGTTTTTACTAGTGCCAAAAGAGCCTTGGATTTGAGATATATAGACATTTTATTCTCGTATCGAGGAGTCTTGAACATGGATATGCAGACAGTTTATTCTCGTATGAAGGAGTCTTGTATTTGATATGTGTAGATAGTTTATTCTCGTGTCAAAGAACATATGCAGATAGTTTAGACTCATATTAAGGAATTATTCATAACAACACTTGAATATTTGTAGACAGTGTTAACTCATGTCAAGGAGTCATCTTGATAGTTTAGACTCGTATCAAGGAGCATACTGCTTTATTCATATGTGAGTGTCTCCTTCTTGGGTGGATGAATAAATTTTGTACTTTAGAAAATCTGCATGGTTCATAATGGCTGTTTGATTAACCCTTGCTTTCTCTTTTTCAAGTAGAACTTTCATTTCTCGAGCTAACTTCATTACTCTATCCTTGAAGACAAAGCACATTCCGGTAGGATGCCTAATTAAACGATGATACTTGCAGTAATTTGGATTGCCAATACATCCTACTTAACTTCAAGTTGCTTCATCTCAGGCAAGTCGATAATATTTGCTTCTAGAACATCATTGAATATTTACGACACATCAGAGTTGAGAAACAGGTATGCCTTGTCTTGCATCTCCTTAACAGTTGCTTGCTTTCTTGCTTCATCTTGAGTATGGTTTGACTTTTCATTTACCTTCCTTAAAAATTTGATAGGTTCAATGCTAGTTGTCATTGACTTTTCATTTTCAAAATTGGAGATGCCTATCATGTTGACTTCATGTGGTTGTTCAACAAGTGGACCTTGGTTTATATTAGAAGCAACACTCAATTCTATGACGTGGGTACGAGTGGACAATTCGTCGAATAATTTTGCAAGTATTCCTTGTAGAATATAACTTAGCTTCCAATGCAATCTTTGAATACACATCTCGATAGAAGAACTTTCAGAAATCCAATCTTTACAATTTAGACTAAGATCTCTCCATCTATTAATGTAGTAAATGACGGGTTTATTCTTTCATTAATGAGTTAAAGATGTCAATTCCACCATGGTAACCACGCAGCGTGTACTATAGAACTGATCAAGACATTTTTCTTTAAGTTGATTCCAATTGTTGATGGAGTTAGGCTCAAGGTCGGTGTACCAGTTGAATGCATTCCCCTTTAATAATCGAACAAACTGCTTGATAAGAAGGTCATCATCAGTTCCAACATTGTTGCAACTTTCAATGAAGTGCGCTATGTGCTGCTTGGGATTTCCTTTGACATCAAATTGTAAGAGTTTTGGTGGCTGATAACCGACGATCATCCTCATATTGTCGATTTTTACGTATAAGGCTTCGCATAAGTGAATGGAAATTTCTTGCCCCCTTCATACTTCTCTTTGATAGCACCTTCAACGAACTCTTTTAATTGATGGACATCAATCATCCCGTCCTAAGAAATTTGAATCTTCATCATCTTTATTTGTGATTTTGAAGGCTTTCCACTTTCATCATAGCCCACGAGTTGTTTGGAGTCCACTCTACTTGTTTGTCTATCAAGATCTAGATTGATAAGAAAGCTTTGTTATCATCAGTCTAGTTGATAAGTTAAGCATGTTGACATCTTGATCTTGAATGTGCTTAGCAATTCCTTCAACGGCTTTGGTCAATGCTACAACTTGTTCTTCATGAGATGTTGATTGAATTACCATAACTTCTGTAATATCGTAGTCGTTTGATTTGTGGGAATTTGTGAAGATGTTGTCACCGCTTGACTTATCATGAAGATTTGCAGACAGACACCTTGGACATGATTGGGTACACAAACACTAGTTCAACCATAGATGTGTTGTCTTTCTTTGTTTCCGAAGATGGGTTGAATTTCTTTGCCCTTATTAAAGAAGAAGATGTGCTTTCCTGTGTAAGATAACTAACAATTTTTGCAAATCGTATCTTCTCATGTCTTGATGAGCATAATTTGAATAGTCAACTCCATGATTTTAAGACAATTTCGATGATAGTAGATTTGTGATTGTCAACCTCTAAACGTGTATATTGAATTGTCGCCTTTTGGAGCCATCGATGAAAAAAATTTGATGATGAAGAAAAGAGATGGGAGACAAAGATGGTCCTACCGAGCATGCTAAAATTGTGTGCAAATAAGCATTTCGAGTATGCAAAAATTAACAAGACATGAAAAATTAGCGAATATAATTTATTTATATCAGAAGTGTAATGAGTTACAATCTCTATGATATGCTCCGATTCTTCTCTTCAATTGTTGCCTAGAGGGCCTCATGGCTTGATTTCAAACCTGAAGTTGATCGAGGGCTTGAGAGCGTTATCTCGAACTTGGAGTTAATCGAGGACCTCTTGGTTTGATCCCGAACTTGGAGTTGATCGAGGGTTTCACAACTTGATCCCGAACTTAGAGTTAGTCGAGTGCTTGACAATTTGATCTCGAACTTAGACTTGATCGAGGGTCTCACGGCTTGATCTTGAACTTAGAATTGGTTGAGTGCTTGACAACTTGATCTCAAACTTAAACTTGGTCGAGAGACTCACAGTTTGATCCCGAACTTTGACTCTAGAGACATTCTTCACAGCTTGATCTCGAATCGAACTTTGACTTCTTCAACTCTTGATATGGAAGACTTGAAGAACACTTGATGAAAATTTTCAAATCTTGATATATGAAAGATTTGAAGAGAGAACTTTGAAGACTTGATATAGAATTTAGGAGCTCTTGTAACTTGTGGAGAGCTTTCAAGAATATATGTGTTGTGCGTCTTCATACCTAGGGTTGACCCCCTATTTATATTGGTAGGATGAGAGGGTTTGACATAATCCTACTCCTAACTTTTCTCATAAGAAATATAAAGTGTAAAATAATTACACTACTTATGTATCATTTTTATCCCTTAAAGAGATAAAATTACAAGAGAACTAGTCTCTCTAAAATATTATCTCCTAAACTAGTATAAATACATAAGGAATTTAATTATCTATAATACTATCCATTTATTTATTTTTTATTTTTTTAAATAAAGAGATAAATATTAATCTATACATTTTTATGGCATGTTGTGATTTAATTATGAATCTTACCACTCTAAGATAGTAATGTAGGAATTTTAATTATATTAAAATTTTGACACCTACAATGGATATGTAACAAATTTTATTTTGACCCCTAATTTCAATTTTAGACACTTTGCACCCCAATTTTTAAATTCGTCCAATTTTAGTCTAATTTTTAACACCGTCACAAAATTTAATAGAATCTTTTTGTATGTACAACATATTTATCTGGATATACAACAATATTGCCACAATAATTTGGGTACATTAATAAATATTTCGTTAAATTTGGTAACAGTGTTAAAAATAGATTGAGATATGACGGATTTCAAAGTTAAGTGTGCAAAGTATCCAAAATTAAAATTAAGGGTGCAAAATGAAAAGTAAGTATACGTTGAAAGGTGTAAAATTAAATTAGTCATATATTTGTCACCACTAAAAATATTACTTATTTGAAAGTATCATTGAATATTTAGTATATGCACACGGTCTATTTTCACTGCCTAAGGCTAGAGTAAAATGTATGCATTTAGTGTTAAGATCTACACAAGGCTAAAATTTCAATATTTATCATAGGTCTAAAACCTCCAGCCTTACAGTAGATTAGCTAGTTGATAATTTGTGCTATGCAAGGAAGATAAATATATGCAACTTATAGAATAAAATAATATTAGTAGAAAAATTATTGCTTGAAATTTTTATCATTAACTAATATATATAATAAGTTCTACATCACCATAAACTAAATAAAAGAAAACAAAGAAGACAATTAATTAACATGATTGTTGAATGTACAATTAAAACTATTATGTTATCTTACAAAAAATTTGTTATTGAACATTAATTTTCGTGTATATAATTATATTTAATTAATCACAAATTTTAGTCTCATATGTATGACAATTTTTTTAAAAAAAAAAAATTGAAAGATTACATATTAATTTTCAAGAAGACAAAATTCTAGATATGATTATGTGATCAAAATTTCAATAAGTAAATAATTTATTCAAAGTGACTAATTATGAAAATATCATATCTTCTATGATAGATAAAAGGAAGTGTAATGATAATGAACTGTAACTCATGTGGTAAGACATTTCTCTATGACCTATTGGTCATTGATTCGAATCACTATGGGATAGTGGGAAAGATGGGTTTTAAAAATAATAAATAAAAGAAAGTATAATTATTATCTATATGAAAAGGAAGAAAAAAATAAACACTTCTAACAATTGATTTACTTATTAGCATACAATTATACAAAGCGTCCTGTAAATGTGATACATGAAAAGTACCAAAAAGTGGAGAAGATATAATATTGAAATTACCTTTTTAGCGAATTATTTACATTCTCATTTAATAATAACATCTATTAATAACTAATTATTAATGAATATAATGTTAGAATGAGATGAAAAAAAAAATTAATTTTACAACTTTGTTTCTATCTTGTGATACAGCGCGGTGATGTTAATTCTATGTAACCGACCGAAATGAAGCGCATAATAAACTAATTAGATTAAACAAAATTAAGCTAGGACTAATTGTATTCGAGCTTGAGCTATATTATATGAGTATAGTTTTTTTATTATACGTTTATAATTGCTAGGGTTTTAGTCAACTAACAAACTTACTTTCATGTTTTCATTTTTAATAGCTTTATTTTAACAAATTTCACTTAAAGTACTAATACTTTCATTAATTTTCACTAAGTATAACACAATGTGAATTATGATGAACAATCCAGTAGAAGTTTATCGGACGCTCAAAAGATAAAGTTTAATATCTGAGAATGAAAGAACAATAAAAAACACATTTATTATTGGATATTCTTATATCAATTATATGAATTTAGACTTCTTCTTTTTTTTCGAATTGAGGAGGAAAACATCAAAAATTATCTCAACACAAAACATTTTTCATGCTTTTTCATTATTTGATAATTTAAAGAAATGTTCAAAAGATCAGTTAGTTCCTTATTTACCAATATGGAAAATGAACTAGTTTGTTTCAAAGCAAACTTCATTTTCCCAATAATTTGGGAACAAAAACTATAAAAAGATACATAATTTTGAAAAATGCATTATTTTTTTTTTTTTGCAAATATTTAAGCAATATCTAGATTGGTTTTTTTGAGTTAAAATTCATTTTGATAATAAATATTTTACTTGTTACTGATGTTCAACCTAAGCAACTTTGCTTTTCTTTTTTTTTCCTCCTTGAAGGTTTTAATATTGAATGGCTTAGCATTGTGTAGTTGCAAAAAATTGAATATTCAACTTTAGTTAGACAACTTGTCAATACTAGTTCACATGATAAATTCTATTAAATCACCAACCTTCTATTTTTTATATTTGTCGGGTTTCGTTCATGCTTTTGTATATTTAGTTTCAAGTCATGTTGAATTTGTGATTTTGTGCATATGTACCAGGAAAGGAAAATATGTGAACATGTTAAAGTACATTTCTCAACTAATTACCCATTTGAAGAGCATGACTAGGTAGTTGGAGTAACGAATTTTGAATTTATAGCATCAAATTTGTTGTAGACTGCATTTGGTTGATGAGGTTGTTAAGAATTTCAAATATTTTGCTAAGTTTTTGTACAAGTACAAACATTTGAGATTTCAACTACTTCTATATCATAAATGGATCTCTTCAAAATATATTTTCCTTTTTACACAAAAATATATTTTCGCTTTTATGTGATATTTAAACATTTGATTCACATATCTTTGGTGAACAACACAGAGTAAATTGACGAATTTCTTTCACTTAGTTTCATATTCACCAATTGAAATACAACAAAAAAAAATTAATCTTGTCAATTCATCCCGTTTCTTGCTTCATTTTTCTTTTATAGATAAATGATAATTCTTTATATAGAACTCTCATAGTTATAAAAAATAACAAAAAGTTTGACATTAGCCCCTCATATGATTCTATACTTGCTCAACGAGTCATGTGGTAAATATCTTTAAAAATATTTAAGTTCTTACATGATGATCATACAAGAAAAATGACCTATTTGAAGGGTATGATTGGTAGTTGGACTAAACTTATAAATTTCAAATACATAGCATCGAATTTATTGCAGGCAATTGGAGGATGAGGTTGTTATGGATTCCAAATATTTTTACAAGTTTTTATATGACAAACATTTGAGATTTCAAATATATCATAAACAGATGTCTTTAATATATATTCACTTTTAAGTAATGTTTAAATGCTTGATTTCTGATATAGGATATAGATTAATGAATCTCATTTAGAGTCTATTTGATGGATGTATGGATTGATGGGCTTGAATTTTTGTAAGGATTTTAAATTAGTGATTTTTATATGACATAAAATTCAATAAATTAAGCGTAAACTCTCTCACTTGTGGATCGATCTCGAATTACCAACTAAACTGCTTTAACTTATATAATTAACCAAAAAGAGATTTTGATTTAAAATCAAAGGACTCAAATTGTTGCATCCACATGCAATGTTATTAATTTCAAATCCATATTTAATTTCAAACTCACTCGTCTAATTATAACTTAAGCAATCATTCTTGTATTAACTTATAATTCACTGGATATTGTTGAATCTTCTCTTTTTAGCAACTTTTTTGATGGTATACAAAAGTTAAGGGGGAATTTTGATGGAAATATTTGAACCTCACATGTTATTGAATATATTTAAAAAAAAAAAAATTCACCTCCACTTTTAAAGGACAGTATTTTACCATCTAAATTGCAAATGTAAGAATGAAGAAGAATTTAGTTCTTTTAATTGTCTTTACTCTTAAAGGGTTAATCTGATTGCAACTTTTATCACATTGAATTATCAAAGAAGATCTTTAAATATATATATATATAAAGAATTATCGAAGAAGAATGGAGAGGAAATCACATTTGACAAATTAAAGTTGAAAATGGATAACCTTTTTTTTTGTTAAAAATACGAATTTTACCATTTTGTCATCACTAATGCTAATACTAATATACGTGCAGCTAACAAGAGTTAATTTAGTTGGTAAAAAGTATGACAATCTCCTTAATACAAGTTCGGCTCGTGTCCTCCTTGTATACTATATCAATCTACAAAAAGTACTGTAAAATGTAAGCCGTTGAAAATGTGAGAAAACATATTCTAAACTTGGAATAGTAACCTATCATTCCCTAGATATTTTTTCTAAAAGAAAAAGGGTAGTTGTGAAGTATATATGTGTTAGTTCATCTTTTATTCCAAAAAAAGGTAAAACGAATAATCCATTTCATAAACCATTTCATAAGAGATGCAATAATTGGATCTCCCATTACACTTTTGTATAAATTTGCTATCCCATCCTTTGGATATGGTCAAGTTTACTTTAGTATAATAAATACATTGTGAATTACAGGTACACGTAACAAATGTTCAAATATGAGATAAGTCGAGACATGTACACAATAATATAGATTTTGTTTTCCACTCTTGACATCACATTATTTATTCAACTTAATTTCGACATTTAATACTTCATTGTAATTTATCTTGTCCCTTAGAAATGAAGCAAAATTCATTTACCCAACTTTATTATTTATCCAACAATTAATAATCTTGCAAACCAAAGAGAAAAAGAAAAAAATTAAAAAAACTTAAAAATAGAAAAACAATCCCACAGTAAACTATAGTTTCCCTTCATTTTCCTATCTGTGTGACAACTAGCTTTCCTTAGCCGACCATCTATGTTCACTATTTTACCTTTACATTTTTTAAATTGTCTAAAATCCCAAAATTATGACTACAGTAATACAACAATATTAATTTTTTTGTCTGCATATTCAACCATTATTATATACATTCCTTAATTTTATTATTACTTTTATTTAAGTTCTTGATGTGCATAACTTATTAATATGGTTGCTTATTTTTCTTTTCCTTTTTTAACTTAATTATTAAAAGTTTTATGTCATATCATTCCTATCAACAATCTTCATTACAAAGTAATTATATTATTAAGTTTTACTATATCATAAATTAATTCCCCATGCACGACTATCTCTCTCATCTCACATTCTGAAGTTATCTACATGATCATTTTCAAAGTACAAATTCAAAACACATAGAAATGCATAATCCTTATCATTAAATCAAAATACCATATTCATTATCATTAATTCAAAATGCCATAATGATCATTTGGATAAATATTCTAAATTCCTTATAAAATTTTAGATAGATTATAAATCTACACATTGTAAGTCCCATTTGGGTTGTGATGACTTATTATAAAGTATTTTATTCATTAGAGTTTTGAAAGAAAGTGATTTGTAAATGCTCAATTTTGTTGCCCCTTTTTTGTTACACATTGATTATTTTGACTATCGAATTTACTAACCAAAAGTTCCATGTTGTGGTGTTGTATTATTATCTTTCAAAATCTAGAGGGAGCATATTATATTTAGGACGTGTTTGGTTCATAATCGAGAATCAGAATCGGAATGGGAATCATAAACTCCATTATTGACATGGATTTATATCATTCTCCCTTACTTGTTTGATTTGAAATAGGAATGTGTTTCATTATATTAATGAGTTACTCAATTTGAAACCCATGTCACAAGTAGGGAATTGAAAGTAGGTATTTTCTAACACTTTCATTCCCATAGAATGATTCCCATAGTATTTAACCAAACAATATCTTTAAGTATCATTAATTTTGATTTCCATTTCTCCCTCTCATACCCATAAACCAAACACCTCCTTAGTTTCTAACAAAATGACCTTCATACTTCTAGATTATGGGGGTACTGATGTATCTTTATGTGGTGGCTGCATTTTGAAAATTTGGATGTGTTCGAGTAGTTATTGTCATTAGATCAACTATTTATTTTGCTTCAGTCTTTATAATTTAATTGTATTTTGCCCTTTTGTTAGTTTTATATCTCACTTTAATATAGGGATGTACACACACATTTAAGTTTCGCTACCGGCCATCTTTCAAACTTTCAATAGTTGTTTTTATTACTAGAGATAATATTCTCTACCCAATACAAATTCCGAAGAAATTGTGTTGGTTTTTAATATAGAGATAATTATTTTTTGAAAGGTTTCTTGATTTTATAGTGGTATCTAAATAAATTTATATAATGTGATTGATTGATTCCAAGAATAAATAAACTTATTATATTTGGTTTAATATGGTATAAATAGCAGAATGTACATGAGCGAGTGGCCTAAAATCTGAAACGTTATTGTACTACTAACTTTGATTCTTTCTCTTTCTATTTTACTCTAAGGAAATGGATACAAATGTTGGATTATTATGTGTGCCAGAGATAACTTCTGCTTAGTAATTTTGTCTTTTATCAAGTAATGTAAAAGCTCAAAAGTAACCACATTAGTTTGTAATTATTTTTTTTATAGAAGCACAAATTGGCAACAATATACCCACTATTTTCTAAAATAATTTCTTTTGTTAGTTGAAATGCCATTTCACTAATTTATACTATAGTTTATTTTACTTATTTGCATTTGTTTGAGTAATGTTTGCATCTAAAGCACATTTATGTTTGATGTTGGTACAATAAAATGTTAATTTGCATTATATAGTATAAAAGACTCTCTTTAGTGAGAAAGTTATAAGAGAATACCAAGTTCACTTCTTTTTTTTTTTGTATTTTCTATTAATTAGCTAAAAGTATAATAAGTTTATCACATAATAACAAACTACATCAATTATGAATATTCAAATATGTGCTTTTATCTTTATAATTATAAGTAGATTTTGATCTAAAGAATAAAGTAAACTATTGGTGGACTATAATAAATAGTTAATAACAATTTTTATACACATATGATTATTTATATCCACAAAATAAATTCATACAATAAATTAATGTTTTAATCCTTTATTTTGTATGAACATAACATGCACAAGATATTAATTTTTAGATAAAAGATAGCTTATTCATGCCAAAGATAATTGTCAATATTATTGTACAATGAATAATTATCTTATATATTTACTCTTAGTATTTTATAGCATTTCATTAATTTTAAGATTTGAACTGCATATTCAACAATTATATGTTTCTTAATTTTTTTATTTCTTTTATTCTTTTAAGTTCTATATGTTTTATAACTTATTAGTCTTGAATAAATAATTGGTTTTTTGTTTTTATTTACTTAACTATTAAAAGTTTTGTGTCACCATCATTCCTTACCAACATAGTTTATTCCAATTATATATATTTTGTCTATCATATATAGCATGGAATTTTAAACTAGTATATTTATTAAACAAAAAGGTGTAGATAGATGCATCTTCTTGGCTTCCGTTATTTGAATTGTAGGAAAGAATTTAAACGGGTAGATTTGAGATGACATGAAACTTAGATGAGGTTTAAATGTTAAATACTCTTATTTGTTGATAAATTTCAAAAAACCAATTAAATTGCTTATTTGTCTAGATAGTCCCAAAGAATTTTAATTAAAATTAAATGCACTCAAATTTGTACGTCTACACGTATCTTTATTAATTTCAATCTATATATAATTAATTTTGGATTCAACAATCTAATTAAAGGGAGATTTTATAGTTTCTTTACGGTATAATACCCCTGTTTCAATATTAGCCATTGATATTAATTGTAAAAGAGCCATTTTTGGACTCTTAGATTATATTAACTGTAAATTGCTTATTGTGGAGTCTTCTACATAGATATTTTTCCTTAGAAATAGGAAACTAGTACAGATTGATTAGACATTAATAAAATACTTATCTTTTGTACACTACCTCTTATTTCTTGTTTTACAATTTTTTTTCATGTTAAAACTAACAATTTCTATTTTCTTTTATTTTTTAAAAAAATATACTTATGATTTTCTTTAAACTAAATTATTAAGTGTAACTTAATCACGCTTTGTAATTTTCACACAAAAATCCTATAATTAAAAAAAAATTCATTTTTATATTATTTTGTCTGTGTTTTTTAACATAAAATGTAGTTAGTGATATAAAATTAATATAATATTACCATATTTAAATGTATCTTTTACTCATGAAATTTGCCTTTTACAAGTGTTTCATGCTTATTTACATAGTTATGGATGATAAAAATTTGAAATACTATTTAGGTAAGAGGACAATACAATATAGTTATTTTAGATAATAGTACTATATTAATATTTTATATTGTAGGTTTCTTTACAATACATCATACTATTTTATTATCTACTACATTTTTTATAATGACACGGTTAGTAAATTCTAATGTAATTTATCTCAATTTATCCCCTTTTTTTATGACTGTCTATATTCAATTAAGCATTGATTTTATTAACTAAGCTGATACAATGGATTTGTTTGTAATTTTTACTACAGAGATGATACTATTTAGATATCTCATATTACTTCCTTTCATATTCTATAGTACTATATCATAATATTTGTTTCGTCATCAAAACAGTACAATCCTAATATATATTTTATTACAAAAATTTATTCTATGACGATGCAAATAATTAAACAATAACTTTAGCTCAATATGTTAGTCAAATTAATACAATGGACATCATTGAATATCTTACTATAGGAGATAATATAGTTTAAATATCTTATAATACTATCATATTATTTATTTTATTACAAAAAATATCCTAATATATTTTTCATTGCATTGAAAATTTATTTTGTGATAGCACAACTAATCAAATAGTAACTATAGAAGATACCTTATAATACTATTTACATAAGGGGATAGTGCATTGTGTATATTTTGGATAGTACTATATTGATATTTCAATAGTAGGTTTCTTTCCCTTACAAAATACTATTGTCACTACTATTTAGTTGATAATTTAACTATTAATAACATATAAAGTAATTTTTTCACTTTCTTAAAAAGATGTAATTTTTTCACATTTCTTATTTTTTTTAGATTGTACATGTTCAATTATGCATTAACTTTTTAAATTAAGTTGATACAATAGACCTGATAATATTTTTCTATAAAAGAGTATTATTTATATTTGACATAGTACTTCATTTTCAAAAACTATTGTATTAATTGTTTCATTTTTTAAATAAAATATACCTTTTTTTTTTAAACAAAGTTGTTCATATTTTTGTATTTTATAGTATTAACTACTCATCGATGTGTTATTTGATTGGTAATGTTTATTTAGTATATTCAAAATATTAACAATGTTGTATATCTTTTTTTTCATATAAATTTTTAAACTTAATGAAATTTTCAAGTTATTCATTTCAAATTTATTTTCCTAGATAATTGTATATTTTTACTTCAAAGTGTTATAGTAATGTTTTCACTTATCATATTATTTGACAGTTCAACGATTATTCATTTTTCTTAATTTTCAATTATTCATCATCTATTTTAATTTTTGTAAAATATGTATGAATTTGAAAGATTAAAAACTTTTAAAACCAAAAGAATGGTTCCCTAAAAGGGATTGTAGAATTCCGCTAACATATAACCTATTATAATGGGTTTATAAGTACACGACGAGGCAGTTTCCACGTAATCTTTATCAATGTTGAATTCGGTGGCAGTTATTCATTAGATAACTATTGAGGGAATGATTAGAGGTGACAATTTTGGATACAATACGACAACACAACATGAACACAATACAAAATTAACAGATTTAAGGCGACCCGAATTAATTGGATTACTAAAAACGGGTCGACCCGTTAATGACGCCAATTTAAACGTGTTGTGTCGTATCAACCCACGGGTTGATCCGATAACCCATTATCTTATCGAATAATCCGACATGACCCGTTTAACCAAGTAAGATATCGTGCAACCTGAATGACTCGTTAATTAATTGGGACATTTATAGAAATGTGACACAATAATACACTATTTAATGGCATATTGTATCATTCGGGTCAAAAGGTTAATTGTGGATTATCTCGTCATCTGGGAAACTAAGTAATTTTTGTATTAATGTAAAAAGTTTAACGAGTTAATGGGTCGTGTCGGGTCAACCTGTTAAGAAACGAGTCATGACACGACGGACATGATATGATACGAATGCTTAAAGGATCGTGTCCGGATTGAAGTTTTCTGACACGAACCTGACAAGGACTGGACACGATAAGCACCCAACATGATCCATTAACACTCCTAGGAATGATTCCCTCAAAAACACTAAGGGTGAGTTTGGATGGAAGGAAACGGAAAGGAAGAGAATAGAAAGGAAGATAGAGTTTTTCCTTTTATTTGGGAGTTTGAAGTAGAGGGAAAAGAAGAGAAATGGAGGAAAATGGAAGGATAAAAATTTAAAAAAAAAAAAAAACTTTCTTTCTATAAGTGGGAGGAAATGGAAGGAAAAAGTTGGATTACTGAATAATTAATTATGAAATGTCATATTTGTCTTCTAAACATAATATAAAAATATAAAAAATAAGGGACATTTTAATAAAAGACTAACATTAATTAAAATTTTCCTTCCAAAAATCTCAAACATCTAGAGGAAACTTCTCTTCCATTTTCTTCCCTTCTCTTCCCTTATCTCTAAAAACTTTCCCTTCTTTTCTCTTCCATCATAAACTCCCAAACTCAACCTAAAGAGATTGTACAATTTTTCCTATTTATATTTTAAGCATATAATTAATGTTAATTCATTGAATGTTAATTACTTTTAGATATGTAGTCATCTGTTATGCACGCATAGATTCAAGCACCAAAAAAAAAAAAACTTAATACATTTGTGAGGTCTAAAATATATGTTGTTTTTATATGTAAAATATTCTATTTGTATTGAAATTTCTCAATTGATAGGATTATCTCTAATTATTCCCGTTGCATGAGATCACAACTAGTTCATTGAATATTATTGAATCTCCCTTTTGGCTACCTTTTTTATGATATAAAAAGGTTAAGTAGGAGATTTTGATGGAAATTATTTGAACACATGATCGAATATAAGTGTTATTCCAATTAGAATTAACTATTTTTATTTTGATGGAAATTATTTGAACACATGATCGAATATAAGAAACTCCAATTATTTTAACTATTTTTACTCTTAAAGTGTATTAGTTTGATGCAACTTTTATCAGATTGAGTTATCCAAGAAGAGCTTAAAAAAAAAAAAAAAGAGTTATAGAAGAAAAGTGGTTAGAGAATCATGTTCGACAAAAGTTAAAAATGGATAATTTTTTTTTTTAATTAAAAGAACATGAATTTTACATTTGAACATTCTTTTTTGAAAGTAAACCATGATTTTCTTAAAGCCTGAAATCGGCTAAATACAAGTTCGGTTCGAGCCCCATTGTAGAGGTGATTTATAAAAATAATTGTAAATTATTAAAAATATGCCGATAACATGTTTTAACTTTTGAATAGTAACTTACAGTTCAGGAAAATCGTCAAAATAGTTTCTTAATTTTTTATTTTAGATAAAATAATCCCTCAATCTTTTTTTTAGCTAGAATAGTCCTTAAACTTTTATTTTTTAGCCAAAAAAGTCCTTTTATGGTAGTGCCACCATAAAACTTTTTTCTTTTTTTTGATAAATTTCACATACACCCCCTTAAATTTACTTATTTTCTACATAACCCCTATATAGTTTAAAATGGAAAAAATAAGAAAGAAATTAATTTGAAAGGGTGAAAAAAAAACTTCAAAACAATTTTTAAAAAATGAAACTTTATTTTTTACCAAAAAAAATCTTAAAATCCTAATTTTCCATCTTATTCTTTTCCCAACCGAAAAACTATCACCTACCCAACTTTAGAACCACCCCTTTAGCCACCCAAGCGCCTCCCATCAAATACCTACGAGATACCAATTGCCACCCACTAATGCTACTGCCATCCCCTCAGTCAACCATTAGGTATTTTTTTTAAAAAGTTGGCCATAAAATTTTGTAAAATTTTAAATTAGTCCAATGTGAAAAATAACTAAATTACATGGGGTGTATATAGAATTTATCAACAAAAAAAATGAGATTTTTGTGGTGGCTCCACCACGAAAGGACTATCTTAGCTAAAAAATAAAAGTTGAAGGACCATTCTGACTATAAAAAAAATTGAGAGACTATTTCGACTAAAGTAAAAAAATTGAAGGACTATTTCGGCAATTTTCCCCTTTAATTCCCTAGACACTTTTTCTACCAAAGGAAAATAAAATGGTTGGTGTGAAGTAAATATATGTGTTAATTTCTCCTTTGTTCCACAAAAGAAAAAATAATAGTTATTTCATAAGAGATACAACCATTAGATCTTTGTAATGTCATACCCTTGTGTTAATTTACTATTTCACATTTAGATATTGTTATGTGTGACACAATAAATAGATGTAGATCAAATTATACAAGATAAATGTCTTAATAGTGTGATAGAATCTAAGATATATGCATGAACACATTAATTTTGATTTCCACACATGACATCACATTCATCCCAACTTAATTTTAACATTTAATACTTGATACTAGTAATTTATGTTCCCCTTAGAAAATGAAGCAAAATTCATTTACCCAACTTCGTATCAAAAAAATTCCCCAGAAAAGTCACTTAGTAGACTTAACAGAAGCAATAACAAGAAAAACATTTTCCATTTTGTCTTCGTTGAATCAGAGAAGAAAGTGATCTATATGTGGGTTTTTTTGTTATTTTTCTGTATAAACCTTTTTTATTGTGATTCTCTGAAGACTAAAGCAGCCGGTTCTCCATTTTGCTGGTTTATAAGTTTGCAAAAAGGTTGAAAATATGCTCTGTTTTTTTCTCTTCTGGGGTTCTCTTGGAATGCTTATTTTGAGATTATTTTTTTTTTGAGTTTTTGAGGTTTATGGCAACTTAGTATTAAGCCCATGTACTGATTCTTTATCCATTTTCTCTCTTTTGAATAGTTAATAGTATTGAGATTCTCTGTATTCTACTAAAAGGGTTGTGCTTTATTTGCGCTTGTACTCTTACCTCTCAATGTTTTCCTTGGCACAAACGACAATGGTTTGAAGCTATAAAAGTAATATATATAGTATGGTAAAATTATGTTAAATTATTAATTTAATTTATTTTATAGTTTTTTTTTTTTTAGTTTTTGTTCTTTCTTATATCAATATTTTTTATCATTTTGACACTTTTTATATAAAATTTATTAGAAAGTATTTTATCATTATATTGTTTCACATTTGTCTCATTTATTGTTGATAGAATTTTCAAAACTTAATTTTTACTAAATTTGCGTACTTATTTTGAAATTTTAACAGCAGTAGTACTAATGTTGAGATGATTTTTTATTTTAAAAAATGAAAACCGGTGTTTACATCTTGTGGGGTCCACTAAATAGCTTTGTAAGTCACAGTTGGAATCAGTATTCTACAGTGAACATTTTTGTATTGAATAACTTTGTCAGTGTTTGAAAGTTTCTTACACGTCTCCAAGGCCATTTCTTTGTTTTACAAGAACTATGTGTCTCGTATTAATATTGTTGCTTATTAAGATTTAGGTAGTACTACATAGTATTGGCTGAGGAGTGGAGAAGTGCTCAAATATAGATAAATAGATAGTATATTATTAATGGTTGTAATTGTTCACACGTTTATATAGTAGAGAATAATCTATCACTCACCATTTGAAGGCTTTCTGTTGGGGTGTGTTTTGGGCTCTGTTCACGTTTCTGACAAAGTTGGATTTTTCTGCAAATGGTGTGTGATAATCTTCAACTTTATCCCTTTATCAAATCTGTTTCTTGAAATTCTACCTGATTTTTTTTTTTTTTTTTTTTTTTTGTGTGGGATGCTTTGTTTTGAAAAAAAGTTTCTGTTTTTAGGCTCAAAAAAGCAGTCCTTTGTTGCTTTTTAGGAGAGAAAGTGAAAAAAAGAGAGAGTTGTGTTTTGAATCAGTAATCTTTTTATCTATCCAAAGATGTATTATTTTTCATGAAATCTTTTCCATTTTGGATCTTGAATTCTGTATAAAGTTTATATTTTTGGTAGAAGAAGGCATTGTTAGTATTTAAAGTTTGAATCTTGATGTATTTGCTTTTTGGATCTGATTATTTTTTTTTAGATACTTAGTTTGATCTGTACTCATTGTGATGAACTGTTTCAGGTTGTGTTGAGAAGCGCATAATTTTCTGGTAGTGAGAGTTTGAAGTGAAAAAATGGCTGGAAGATCTTCTCAGTTGGGCAAGAATGGTGCTCCAATGGTGACCTTTGCAAGGAGGACATCTTCTGGTCGGTATGTGAACTTATCTAGAGAATCTCTTGATAGTGAGATAGGTAGTGGTGAATTTGCGAATTATACTGTCCATATCCCACCAACCCCTGATAATCAGCCAATGGAACTACAACCTGTTGATGCTTCGATATCACAGCGAGTTGAGGAACAGTATGTATCGAGTTCTTTGTTTACAGGTGGGTATAATAGTGTTACTCGTGCTCATTTGATGGATAAGGTGATTGACTCCGAAACTAGTCATCCTCAGATGGCTGGTGCAAAAGGGTCATCCTGTGCGGTTCATGGTTGTGATGGAAAGGTCATGAGTGATGAGAGGGGGGAAGATATTCTCCCTTGTGAATGTGATTTCAAAATATGTAGGGATTGTTATCTTGATGCTGTGAAAACTGGTGATGGGATCTGTCCTGGTTGTAAAGAGCCTTATAAGAATACGGATTTGGCTGAAAATGCTGTGGACCATGGACGAGGACCTCTGCCTCTGCCTCTGCCTTCGAATGTTGGAATGTCGAAGATGGAGAGGAGGTTGTCGTTGATGAGATCAGCTAATAGATCTATGTTAATAAAAAGTCATTCAGGGCTGATGAGGAGCCAGACAGGAGATTTTGATCATAACAGATGGTTGTTTGAGACAAAGGGGACTTATGGTTATGGTAATGCTATATGGCCAAAGGCAGGGGAATTCGGAAGTGATAACAGTGGGAAAGGTGGTGGTGGTGAGCCTGCTGAATTTCTCAACAAGCCTTGGAGGCCACTAACACGCAAATTGAAGATACCTGCAGCTGTTATTAGCCCCTATAGGTACATCTACCTCAAAAGCTGTCTTACTAAATAAACTCTATGATTGTTTCACTTTTAGGTTCAAATTTCTTGTGTGGTTGTGGAATATGGTCACCTGCAACTGAAGCTTTTCACTGACTCATCCCGACTTATTTTGCTGTTCTTTGACATAAAGTAATCCGTTTTGTATTAGTCTTCATATGATAACTTTCCTACTTTGTTCTTGTGATGAAAATGTATGTGGTTGCTTAAGTTTTTCCATTATTGTGATGTACTAAAACATGGGCTTGTCAAATTAACTTTTTCTTGTGGAGGGGCTCGTGATGTAGACTGGTGGCGAATGAGCATCAGTATCATTGACTATGGAGATTACCTATATGAATGATTAATTAAGCGAACAATGAAAAAGTATTGGTGGCTTCTGTATTGCTAAGATTGATATCAAATAATTTTTTTTATGCAAAGTCCTTATACTTCTATGCCATGTTGAGTAATTATGTATTGACATCATCTCAATAAACTTCTCAGCCTTATTATGTTTGAATTTCAAACAGCTGCAGTTTGACACGTCCTTAATTTCTGCATTTTACACAGGCTTTTAATTTTAATCCGAATGGTTGTACTTGGACTATTTCTTGTATGGAGAATTAGCCACCCCAATGATGATGCTCGGTGGCTGTGGTTTATGTCAATTGTCTGTGAGCTTTGGTTTGCCTTCTCTTGGCTACTGGACCAGCTTCCAAAGCTATGCCCAGTTAATCGTGCTACTGACCTGAATGTTTTGAAAGAAAAATTTGAGATACACAATCCAGACGATAACAGTGTAAAATATGATCTTCCAGGAGTAGACATATTTGTTTCTACTGCTGATCCAGAAAAAGAGCCGCCACTTGTTACAGCAAACACCATTCTGTCTATTCTTGCAGCCGAGTATCCTGTTGAAAAACTTTCCTGTTATGTTTCTGATGATGGAGGTGCCCTTCTTACCTTTGAGGCTATGGCAGAGGCTGCAAGTTTTGCTAATATTTGGGTTCCCTTTTGTCGAAAGCATAATATTAGAGCCCAGAAATCCTGAATCTTATTTTGCTTTGAAGAAAGATCCCTATAAGAATAAGGTACGTCCTGATTTTGTCAAGGATCGTAGGCGAGTAAAACGTGAATATGATGAGTTTAAGGTTAGAATCAATGGTCTACCGGATTCTATTCGTCGCCGTTCTGATGCCTACAATGCTCGGGAGGAAATTAAGGCCATGAAGCTTCAGAGAGAGACTGCAGGTGATGAGCTACCAGAGCCTGTGAAGGTCTCCAAAGCCACATGGATGGCAGATGGAACCCACTGGCCTGGCACTTGGATGGTTTCATCTCCTGAGCACTCGAGAGGTGATCATGCAGGAATCATTCAGGTAATCAGTCAGGACGAGCTTTGAACACTCCTATGTTGTAATTTGAATGATAAAAATTAATGTTTTCTCTTATCTGGGATAAAGTTTTATTATCCATTCCAAACTTGATGATTTCCTCTCTCCCTTTAGTTTTTCCCTACATCCTCGAAAATATATAGATAAAACAGCTGGATTATAACAATATACAAGCCATCTTTAATTTTAGTGAAGTTTTAAATTAGCTGACATGGCCTATATGTCAATCTACAGGTTATGTTGAAACCTCCAAGTGATGAACCTTTACATGGAACATCCAGTGAGAGCAATCCTATTGATCTGGCAGAAGTTGACATACGGCTTCCCTTGCTGGTGTATGTTTCCCGTGAAAAGCGTCCTGGATATGATCACAACAAAAAGGCTGGTGCTATGAATGCTTTGGTTCGTGCCTCGGCTATCATGTCCAATGGTCCCTTTATTCTTAATCTGGATTGTGATCACTACATTTACAATTCAGAGGCAATTCGTGAAGGAATGTGTTTTATGATGGATCGCGGTGGGGATCGGTTATGTTATGTCCAGTTTCCTCAAAGGTTTGAAGGCATTGATCCTTCTGATCGCTATGCAAATCACAACACAGTTTTCTTTGATGTTAACATGCGTGCCCTGGATGGTGTTCAGGGCATACTGTCTCTTATACACTAGGTCCAGTTTATGTGGGCACTGGATGCCTCTTTCGGAGAACTGCTCTTTACGGTTTTGACCCACCTAGAACTAAAGAATACCATCCTGGTTGCTGCAGCTGTTGCTTTGGTCGTCGCAAGCAAAGTTCCTCTATTGCTTCTTCTCCTGAGGAGAACAGGGCTCTAAGAATGGGAGATTTCAATGACGAGGAAATGAACCTGGCTCTCTTTCCTAAAAGATTCGGAAATTCAAGTTTTCTGATTGATTCCATTCCTGTGGCGGAATTCCAAGGAAGGCACACAGCTGATCACCCTGCAGTTAAGAATGGACGACCTCCTGGTGCTCTGACTATTCCTAGGGAGCCTCTCGACGCATCTACCGTTGCTGAAGCAATTAGTGTCATCTCATGTTGGTACGAGGATAAGACTGAGTGGGGGAATCGAGTTGGATGGATCTACGGGTCTGTGACTGAAGATGTTGTCACGGGATATAGGATGCATAACAGGGGTTGGAAGTCTGTATGCAGGTACTGTACTGTGTGACAAAAAGGGATGCCTTCCGTGGAACTGCACCTATAAATCTGACCGACAGGCTTCATCAGGTGCTCCGCTGGGCCACTGGTTCTGTGGAGATTTTCTTCTCTCGTAACAATGCTCTTCTAGCTAGTCCAAAGATGAAGTTTCTTCAGAGAATTGCCTACCTGAATGTCGGTATCTATCCATTCACTTCCATATTTCTTATAGTTTACTGCTTCCTCCCAGCACTATCCCTCTTCTCAGGCCAATTTATCGTCCAGACCCTTAACGTCACCTTCCTTACATACCTTCTGGCTATCACATTGACACTTTGCATGCTTGCCGTGCTTGAGATCAAATGGTCTGGCATTTCACTTGAAGAATGGTGGCGTAATGAGCAGTTTTGGTTAATTGGTGGCACGAGTGCCCATCTTGCCGCGGTCCTCCAGGGGCTACTAAAGGTTATTGCTGGGATTGAGATTTCCTTCACATTGACTTCAAAATCCGTTGGAGATCGAGAACGACGATGAATTTGCTGATCTATACGTCATCAAATGGTCATCCCTGATGATTCCTCCGATTACAATCATGATGACCAATCTGATTGCTATTGCCGTTGGTTTTAGCCGCACAATTTACAGCACCATACCACAGTGGAGCCGTTTACTCGGAGGGGTTTTCTTTAGCTTCTGGGTATTGGCTCATCTGTATCCATTTGCCAAAGGACTGATGGGAAGACGAGGAAGGACACCAACAATCGTGTTTGTTTGGTCTGGACTTATCGCAATCACCATTTCTCTTCTTTGGGTTGCCATCAAACCTCCAGAAGGTAGTTCTGGAATTGGAGGGTCTTTTCAATTCCCTTGATTCTTGGAAATTTTTTAATTCAATATGTTTCTTCTTCCCACCAACTTTGTAAGAAAAATTGGACAAGGATCTAACTGGAATTTGAAAATTCAGTATCATTGTCATTCTTGGATTTTTGTTCTTTTCTAGCTTTATACAGGAAGATTATATAACATTCTTTGTTATTTAGAGACTTCAGAGTAGAAAATTAAGCTGATTCTTTTCATATTTTGCTATTTGAGGCTTGCCATTATCGATGTTTTCTCTGTTTTTGGCAGCTCTCAAAATCATTAATGGGTTTTTTTCCCTATTTGCAGTCACATTCTCTGTAAACATGCGCAAAACAATTGTTGTTTCGTTAGATTTAGACCAACATTTGTGCATCATTTGTCGTGCTTTTGACAGATGTTATAGGAGTTCTATTGACCTAGTCTGCCCTTCGAAGTAGCTAATTTCCTTTCCTCCCGAAAGTATGAGTTTAGGTGGTAAGACGATTAATTGATTATCGGTTCGAGTCATTAATGTGTACGAGGAAAGTGGATTTAAAAAAAAAAAAAAATGTAATAATGACAGATTTTGGATCATTAGGTTGCAGTCCTCTTACTCCAAAGTTGAAAACAACCAGCCAAAAGATAGAAGTCTTATTTTGAATTTGTCCAATAATCCCACTTAGAGTTGAATTGATCTGACGATCTTATAGCTTGTTTTTACAACCACTATCCACTTCATAAAAGTTAAAAGAAGTTTCTCGAGTAATGTTGATTAATGATTAATGTATAATTTGACAACGAAGTATAAATTAGTTGATATGATACTTTTCGTATAATCTATAAGTTATAAGTTTGAGTGTATGTAAAAATCTAAATAGACCTTCATCAAAAAAATATATATAAAAAATGAAAAAATAATGCAATTTTCAAGCAATTTTGAAGAATTCTAAAATGTACGATAATACTTTATGAATTAATCTTTCCTATACCGTAAATTACGATTAACACTGAGGTGGTTTCAATTTGCAACATGTGATTAAGTCAAATTAAAATTTTCTTTTGAAGAAATTTTGATGTTTCTTGGAGCAAGTGGTTAGATGTCAATATATGTATTACCACTTCTTAATTCAATTTCCTACCTACTATTGTTAATTTGGATGTTTGACGGGTGAATTTTTCTTGAATTACAGTTCACAAAATGACATTAGGTGCCATTAATTTGTGTTGGGTGGTTGAAGACACCTACTCCATAATCAGACAGATTAAAAATGTAGAATAATTGAAATGGTCTTTTAAAAATCCGTTTCAGTATTTTCTTGATTTGAAAAAGTAAAGAGACAGTTTTTTTTTTTTTTTAACGGATCAATTACATTGGCATACATATAATACATATATACATATATATATAAATTAATAAAAGTTAAGATGAGAAACAAAAAATTATATTTTAATTATAGACTTTACTTTTGACAAAAAGTGCATTTTTTAAGTTTGTTTGGATTTACTACTTCTGATTTTATCCTTGAGATATTTAAATTGTCTCGAAGATTTTAAATAGCTTTTGAATTGTCCCATAATATCCGCCCTCACTCTTTACAATATTTTTTTTTTTTTTTTTTTAAGTAAAATATTTGCTTTGATTCTCATATCTGCCATCTTGAAGGTTGCTAAAGGCCTAGTTCTTTAATTACTTATGAAAAATTGTAACTTGTTTTTTTGAAATTGAGAAAAAAAAAAAAAAACTTTTGAAAAATTAATTGTAGAGTTGTTTTTGAAAACAACTTATAACTTATTTAAACATGAAAAGTAACACTATTATTTTCAATTTTATCCACAAATTCTTTTTTAAAAAATAATTTTTTAATTTTAAAAAAAGTATAAACAATTTTCAAACGCCTGTTGAGAACAATCCAATAGGATAGGATTGCATCCAACACCAAAAATG
The DNA here is from genome assembly GCA_025175665.1 of Cinchona pubescens. Lineage (NCBI taxonomy): Eukaryota > Viridiplantae > Streptophyta > Magnoliopsida > Gentianales > Rubiaceae > Cinchona > Cinchona pubescens. The sequence goes on from JANKKI010000058.1 coordinate 792,107, forward strand.
TCGCAAGCATGCAAATTTTGAAAAACCTGCCTCGTTAATTGTTCTTTTTCTATACATTTTTCGATGCTCTAATTTTTTTATTTTTTATTTTTTAAGAAAATTAACACTTGTAGACAACTCCGATTGGACATCCTTTAGTGAAGTATTCATTAAAACTTCAAGTGCATTTACAAATGCAAACATGCCTAACATTTATTTATCACAGTACATGTATTTGAAAGGCTTAATCACTTTTTACCACCTTGTACTCTGGGGAATGTCATTGTTATTTTCAATATATTTATATTTAATGGCAAATATTATATGCGGAAAAAAAAAATTTATGTGAACTATATGCATATACAATAGTTTTACAATATTAGTAAATTTCACGTAAGTTTTACGGATTGGACCGACTAATGCTGTGAACAATAATTTTTCTTATTTATAGAGAAAGATAATGAAATTTATTTTTCTGTTACTAAAATACCAGCGGAGGCGAAGTGCATGAAAAAATCAATGCCCTAAAACTTCTGCAATAATCCAACCAATAAGATTGGAATATTGTAAATTCCGAGCCTAAATGTTGCAAAACAAAGTCCCTTTATGCCATATAAAAATTGTACACAGATAATTAAAATATTGTAGTTTCTCTCGTTATGAATGTTAAAGGTGTTAAAAGTATAAATCCCACATCGACTAGTCAAAAAGATCCTGAATTAATTAATAAGTTCCTGGACCACTCCACTTATCACCAATTGGTTTTAAGATAGAAGTCCATGTTCTTTAACATGGTATTTGAACATATAACTCAAGTGTTTTCCCATCCATCCACACGTATCTTGGGTCCTGTCCAACCCCTTCCAACGAGCTCTCTTCTTCTGTCCAACCGACCCCTTCCAACGAGCTCTCTTCTTCTGTCCAACCCAAGTCACATGTGAGAAGGGGGTACTCTCTTCTTTTGTCCAACCCATGTCCAACCCAAGTCACGTGTGAGAAGGGGCAGCTCTCTTCTTCTGTCCAACCCAAGTCACGTGTGTTAAAAGTGTTAAAAAGTATAAATCCCACATGACTAGCATTAATAAGTTCTTGGGTCACTCCACTTATCACCAATTGATTTTAAGATGAAAGCTCATGTCCTTTAACAATGAATAATTGACAAAAACTCAAAAAACCAACACAATAAAATGTAACATCACATAATGTACACTACACACAACTCAGATAGCAGCAGCAGCAACCCCTTTGCCAGAACCTGAAGAAGCAGCTGAATTCCTACTCCGCTGCCTCGAGTTCCTGCCACGCCGGTGCCTCCGGTTGCTGCACACCAAACCTCATTTTCTCGCGTAGTCGTCCAGTGTTCCTAAACCTTTCCTTCTCAGTCGGAACAATAACACATTCTGGTGGAGGAACATTGTACCTTAAGTTGTCATAACAATACGAATAATACATGTATTTTTCACGGAACCATTTCATGGCATTACGACCCTCGGGCTTAATTGTTGCGTATTCTTGGGAAATTAATCGAGCAATTTATTCAGTGCAGTTGGTTGATGAGATTTGCTCAATGGGATCAACTCTGCAGCCTTCTAGGACAAGGGCTTTGAACTCTGAAGCAAAAGGTTCATATTTGTAGTTTACTTTTTCTTTGCCACCATTTGTAGCCCATGAGGATGCATCCCAAATTGTGGCATATAATGACATTGGCTTGGATGGATAATCTCCGCCCATGGCCGGATGGCGCACAATTTCCCTTATTGGTACCTCATCAATGTAAAATCTGAATATCACAAGGACACCAAGTTATATTAAAATATTTATCCAAGCACATTAGTAACATAAGTTAGAATAAGATAGTTTCACGAATGAGTTTGGTTTATAGGTGTGATAAAAGTTTGTCAATGTATGCATACATCACTGTCTCATAGAAAATGTGGGTTCGAACTGTGGAATCATTGTGGAGACCGCTAATGCTATAAGATTATGGTGCATACGTACACTGAAATTGACTAGTCGATATTATTGATGAAATTACAATTTTGCCTAAAAAAGAACATGTTGAGCCACAAGAATTAAAGAAAATGCATGCATTATTCAACAAGAGAAAAAGAAAGACACTAGGGATCATGCTATACAAATTTTTTTTATGTTATTATCATGTCGAATTCCAAATGTTGGTTGAAACTAGAACTAGATTGGCTGATAACCTTTAGGAGTCAGAAAATGTACATGGAATTGTGAAAGAATTTGTTCTCTCTCTCCCTTTTTTTTAACTGGGGGGAGAAATTCTTTGAAAGGAGTGAAAGAATTTGTTCAGTTATCATGTATTGTGAGGCAATATCACTTATTGATATTTCCATTGATATTTCTCTTTTCCTTCTTACGTAAGGATGAAGCACAGGAAAGGAAAAAGATAAGATCACAATGAGAGGAAATTAGAAAAGTTAAGGGGGGGGGGGGGGAAACTTGATCTTCTATACAACAATTATTGATACATTTCCCTGCACACTTTCCATTCTTCCACACAACCAAGAAGTACACTGATTTTATCTAGTGATGTGGTGGTCCTCTAGCATTTACACTCTATGACTCTTCAATTCCGCATTATATATGTTTTGAGCAATAAAAATTGAAAATGAAGACTTGTTTAATTTTATTATCTTGCCCCTATATCCTTAAGAATAATTAGCAAATCACGATCTTAATGTTTTATTGTACATAGATTAGGACCAAATGATAATTTGGCTCAAAATTTATGAAGGTATCAAAAAGAGAATAGCATTAAAACATTTCAAGAAAAGCAAAAACAGCATTCACAAGAAGCATATAAAGCCTAATCCTTTTTGAACCGTAAATCTGCAAACACGATCAACCCTTGAAGAATCGTGTTTGACAAAATTAAACTACATCAGCTAATTAGTTCTATGAATTTCTTTAATTAAGGTATAGATTAATTTGCATATATTTTTTTGGGCAAATAAGCTTTTCCACTGCCATTGCAACACTTTCCCCAAGTTCATTTAAGCGAAAGATACATAGAAAGGCTTCTCATCTTAATTTCTCTCCCCATTACGCCAAAAAAAGTGAATGCATACCACATTTAGGTTTATACCCTAAACAATCACATGTACAAAAAATTGATAAATAGATCAATGCATAAAAAATACATGTTCAACATTAAAGCTAATAATGTTTTGGTACTTACATGATGTTTATTGGGGACCAAAAAATGCTGTATTGATGAGCCTCCTTACTTGGATCAAACCACAATCTATACCTTTCCTCCCTCCCACGGGATAAGCTTCCACTGCCATACATGTTGGTTTGAAACCTCCATGGCTGGCTTGCCATTAACGTTTCCCAAAAACTCGATGTCTAATTCGTCGTGGTTCTTCTCCCATGTGTCTATGTTTGATGTCTACATGAATCAATATTTTTGAAAAAGAATTAATCTTGTGTACGATTTTGTCAAATCCATCTTGATCAAATACGGAATTTTGAACACGGAAAGATTTCAAAACAGAAAATGAACATTTGAGGATTTGGAAATTGATGAGTTAAATGGAATTAGCCAAAGAATTACATATTAATTAGGCGAAGCAAGATGGTATTATTTCATAAAAGTTTATATATAATCCTCCATATTTGAAGTATAATTCTTGAATTAAGTTGGGCCTCTTTCATAACACGACATTCTTGTACCTAGTTCATCATGAACTATATAGCCTAGAAATGTATTACACCAAAAAAAAAAAAAGCCTCAAAATGTAGGGTTGGCAACTTAAAAACATGGGAAATACATAGATACTTGTAACCATTAAACTATTTAAGAAGTCACGTAGCCTAACCTATGATGTCAAACAATATTATTCATATGGGCTATACCGATTTCGATTAACATCACTTGACTCGAGTGGTTTCTACTGCTAAACCTGTAAATCAAGCTAGCATAACTAATATTTTCCTACGAACACTAGGTTTTGAAGACACTGATGTTGAACCTTAAAAACATCAAATTATGAAGCATTTATCCTCACCCTAAAAAACTCCCATCCAAAAAAACAAAAAAATCCCAATTGAAAGAGAGGGAGAGATGGGCTCATGCATATCTTTCCTTTGAATTTAAATATAACATAAAATAAAATATCTGTATGCATAATATGGAGAACTACTGATACTTACATAAAATGCAACAACAATGCCTGCTGCATAATCCGCTGGCAACTTAATTTTGGCGCTGAAGAAACCATAGTTATAATAATCCGATGATATAATGCCAGAGCCTGAATCAATACAACGTTACCAAAAAAAAAAAAAAAAAAAAAAAAATTCCTTAAATCCTTAATTAAATATAACAACAAAAAAATAATAATAACCAATTTACATGCAAAAATCCAAAACAAGTGACCAATTCTTGGACATAATGACATTTTATTATTATAATTATATTAAGGGTGACCTGAGAGGCGGTTGAGGAGGAGGCGAACGGACTTATCATCCGGTGATCGGACGATATTGAAGTCACTGAAGAGAGAGGAATAGCCTTCATCAAATTTAATGGTTGTAAGGTTAAAAGCTGAGGCATTGGTGATGAATAGTAGGCAAAGGGCCAAGAAGAGGAGAGAGATTCTTGAAGCACATGAACAATGAAGAATGTGATGGTTCTCCATTTTTTATTTTTTTGGGTTTTTCTGTTTTCTAAATTAATTATATCTCTCTCCTCTACAATCACAAATAACAATTCCTCTGTTTTTTTTTCTTCAGAATTTATAGGTGAAGAATAGGAAATGAAATGACTTGGAGAGTGGAGAGGAGGAGAGACAATATTGGGATCTCTAGTTAATTTAATTATTCACAATTTTGGGCTTTGATTATTTATTTATTTATTTATTTGGTTGCCATAAAATTAATTTCTACGTAATCCATGCAGTTTCCCCTTTTTGTAATGAGGCTTCTCATTTATACTGCCATGCAAATATCATAACTTAGGGTGGATGACAAAAACCTAGATTCTATTGATATTTTAAACAGCTCCCTCCTGATTTGTAAAATTGACATCGGCCTCCTTGTGGTAGATGGAAGACATGGAATTGATTAATGAGGTAATCTATGGTGAAATTGGGAGGTGAGTGTCAATTTGAAAAACACAAGGGTGGTTGTTGGAATATAAGTAAACTTCAAGGGAGGTCTGTGTCATTAATTTACACCAAAACTTGCGCGGATTTTGGGAGTTTTACTTATTGGCTTTGCATCCATTAATAAAACATACGTTGTAGTATTTTGAATTAACTTGCCCCCATCTGGATAAAAGTATTTGAAATTTATCGATTTGTTGGATTAATTTTTATGGTTAAAATTAATAAATTTTAAATTTATCCAAATTAAAAGTGTGAAAAGAATTATTTTAAATAATTTTTAGTTTAAGTGAATTTAAAACTCATTCATTTTAAATCTTACAAATCTTCTAACAAATTCATGAATTTTAAATCTTCTGTCAAATTCAAATCGATCCAAACTCAATCTTAACATAATTAATTCGTTGACAAATCACTATCAAATTATAATAAAGTACTAATACAAAGCAAATAACGATAAAGTAACAAGCATCCAAGTTTTGGGTTAAAAAAGAAAAAATCCAACTTAAAGACAAAAAATCTGACAAACAAATCTGATAATGGGAAGTGGTTGAGATATATTACTTCCAAAATTAAAGGATGAAAATCATAGATTTGGATCTTTTACTAAAACTAGAGTTTTGAAAGCAATTTGATGCTTTAATTCATGCCAAATAGGGGCTTCTTTGTATTATAAATCTTCCACACATTATTATGAACCACTGAACCTCACAATTGCTAACCAGCTGTATACATCAAAACTTGGTTAGATGATTCTGTCAAATATTAATTGGGATATTTACATAAACCTCCCTTAAGATTTCTGACAATTGCATGTAGCATCCCTCTAATTTGAAAAATTACATCTACCTCCCTTGGTTACATAAAAGGCGGGGAGGTAAGTGTAATCAAAGCAATAAAATTAGGGGAGGTTTGTGTTACTAAACCAGAAAAATTAGGGGAGGTAGGTATAGTTTTTTGGAAATTAGAAAGGCGTTACCTGCAATTGTCAGAAACCTCAAGGGAGGTTTCTGTAATTGTCCCGTATTAATTACCAACAAGCTTCTATGGTTGAATAATTCAGTTTGGATTTTACCATATTCAAGTTAAATATATAACTAGTGGAAAAATTCTACGGTTCCTCTTAAGAAACTATTTTTTTTGTGTTTTAAATGTCTGTACAGTACAATACTATGTGTTTTAAACGCTTGTATTGTACAAGTTTTTAAAACTAAGGAAATAGTTTCCTAAAAGGAACTGTAATCAAATTTCCCTCAATCAAGGCTGCCTAAAACTATTTTAATTTCTTGTCTCTTTTTTGTTTTCAAAGTCAAGCACATGAGAGATTGAATTTAAAGCATAGTTTAAAAAATCAGAAATACTAGCCCGAGTTATATTAAGTTGATTCGATTAGGAAGAATTATAAGTGATTTGATAAAACGCTCGATAAATAATAAATTTTATCAAATTTTAGATTAAACTCAATAAACTCACCGAGTAATCATATAGAATTAATTCATTAACATTCAAAAATAGATAAATTTTGTATAAAATTTTTCAAAAAAATTAATTTTTTTGAATTGATAATGAATAATTGTAAAAGAATCACATATGAAACCTAAAATTTTAAATACTTAACCTAATTATTAACATTTTTTCATTCTTAATAGATAAAATAATAAATGCATATGACTTATAATTTCGAGTTTTTTATTTTTAATTTGGTAAAACTCAACCGAGTTTTCAAATACATTCGACTCATGAACTTTTGGTTCAAATCTAATCCGAATTTCAAAATTTTAAACATTACTTTAAAGCATAAGGCCTCAATTAAATTTATTGTTACCCTTTTTCTGTTTTTTACAAAAAGTGATGAAGTAACAAAAATTATCGTAATTTCAATATATCTATTAAAGAATGAAATTCGTCAAAGTATTAAAATCACCGAATTCATATAATTTCACCACGTTAATGGTATTGCGTCACTTTATCATTTTTTAAATTTTTTTTTTTTTAGAATAAAGGGATTGAATAAAGATTAGTCCTTAGTCGAGAAAATGAGGAAGAGTTACTTCTGTTGGTAGCATGGACAATTATATGGTTTGTTGAAGTGAGGGTAAAACTGTAAAAGGGCATTTGTGGAAATTGGACAACCTGTTATTCTAACTGTAAAATGAGATTTGTTTCATTTCCGTGTGTGCGAGATTACCGTTGGCCTTTCTTGAGAATCAAATAATATCTTCAGATAAGTATTGAGCATGATAATGATTTTTGACATAACGTACTGATTTTTTTTTTTCTCATTTTCAAATAATTGGAAGGATGAAGAGCAAATAACAATTGAATGGGTAAGAAACGAATAAAGTGAATTTGATTTACAAATGAATGAAGGTTCAGTTCGGATTTGATTGATTTAGGGAAAGATATGAAATATATTTATTTTTTTTAAAAATTTTGTAAGGTCGAAATAGATTAATTTTAAATTTATTTAAATTAAAAAGTGTGAAATGAACGATTTCAAATAATTTTCTAATTTAAATTAGATTTAAAATTTAATCATTTTGCCTTTACAAATTTCTCCAACAAATAAATGAATTTTAATTCTTTCTTTAAATCTATCCATCCAAAAACAATAGAAGTGAATTTGATTTACGGTCCATCCATTTGCATCATTCAAAAAAATTACATTGTATATAATGTCGACATCACTCATGTAAAGATGTTGACATCACAATCTTCATCTGTTTTCTTGAATAATCACAAGTTTTACAACTAAACTTGGTAGACCAATCGTGGCCGAGCATATTCTAAGAAAACCCTTTAATTTAATACACAGGACGAGGAGAGAAAATGAATGGAAAACTTGTCCTAAAATTTATAACCAAAAAAAAAGTGAGTTTGTACCCTGGGCTTAGTCTGTGGTGGAGAAAGATTACTAATGTTCAGAAGCGGTTCATGGGCAATATTTGGAACGGAAAAGTTGTTTTTCTGTGTAATTGTCAAGATGGTTCAATGATGCAACTGCACTATACAAAATGATGGAGGGAGGAACATTTCCAACCCAGGCATGAATAGAACCAATAAATGTATCCTCTAATGGCTAAATGAACTCAATACTTCTTTCAATTGACACTGCATAATATTATGGTATTTGGTCTCTTGAACAAGAGAATGACAATACATGTACTTCCTCTGTGGATAATGACACAAATTAATTATTCTCTTGCATTACATGGAAACTCAATCTGAGAGAAACATTTTGCAATTTTTGTGGGGAATCCATCAAAATCTATCATAGGGTGTTCATCCTGATCCGCTGATTCGAAAAATCCGTTGAACCGATCCGACCCGAATCGAAAAAAAGGTACCCAAACCACATTCTGAGAACGGGTCGGATAGAGGGTTACATTTCTGTGGTATAAGTTATTTCAGGGATAATTTTGTAAATTTGATTAATAAGATTTGATTAGAAGTAAATTCTTATCAGGTTTATTGGTGACCTCTCATCTCTTCTTTTTCAATTCCTTGTTTTTCCTTTCTTTTTCGCCTCAATCATCTCTTCCCTTCCTCTCTCGCATCCTCATTTCTCACACTCACGTCTATTGAAATGTATTGGCCTGTTGCTACTTTTAGTTTGTTGTTATTGGGATGTAATATTGGGCTGTATTTTGTAACTTAGATTTAATTGTTGTTGACTTAATTGTGAAATTAACTTCCTTAACTATAATTATTTAAATTTTTATATTTTGTTACTAGTGAGGGTAAGGTATCGGTCAACCTGACCCTCTTTTGAAGGTAGAGCATGGATCAAGTAGAGGGTCGGAATTTTCTTGAGTCGGTCAGCAAGATTGAGTACTTTTTTTAACTCATAGACGGGTACACGGTTCATGAACACCCCTAGAATCCGGTGCACTTTGCCTGATTATGGCTAGTTGTTAAGCCTTCTTCTGCTACCGTCCAGGAAAAACGATTCGATACTCTTCACCCTCAGCTGTTGATCTAATCTTTTCATTATATAATGTTCTAATTGAAAATCAATAAAAAAAAAAACAACAACAACAATAACAAAGGAAACAGATGTCACTAATTGCATCACGTGTCAAAGCATTCGTGCAATATAAATGTCACAAAATTTTACATTTTCTTCGGCCAACTAATATCTTAAGAAAATTATGCTGCAAGTCATTTCCTATGGGCTCATTTGGATAGAGGAAATGCATGCATTACAAGACTTTCTACATTTATTTTCCAGGAAAACTTGCAAAGTCGGGCAAGTTATATTAACATGTATGAATACAGGGTTTTAAGTTGGTGTAACCATATAGTACTAATTTTCACACTGAAGATGCTCAGAAGAGCATGTCTCTGCAAGCGTAACAATGTACACATCCGGAAGGAAAACCACTATCCTGGAGCAAAAGAATAAATAAATAATACCTCTAGATTTTAAAGAAGTGATACTTAGATTCAACATAGCCTTCAGCATCCCATAAAAATGACCCGAATGCAACTGCCTCCAACACCAGCATTGTCAATCCAGAGAATGTCAAAGAGATCATTTCATCGTTGGATGTATCAAAAGAACCATCTTCAGCGACTCTAATATCAGGCCTTCCAAATAATGCTTGGGTTTGCTTTTCAATTAAAGAAATTGCTTCTTTAGACCTTATGGTTGCATATCTCTGAAGTGTTTCTGCATCCAAATACATCACATAGGATCTCAACTTATATGATTTAGCCTCGGTAGTAAAATCCGCTGGTTCTTCATCACCATAATCAGGGGGTATCTGTATCAATGAATCTGGGTCCCAGAGCTATCCTGCTTTTCAGGTGCTTGCCCTTGAAAATAGGACTGACCCTTCTTTATTCCTTCAGGGAGGGTGTTCATTGATCTCTCAAGTTGATATCTCTCATCAACTCTTCTGAGAAAATAACCATACATGATAGATGCGGCATAAAGCTTCCCAAGTTTAATTTTGCTGATCTGCACAATTGTGTCCAGCGGCCCTACCCTCTCTCCAAGTACAAGAGACAGGTGGCTAACTATCATTTCAAAAGCTTCAGCAGAGTGAACAGATTCCAGTTTTTGTTCTTGATTTGGCCAAAAGTCCACCCTTCCAGCAGGATCAGAGGGTGAAGTTACTTTTGGAATCATGGAAATTTCATTGTCTACAAATTTGTGAACCACCAAGCAGTATATTATGTCCTCCAGAGCCTTGCACCTTTCTTTCTCCTTTAGTTCAGCTATTCTCCTGGAATTCAACATGCATTTATGTCAGTCATTAAAAACTTCCAGTGAATCATGTATATCATCAACATATAAGTATAAGATTAATATAGCTAAACAGCCTCCAGTGAAGTACAACAAATAGTATTGAAATAAAAACATAAAAATAAATTGAGGCATATAAGTATATATAGGATATGATTTGTGATTAACTTTCTTTGTCTGCACTACCTCCTTTTCTAAGTGCTCAGAAGTTTCTTCTTTCCTTTCTTTTAGCTTTCTTCTTCTTACTATGCTTTTACAGAGGTACCAGATGCAATCAAGCAACTGGTGTAACAATAATTGTCTGCTTGAGCCAAAGAGATGCAAATAAAATGAAAAGTCATGATCCACCAGAAAGAAAAATCGTCCACCCTAAGAGTGCAGATGAAAATCCCACGCTAATAGAAAATTGAAAATATGAAGCTAAGTTCACTTTAGAAACCAACCTTTCTATTAGCAATTACTCTAAGGGAACTGAGGCACAAAAAGAATTTGACTACCAGGAATTGTAACATTCAGTGGACAAGAGCTCAAGCACCAGGTAGAATTCTAGCTCCTTTTGGGCCTCAGCGAAAGCTTTCCAAGAGGAGGGAAAAAACTGACAATCACATAAAGATCCGGGTGGAATAAAGCTACTTAAGTTTTATCATTTTAGGATAGGAAGAAGAAGCTGCCTCCTATATGCAGTTGATTAACTTTCCTACAAACTAAACCCCGCTCTAGACCGTAGTTTTGAGAAACATTCATATGCTATGGAGCTATGCCTGCATACTAAAATTTGCTGACCAAAATGAGAAGCAGTCTTTTGGTTTTGGATGATACAATTAGACAGCTTTTGGAAGCAGTTCATTAGAATTTATGGACACAAGATGATGCCTAGACACCAGTGCCAAAGTAGTAATCACAAACTCTATGATCTAAACGTCTCTCCTTGTACCCTTTAAAAATAGGACAATACCTTGTGACAGAAAACTGCTATAGTTTTCAGCATTGGCAGTTTCCCTAAATGGATAAGATAAATAAGAGATGGGTTGCTCCTTGATAAAGGATGCCTACAACTTCAGCATTCTATTATCTAAACTTGATAGTGAGATAATGTGCCTGAATGAATTCCTCTTTGCCTGGTCACCTGAAAGTACACAGATAAATTTCATGACACTAAGGTTCGATGTTTTGATTCCCCAAACTGAACCTTTATTTCCCCCCATGCAGTTACTAAAAAGAACTTAGCCACCAACAATCTCTAATCTCTACTTCCCATTTTTGTGTCATATAACACAAATTTATACATCGAAGGAGCTTCACTATTCAGTCAGGACAAGGAGATCCACCAAAAGGGTCATGAGAACCATGTTAGTTCTACAAACGCCTGTTCCACCAAAATTTCAAAATAAAGATGCTCATGCAACTAGAATCAAAGACAAAATTAGGAAAAACAAAATAAGTTGAACAGACAACTTACTTGTATAAAATGAGATCTTCAGATGACGGTGGAGTTTTCTCCTTTTCAGCATCTCTCTCACTCTGAAGATTCTCAAGTTGTTGATCAATAGCAACAGGGAGTAGGTCTGATGCGGGTGGCTTTGTAATATTTGGGCCAAAAACTGACCAACTGGTGACTCAAGTTGAACAGGAGCAATTGGAACCAAATCACCAGCAGAATTTTCGGATGCTCTTACAGTAAAGCTTCCTTTTCTTTGGTCTGACCCAATCCCTAGTCCTCGAAAAGAATATGAAGGACAACCCTATGACATAGACAAGTTAAAAAACAAAGAATTTGTCTGAAAGTTTGGCACCCTTGAATGCAGATGTTAAGAGAACAGAATTAACCTTAAAATTCAACATTGCTAAGTGCAGTAACAAAACAACAATTGAAAATACAACAGCAAACTACTTGTTGCAGTTAATGTTTGTTAACAAAACTAAAAGGTAGAGATAGTTTCTTTCATATCTATCACAACATGGTTGATATCTCTAACTTTTAAAGAACTTGAAGCAATGTCTATGGCACAAAACTTAAAAAATGGAAATGCAATTGAAGAAAAAGGAGAATTTAGCCGTATTTAATGCAATTCCCTCCACATGGAAATACCAGTGTCCTAATCCTTTTCTGTTAAAGAAAGAGTGTCTGAAACTTAATTCCACACGGTTCTTTACTTACGAAGGCTCAAGGTAGCTAAAGAATATAGGATAAGAATGGTTCTATATAATGTGATTTCACACCTAAATACCACCAAACACATTATCACGCTCAAAAAGGTGACCTAGTGTGGCTTGCGGATTGCTCCCATATAAAACCTGAAGGCAAATCTAGCAACTATCGACTTCAGATGCTTATGGTTTAGCATTTTATGGTGATGAAATTCAAGAAAACTTAGCTTCCCTTTTATTATTATGCTCATGCAAATGAACCGCTAGCTAGATCAAACTGAAATCCCTTTATATGGACAACAGATCAAGTTCGCATATAGCATACATATGACAGAATGTTTAAACTGTTTGTGTCCAGGATATCATCAATTAATAGAAAGAAACATAATGCAGTCTGCTTGGATGGAATTAAGGTTACCATTACACTCCACATACACATATAGCCTTTCCTATACCTCAAATTCTTTGAAGGCAATGAGAATTTTGCATTGGATCTACTATCATAGTCCCATAATTTGTGCAGTACCTTCAGAGAAGCAAAATAAAACCTCAAAAGAAGTGGACAATGCAATTTAATCTGATTTGATTTTATACTCCATCTGTCCCTTTTTCATTTTTTGGCTTAATTTTTGTCCATTACCCTTCAAGTTATTATGTGGCGAAAGTCTCCACTCATTGAGCTATAAATTAGGAAGATCATTCTTAATGGAAAGTTTGTACTCTTGTGATTCTATAAACTGGAAACAAAATATTTGACATGCACTTCATCTCTTGATGCTCCCTTAAAGGTTCAATATCCACATATGGACCAACAAACTGCATGGAGTATTGTTATGTGGAGAAAGGTAATAAGAGTACCAAACTAGAGACCTTCAAATAACATATATATCAGCCGGTCCAATTATCTATGAATTACGAGATAAATTGTCACCAAAATAAAAGGAAAAGTCTAGAAACATCATATCTTTATATTGCTGTCTATAAGTGCCAATCCTGGGAGATCAAAACACTCAAGCTTTTACGCTGTTAGTCATCAAGTGCTGACATAATTAAACTATCAGGTTTATCATTATTTAGAAAGGCTGCAGCAATATGATACAAAATTCAAAACTAGATTCCTAGTTTGAATAAAGTAAAGGTACATTCTTATGAAAGTCAACATCTATGGAATACCCCATCCTGAAACAAAAACTAAATGCAAATCCCCTCCTATTCACTCATTACCTCACATTGACACACAACCCTTCATCATGGAAAGTAAATAAGGCTTATTCAAAACAAACGCGATTAATTGGTAATATTTTCAGCAAAAAATTAAAAACGGGGGCTTTCTTTAACACGTCTAATATGGTTTAAGCATGTGCTAGGGCAACCTTTAGATGCGCCATTGCCGTGGTGATAGTTGAGAGGTTAATCAAAGCAAAAGAGATCAAGCATTAAGATCGAAAAAAGACGTGGTGGGAAACCTATTAAAAATATATATGACAGGCTAAGGAAATTGGCAAGGAAATGATTTGTGACAGGAGCGCAATGGCATACGTGGTTTCATGCTGACAACTCCACCTATTGGGATTCAGGGCTTTTTATAGTTGTTGTTTCACAAGTGTTGATCAACAAATAACAAATTTCACAATAAAATTGTTTTTTTTTTTTTTTTTTTCTTGGGTATCTTTCTCTTCTAATACAGGAAATATCAAATGTCAATTTACAATATTGGTCCAACACAAAAAGTATATACATACACCAACAAAACTACAATACAATAACTTCCCTTTTACACCTCAAAATTACAGAAAATTCAGACCATTCAACAAAAATTGAGAAACTTCAACAAAAATTTTGCAATTTCATTCTTTGATTAAACAAACCCTTTAATTACCTCTTCCATCTAAACTCAAGAAAAATAAAATAAAATAAAAATCAACCAATCGTATATAAGTATAGGAGTAGAAATGGAAGAAAGAAGCATACTTTGGGCAAAGTGAAGGAGAGTGAAGACTTAGGCTCCGGGAATGAATGGAAATGCTTGAAATTGTAGCCACCCGTGGCCGGAAGAACCGCCGATACGTCGGCAAGTACGCCGGAAATCTGCATCATCACTGGTAATTTACTTTTTTTCTTTTTTCCACCTTATATTTTCCGTGGAATTATTTTTTTCTTTCTTGGGTTTTTGGGAGGAAAGGGTGTTATGAGTAGAAAAGAGGAAGAAAAAAGAGAGCTCGGGAGGGAGGAGGGGATGAAAGAATATTGAAACTAAAGATTTTTATTTTATTTTATTTATTGGTCAAACTAGAAATAATGGACAAAAAAAAAAGGTTTTTGTTTTGCATTTTTTCTGATTTTATATTCTCAAATTCTCATTCGTGCTGCTACGGATGTTTTGAGCAAAGAAACTTTGCTTTATGGAGTGCTATCAATAGCTTATTACTTCATTTGACATCTGTTTTCCACTATCATTTTTTAGAATATTTTCTTGACAAAATTAAAATATTAAGAAGTAATATATGTAAAATAAAAGATAATTATTTTGTATATTTAAATAATCATTACAAAATATTAATTAAAAAATATGATATATATACATATATATTATGGCAAAAGCTCTTTTAGTGAGTAAGTTATAACAAGTTAACATGTGGCACATTAGATAAAAAAAATTTACTTAATAAATAATAGAGGTAAAAGATAAACTAATTAAATAGTTACATAATCTTATATTTAACTACTCTTATTTTTTTAAAAATTCAATTTATGCACACATCTTATAATTAATTTTTTTCTAAAAATGTAATAAAATTAAACGTGCAACATAAATCACAATATCTATATCGTGTGAGATGAATATTTTTTTTCCAAAAATGTTATAAAATTAAACATATATTATAAATTATCATATAAGTATGAATTATTTACTATAAGTTAAGAAAATAAATATTTATTAATTATATGAATTATTTACTATAAGTTAAGAAAATAAATATTTATTAATTATGTCAAACTTTTATCTATATATAATTGTTAATAAATTAATTTTAGATATATATATTTAAATAATAATTTTCATAAAAGTATGAAGATATTTAGTCTAACTATGTCTGAATGATATCATTCTTACAATCTAATTATATTCAATTCATTTTTATCAACAAGAACAATAATTTTTTATATCACAAAGATAAAAATGTGGTAAGATCAAATTCTTCTTTTCACCTTCTTGCAACTTTTTATTTATTGGTAATTAATTATTCAATGTCAATTGGCGTTATTCTTAAATGATTATATAATCATAATACATTATAAAAATAATTTTAATAATATGTCTTGTTATTGGTATCACCATTGATTGTTTTACTTTTTATTTGTTGACTTAGAGACAGAACTAATATACCGGAAAAGAAAAAAATAAAAATTAGTGTTTGCTATCGTGTAAAATCAATATTTTCATTGCATTTTCCCGTGCATAGCACGGGTTATCTATGCTAGTGTGTGTGTGTGTATATATATATATATATTAAAGCAAAAGGTGCGTTTGTGAGAAACAACTAAAGGATGACAAGTGGTAAGGTAAAAGTATACCAAATTTAGGTAAATAATGGGGATAAAAGAAAAATAATTTAATTAATTAACCATACAAATTCAAATTACTTACCTAAATCTTTTCTTTAACTACTTTTATTTATTCAAAATGGTTACTTTGTGCACACATACCTCTTATAATTATTAATATTAAATGGTAAGTTAAAGTGATGTTATTTATAATAACATGTGAAAATATATGTTTCTTAATATGAAAATCTTTAGACTTATAATATATAAAGGGTTATCACAAATAACTTTTATTAAATATGAACAGATTTAATCTAATTATATTTCAGTAATATCATCCTTAAAATCTTATTGCATTCAAGAAGGAATAATTTTATTAAAAACTTAATAACTACTATATTGCAAAAAGATAACAAATTTTTAAAATTCGTGATTATTTTTTGCATACTTTAAATGACGATATAATTATACTACATTTAAAAGTAACTTTAATAGTCTGTCTTCCATTTACAAGTACAAAAAGATAACAAAAATTTTAAAATCGTTATTCTTTGCATATTTTTAACGTCGTTTTTAAATGATGATGTAATTATATTATATTTAAAAGTAACTTTAATAGTTTGTCTTCTCCATTTACAAGTATGCTTTTGATTGCTATAAATGGTCTTTTCACTTTTTGATCTAGAAAATAACTCCACGTTTTTTTTTATTATGTGATATTCACAAATTATTTTGAGAAACTACATAATTTTAAAAAGATTATTCCATGAATCATATAATCCCGTAAGTAGTATAGGTTAAATACTGGTTATAGTAGATAAAATACTAAAACAAACTGCCATGCCTTGTGAGAAGTTACGAAAAAATATTGTGGGTAACATTATTTTTAGTTTTTATTTTTTTAAAAAAAATTTTTTTTTGTTGATCTCTAACAAACTATAGATTTTGATACCTTTTTTTTTTTTTTTTTTTTACTATTTATGTATACACTATTGGTTCATTTATTTCCAAATTATTACTATATACACTATTAAGTTCATTCATTTCCAAATTATTACTATCATACACATATCTAATTTTCAAAACAAAATTACCTTTTAAATTAATTTTAATAATTATTTATAGGAAACAAGCATAAATATTTTAATAAAATTTAATAATAATGGTCCTAAATCATGTTCTTTCTTTTAATTTCTAGCATTGTAAATTTTTTTGATATTGTTACTTAGTTTTATTTGGTTTAATTACTAAAAATTTTAGGCCATCACTATTATTTCACTAAAATCATTTTTTAGAAAAATTACACAAAGATATATACACTTTAAAATAAAATGGTATGTATGCATATAAATATTTTTTTTTATCTTTCGTTGTGTAGCACATGTTTTCAAATTATTATATTAAAAACTTAAAATTTTAATATTCATCTCCATTATGTATTAAAAATCTATTACTATTATAAAGTATGTTATTAACTCGATACTTTTGAATTTATCTTCATATTATCAAGTAATCTATAAATAAGAAAAATTGATTGATACACATTACTTATGTACTTTATCATTATAACTGCCAAATAATCATTGATTAGCAAAAATAATAAGAAAAAGTATGATAATGTCAACTTGACTTATAAAAATAGCAATATGTTTTTAAGCTCAATAATCACATTTCATAAAAGTACCACAATTCACTAAAATGAATGAAATTTGTATACATTTTAGAAAAAAAAATTACAAAACTTAAATTTTGGTCGAAATCATTCAGTAAGATTAAGATGTACATCATAAAAAAAATTACAAAATTTATACACATCGAAATGTTTAGTAAGAGTAAGAGGATAACAAATTTACTAATCAATTCAATAACTTACTAATTTTTAATTAATCATTCAATCTTAATATTCTGATATAAAGTTCAAAAAATGATAAGAGAAACTCATTTTTACTTCCAACACATATTTATATGCAACCTTTAGTTTACTTATTTATATTAACAACAACAGATATCATGAAAATTAATTATTACTTATATTTTCTATATTTCTGTTCTTATATAAAATAAATAGTGAAAAAGATTCATAATATCTACATTTATTATAAATATTTTTAATTTTTGTTTTTTATTTGGTTTAATTATTAAAAATTGCACGCCATCATCATGATCTTACTAATATTAATATTTTCCAAGTAAATATATTTCCTGGTAGTCTATATATTAAAGCAAAACAGGTGTTTAGTGAAAAACTGCTAGACGATGACAAGTGGCATCATTCTATTAATATAGTTATTTTTTATCTATCACTAATTCACTAAAAAAACTAATGAGTTAAAATATTCAAAATGTTAAACTTTATCTTCACACATATCAAGTAATTTTTTATGAAGAAAAAATAAATACTAATTAACTATGTACTCTAACAAATCATCTTAATTTCTATATTTTTTGGTCATTTATGTCTAGCAAGAAAGTTTAGTCAACTGAAAAAAAAATCGAAATGAGTTTATGATAATAAAATAAAGATTTTAATTCACATTCATAATTTACGTTCTTTAATAATATCATTATTATTTTTATTTTTGGTATTGTAAAACTTAAATACTATTACACAATTTTTTTTTGCTTTTATTTGTTTTAATTACTAAAAATTACGTCTTATCATCAATATTTCATTATTATTTAATTATATAAATTAATATATTTATCTCCCCTAGCAAAAATTCTAGTAGTGTTTCCTTATCCATATCTTTTGTCGGCTAAAATGTATAAGAGCGTTGTTTTACTAGTTCCTCCATTTTCCATGTTCTTCCCTCTTTTTCTGCTGAAATTTGTTCTTCACTCTTCATCTCTTATCAAATTTCAAAGAATTTGACCTTATTAATATATTCCCTTACCCTTTATCTCTTCTCAAATTCCAAAAAAATAAAATAAAATAAAATAAAAAATCTTACTATCTATTCTCAGATTCAAAACATATATGTATTCTCAACTTATAAAATATCAAATAAAGGAGATGAAGAAAATATATCAAGTCTCTTCTATCCCTTAATAGTTTTATTTTTTTATTTTTAAATTTTACATGTTATAATTCGATATTAAAGTTTTCTCTCTTTTCATTTAATATGTAAAAACTCTCAATTTTTTTTTTCACTTCAAAATGCATTATACACCACTCCAAGAGATGGGACAATAGTGCAACTATAAGATTGAGGTAATTTATTTTTCTTTCATTTCAAACTCCACCTCCCAAGCCCCCGCTCTAATCTTTAATTTGTCTTCTTCTTCTTTTAAATTTCAAAGAATTTAATTTATGTTATAAGAGATACAATCCACATGAATTTTGTGCACAAGTTTGAATGGTTACAACTATGTAAGTCTCTTCAATCTTTATTTGTATTTGCCTACATAATTATAAATTGTTAGTTCAAGTATTTTCGTTTACTTTGCATATGGCATGGAATATGTTAAAGTGCTTTAGTAAATTGCATCCTTAGTTATTAGTCATAGTTGTATTTGATTAAAAAAAATTAGTCATAGTTGTAGTTAGAATGTAGAATATTGCTACTATTATTTTTGTTCTTTTAAAGATTGAATCTTTTTTTTTTTCCCTTAATGTTTATGTTTGATGGGTGCAAAATATTGCTACTAATATTCATCTTCCTTTATGTACTAAAAAATTACTATAATAAATTACATTACTAACTCGATACTTTTGAATTTATCTTGATATTATCAAGTAATCTTTAAGTAAGAAAAATTTATTGATACACATTAGTTATGTACTTTATCATTGTAACTATCAAATAATCATTGATTAGCAAAAAATAATAAGAAAAAGCATGATAATGTCAATTTAGTTATAAAAATAGCAATATGCTTTTAAACTCAATAATCACATTTTATAGAAGTACCACAATTCACTAAAATGAATAAGAAAATGTATACATTTTAGAAAAATAATTACAAATTTTAAATTTTGGTTGAAATCATTTAGTGATGAAAGATTAGATAATTATACTAATTAGATAGGTAACAAACTTATTAATCAATTGAACAAATTACCTGTTTTTATTGAATCAGTTATTATCTAATCATTCTGATTGAATTTCAAACAGATAAGAAAAACTTATTTCTACTTAACACATATCGATAAATGAAATGAGATAATATGTACTTTTTAGTTTACTTACTTATATCAATAACAGTAGATATCATAAAAATCAATTATTACTTATATTATTTATATAAATAAAAACTAAATAGTGTAAAAAAATTCATAATATTTATATTTATTACAAATATTATTTATTTTGCTTGACTTAATTATTAAAAATTGCAAGTCGTCATTATGATTTTGCTAACATTGTTTTATTTTGTAAGTTAAATACATTTACATGTTTACCTCTGCATAGCATGGGTTTTTCTGCTTGTATATATGTAAAGCAAAGGGGTGTTAGCCAACAGGCAACAAGAGCATGACATTTGTCAATCTTTCCTTCTATTTATCTTATCTTTATACAATTTCTTTCCAAAAAAAATATATATCATTTAACAAAATATTTTAACCTTTTTGAATTACTTTCTATATCTTTATCTAATTACTAATCAGATATCCTAGTAAATTATTAATTTTTTTTTTTTAAAAAAGTACCTGTTGGTCCCAAAGCAACCTAAGAGGGGGGGTGAATTAGAGTTCTAAAATTCTGCTTTCACAAAGCAGTGAGTTTTATAGAATTAAATGCGAGATAATAAATTCAATAAAACAGTAAATTAAAGAGAAAAATTGAACAAACAATACTTCCAAGCTAGCAAGCTTGAAGTATCAATTTTCTTGAATGCTTCACACACTTGGTGAGCCAATAATTTTTACAAAGTTGGGAAGTTCTTGCTCACACTAAAACTCTTTTAGTTGAGCCAAGAATCTTACTTACAACCACACTCTTGTACAAAATTATCACTCCACTCAATGTTGAATTTGCACTCACAACTTCACACTAATACAACAAAGCTCTATAGTCAATGGATATTGCACTCAAATTACTAATTCCTTAGGCTTGTATTCAATGTATTAGATGCTCTTTTCAGGTTCTTAAAGCCTCTATTTATAATAGCAATAAATAGAGCTTTCAACCACTTCCTAACGGCTAAGTAATAAATGCACAAAAATAGCCGTTGGGGGTTCGGACTTCCGAGAGGATGGAATGCGTCCGAGGAAGCGTCGGTCTTCTATACCTATGCTATGCACTACGTTCGGACGTCCGAGTAAGCGTCCGGTCCTTCGTCCGACAGAGGCTTCGGACGATCCAGAGCGTCCGCAAGATAGGCAGTAAGTTCCCATTTTTTCACTTTGTTCGGACGATGCACTGCGTCCGAGAAGTTTTGTCCTGGTTCGGACGGTCCTGTGCGTCCGAAAGGTATGTTCCTGCAACAGCTTGTTTTACATAGTTAAGTGTTTATGTCATCATCAAAATAAGGTTTGGAAAACATCAATCTCCCCCTTTTTGATGATGACAAACCTCAATTGGATAAGACTAATTACATTTTACATTTGCAATATTGGATATCAATTTGTCAACACATTATATCAAAACATAATAATATAACAAATTATATCAGAACATCACAGCACATAGCATAGTCTCCCCCTTAGAATATGCAGGCAACAAAGTATATCAGAACATCACAGCACATAGCATAGTAACTACTCCCCCTTTTGACATCAATCAAAAAGACTCCCCCTTAGAATATGCAGGCAGTTTTTATAGAATTGAAATAGGGTTAGTACATTCAACTAAAGAGTTGAAGGGAATACATATTCAAGCCACCTAATTTGCTGAAAATGCTAAAAAGTTCCAAAAAAAAAGAGAACTGCAACAAAACCGAAAGAAACTAATGAGAGTCATTTTTCTTTTTTGAGCGTTTTTCTGTCTTTTGACGTTTGGATGGAACATCGTCGTCGGTAGCTTCACTGTCATGCTCCTCTGTACGACGTTGAACAAGAGATACTTTAGAGTGTCTAACATCTTCATCGTCTTCGTCATCGTCATCGGCATCTTGTTCTTGTTCATCTTCTGCAGTGTCGTCACGTGGCTGGTCATCTTCAGGTTCATCACTGTCAGAAGATGACTCCAGTGGATGTTGGGACTGAAGCTCAGCAAACTGGACTTGAGCCGACGCAGACATGCCGAAACTGAGGGCCTCTTGGATGATTGTTTGGCGAGTCTCAAGTCGTCTGAGCTTGCGATTGGTGCGGCGTTGAAAAGTACTGACCTGAGTGCTCAGAGATTGGAGAAGTCCACAGATATGTGAAAGGGATCAATTTCAGAAATGGTGCAGAAGTAGATGGGGTAGATGTGAAAGGAGGTGATCGAGGATAAGGGAGAAGGAGGGATAGTAAAATCAGTCGTGGAGGCATGGGATTGTGATTTGGCAATATCAAAGGCTGCCTTAGTCAGCCATTGATCATTAAAAAACCTAAGACCTTTTCTTTCAATGTATGATTTATTAAAATATGGAGGATACTGTTTATTTCCTGTGAAGGGAACATTGAGGGAATCAAAAACTTTTGTAAGATGTCTCTTATACACATCTAGATGTGTATAAGAGACATGTGTATAAGAGACGAACTTAACTACTCGCTCTCATAAACCTGTATGGACCTTAGTTGAAAGACCTTCAAACGTTGATCCCGTTATTGGTACTAATCAAGTTGATTTAGAAACAGAATGAGGATGCTCAAAACGATCTTCCGGAAGGGTGGAGATTTCACATTCAAAAATATTGTTAATTATAGTCGATGAAATCTCAATATCAGTGTGATTAACACGAGAAATAAGGGTGCGAATAGTGGGACCTTTCCGAAGATTGGCCGTGAATTGAAGCACCATATCGTGATAAACAGGTAAATCGAGATGGACTAAATGACCCCAATTATTTCGGTAACTAATTATACACATATTAGATGTGTATTATATTCATCTAGATGTGTTCAACGTCCTGTTTCAGTAGTCTGTAAGAGACAGCATCTTGATGAATCTAATGATGTTATCTCAAAGAATTTGTGTGAAGATGAAGGCACAGGTATTCTAAAGGAGCTCGAAAAGCTCGATATTCATAAAGATCATCAAGAAGGAACATCAAATGTTTTTCTACCGCGAATCGCCGAAGAGGAACCGCCACGTGATTTCACCATTGTTTGTGGAAGAAAAGAAAGTGAAAAAAAATTGAGAATTTGTGAGATTTTGGGAAATTTGTATGGTGAAATGGATAAATAAGATGTGATTTAGGGGCTAAGGATTGTGGGTAGGATGATTCTTTAAGCAATTTCGGAAGTGAGAGTGTGAATTTTGATTTGGTAGAGAAGGGGAAAAATTTTATTGAATTTCCAAATTCTGTGATTTCGGATTCACCTAAAACACCGAAACTTCTGTCTCTTATACACATCTAGATGTTATCATTTGACGGCCGAACGCGTTTGGCTGCGTCCGACGTCCGAAAGTGAAGAACGGACGGCGAAAATGAGCTAGTGCGTCAAGTTTCTTTCGGACGAGCTAGTGCGTCGGAAGATTTCAGAGAGTTTAAAGAAAAATAGGCTATTGTTCGGACGGATATGAACGTCCGAGAAGGAACACATGCTTTGGACGAACCAGAGCGTCCGAAAGAAAGGTTGTTCGGACGAATGAGTGCGTCCGAACAATGAACTTATGCACAATTTTTCTGTAAAATCCCCAAGCATTTTCTGAGCAATTCAAAACGAACTAGAGCTAAGGGTTTTGTAAAAATATCAGCCAATTGGTCTGAAGTAGGCACATAATCAACACGAATTTCCTTTTTACAAACGAGATCTCTAATGAAATGATGCTTGACATCAATGTGTTTGGTTCTAGAGTGCAAAACAGTATTTTTTGTGAGATTAATTGCACTAGTGTTATCACATAATATAGGAACACAATCAAAGATGATGAACCAAAATCTTTTAAAGTATGTTTCATCCAAAGAAGTTGAGCACAACAATTTCCAGCAGCAATGTATTCGGCTTCGTAGAAAGAGAAATGGAATTTTGTTTTTTGCTAAACCAAGACACAAGACAATTTCCCAGAAAATAACACATTCCACTGGTACTTTTTCTATCAATTTTACATCCAGCAAAGTCAGCATCAGAATAACTAATTAAATCAAATGTAGAGGACTTTGGATACCATAAACCAAAATCCGTTGTTCCTTTTAGATATCTAAAAATTTGTTTAACTGCAATCAAATGTGATTCTTTAGGACAAGATTGAAATCTAGCACATAAACACACAGCAAACATGATGTCTGGTCTACTAGCAGTTAAGTAGAGTAAACTTCCGATCATACCTCTATAGTGTTTTTCATCAACACTATTACCTTCTTCGTCTTTATCAAGTTTGGTTGAAGTACACATTGGTGTACCAACTTGTTTGCAATCTTCCATACCAAATCGTTGTTTTTTGAGCAGCTCCTTTGTGTACTTGATTTGTGTAATAAATGTTCCTTCCTTGGTTTGATGGATTTGTAGTCCAAGGAAAAATTGCAACTTGCCCATCATGCTCATCTCAAACTCTTCTTGCATTAGTTGTGAAAATCCTTGCACAAACTCTCATTAGTTGCTCCAAAACTAATATCATCAACATAAATTTGAACAATTAGTAATCCTTTTATAGGAGACATTTTCGGAAGCTTTATATGGACTACTTCCTGTCTCTTATACAAATCTAGATGTGTATAAGAGATTCCACTTCACTACCTGTCTCATAAAGATCTTGGTATTGTTTGACACCATATAAACTTTGGAAAGTTTGAAAACATAATTTGGAAGATTCTTCTCTTACCAAATCCCGGAGGTTGTTCGACAAAAACTTCTTGGTCAATAAAACCATTCAAAAAGCACTTTTGACATCCATTTGAAATAATTTTAAATTATTGAAACATGCAAATGCAAGAAACATGCGGATGGATTCTAATCCACCTGAGGTTACATCAGTTTCAATGCCTTCTTCTTGAGCATAACCTTTTGCAACAAGTCTAGCTTTGTTTCTTATGATCTCACCTTTGTCATTTAATTTGTTTCTAAACACCCATTTAGTACCAATAACGGGATGAGAAGAAGGTCTTTCAACTAAGGTCCATACATTATTTTTCTCAAATTGACTAAGTTCGTCTTGCATAGCAATAACCCATGATTCATCACTTAAGGCAACATCTATATGTTTGGGTTCAATGTGAGAAAGTAATGCACAATTATTATTCAAGGGTTTATGAGAGCGAGTAGTTACCCCATCGGATAGATCACCTATAATTAAATCTTGAGGATGATTAGAGACAAATCTCCAAGCTTTCGGAAGATCGTTTTGAGCATCCTCATTCTTTTCATCATCAACTTGATGGTTGTTGATATCAACGTTTGATGTACCCTCTTGATGATCTTTATGAATATCGAGCTTTTCGAGCTCCTTTAGTGAATATACCTGTGTCTTCATCTTCACACAAATTCTTTGAGATAACATCATTAGATTCATCAAATGTAACATGCACAACTTCTTCAATTAAAAGCGTTCGTCTATTGTAAACGCGGTATGCTTTCTTGTCACTAGAATATCCTAGAAAAATTCCTTCATCCGATTTTTTGTCAAATTTTCCAAGGTTCTCTTTGATTTTTAAAATGAAGCATTTGCAACCGAAAACTTTGAAATAGCTCACAACAGGTTTTTTACAAAAAATGAGTTCATAAGGAGTTTTATTTAAAGAAGATCTTAATAAAACTCGATTCATGACATAACAAGCCGTGTTAACCGCTTCGGCCCAAAAGTATTGTGGTAGGTCACACTCACTAATCATAGTTCTAGCCGTTTCTTGAAGAGTTCTATTTTTTCTTTCAACAACACCATTTTGTTGAGGAACTCTAACAACCGAGAATTCATGAAAGATGCCGTTGTGATCACAAAAGTCGGGAAAACCCCCAAATTTAGCAACTCGGCACCATTGTCGCTCCTCAAACGAACAATTTTTGTATCCAATAAATTTTGAATTTTGGAAAACAATTTTACAAATTTTTCAAATGCTTCGTTTTTGTGAACAAGAAATAATACCCAAGTGAACCTAGAATAGTCATCTACGATAACAAACGCATATTTGCAACCACCTAGACTAGCATATTGAGTGGGTCCAAATAAGTCCAAATGCAACAATTCTAAAGGTTTATGAGTAGATACAAAATTCTTAGGTTTGAAGGAAACTTTAACTTGTTTACCAAATTGACAAGCATCACAAATTTTATTTTTCAGAAATTTCAGTTTTGGCAAGCCTCTTACCAAATCCTTTTTGGCTAATTTTTCAATCAAATCCATATTAAAATGATAAAGTCTTCTATGCCAAAGCCAAGGATCATCTATGGAAGCGGTAAGACATTTTACTTCACTATTGCTAATTTTATCAAGATGAATTACATAAACATCATTATGCCTAGTGCCTTGTCTTGAATAAAACAACATGATTTTTATCAAGAATAAGACATTCATGCTTGGTAAAGAAAACATACAAATTTCTGTCACAAAGTTGACTAACACTTAATAAATTATAGTTCAAATTATCAACAAGAAGTACATTCTTAATCAAGGTTTCACCATTTTTACCTACATCACCAATGCCGATTGATTTTGCTTTGTTGTCATCTCCAAAGGTGACTTTTCCACTGTTTTTTGATGTATGGTTTGTGAAGAGAGAAGCATCACCCGTCATGTGCCTTGAACATCCACTATCTATGAACCATTTAGCATTGTTGGCGATGTTAAGTACCTACACAATAAATCAATTGATAACTCTTGGTACCCATATCTTGTTGGGTCCATTTGCGTTAGGGAGATTTCTTGCTATCCATACAACTTTCATCCCAAGTTTTTCATTCTTCTTAACATGACACATATTTTTACACATGTCCATGTTATTGGCAATATCTACAAGAAATACTTTTATTACCATGTCATGTAAAGAAGACATCTTTACAATGCACAAGTCATCCCTTCTAAACATGACAAACTTTTTATTGATTGCTACATTTCTATTTCTTTTCATATCAACAACATTTTCTTTCTTTCTAGCTAAAAGAGTATTCAAGTCATCCATTCTTTTCTTCAAGAAGGCTTGTTCTTCCTTGACCTTTGATCTCTCATGCATTCTTTTCTTCAAATCACAATTTTCTTGTGATAGCCTATTGTTTTCATTCACAAGTTTAGAGTTAGCATTCAATAAGGCATTTGATTTTTTAACTAACTCCTTATTTCTAGCATAAGATTCTTTTAAGCTATCATGCAATTTTAAAATGAAAGCTTCAAGATCATCTTCATCATTGGAGTCATAGTTAGAATTTACCTCATTATCTCCAATAGCCATAAAGGCCATTTGTGCCGACTCCATTTCTTCTTCAACTTCTCCTTCGGAGTTGCAATCGTCCCAAGTAATTTGAAAGTTGTTGAATCTTGGGTTTTCTTCCTTCCTTCTTTTTCTTGGAGGGACATTCATTAGCAAAATGCCCGAGTTGACCGCACTCAAAGCATTTATCATTTTGTTTCTTGATTTCAAGTCTTGACTTCCCTTTAAAATTGTTTGTATTTGCAGCTCCTCCTCTTCTCATTCTTCGTTTGTTGATGTAATGTTTGAGGAATCCTTTGGTGATGAGTGCAAGATCTCCTTCATCAAAATCCTCATATTCTAGATTGATGGAGCTATTTTCTTCTTCCTCTTGAGAGGTCTCCAGAGCAATGCTGCCTTCTTGGCCTTGCAATAGAGGAAGCTAAGAACCTTAAATTTATCTAGAGTTCATAAGAGGTAAGAGAATTGATTAGTGATTCAATAGGCATTAAATTTAAATTCTTAGCTTCCTCTATTGCAATTGTTTTGGCATCCCATTCTTTGGATAGAGCATTTAGGATTTTTCTATTTTTCTCACCCAATGAGTACTCCTTACTCAAGGCTTCAAGATCTTTATATAATGTCATTGAACCTGCAGTACATTTTATCTATGTTCTCATGTGGTTCCATCTTGAAGGACTCATACTTGGCAACAAGTAGAGATTTCTTTGCTCACGAACATCATCGCTTCCTTCGTGAATTTCCTTCAGCTTATCCCATATCTCTTTGCAGAATTGCAACCCTTCACGCGAGTTGATTCATTTGCATCTAAAGCATTATATAGCACATTCATGGCTTTTGCATTTAACGTCAAATTCGCCTTGTCTTGTGGGGTGAGTTCATTCCTCGTCTTTTCTCTTCTTCTATTTGTTTGATCATCAATGATAGATGCTTCAAAAGGACCTTCATTGACAACATACCACAACTCAATGTCAATAGATTGTAGAAATATTTTCATTCTATCTCTCCAACTAATAAAATTTGTCCCATTAAACATGGGAGGCCTTGTAATAGATTGGCCTTCTGTTTTTTCAAGAGCATTATTGGCCTCTCATAAACCATTCTCAAAATTCGCAGTTTAAGCTTTTATCCAAATATTGTGAGACCAAGCTCTGATACACAATTGTTGGTCCCAAAGCAACCTAAGAGGGGAGGGTGAATTAGGTTTCTAAAAAATTCTGCTTTCACAAAGCAGTGAGTTTTATAGAATTAAATGCAGAGATAATAAATTCAATAAAACAGTAAATTAAAGAGAGAAAAATTGAACAAACAATACTTCCAAGCTAGCAAGCTTGAAGTATCAATTTTCTTGAATGCTTCACACACTTGGTGAGCCAATAATGTCTTACCGCTTCCATAGAAGTTCTTGCTCACACTAAAACTCTTTTAGTTGAGCCAAGAATCTTACTTACAACCACACTCTTGTACAAAATTATCACTCCGCTCAATGTTGAATTTGCACTCACAACTTCACACTAATACAACAAAGCTCTATAGTCAATTTGCACTCAAATTACTAATTCCTTAGGCTTGTATTCAATGTATTAGATGCTCTTTTCAGATTCTTAAAGCCTCTATTTATAATAGCAATAAATAGAGCTTTCTATGATGACACAAACACTTAACTATGTAAAAAAAGCTGTTGCTGGAACAGCTTGTTTTACATAGTTAAGTGTTTGTGTCATCATCAAAATAAGGTTTGGGAAACATCAGTACCCATCGTCACTTAAACTAACAACTAAATCACCTAACTTATCTTATCACTTATGTGTTACGACTAACTCCATTAGCAAACAATGACTATCTCTATATTTTATTTCAATCTATGTCTGACTCTTCTTTTTTTTTTTTTTTAAACAATTAAATCAATACACCTATATTTAATTTTTTGAAACACCAAATATCTATCATCTAATTTATTGATCATATCTTACAACTTGCATATTTTTAAAAAAAATAATAATATCTTAATATTTTCTCTATCAGTTATTTAAATTCTTTTTTTTTTAAACGAGAGACATTTATCGTACAATTTAATTTTGTTAGCAATATTTATTTTACCAAACAAAAAAAGATATTGTGCTATTTAATTATTTATCTATGTTGATATAGGTATGAAGTGCAAATGATTATAAAGGATAGTACCGGAATGAGAAACATCATTTGATATGGTAGTCAAGCAGAATGCATTCCAATATACTGCAAATGAATTAAAGAATTTAACATTACAAGTAAGTTGATGAAGGTTTAAATTGGATTTGTCAAAATTTTTATCATTCATGTAAATTTCTCATATGCTACAATTGTTACAGGAAAATGGTATACAACTCCTTCAAAAAATTATACAAAATTGAAGGAAAAACCATTTACTTTTGTTATTTCCCAATTCCGGAGATTATGCACGATGTTAGTTATCCATTTGCAGCATCTTTTGTCCTTAAAGTTGATTGGAAAGAAGAATGCATGTACGTTCGAGAAAATATCTAAACAATAAAATTTAATATGTAATATATAAATCTTATATAACTAATATTTATTTCCTATAACTAATTTTGGTTTATTTTTTTGCAGGACTGAACTCTGATGTTTTTCAAATGCTCATTTGACAATCATGTTGCTTTTATCTCTTTTTTAGTTTTTGATGTTATATAACCTAATACTATTGTCAATTTCTTTTGCTCATCATTATTTAATTTAATTATTAAAATATTTATACTATCAATTTATATTTTATGTTATTTCAATTTTGCGAGTTTTTTGGCTATTATAAAAGTAGTAATGTAGAGAGTGGAGGATTGAGGGTGGGAAGGAAGTTTAAAGATATAATAAGGGGGGAAAAAAAGAAGAAGAAGTAGAGGGTGGGAAGATAGTTATAGGTGACTACAGACCTCCTACAATAAGGGCAAAAAAAGAAGTTCAAATAATGACAGACACCAAATCTTTCCCACCTTTTATATATAGCATAGATTTTGATGTAATACGTCTAAGTTTTTTTTTAAAAAAAAAGGTTTAAAATTAAGGAAAACAACCCTAACAGTTTATATTCATATATGTGTGTACTAGTCTAAAAACTTATGCTCTGCACGGGTTTAGAAACATTATAAATTTTAAATAACATATAATATAAATTGATAGTATAAATATTTTAATAATTAAATCAAATGATGTTGAGCAAAAGAAAGTGATAACAGTATTAGGTTATATAACATCAAAAACTAAAAAAAGAGATAAAAGCAACACATTGTCAAATGAGCACTTGAAAATATTCAGAGTTCAATCCTGCAAAAAAACAAACCAAAATTACTTATAGGAAATAAATATTAGTTATATAAGATTTACATATCATAGTAACTTACATGTTAAACTTTATTGTTTGAATATTTTCTCAAACGTACATGCATTAATCTTCTTTCCAATCAACTTTAAGGACAAAAAATGCTACGGATAGATAACTACTATCGTGATGGTAATTTAATTAGTTGTTCTTTGTATGATACTTTTTATATAATTAAAAATCATAAATATGGATATATTTACGAGATTCATTTAACAGACTTACCAGATTTATTTTTTATGTTGCCAAACCAAACAAATTATAATAAAATATCAGCAATTAGTATTAGACAATGCCTAGAATTAAGTACACATTTTTAAAAAAAAAATACTTAGAATTATTAATTCTTTAGATCAGGAAGCTAAGATGGTAATTTTAGAGAAAATAGAAGTATGGAGTAAATCACTTAGAGAATTTTTATTATCAGTTACATTAGAAGATATAGACAAAAATTATTATATAGAGTAATTCACAACTACAAATGATTTTTTAATATTTACATCAGTACCTGAAGATAATAGTAATTATATTGATTATAATGCTTTAGACTATTTTGATTCAGACAGGAGGAGGAATTTTTTACTGTATGTCCCAATTATATGTTAGATACTAGAGAATTTGCAGAACATATACAAATAAAAATAATGACTAGAGGATATCAATATTTTGAGGGTAAAAATCTGTTATTATGTACAACATTCTTAGGAAAATTAACCCAAAGTAATACTCCTTTATACAAAGTAAATATAAAAAATGCTGTAGAAATGTTAGGAAATAGAGGAATAAAACTTTTACCACCATTAACAGTAGATGGAAATTAGAAAGGTTAGTAAATAGGCCAGAAAGAATAATAGTACCACAAGAAACCATATGTTATGAAGATAGTATAGGAAGAAAATCTATAAGATTTATTGATTATATAGAAGCCAGCACAAGTAACAATAATGAAGAAGATGAGTGAAGGAATATTAGAAATTTTAAAAAATTTAGAAACAAACATAGATTTTTATTTACAAACACAAAATGATGAACTATGGAAAAAATTAGAAAATATTTTAAATATAAAGACAGAAAATAAGAAAATAAACTGTACTCAGGATGTAAAAAAGAATTTAATAATATCAGTATAATATTTAAACATGTAATTAATTGCCAAGAAAGAAAAGATAATTTAATTATGAGACATAGAAAAGAAGAATTAGAAACAAAAGAAGAATTAGAATTAGAATTCTTAGAAACAAATGATGATATGAATTTAGAAGCCCGTGAATTTAGAAATGAAGAAATAGATAATTTAATCTCAGAAGGAGAAACAAATAGCACAGAATATGAACCTAGTATAATAGAAAAAAGAGAAGAAGTACAAGAATTAATGGCAGTACAAGAATTAATGGAAGCAAGTAGTAGTAATAATCCACAACAGCTATTACCAGATCCAGGAGGAAATAGACTAAGAACCCAAACATCTCCTTTCTTTTTCGATTCTAGAAATAGACCTACACACACTTCTGGAAACATCCCTAGAAAAAGAGTAGATCCATCATCAGGAGGAAACATTTATACACCACCTGTACAAATAGTACCCTATAAACCTAGAGGAAGCTAAGAGATCCAATGGAAGCTCCCTATATACATCAATATGGAGGACAACCATTTATATTAAATATAACTAATGTAGATCCACAAAGGTGGAATAATTACTTAGATTCTTGGAAAAATGCAATAGCTAGTGATTATATTAAACATTTTGAACCTAAAGATGCAGAAGAAATGTTGAGATATTTAGAACAATACTTAGGAGAATCTGCCAAAGCTATGTGGCAGGAATGGAAAGAAAGAAGCCCTATAGAATTAGCAAAATTAATTTCTTTAGGACCCAATCTCTTTAATTTTGGAAATACAATACATCAAATAATAACAGGAGAAGATCCAAATTTTGGAAATACAGAACAATAGAAAAATGCCCTTATAAAATTAGAACAATTAAATTTAAAAAATTGGTATTATATAAAACCATTTTTAGCAGAATTTGTATATTATGCATCACTTAGTGGAAATACATGGAATAATGAAATAGGAGAAAAACTTTTTAATAAATTACCTGGAGCTAAATTTGTTTTAAGATTAGAAATAAATAAAAGATTTAAAGAAGAAGTAATAAATAAAAGAATGGAAGCATATATAGGTATAGGAATATCTTTAGGACAAAGAGTAATGTACATAATAAAAATATTAGTAGAAAAATGTACAAATATACAAATAAGCAGACAATTAAAAAATGAAACTAGTTTTTGTAGCCAGATATACACTCCACAACATTATGATAAAGAAGAAAGACCTAGATATAAAAATAAAAAATCTATAAAACAAATACCTAGAAGAAAAAATTATTACACAAAAAGATCACAGGCTAGAAAACCATATTTAAATAAAGATAGATATGTAAGAAAATATGACCCCGATAGAACTTATAGAAAGAAGCTTTACTGCTACACTTGTAGTAGTCCAGATCATTTAAGTTCGGCTTGTCCTAGAAGAATAAATATGACAAACCGTAAAGCAATGTTAGTAAATAATACAGATCAAGACTATTTAGATATAGACGAAACCCTTAGTGATACATTAAACAATTTACTCAATAATTAGTTTGAATTATTAGAAGAACAAGAAATAGAAAGAAATGAAATAATAGACCAATTCGTAGAATCAGAAGAACCAAATTTAGAAGAATTGATACAAGATTTACAGGGAATAAATTTTATGTTTAAAGCAAAAGTAAAAATACCTGAAATAGACTGTGAAAATAATTGGCAAAAGAATAAAGGATTAGATTCTAAGCCATGTTTATACAGATGATTGGTATCCAACACGTAATAAGAGAAGTAAATGTAATTTATGTTTTAATGAAGCATGCATAAGTTGTGTAGAAAAATATACAGAATTTAAATTTCAGGAAATACAAAACATAAGAAATTTATAGAAAAATGAAAATGCTTTTGATAGAATAACTCAATTAGAACAAAGAGTTGCTAACTTAGAAAAAGAACTTTTTTATGAAAACAAAGAAAAAATAGAAGAAAATACTGAAGAAAATATAAATTTAGCCAATTTAGAACAACAAATAAAATTTTCTTACAGTAACCAAGACAAAAAATTAAATTCTATAAAATTAGAAGTTACATTTAAACATTATAATAAAATAACAGGAACAAGTGCAATTATAGACACAGGATGTACAGCCTTAATTGTAGATCCAAAACTGGTAGACACAACTAAAATATTAAAATTTAAAGAACCTATAAAGGCAACACAAATGGATGGAAGTATAAATGAATATAATCATTATGCAAAAATTTGTAATATAGCCTTTCTTAATAACTGCAATAATTATAGTCATTATTATTTTATGCCATATGTATTAGTTAAAGACATTCTAGAAAAACATGGGGTAGGTATAATTATAGGACTAAAATTCTTATTAGATTTAGATGGAGGAATTATTTTGACAAAAAATATGCACAAATTTTTAAAAATGTAACTACTAGTCCATGTAATCCAACATCACTACCACCTATCCATCCAGATCTAATAAAACAAATAGCAAATAAAGAAACCAATCATAAAACAGAAGAAAAAAGCATATCCTATAGAATGTAAAAAAGGAAAAGAAGATTGTTGTAATAATATAATAATTTTAGAACAAGACTATTTAGAGGCTAACGAAATAAATGAATACTTAATATATAGGATAAACCTTAAAAAATTATTACATTTAAAAATAAAAAAGGAGATAGAAGCACAAATAGATACCTTACCATTTATAGGAGAAGACCCTATAAGATTATGGGACAAAAATAAAATCTATTGTGAAATAAAAATAAAAAATCCAGACTATATAATAAAGATAGCAAAAATAGAAGCAAGTCCACAAGACATAGAAGAATTTAAAATGCATATAAAAGAATTATTAGGTTTAAAAGTAATTAGACCATCAGAATTTCCCCATAGATCCGCAGCATTTATAGTAAGAAAATATAGTGAAATAATTAGGGGAAAAAGTAGAATGGTAATAAATTATAAAAGATTAAATGATAATACTATAGACGATAGTTACGATATTCCAGATAAAATATTTTTGATAAATAGAATACAAGGAAAGTAAAGATTTTTAGTAAATTTGATTGTAAATCAGGATTTTGGCAGATAAAAATACATCCAGCCAGTATAAAATGGACAGCTTTTACTTGTCCATTAGGATTATTTGAATAGTTAGTTATGCCATTCGGATTAAAAAATGCACCCAGTATATTCTAAAGAAAAATGGACCAGATCTTTTTAGAACACTGCCAATTTGTATTAGTATATATAGATGACATTTTAGTACTTTCAAAAAATGAACAAGAACATATAGGACATTTAAACACAGTTTTTAGAATTTTTACCAAAATGGGATAGTAATAAGTAAAAAGAAAGTAGAATTATTTAAAACACATATAAAATTCTTAGGAGTAGAAATAGGAAATGGTCAGATGATGCTGCAAGAACACATAGCTAAAAAAGTATTAGAAATGTCAAACAAATTAGAAAATTTAAAGGAATTACAAAAAATTTTAGGTCTTATAAATTATGCTAGGCCATTTTTAAAGAATATAGGAAAAATAGTAGGGCCTTTAATTAATATTCTAAAACGGGAAAAAATGGGTAGAGATTTTTTAATAAAGAATATATAAATTTAGTCAAGAAAATAAAAGGTATGATACAAAATATACCTCCACTACAATTATCCCTAGAATCAGATGACTTAATAATAGAAACAGATGGTTGTGATTTAGGATGGGGAGGAATTCTTAAATCAAAACCTCATAAATATTCCCCTAAAGATCAAGAAAAATTATGTAGATATTCTAGTAGTACATATAAAGAAAAAGGATATAAGACAAGTTTAGACTGTGAAATTTTGGCAATAATATATACTTTAGATACCTTTAGATTATTTATTATTTCAAAGAAAGAATTCACAATTAGAACTGATTGTGAAGCAATAGTAAAGTATGCCCAAAATATGAAAGAAAAAAGTAGGCATCGTAGATGGCAAAAGTTTTCACTTTCTGTTGTAGAGTATAATATCAATTTTGAACATATAAAAGGAAAAGACAATAAACACATCTAGATGAATTATCTAGAGGTGCAAAAATTTATAGTTTTAATGATTAATAATTTACGGGCCTAATGTTTATTAATTTTTACAGGCCTGGATCAGACCCAAGAGCCCAGCTCAGGGCTCCCAGACCAAGTTTTATTTATTATCAAGTATCAAGACTGTTTGTTGCTGAATCCAGTCAGCAAGCCAATCAGACATTTCTAAGTTTAGACAATCTATTTCATTTTCCTAGTATGTTAAAACAGACTCCCAGTGGCGCAGAAAAAAGATTCGATTTAAATGGATATAGTTTATATGCCATGCCACCTCATAATAGTTTCAGAATATTTGACCTTTATAGAAATATAAATGAACAATAAAAGGTAATTTTAGATAATTTATGGATTTCTTATCAAAGAAAAAATAGTGGACACTTCACTAATTCTTTAAATGCTTTATCTGCTTATTTTCATGGATTAAATGATCTCTCTAAGTTTGAGTGTTATGCAATTTTTCATGGCACTCCAGGGAAGGCAGGATTATACAAGACATGGGTTGAAGTCTCTCACTGCAATAAGAGAAGTAAAAAATCCAAAATATAAAGGTTTTCAGACAGTTACAAAAGGACTTGAAACCTGTAGGTTTTATCTAGAAAATCAGTTTTACATCTCAGACCAAATTAACACCAGACCCATTATTCAGACAGACGAAGGTAATCAGATTAATTTCTGTGATCACTGTGAAACGCTTGTTAAAAAATTTAAAACAATAAATGAAAAATATAGAAATTTAGAACAAGAATTTTGTGATAACAAGACCAAGTTATTTGAGTTAGAACAAAAGGTCTAAGTTTTAACTTTAGAAAAAGAAAACTGGAAAATAGGTATTTAAATGCAAAAAATTTAACCAAGGTCAGTGTTTCCGGTAAAGGAACACCTAGTCCGGTTCAAACGGCAGCCGGTAAAGACAAATCAAGTCCGTTGATAGTTGGTGATTTACTAAAAATCACACAGACCAATACAGGGTGTCAGCCTATATCTAGTCCCTTACAAACGGATAAGGATAAAGACAAAATCATAATAATCCGTTGATGGCTGGAAGTTTGCCAAAAACTTCTGAAAAAGAGGAATCCTCTTCCTCAGAAACAAAATGAGGAATTAAACTAAGAAAAACTAAAAAGAAAAAGAAGAAGGAAGACATTACCAAGACCATTCTAGACCAACTCCTTGGAGAATTCAAAAATCTCCCAAAGATTCCATTAAGTGGAATTATGACTCAGACACCACTAGCCCAAAAAGAGACAAAAGGAGACAGCTCAAAAGAAGACTCTACTAAAAAGACAAAAGAAGACAGCTCAGAAACAAGCTCCAATAAAGAAGATTTTCAAGGACCATGTGATCTGGAAGACCAAGTGTCATCCACTGATGGTGTAGACAGTATTGGATTCCAAAATGTGGAGACCACACTTTAGACAGCTTTTTATTGCACTATAAAATGTTAGACAGCTGTTAGAAATTCTCTCCAATTATTGTAATATACGACAGTGTTAAAAAAGTAAAAATAATGTAAGGAATCTCTTCTACTTTAATATATAGAATTAGGATAGTTAAAATCCGGGTTTGAAGTCCGGAATTCATATTATAAATAGACTCATTTCTCACTTGTATAGATCATCCAAGATCATCGAGGAAAAATCATCAGAACGCTTTCTCTTCTTTGTAAATTTTCCATAAACAATCAAGGTTCTTTCATATTTTCTCTCTCAAGTGTCATCTAATATTCTCTTTTAATTTTAGTTCTTTATATTAGTTCTTTAATTTAAGAAGAAGAAGGCCAGAGGGGAGAGGCCGAAAGGTCTCAAACCCATAAATATTCAACAAGGAATTTTCAAAGGTCTAACTCAGACAAAGACAGGATTTCAGGCATCATGAGGTATGTTGGTATTTTATGGATGAAATTTTCCGTTCTATCATTAAAATCTGGGATATAATAAAACTCGTATAGAATTTCTAGACAAAAGGCTAGGGCCTCGAAAGTACCCGTCAAGGCAATTGTTGAAGCCGCTAAAGGGAAAATGCCCGTATGATGAGTCTAGATCTATGTAAACCTCTATACTAGGGTTGTTATACCTCCAGATACTGTAGATTGTAATACATATGGGATGGTTTGATTGGTTGTTTTATGATGCCTGTTTTCTTATCTTTTTCCTGAGTCGGTCTAAGAGTCGAGAATCTCATCCTCCTCTCTTCTCGTGGTTACCTTGCCCCTAAAAATGGTAGTCTCCGGTACTGGGATAACAAAAGTAAATAGTTTTTCCTTTAATGTTTGTATAATTTTTTGAAGGAATTGTATTCCATTTTCCTATACCAATTGTAGCATATGAGAAATTTACACATATATGATAAAATTTTTGATAAATCTAATTTAAACCTTCATCAACTTACCTGTGATGTTAAATTCTTTAATTCATTTACAGTATATTAGAAAATGCATTCTCCTTGAGTACCATATAAAATGATATCTCTCATTTCAGTACTATCCTTTATAATCATTTGCACTGTATATACCTATATCAACATAAGTACATAATTTAATAGCATAATATATTTCTTTTTATTTGGTAAAATAAATATTGCTGACAAAATTAAACTGGACGATAGGTATATTTTGTTTTAAAAAAATTTAAATAGCCGATAGAGAAAACACTAAGACATTATTTTTTTTAAAAAAAATGCAAGTTTTAAAATATGATCAATAAATTAGATTATAGAAATTTCGTGTTTCAAAAAATTAAATATTGTTGTAGATTTAATTGCTTTTTTTTTTTTTTTTAAAAAAAAGAGGAGTCAGACACAGATTCAAATACATGAGATAATCATTGTTTACAAATGGAGTTAGTTGTAACATATAAGTGACAAGATAAGTTAGGTGATTTAATTGTTAGTTTAAGCAACGGTGGGTACTTTAAAAAAAAAAAAGTTAATAATTTGGTAGGATATCGGATTAGTAATTAGATAAAGATAGAAAAAGGAGTTCAAATTTAGGGGAATTCTACTGTCTCTTTTAGAGAACCATTCCCTTGGCTTTGAAAGCTTGTATAGTACAAGTTCTTAAAGCACATAATGAGTTGTACTGTACAAGCATCTAAAGCACAAGGGAATGGTTCCCTAAAAGGGACTGTAGAATTTCCCTCAAATTTATCCAGAAAAAGTAGTTCAAAAAGATTAAAAAATGTTTTGTTAAAAGATATAAATTTTTGGAAAGAAATTATATAAAGATAATAAATAGAAGAAAAGCATGACAAATTTCATGCTCTTGATGCTTGCTGTTTAACAACCCTTTTGCTGTACAGACATATTAAACTTTATTGTTTGAATATTTTCTTGAACGTACATGCATTCTTCTTTCCAATTAACTTTAAGGACAAAAGATGCTACAGATAGATAACTAACATCGTGCATAGTTTCCGGTGCTGGACAACAAAAGTAAATGGTTTTTCTTTCAATGTTTGTATAATTATTTGAAGGAGTTGTATTCCATTTTCTACCAATTGTAGCGTATGAAAAATTTACATAAAAATGATAAAATTTTGACAAATCTAATTTAAACCTTCATCAACAAGAATTGTTACCTGTCATGTTAAATTCTTTAATTCATCTAAAGTATATTGAAAAATGCATTCTGGTTGAGTACCATATAAAATGACATCTTTCAGTCCGGTACTATCCTTTATAATCATTTGCACTTCATACCTATATCAACATAAGTACATAATGTAATAGCTTAATAATTTTTTGTTTTGTTTGGTAAAATAAATATTGATGACAAAATTAAATTGGACGATAAGTATCTCTTATTTTAAAAAAATTTAAATAGCCGATAGAAAAAACATTAAGATATTATTATTATTTTTTTAAATAAAAAAAGATGCAAGTTGTAAGATATGATCAATAAATTAGATGATAGATTTTTGGTGTTTCAAAAAATTAAATATAGTTGTAGAGTTAATTGTTTAAAAAAAAAAAAAGTGGAGTCAGACATAAATTTAGATAAAACATAGAGATAATCATTGTTTGCAAATGGAGTTAATTGTAACATATAAGTGATAAGATAAGTTAGGTGATTTAGTTGTTCGTTTTAGAGGAAAGTGACGATGGGTACTTTTTTTAAAAAATAAAAAAAGTTAACAATTTACTATGATATCCGATTAGTAATTAGATAAAGATAGAGAAAGTAGCTCGAAAAGGTTAAAAATGTTTTGTTAAAAGATATAGATTTTTTGGAAAGAAATTATATAAAGATAATAAATAGAAGGAAAGCATGACAAATGTCATGCTGTTGTTGCCTGTTGTTTAACACCCCCTTTGCTTTACATATATATTAGCATAAAAATCCGTACTATGCACGGGTCTAGAAACATTATAAAATTTAAATAATATATAATATAAACTGATTGTATAAATATTTTAATAATTAAATCAAATGACGATGAGCAAAAGAAAGTGATAATAGTTTGAGGTTGTATAACCTCAAAAACTAAAACAGATATACAAGCAACATGATTGTCAAATGAACACTTGAAAATATTCAGAATTCAGTCCTACAAAAAAATAAATCAAAATTAGTTATAGGAAATAAATATTAGTTATATACAGAGATTTACATATCATAGTAACTTACCTATTAAACTTTAGGGAAATTCTATGATCCCTTTTAGGGAACCATTCCCTTGTGCTTTGAATGCTTGTATAGTACAATATCATGTACTTAAAAAACTTGTACTGTACAAGCTCTTAAAGCTAAGGGAATAGTTCCCTAAAAGGGACTGTAGAATTCCCCTAAACTTTATTGTTTGGATATTTTTTCGAACATACATGCATTCTTCTTTCCAATCAACTTTAAGGATAAAAGATGCAACGGATGGATAACTAACATCGTTCATAGTCTCTAGTACTGGGATAACAAAAGTAAATAAGTTTTCCTTCAATGTTTGTATAATTTTTTGAAGGAATTGTATTCCATTTTCCTGTACCAATTGTAGCATATGTGAAATTTACATATAAATGGTAAAAATTTTGACAAATCTAATTTAAACCTTCATCATGTTACCTGTAATGTTAAATTCTTTAATTCATTTACAGTATATTAGAAAATGCATTCTCCTTCGAAGGAGAGAGTACCATATAAAATGATATCTCTCATTTCGGTACTATCCTTTATAATCATTTGCACTTCATACCTATGTCAACATAAGTACATAATTTAATAGCATAATATATTTTTTGTTTGGTAAAATAAATATTGCTGACAAAATTAAGTTGGACAATAGGTATAACTTGTTTTAAAAAAATTTAAATAGCAGATAGAGAAAACATTAAGATATTTTAAATATATATATATATATATATATATGCAAGTTGTAAGATATGATCAATAAATTATATGATAGATATTTGGTGTTTCAAAAAATTAAATATAATTGTAGAGTAAGAGAAGTCAAGACATAAATTCAAATAAAACATAGAGATAATCATTGTTTGCAAATGAAGTTAGTTGTAACATATACAAGTGATAAGAA
Organism: Cinchona pubescens; assembly: GCA_025175665.1. NCBI lineage: Eukaryota > Viridiplantae > Streptophyta > Magnoliopsida > Gentianales > Rubiaceae > Cinchona > Cinchona pubescens. Next base: position 833,645 of record JANKKI010000058.1, read on the forward strand.
AAAAAAATTAATAATTTGCTAGGATATCTAATTAGTAATTAGATAAAGATAGAGAAAGTAGTTCAAAAAGGTTAAAAATGTTTTGTTAAAAGATATAGATTCTCTTTTTGGAAAAAAATTATATAAAGATAATAAATGGAACGAAAACATGACAATTGTCATGCTGTTGTTGCCTATTGTTTAACACCCCTTTACTTTACAGATATATATAAATCTTTTGTTAACAATTCTACTACCTATTATTTTTCTTTTGAAAATTTGTGCAAATTTTTTAAAAGTCGCACACGTACGGTGTGCATTTCCTACTAGTTTATTTTTACTACCGAGTATGGGCACATACTATGTGAGTATTTTTAAAAAACTAATAAGATAAGAATATAAAGAAGTATTTTTAAAAAACTAATAAGATAAGGGGAAATTCTACATTCCCTTTTAGGGAACCATTCTCTTGTGGTCTAGATACTTGTACAGTATAATACTATATGTTTTAAGAGCTTGTACTGTATAAGCTTTCAAAGCCAAAAAAATAATTCTCTATGAGGGACTGTAAAATTTCCCATAAGATAAGAACATAAAGGAGTTACTTACAATAGATGAAAATAATTTTTTTTTTAAAAATTCAATAAATTAAAAAAAGACTGAAAGACCACCAACCCAAAATAGTGCTTTTCCTTTATATATCGTATAGATAATATGTTGCTTTTTCATCCCGACAAATGTAAAATGCACTGATTTAGTTCCCAACCCAAACCCAATTTTCGCCCGAAATCATCAATGCACATTTTAGGGCACATACGTCTATTGATTGAAGAATCCCATTTACCACCACAGTGACTTAGTTAGAGAAGAAAAAACGCGGATCATCAACATTTAACTTCCTCACATGGAAATTCATGGAAAGATAACACTTACAGAATTGAGCGAGCAACATGGCATGGTAGGTACAGTATAAAATAATGCTGAATCCAGACAATTGGTTACAGCTAACTTGGGACATGGAAGCAGCATGAAGCCACTTGCCCGTCGGCCATTTGTTAAAGCTCCAAGAAAAAAAGATTATTAAAAAAAAAAAAATCTCAGGAAAGCAAAAGGGCCAAAATATAGCTGCAAAAACACAAACTGGGCTCTAATATGAAACCAATCTTATGTCTTACATGTTTATTCATTAATCCATCAATCATAATCAGTACATACAGATTTTAAATAAATGAGGGTACTACCTCTTGTCATAGAACAAGGGTGGAACAAGGATCACGCGCTCTACATGCCATCCAGATTCTTAGACCATAAAAGATAGGTCGACCAAAGAAACGATGGATAATATTAGACAAATATATATCCTCAGACTACAAAGGTCAGCTCCAATGAATTTTAAACTACATACTAGCATTTAAATTGAGGACTTTTTGTTACTATGTTGTTAGGTTAAGCCCTTATGGATCCATTTCTGCAACGAGACAGACTAAAAATTTCATTGGCCTCTCTGCAGAGGCTCTGCTTGCCCAGAATGTTGAGCATCATTACCCATATGCTGGTCATTTCTACTAGACCTTGGATCATCTTGCCCAGGAACTCCACCAAGTCTCTCCTGCAAAATTTGAAATCTTTGATATGCAGAGTATCCTAGCTTGGTAACAGAAGAAGCACGGCACACCACATGCTAACATTATGAAATTTGATGCATTTCTTGACAGCAAAAGGCACAACTGACACTTCTAAAGTTGAGATGAACAAAAGCTACAGAAATCACATCTATGCAATGCTTGATCATACATTGAAAAGTCCACCCCAACCCACCAAAAAGACAAAAAAATACCCCCAAAGAAAACAAGGCTCCCTTCACCGGTTCAAAAAATAAAATTCTACAGATCATGATACTAATAATAAAATAACTAAAGGTACAAGAACTTAATCCTTGTAAACCTGGAAATGCAACGAAAACATAGCACATTTCTCACGCTTATATGACAATAATAATCTTCATCAGAAGAAGATTGTTCCATGCAACACATAACCACACCACAACCCCTCCCCACAAAAAGAATAAAGAAAAGTTCCTAGAAAGAAGGAAGAGATGAAAAAAGAGATTTCCAATGAGAGAGGGGGAGAAGTCAAAAAGGAAAGAAAAAGACACCATTATGTTGCGTCTAGCTCCCCCTTCACTAACCTGTACTGATTACACACTGTATAAGAAAATACCTTCAGAGATGCATTCTGAGCAAGTAATTGATCGTACTCGCTCCTGATGCGATTCACTTCTTGTCTAAGAGAGGTATTTTCTTCTTTCAAAGCTTCAGCACGCTGGGCAAGTTCATCACATTCTGCCTGTAAAGGTTAATAGGTATAAAACCATGGGTCACACATGAAAGTAATCCCAAAATCAAAAAATTGGAAAAAAGGGGATGCTCCTCACCTGCTTCCGCAGCCTGGACCGGCGAGCTGATTCCCTGTTTGACTGCTTTCTTCTCTGTCTTTTGAGCTCCCTTTCATCCTGAACTCAAAGTAGGGGGAAAAAGATGAAAGATAAAATTTTATTTGTTCTACTCTAGGTTACTGGAAGGAAATAAACACTCTTCCATTTAGCAAGAGCTAAATATCCAAGTAAAACGGGTGATTATGATTAAAGAATATCCCAAAACTCGAGTTTGTCAAGTCATCTGGCAGACTTCGTAGAAATCAGATGACTGAATGTCGAAATGAGAACATGAGTGCAGACATACGCAACAAATAAGCACGTCATTCAACATCTACCTTAGTGTCTATATCCTCCTACCACCACTGCTAACAACCCTCCCATGGAAAGAGGATGATAGATAAGACGAGAAATTCCCCAGAGGCGCAGGGAGAAACATGACTTCATAAGAAGCAGTACACCTAAAACCAGGTAGAATCAACACTAGGGAAGACCGCATTAAGTGGGACCAGCAGATCTGACTAGGATTCTTTGCAGTTTTCTTTTGTTTATTATTAGGGATTGACAGCCGACCCTATTTAATGGGAATAAGGCTTGTTTGTTTGTATAGTTAGGGATTGAAAAGTTCATAAACCACCTGGAACTTGGATCAATTAATTCTCATGCTCCTATCTCTAACTGATATTCAATTATGAATTTAACTTTTAAACAGATTATTTGCTAGCAACTGGCAAGGATTATTGGCATCGTGGGATTTACAGAGTTTCTTAACTGGTTGAACATATTAAGCAATATTCTTGCTCCCTATAATTTTCTCGACCCTGGTTCAGCTTCTATCTCTTTCTTCACTCTGTAGAACCTTTCAAGAAATCATCCAGGAAACCCTTTTATTTTACATGAATTGCAACTCCAATAATGCTTCATTCTGGCAGGTCATAGCAAGCAATATCTTTGCATTACGTAAAAGAAACCATCCAGCAAGCCTTTTAGTTTACATAAGTTGCAACTCCTATAATGCTTCTTTCTGAGTTGTGGCAGTCATTAGCAATCTCCTAGGGAATTGTTGTTTTCTTATACAACTAAAAGTGATTTTGAACCAATAATTTTGTTCTTAAACAGATACGAAATTCCTAAGCATCATCACTAGAACAAATTATAGACCAAGTGAGAATTCATTTTTTTAGAAGGGTCTCCAAACAAGTAAGAAATTAACAAATCCGTCGACAGCCTACTTGAGAATTAAAAATTAACAACATAGTAACAAACTGTCTCTTATAAACATCTAGATGAGAGAGAAAAGATAGAAACAATTCAAGAGGATAATAGACATTCAAGAAAGAAATATACCTGTAGCCAAAGCTGAGACTGAACACCGTCCCGTCCACCAGTGATCATTCCTCCTGTAACCGTTGCAGATGGCACCTTCCCGTGCATTGCAGGAACTGTGGGTAAAGCAGTAGGCCCCCAATAATCCATTCCAATATTCAAATTAGTGGTGGGACCAGGAATAACTCCAGCAGTCCCAGGTGCAGAAATAGGAATCATACCCATGGAGTTTACCATAGAATGGGGTGTGCTAGGTCCACCATTCTGTGAACCATGAGCTGCACTTCCATTCTGGGATGTCTCTGCTGTGTATTACAGACATTATTACACATCCTCAAATAAGATTCCAAACTACTGACTGAAATTCTAGCAACATTCTCAGAATCATACCTGAATCTTGCATCTCTGTGTCCTGACTTCATTTGTGACTCCTACAGAAAATAAAAACAATGATCATCACATATTATCAGCAAATCATTACAGGATATTATATATTTTTTTAATTCTAAGAGCACCCAGATGGATTCTTGATCAGAAGCAGGAATCATTTGACAGCACTTAAGGGTGTACACAAGCAAACAATACCTCATATGGAATTGTTATCCAACAAAATGAAAAAATGTGTTGCCAACAGGAATGCTAGAAAGGACCTCTAAAGGAAGGTTTTGCATCTCAGGTAGTGCTGCTACATTCTGTTTTTCGCGGATGGAACTTCTTCATTACAAACTACTGCACCCCCAAATTATAGCCATAAAATTATTTTGCTGTACATAAAAAGTCACCCTTTTCAATGTAATGTTTGGGACGTAATGCCTCAGCCCAATTTGCGCTCTAGAAGAGTAAACTGATACAACAAGACTTTGACAAGCTGAAAAGCATTTTTTTCCCAGACATGTTTTGCATTTAACGTTTGCATACCCAGGGTTTGGCATGTCCATTCAGACACTGAAGCCGTGGGACAATGTCAACACGACTACTGCATACCCACAGCCAGAATTAAGTTGACCTCAAAGAATGCATATGTGATGACAATAGTAGTACTTGCAGTAACTGGATACCATAATGAACCAATTTTAGTGCATGAATACCAACTTCAACAGTTGATAATTACTAGATAAACACAAACCCAGTGACGTGTAACAATCTGTTTATACGTTCCAAACACCCTTCACCAGACTAACTGTAGAATGGACTGAAATAAACGTGAAAACCATACAAGTAATTCGTAGTACAACCAAAATGAAGTCTTCTTTATCTGGCTCACAATCTGTTATATAAACCAGTTGTACAGTGACTGATACCTACATTTTGAGAATTGGCATCGCTTCCTTCACTTGAACCTTCACTTGCACTCTCACCACTGCAAAACAAAAAGCAGTGCCATTTCAGAAAATAATAGCCTGATTGCAAACTGATTTACATGAAATTTCAAATTTGCACAAAATAAGCCAAACAAAGGATCTTTTGCCTCAACAACCTTGGAAGACAACAACAAATTAATCCTTTACATTTTTTTTAAAGCCTACCAGTATTCTGAAATAATAAAAACATTTATGGATGAAATTCAGTCATTTCAGTACAGGGTCAAATATGGCCTTATTTGTTAAGGGATTCCCCTCACCCAGGTACGGCAATCAATAGTAGTGATCCTGTTCAATATTGCAAATAATAATTGGATTGTTCATTCCCACTTATGATATTGCAAACTCATAGATCCATTCCTGATCAAAATGCACAGTTTCATTTTTCATTATTCTTAAAGATAGCAAAACTAAATAAAAATTACTGAAAAGAAGAAACAACTTATAATCTTCTCAAATTCTCTGAATCCACCTCTGACCGGCTCCTTCAACCCCTCCCCCTACACCTCCCTACCCCTACACTTCCTCGTGAGAAAGTACAACATGCATGGCAGCTACATACCAGAAGAGAGAGAAAAGGAGATGTAAGCATTTTGACATCATTGCTGATGTCATGCTGGTTGAATTTCAAATGTTAGAATTTTTTAAGCAAGAATAGAAATGGTTGCGGTGGATTGCTTATTTCTTTCTTTGAGTAGCAGTTTTGAGGTAAGCAGTGGTGGTGGTCATCAGGGTTTTAGATTGTAAGAAATTTTGATGCAAGATTTTGGTTGATTAGTGTTCAATTTGGGTTTGGAGTTGGATTCCGAAAGTAAGAGGAAGAATTTCAGACTAAAATGTTAAGCTTGGCCTCGGTTTATGTAGTGGGTTGGCAGAGGCATCTGAAGTTGGTGATTGGGTTGTTTTCCAAATGGGTGTGATGTTGTTAGTAATGTTTCCAAAGGGAGGCTGGTCGATAGAGCTACAGTGATGGTGGGGATGATAGAAAACATGGAAAAATAGAAGAAAGTTGATTCCCACTGTAAAACCACAACCAAACAGGCAGAAATTTAGCCCAAACCATACATTACTGTTTAGAGCAACTTTGATGTCAGTTCCCATTCCAATTACTCGGTGTGTGTCAAATGGGACTTATGTTTAAAAACTTTTACAACCTTGTACAACAATAGAACATTGAGCTACAACCAGAAAAACAGGTAAAAGAAATGAAGTAGTTATGCTTATCATCAAATTGCTCCATTGTCACCCATCAAACTGAAGTTTATCCAAAACAGCTCTCTAAAACTGTCATAGCTCAATGGACATTATACTTATATGTAATACTATATAACTAACAATTTACAGGAAGGAAGATCAGCTGACGTCGATAGATACTGCATAACATTTGATCATGTATTTGCTCCTCTTGTATCAACTACTAAACCTGTTTTATGACCATTTGACAAGGCAAACCCTAGACAACATAGTTCCCCTTGAACATAAATAAATTAAATAGCCATGCAATTTCTCTCTATAAGACATAACCATACCTTTTAGAATAAGCACCATTAGCTGATGCTCCAGATACACAGTTTTACCAGGTTCATTATTCCTCCCAGTAATCATGTTCAGACTTCCTAAACTTCCCTTGGATCTTTTAATAGGAAGTTTTTCCTTCCCTTCAGATGGCTTACCATCCACTTCTGTGTTTCCTGGAGTGTTAAACTACAAGTGCATTCAAGTATTATCTTTAGATCCAAAGATAATCTGCTCAATGGCAGAAGAGGAATAGCTTTAACATGAAAGATGTCTAGTACAGAAAACTTACAGAAGCTTCAGGAATGCCATTTGGAGAAGGCATTGCAAAAGGACTGAAAGGATAAGATCCCTGATTAAGTGTGCAAAAAAGCACCCAACTTTTAGAGGCATCATAAGAATGAAACAAGATTTGAACAAAGCAATTCAACAAGAATGACAAGAAGATACCGGAGGAATAGATGGATGAGCATATATGCCACCAGGGGGATACATTGCAACATATGGATGAGGTGGAGTACCATAGGGTGGCATAAGATGCTGCAAAATAAGAGGCAAAAGTTAAAAAGAGTTGCAAGCCAACTAAGTTCTGTCTCTAATAACAAAAAATGAGACGGCTCCCTAACTCTATTTAGGGCTTTCTCTAAATTACACCAATACATCCCCTTACAATTCATAAAAAATACAAATTCAAGTAGCCAAAGAAAATCTTTGAATGAGAAAGATAAGAGAAGCACTTTTCTTTTCCTTTATCAATTCCATTATACTTAGGAACTAAAAAATTTTGACTTCAAACACAAATTTATACCTGAACTCCCCACATATAGGGGTGTGCTTGAGGACTTGATGCTAAGAAACCATGTGGAGGCATTGGAGAATATGCCTGCGCAACAACAAACACTCTTTAACCAACAAAAAGAAAAACCTAAAGTCAAGAAAATGTGAACTAATGATGGGCGTGTCAAGAAAATGTGAACCTGAAATCCAGTCCACTCTGGAGTGCCAGTGCTTGTAGCCGAAGGCTGCTCCTGAACATCCAAAGAAGTAAAAAACCAAAAACTACATCAGACAAAGAGACATCTCAATCCAAACAGGGAGAGAAAAGAATTAGGCAAGGCAAACTTTTCCACCTGTGTAGTAGGAGTCTTTGCTTCCTTTGTTTCTTTTGCCTCCTTAGATGATTTATCCATCTCACTACTACCCATGGCTCAACTGCACCACCTCCGAACAACTGCCTCAAACCATCCTACAATTGATATTTGCACAGAATTTTGTCTTAACAAACAGCTAAAGATTACATATCATTTTCACTGTATTAAATTTCCAATTTTTTTGGACTTTAAAAGTGAAATTAAGCAATTATTGCTTTAGCAAACCCAATCAATAGAATTGAGCTGAATTCTATGCCACTGGGGGACCAAAAAAAAAAATCTAAAATTCAAAAAACTACTAGAATAAAATATCAAAATTCAATGAATACATTACCTAAAATTGCCTAGAAATTAAAAATTAAATCAGAAACACCACATTAAAAGGGAATAATTCATCGTCACAACGTTTCCAACCAAAAGCAACGAAATTTAAACCAAAATAACGGGAACAATTTTGATAATTTTCTCAAACCCTAAACTCCCCGAGCAAAATCAATTCTTTAACCAAAAAAAAAAAAAAAGGAACTTCGAAGTAAAGAACGAAATAGATAGCTAAAAAATTGAATATTATTACCGCAAAACGAAAGACACTGAGCGAACTCGGTAGTTTTTGACTCAGTGAATCAATTCAGCACCAGAACAGCTCCGAAATTCACTGCTTTTATACAACTCCAAAATGGACTTCGGAGAAAAATAAGATTTAAAAGACAGAAAGGCAGGGTTTTCGGTCGGAGTTCGTGGAGATCGTCGGAGCAAGAAGTCGCGGTCGCCGTCGGGGAGAGAGAGAGATAGAGAGAGAGGGGGGGGAGAGGTGTAGCCTTGAATTGGGAATGATGATGATGATTGAGTCGGGGTCTGATTTCAACGGCTGAGATTTGTTGTGTAGGCCGTTAAATGTATGGCAGTTGTATATTGTTTTATTTCTACACTCTAATATCTGGTCGGGAGTTTAATGGGTCGGGTAAGAAATTTGGCATGGTGGTTAGATTTTCGGGTGAAAGAATTAAAACTTTAATCCAACTTAACTAATATTGTAATTCAACCCAAGTATTAGTAGAGCGGACTTTTGGGTTTACCCGAAACCCTAAACTTAAAAAAAAAAAAAAACAAATCCTTGAAAGAAGTTTAATACTAGTGGCATATTTAAAAATAACAAAATTCTATTAATCGGGTATTCGAGTTTATTCGGATTGGGTTGGATTTTAAAAATAAAATCTAACCCAACTCTATAAAAATCGAGTAATCCAACCCCAATAATTTGAAATCTAAAAATCTAACCCATTTAGTCCCAAATTTATTCGAATTGAATTAAATTTTCAGTTTGGGTTCAAAAAATACTTCGGCATCGTCTTAGCTGCATACTTTTTTTTTTTTTTTTTTTGTAAATTCATGAGAAGGATAAATAGAAGGCAATTTCACTTACACTTACACCCCTTATGGTTTGATAATTAATTTTACATAATCCCTATATAATTTAAAAATCTACAAACAACCCCTTGTATTTTGAATTGAGTATTCAACGGATGAAAAGTGCATCTGGTAATGTAACTTTGAAAGTCACTCACATGTATATAGCATTTGGTCTTGGACTTTTGGACATCTTTTGACAATTTATTCTTAAATTATCACTGAGTAATACCAGTTGAACCATATGAATTATGTTGGGGGAATATACAAGTAAACAAACTATTGGGGTCAACTTATATATAAACAACAAAATCTTTCTCCTCTCTTGCTGCACCACCCTCTCCTGCAACCACTATCCACCATTTTCCAAGCCAAGCCCCACCACCTCCACACCCTAAACCTTCAGCCACCTATAAGACTGTCAATGAGGTCGGGCTGCCTCAAGCTTTGCCCACCTGATTTGATAAATAAAGAATCGAATCTTACATTAAAGTAAGTTGAGCTAAATTTGGGATTAACTTGTGAGTCAAGATTGGGCTTTACTAGACTTGACCCGATTAAAACTCAGCCCAAATAACTAAATATATATTACAAATTTTATTCTAAATTAAATAATACTACTTTACTTTATGTGGATAATAGTTAATGATTCTAGTATTCTATTAACTTAATTAAATTCAGATAACTAAAATAATTATCCAACCTTATTAGTCAATTTAGTTGTAATATTATGGCTCAATGATACAGTTAGTGGTCGTTTATTTGGATAAATAGTATATACTATTCCATTTAACCCAGTATAAAAAATAAAATTTTAACAAATAATCTATAAAAAAATTTATTGGATAATATGAGATTAGGCCAACTTGATTAAAGCCTGAATCCTGAATGCTTTTGTGAGTCGAATATGAACTGCACATTTGTGAGATTGAACAAGCTTAATTAAGGTTCGAAACTCAAATAAATTTGTGAGTTGAATTTGACCTTTATAAAACCTGGCTTACAAAGCCCAATTGATACCCTTAGCCATCCAGCTCCTCCACCTCCCCGATTCATGTCCCACAACCACTAACCTTTGAGTATTTATTACAATTCCCCAGGAAAAATATAGTCATTAATTTTAAACCATTTAATTTTGTTACCCAAAAAAAAACATTTAATCTGAGAAACTGCCTAACACTATAATTGTGTTTATAGAGTTTTCTGTATTATTGTTTATGAATATGACAAAAGTAGAAGAGCTGGCATGTTTTCACAGTAGAAGGGATTGAAAGGTTTTCATATAGAAGGGGCTGGCAAGGGGAGAGGGAATAAAGCGAGAAAAGGGGTAACGAGGTGAGCATCGAGATGAGGAAGAGGAATGGTAGGCTGGAAATAAGCGGGGAGAAGAAAAGTGTGGTAGATCTGACTGAGAGAAGCTGGGAGTGGCGAAGGCAGCGGCAAGAGGCGATTACGGTAGGGGGAGGGATAGTAATAGTTGAGTAGGGAAAGGGATAGTGGATAGCTAGACAGATGAGGCTTGAGAAAGATGAAAGAGGCGGGGAGATGGATGGGGCTTGGGTTAGGGGTGGTTGATCTTTGGAGGTAAAGGTATTGAAAGTGGTCCAGGTTGAGGTCGAGACTTTTTTGTTAAGTTTTTTTTTGACCATTTTCTTTTTCAGATTTTGTTTTTTAAAATATTTGAATAGTAATATGGCGTTAAATCTTTCCAATTTTTTTATTGTTTTACATTAGAAAATTTTTTATTTTATTTCTTGTCATTCCACTAATATTTCTTTGATTTTTCATTTTATATATGTTTTCTGATATTTTTATTTTAAATATATTTAAACATTTTTTCTGCTTTTTACTATTTTTTATTTTAAAATCTATCAACACTTTTATATATATATATATTTTTCCTTTATTCCTTTCTCTAATTATTTTTCTTTTTTTTTTTTAAGAAGTAGAAGAATTTAGTATTAAAAGGGAGAAAAAGAAAAAAAATGAAACAAGACAGGAGGGTATAATTGTCAAGCACAATAGTTCTGTTAGTGAAGTTAATTTCCGTCCACTAGACACTTAAACCCAAAGTACAAGGGGGGGTGTTTGTAAGTTTCAAATTAAATTATTATATGTGAATGGAATCTATGCATAAAATCGTCAAACCATATAGGGTGTAAGTGGAATTTGCCCTAAATAAAATTAGGGATCATTAGCAATCATCCAGAGAAGTATAAATCCCTAACATCCTCAACTAACAAAGGAGATAAGTATTGAGGGCAACAATCAAAAATAACAAAAGATGCAGTAGAAGTGGCTCCCAACTTTACTAGCCCATCTGCACATTCATTTCTTTCTCTGTAAGTGTGAGAGAATAGCGCTTCTCAAAGGTTCCTAGTAACTTCATGCAATCCAAAATGAGAGGAGCATAAGTGTGCATTGAGTTAGTATGATTATCAATGAAATAACATCTCGACAATCTACTTCTATTTCCAGTCAAGGAATATAGAATGATATAGCCAGCTAAAGTCCATCTCTCAAACTCCATAATTCTACCATAATGCTAGAAGTGATTCCTAAGTTCCTAATGTAACCTTTCACCTAACCCCCCAGATGGTCCCTATCAGGTATGAACCTCAGGAGGCCTCCTGACACTTCCTGACCTTGATTAAATCAAGCCGAACCATTCAAACTGAGTTTGATCCATTGAGGTGGTGTATGAGACCAACTTATCAAGTTAGAAGTTTTGATAACATGTTTGTGCAAGCTTTTGCCCAGAGAAAGGAACTCTGTTGCTAGAAAAATACATTCCTTTGGCAAATTATGTGTTACTTTACTAGGGTTGAAAATCTTCCTATTACGATCTTTCCATAAAACCGAATAGCCATAAGAAAAGAGGATGCCCCCAGGCATGTAATAATGAGTGTTGAATGGAAGAGAACCCCCAAGGAAAGGATATGTATGAGAAGACGGCAAATTTAGTGATGTCCAAAAACTTTGGTCATTAGAACAGCTCCTGATAATGTGTTTGATATCTCTAGAAAACTAGAGTCATATATATCCTAAACTTAAGTATTTTTGCCTTAGTTTCAAACATTTTTACATTTTAAGTGTTTTTTTTTGTCAACTTTTGCTTTTATAGAATATTCTAGTATGTGTTAGTTTATATTAATTTAGTGTTTTAATATTATTTTAGTATTTTTGGTATAATTAATAGAGTGTATATATTTTTAGGGTTTGATAAGAGAAAACGGGGTGGCAATCGGATGAGAAACGAACCAAATCAAGTCATAATTAGATGATGAAATCAAGCCAAACGTTGAGAAAAAAATCCAAGTATTGGTGACCAGGGTCACCAGATTCTCTTCTTAAAATTATTGACCCTGGTCATGGTACTTAGAAAAAGTTTCAAGTAGACAGCTCATAACCGCAGTAGCTAGGGTGCGGTTAAACTTCTAGTGGCAAGCTGTAGTCATTGACCGCGGTTACCAGAATGAAGAAGAAAATATGGTGACCGCGGTTACCAAGAGAAATCGAAGTGAGCCCAATGACCGCGGTTATCAAAATAAAGAAAGAATTTCAATGACCGCGGTTACCAAACTATCAGTGACTGTGGTTACCAAGGATGGTCTAAGAATTTTGAAGGACAAAATATCGTCCAATTCGTGACAAAATACTGCTGTAGCCATCTTCTCCAACCCTGGTACTAAAAATACCTCTTTTAAGCTTATTGGGAGGCCAAGTAGTGTAGTAGTGTAGAAATAGATTTGACATAGGCTAGCGTAGTTTTCCATTTTCCTCCCCATTTGGGGAGGATTTTCTTAGGATTAGGTGTAGTTTAGTGTAATTTCAAAACTCTTACTTGTAGATTAAAGACTTTTAGTGCAAGTTCTCTTTAATTTATGTCTAATTTCATATGCTTTGTGGTTATCTAGTATAGTTTAGTTTAAATACTTTTCTTTAATTGCCTTCTTAGATTAATTGGTAGATAATTTAGTGCCTCTTTTAAATATACTTTCTAGTAGTAAATTGTAGTTAGTGAATTTAAAATTCTTTCTTTTTACATGCTTTATTAAAATATTTTATAGGCTTTTTTTAATTGTTCTTGCTTAGTGATAATTAGTAGTTTAGATAAGTTAATTGCTTTTTAAAGATATTTTCTCTTTTACCTTCTATACTTGCTCTCTTTAAATACTTTCTTAAAAATGCTCTCTTTTTACATGCCTTATTTAACTACTTTCTCAGAAAATGCTCTCTTTAATGTTGTTCACTTTTAAATTGTTTTGCTAGTTAGTTTTTAAATCGCTTTCTTAGTTTCTTAAATCCTAGTTTTAGTTAAATAGCTTTAAAATCGATTGCTTCAACTAATAATCCAACAAAAATCGGTAATTACCGACCAATCTTTGTGAGTTCGATCCCTACTTCCTTTGCTTCAATTTAATAATTGTATATTTGTGGAATGTCGCCTAGTTAGTAGTTGGATTTAGGTGTTTTATAAATGATATAGCTAAGCATTTTTCTAAAAAAATGTAGTGGTGCTCGACATCTTCAATTGAATTGTTGCATTGACCACATATATTATCCTGCATCATAGATCTCAGAAACAACAAGGTCTTCGTGGCCAATTTACCAAGGCATACAAACCATAAGAAAATTATAATTTGTCAAAATTAATTTTGCTTACACTTACGTAACCCTATGTCTTTTATTTCATAAGATTTAATTCGCATTGAGGATTACAAGTGAACCAACTACTCTAAATATTTCCTTATTGTGGACCAAATGAATTGTAGTCTCAATTGTTTCGTGTTAGTGTAATGTAAATACCAAGGTTAAAATGCACTTTACTCCTATGGTTTGTCCAACCTTCACTTTACATCCCTATAGTTTTAAAATGTGTTTCTTACATCATTATTGTGTTTTATAATTTTTTGGGCAAAATTGACAGGAATTGTCAGAACTCGTGACGTGGCTCTGCCATGTTTGGAATTGTTTAAAAAAATTTAACTCTAAAAAAAGATTTGATTTAACTTTTATACCCATACCCTATGTTTGCTACACATGAATGGAATAGATTGGAAAGCTCTTTCTGACTTATTCTTTCCATCTCGTATTTGGTATGAAAGTTTAAGTTGGAAAGGCAATTCCACAAGGATAACCCATTCCTACTATATCCTGGTAATCTATTCCTATCACAAAACCTTTAGGAAAGACCTATCCAACTTCAATTTGAAAAGAAAAATTTTGAGCATGTCAAATTTATCTAATTCTTTTCAAATTTTATTCAAATATTTTTTTAGTTACTTAGTTGTAATTTTATTGATTTAAAAATAAATAAAATATTTTATAATTAGTTTTACAATTTAATTATCTGAATAAAAGGAATTTTAACATGCAATATAGTAATTTTTTATAAATTGTTAAATTGTATAATATAATTTTTTGAATGTATATCATAATTATTTGTAATTTTTTTTATCATTTATATAAATTAGTTAAATCCTATAATATAATGTAAAAACATTACAAAGTTATGTATTAAATTTTGTTTACATTTAAATAATTAAGTTGTACAATTTAATTATTTGAATGTAAACAAAAATTATAGAATTTTGTAATTTTTTATCTTTAATTCAAAATACTTAATATTTTTCATAATTGTAGAAATAGTACATAACATGAATAAAAAAAAAGAGAGAGGAAAAGTTTTTTTATTTAAAATCCATTATATTTTTTAGCATCTAAAAACTAAATAATAAAAACAAAATGCGTTTCATTCTGACTTGAATAACCAAATAGTGAAATAAAAATAAGCATTTCTTTATATTCTGGATAGAAACACATTCGGTTTGGAATGGCATTTCCATTATAGGCTATTCCAACTTACCAAATGTGGGATTATATCCAAAAAGTGTAGAAAAAATCTATATATATAGTAAAGCAAAGGGGGTATTTACTAAGAAACTATTACATGATGACAAGTGGCAAGCATATTAGAAAATCTGCATACTGATTAGTAAAAGTAAAAGATGAAATACTTTAGTTACCATCTAAATTCAAATTAATTATTTATATCTTATTCTTATAATAATTCTGCATATTACATAGTAAAAAGTAAAAATGAAATACTTAGTTAATCATTTGATTCATATTAATACATATATCTTATGCTTAGCTACTACTATTTATTAAAGGCATTCATATATGAAAATTAATTATACTACGATTTTTGTATACCCTTATGTGTGCCTTATAATAAATAATTTTTGTCATAAAATAATTATATTAGAAAGAGAATTTTAAGGAAAAATATGTTTAAAAAAAAATTAAAAAAAAAAGAGGATGGAATGTGTTGAACTACCTATAAAGAAAAGAGAATTTTAAGAGAAAGTAATATTGAAAAAAAAAAATTAATACTTAGATGTTATCCTTAACTACCATGTACTATTTATTCAAGATTCTCACAATATTACTATATAACCTACCTCTTAAATTAATTTATTTCCAAAAAAACAATACTAAACTGTATGGATCATTATATAAGTACCAATTATTTACAATACACGTCAAATATAAAGTTATATTATTTATAATATAGCACGGTTTTTATCAATTCCTCCTACAATTTTCTTTCTCACACCTTCTCTTCTCTCCCTTAATCACGTAACTCAAATTTATCATCTTTATCACTTATCCCCCACACTTACTCCCTATCCTCACATTATTTTCCCATAGTTATTCCCCTTTAATTTCTTCAAAATTTTTAAAATTTATATAAAATTAATTGTATCACTTCTCATTCTCTATTTTTTCTTTAAATTTTTAGCTCATTCATTTTTTTCCTTTATCTCATTTTGTTGACATGATTCAAAAAAACTTTTAATCTTTGATCACCATGCCAAAAAATTCATCCGCCTCTATTTTTAGGAAGATAATAAACTATTTTAAGTGACATGGAAAAACTTTTCCACACATCAATGAGGGTAAAAATATCATTTTAATAAAAAATTAAATCCCATTATATTTGACCATTAGTCTAGGACTTTGTGCATAAAAAATAACGTAGGGATTAAAGTGATAATGACCCTAAGCGTTAAGGAGTTAAAGTGAAATTAACCCTAAAATTTATTCTAGTCTAACTATTAATTCAATTTTGGACACAAAAGTTACCTCTCTTAGGTTCATTTGGTTCATAGGATGATATGGAATTGGATAATTAATCTCGTATGGCCATCTTGTGTTTGGTTCATTTATTTTTTTAGAAATGGGATAATTATCCCAACTAAACGAATTAATCCCTTAGAAGGAGGATAATTTAATTCCATGGGGCATGGGGGAGGTGGTATAAGTTATCTAAGGATGACTCCCAATTTAGATAACAAAGTTTTTGACTAACTTACCCCTAACAAACTTTATAACCCTAATCATTTCGTAGCAATCGTATTCTCAATCTCCTCTTCGACCGGCTCTCTAGAAATATTCTTCGAAAGACCTCTAGGTTTGCTTCTTTTCTGTCTTTAATCTTTTCTTGATTGTGAAACTATTTAATTGGAATCCATGTTTTGTACTACAAAGTATGGCTACAAGAATCGAAACAACACAAGGTAAAAAACATGTTTGTTTTTATGATTCTTATACGTCGTTCATTTATGATAGAAGAAGATTGAACCTTTTTTTTATTTTTTTTTTGTGATTCTTATTTGTTTTTTTTTTATTTACAAAAAAATAATAATAATAACAAACGGTTGAAACTTTTTTCTATTTTGCATGCCGGGTGCTTGCTATTTGGTTGCTTACTCATTTTCAGGTTTTTGTTAAAGTGAAGGTATCAAAATGTTCCTACAAGTTAGTTCTTAATTTGACCTTGTCCTATATTAGTGATATTTAATGCATTTGTAATTTTTGACAACACCAAATATATTTAGTATTAATGTGTCTACTAGAAGTAAGGTTATAGGTTATCATTCTACCATCAAGTTAGCAATTGACTTCAATAATATCCAAGAAGTTCAATAAAGATTTTACTGGAATTTTTTATGGAAAAGAGATAAATAGGCCACATTGATTGAAAATTTAATCTAAGTATGTTAGTTACAATTATGTGAATTAAGTGAAAACTTAACATTGTACACCTTCTAGGATATATACTCTCAATCGAGACAATGAAGTGTAACCCAAATAGTAAAATTACAAATCTCCTGTGACTTGGGTAATTTCGAGTCTCCAAAAAATAGGTGGAGATTTACTCTTGTAAATCCTCTTTAAAAAAATTACTCTCAATAGAAGTACATATATTAAAATATTTGGTGCTGCTATAAAAGTTTCATGGGTAGTATCTTGATGATCCATTAGTTGATAACAATCCTATTAAATTTTTTTTTTTTTTACATAATTTAACACCAAATTGGTAAATTCAATGATGCATTTTGTATTGAGATCTTTAATGCGAATTTTATATTTGAGAAATTGAAAGTTGTGCATTCTAATACTAATGGATACAATAAAATGATAAAACTTTAAAAAAAAAAATTAAAAGTAGTAATCAAAGCATAAAATATGAAAAGAATCACATTGGGATACTAATTATGATTTTCTTGCACAAAAAGAATAAGGGTTACTGTATTGAAGTTAAACTGCATAAAATTAGTGGTAGTACTCAAAGCTTCAAGCATGCTTTGTCAATTAGTCAAATTTTGAGTAGTCCATATCTTTCAATTTTATCTTCTAACTAATCAGTTATTGTCCAATGTTATTTGCTTCTTTGTATTTACCTAAAATTTTATGTTTTTTTTAATTCAATTTTTTTTTTTTTTTTTGTATTTAATTTCAGTGATTCTCACATAATGGCTTCTATGAGAACAAAGATTGATGTGCTTGTGGAGTTAGAAGAAATTATTATAGGATCTATATAAATTGTCACTATGATATTAATTCCATGTAATCATCATTTAAATTATTCATGTAGAAGAAGCATAGAAAGTTATAGTTTGAGGGACAGAGTAGAAGATCAAATTAAACATCTAGATAGGCTCATCCATGTCACTGATGTATGGAGTGTAAATAACTTGCAAATGAATAGGAATGCATTTGCTCGACTTTGTTATTTATTGCGAGAAAATGGAGGACTAGTGGACACTAAACATGTTAGGGTTGAAGAAAAAGTTACAATGTTTGTAAATATTTTGGCACATCATAAAAATAATTGTACTGTGAAATTTGATTTTATGAGATCAGGAGAAACGGTTAGTAGACACAATTCCATGCAGTGCTAAAAGCAGTTTTGAGATTGCATTCTCAATTTCTTGTTAATCCTCAACCAATTCCTCAAGATTGTAATGATCCAAGATGGAAATAGTTTAAGGTAACTTTTCAAAATAATATTTTCTATTATTAATATAATTTAATTTATAAAGTCTAACCATATTCTTCTTTTTATTCAACTAGGGATGTTTAGAGCTTTAGATGGAACATATATTAAGGTAAAAGTGTCTGAAATTGACATGCCAAGGTTTAGGACAAGAAAAGAGGATATATCAACAAATTTACTTGGAGTTTGTGATAGAGATATGAGATTCATATACGTTCTACCTGGGTGGGATGGATCTGCTACAGATGGAAGAGTTCTCAGAGATGCAGTCAGTAGAGAGGATGGTTTGACAGTCCCAATTGGTATGTCTTACATAAATGGAAATTATTGAGAGTTTCTCTTTTTATTTGTTTTTCTATTTCATTTTAATAATAATATTTTTCAGGTAATTATTATAATTTGTGCGATGCTGGATATACAAATGGACCAGGATTTTTAGCACCGTATAGAAGACAAAGATATCACTTGAAAGAGTAGGGAGAAGGTTCCTTAGCTCTCCAAAATAGTCGGGAGTTTTTCAACATGAAACATATTTCACACGTAATGTAATAGAAAGATGTTTTGGTCTTTTGAAAATACGGTGGAATGTCTTGAAAGAAGGTCCAACTTCTTATCCAATTAAGACCCAAAATCGTATTATTATGGTATGTTGCCTTCTCCATAATTTTATTTGTAGAGAGATGCCAGTGGATTCTATAGAAGATCGACTTCAAGCTAATTCAAATAGTGAAGAAGATGAAACTGCAGAGATTAATGAAAATGCTATTGACACAATAGAAACATCTACTGAGTGGAATGAAAATGCTAACTTTAGATTAATTGACCATTAGGTTTATCTATGTATAATGAATGGAGAGGTATATCTTAGGACATGCCTTTACCATTTTTCATTTATTATTTTCTGCATGGGGACATACCTTGAAATACTATTTTTTATATTATTTTGGTGATATTTGTTCTTGACATATTAATTTAAATTTTTTGAATGATTAGCAAATTTTTTATATCTACATATTATTTATTATATAAATATATTGTATTTTTATATAGCCTTGAAACACGACCAAATTTTTTTTTATTATGTATTTATTTTTCAACCATGAGAAATGATACTTTTTGAGACACTTTTGCAAAAATAAAAGCATAAAAAAGTAATTTTATATTTTTAATTAATTTGTGATAATAACTTATGTATTTCTTGCATTTTTTTAGTATATTATATTAAGTAAAACATTTTAAAACTTCAAGTTGTTTAATTTACAAACAAAATTACTACTACAAGTTTGTGGGTATTATTGTCAGTAAAATAATAATTCGGTCTAATCCAATCTCCAACCAAATAAAGTACAAGACTATTCTTAAGATATCCGATGAAACCCAACTATGAACCAAAAATTGGATGACATAGTCTAATCATCTCTCAGGATGACTCATCAGAGGATTAATACTTCGAGGATGAGACATCCTATCTCATCTAGTCCATAAACCAAACGTACCCCTGATTGTCTATTTATCTATACTAGTATATATATGTGGTTGTTTCTCTCAATTTTTATTTCTCCCTTCAAAGTGTTTCTCACTTTTTTTGTGATGACTAAAATACCCGTCTTTAATAAAATATAATTTTCAATACCTAATAGGAAAACATATTTAAGTGTTTCTTTACTTTTCTTGTAATGCCTAAAATACCTGATTTTAATGAAATATAATTTCCAATTCTCAATAGGGAAACATAATTAAATTACTCATTATGTATTCTACTTATTTTTTAGGATACAACCACCTATTTTGAAATAAATACGTAATAAGAAGAAAATTTTTATTTATATAAAAATATTTATTATAATTAAATTTTCAAAAAATAAAAAATGAATCATATAATTTCTATTTCCCAATAAGAAAAAATAATTAATTAAATTAACCATTATTATCTATTCTACCTATTGTTTAGGATACAACCATCTATTTTGATATAAATACATAATAAGATTGAAGATTTTTATTTGTATAAAAATATTTATTATAATTAAAATTTCAAATATTAAATTTTGAATCTAATTAAAATGTAAAGACAAAATTAATAAAATAAAAATTGTGTCTTATGTATAAGAAATTAAACAGATTAAACTAATATATTCTTCGTATTACGTATAGGTACAATATAGTATATTAAATTCATTATAAAAATAACAAATAATAATTTGTAAATTTTGTCTTGCTTTAAAATATATCGAATGTTCATGAAAACATCATTTATCATATTCTAAAATGCATGAAATGCTAATGAAATAAATTGTTTCTTCCTTAACTTATTACAAAATTTTGGCATAAATACATAATAAGAATGTATATAATTCTAAGAGTAGAAAAATCATTTATATTTAAGTAAAGAATAAAATAAAAATATTATATTTTGTAACTGTTATATTTATGTTCAAATTGTTTCTATTTTTTATTCATAATAAAAATAATATTTTATAACTATTATAAAATTTTCAAATTCACTATAATTATTTTCTTTTCTCTTATTGTTCATTCAAGTATGCCCAGTTTGCGAAACTTAATTAGATCCTTCCACTTGTGTGCTTTATATATAAGATTAATCACACTTCACTCCTTTTTTAGTGTTATTTATAGGTTAATATCTAACATTATCTATTGACCCGTAAAGTCCTTCTATTATGTCAACTAAATATATTGACCATTTCACCGCTACTATATTCTAATATTTTTTTTTGTTTAATTTTGTGTGATGAATAAACTTTTCATAAAGAGAATATTTGATTCATTTAGAATTTGATGAAAAGATGTATTGAAGTTGAATTTGGCATTTTTGCTAACCTTTTTGGTTGAGATTAATTGAAGAAGATGACATATCCTGCTGATATTATTTTTTTAGCATAACTTTCCTTAACTGATGGTCAACTATAATGGTTTCATGACTCTTGATCATAGTGACTTCTTTAACTTGAAATTTTGGTTAACAGGAGAGATATACCCATAAGTATAGAATTTTTTAGTATGTTTCAACTTAAAAATTACAAATTAATAATCATACAAATAAATAATTAAAATTTATATAAAGTGAAAAAATGGCGGAATATATAACACTATTTTCTTATTTCTTGATTAATTTAGATTTGTTTTTCTGTCCTACATGAAGAAAAGAAAATTAACTAGGCAATGAAAGTAAAGATTAGGAACAAAATAAAAAACTCATAATTTTTAATTGAGATAAAAGTATTTGTTAATTTTATATCTCTTTATTAGTATTTCTATTACTAAATATTTATCTTTAATAATATCATTTTCTAGAATATTAATTTAGATGAACTATTTATGAGTTGTAAAATAAGTTCAATCCATGATACAGTGAATATACCCAAAATATTCTGAAATAATGATTGTAACATTTCTCTAAATAGTTGCAGGTATGGTATATGTTATCATGAGTTTAAATATTAAATTCGAAAATTACAATACCGGTTGTTACAGTATATACTAAAACAACAAAGGAATATTGGTTTAGACTAACTATTGATAAGGTAGAAAACGTTAAATCAATTGTATGATTCATGCTCAAAATAGTATAGAATAATTATTGCAAGACCTATAAGAATACTATGTATAAATTGTAGGAATGACAATATAGAAAAAAAAAAAAGTGGGTAAGTACCATAAAAGACAACATATATTATTCAAATATAGTCATACTATTAAATGACATGTCGATTTTGGAAATTACAATGTAATTCTTCACTATTTAACAAAATAATAAAGACGTAGATTAAATTTATTGGTATATAATAAAAGTATTTAATTGAAAAAGTACAAAAGATACAAAAATAAATCCATACATTTTTATTAGCTTTCATTTTATTTATGTATTTAATAAATGCAAATTTAGTTTCATACTAAAATATTATATCAAAATATAATTTTGACATAATTAACCACATTCGATACCATTTAGGATGAATAGAAGAGTTTAGAATATCAATATTATCATAAGGTTAAGAAACATGAAAAATACCAATATATTATCTATCTGAATACATAATTAATTTACACAGCATGTCGATTTTGGAAATTACAATGTAATTCTTCACCATTTAACAAAATAATAAAGACGTAGATTAAATATGTTGGTATATAATAAAAGGAATTAATTGAAAAGTACAAAAGTTAAAAAAATAAATCCATACACTGTTATTAGCTTTCATTTTATTTATATATTTAATAAATGCAAATTTAGTTTCATACTAAAATATTATATCAAAATATAATTTTGGAGTTAACCACATTCAATACCATTCAGGATGAATGGAAGAGTTCAGAATATCAATATTATCATAACTTTAAGAAACATGAAAAATACCTATATATTCTCTATCTAGATATATAATTAATTTACACAATTTGTTAAAAAAATTAATTAGAATAGAAAGTAAAATTATATGTTATTTTAGATGTCTTTAGAATTAAATATTTTTAATTTAAGTTGCGTGCATTTAGAGTAATATAGAGAATTGTTATCACTAATTTTCTGTACATTTTAGAGTAAAATAAAAGAATAAATTTTTATTTTCACATTTTGATTATGATCTTAATATACTACGTGATACGTATCCATATTATACAGAACATATTAGTTTAATTTGTTGGTTTTCTTATACAGGAAATATGTATTTTGTTTGACATCTTTGTCTTTATATTTAGGTTTTTTCTTATTTTTTGAAATTTTATTTAATCATTTTTTGTAATTATTACTATATACTATTTAATCTCCTGTAAATATTTTTATTAATAAAATAATTTTCACACGTTTCATTTATTAAATGATGTTTGATATTTGATGGTGATTTTATCCTTTACAAATGATAAAAAAATACATAGATATATCTCAAAAAAATTCAATATTATGAAAAAAGTCTTTGTCTATAATTGATTAAGTTTTTTATAGGTGTCACTATTAAAAATTATAACCTACGAACTTAAAAGAAAAATAAAAACTATTTTCTGTCAGAGTTAACTACATTTGACGCCATTAAAAATGAATAAAGAGCTTAGAACGTCAATTAAGTATTGAAGTGAATGTTGTCATAACTTTAAGAGATTACATAACAATATATTCTCTATATGTATATATATTTTACATAATATGTTAGCAAAAAATTAATTGTGATACAAAATATATATAAAATCTCACTTAAAATAATAACGTGTAATTTTAGTTATATTTAGAACTACAATTTCATTAGCATTTCGTGTATTGTAGAGTAAGATAAAGGATTATTTTATTTAACATTCGTTGCATTTTATAGTAAGAGAAAAGAACAATTTGTTATTTCAAATTTTTATAATGATTTAATATACTATATACCTATTTATAATATGGAGAATATAATAGTTTATCTATTTAGTTATCCTATACATAAGACATAATTTTTGTTTGATTTATATATTTCTTAACATTTTAATTAGATTCATTTTCTTTCTTATTTTTTGAAATTTTTATTAATCATTTTTTGTAATTATTATCCATATCTCATCCGATTACCTATTAATATTTTGGCTACTAATAGAATTTCAAAATACTTCATTTATATAATGTTTCATACTTGATAATGAAATTATTATTATTTTTTTTTTGTAATGACGAATAATATGCACATGTATTTAAAGACAGTTCAATACTATAGAAAATATCTTAATCTTTAACTGTTTAATTATATTATTTCTAGACATATGTATATGAAAATTATAATCTAGGCACCTAAAAAAGAAATATAAAAATAATGCAAGTATCTTACATTGTTCTCATAAAAGAGAAAATTTGTTTAATTTTTTTTAAAAAAATAAAATTTATATATAATTTTGTTACAAATAACAAACAATATTAAAAAATTAATAGATGAAAATAACTACAATAAAAAAGAGCAAAGATATTAAAAATATATAAATTTTGTATAAAGAAAATTTAACAGTTAAATTTTTCATACATAGTTATATAAAAAACTCAATAGTTAAAATTTTTATCCTTGATTGTCATTATACTATTATTTATTTATTTTTTAAAAAATAAATTTTTTAATAAATTAAAAACGTTACAAATGCAAAATACCTGGTTTTTTTTTTTTTTTTTTTTTTTATGTATATAGTCAAGTAGCTTCCTTTGTCTGTTCAAAGTTCACATTTTAAGTATGGAAAGTTTTCCAGATAGTAGAGTGGATGGGGAACCCCACCCTACCCCACCCCACCCCACCCCACCCCAATGGTCAGTCAAACTGGAACTTCTGAAATAAAATATAGGAGTACTTGGGAAACGAATTAGAATTAAAAGAGAAGGAGAGTCTAGTAATTTGACACATCGATGGCTGATAAAGTCAAAAAAAGTTCCTTCCAATTGATAAGCACCAATGGACTAATTCTTGCTTGGACCGGACTTATGTCAAGGATTGTGTTATAAATCTCTCGATTCTAATGTGTATATAGTTAGGAGATTCATTAATTAACTTTTCATAGCATATATCGACGTATTATATTATATACTGATATATTATATACATGTAATTTCTTTTTCAAAAAATGATGTATTTACTTATCATATTCATATTATATATTAAAAAATATCACGTATTCGATAATTATAATTTTAAAGAAACGACAACCCTGATGTAACCTGACTAACGGGTCAATAACACAGGCGGGACCCCGGTCCCAGAATTTCCCGCGCCAATGCTCCTACAAGCTTGCTGACTTGACTCCGCGAGCACCAATGGCCCTACATGAATAAAAAAATAATCGAACTCGCAGTTCTCAAAGGCCACATTACAGATTCATATCATACACAGAATTCCTCCTGAAGTTGATCATTAGACCTTGCACAAAATGAGTTTTAAACTACAAACTTTATATGCTTTCCTGTGTTGTACTTTATTTTTTCTGAACTATGTAGCCAGCAATTTAGTCAGTTCCACAATTGATGCACTAGGACCAACAAGCTTTGCTTGCTGTAAAACTTCAGATTGAGAATGACCCTTTCAATTCTTGGAACAGTTCTTTTCATTTTTGCAGTTGGCATGGAGTTAGATGCAACACCAATGATCAAAGGGTGATTGGTTTAAACCTTTCATCATTAGGACTTCAGGGTACTTTGTCTCCTTACATAGGTAATCTGACTTCTCTTGAAGAACTCATTCTTGATAATAACTTCTTCCGTGGAACAATACCTCAAGAAATATGTCGACTTTTTCGCCTGCAGCATATTTCACTTTATAATAATTCTTTCCAAGGTGAAATTCCTAGAAATCTTACTTATTATTCAGACATCAGGATCATCAATTTCGAAAGAAATAATCTTGAAGGTGAGATTCCTGCTGAGCTAAGTTCATTGTCTAATCTCCTTGAGTTGCATCTTTCTGTAAATCATTTCAAAGGGACAATACCATCTTCACTGGGAAATCTTTCTGCTTTACGCGTCCTGAGTTTGTCTTGAAGATAACATTCTTGAAGGAAGCATTCCTGAAGAATTCGGAAAGTTGTCCTATTTGGAGTTTCTTAAATTGTCTTCCAATAAATTGTCAGGCGCAGTACCTATGCAGCTTTTAAATATCTCATCAATTCAGTATCTTAATCTTGCATCAAACCGATTATACGGCTCTTTCCACTCAGATTTTGGCTTGAACCATCCTAAACTTCATACTGTTGCTATTGCAGAAAACCAGTTTTTTGGGACTATTCCTGAATCTATAACCAATGCTTCTGGACTTGTAATTTTGGACATTGGGACAAATGCTTTAACTGGATCTGTACCTGTGAATATGGGAGTTCTTAAACGTTTGCAACGGTTAGATTTTTCGAACAATCCACTTGGAAGTAATGATAGCACCGGCTTAAACTTTTTGACTTCCTTGACTAATTGCACTAGTCTGAGAATTCTGCATTTGAATGGTAACAATCATGGAGGTGATTTACTCAATTCCATTGCAAATCTTTCCTATCAAACTCACATCCCTTCGGCTTGACAACAACCATATATTTGGAAGCATCCCTGAGAATCTAGATAACCTTCTCAACCTTGACAACTTGGCAATGAGTCAAAACATGCTCACAGGCCGAATCCCTGAATGTATTTGCAACCTAACCAAGTTAGAGGGACTCTATCTTTCAAGAAACAAATTCATTGGTGAGATCCCAACCTGCATTGGAAACATTACTTTTCTAAGTATTCTTGAAATGCAAGGAAATATGTTGGAAGGAAGCATACCTGTTTCTTTGAGTAAGTATAGAATGTTGCAAAGGTTGGATCTTTCACATAATAGACTTACTGGTGCAATACCGAAAGAACTTATGGGCCTTAGTTCACTCACAATCAGTCTCACCTTAGCACATAACCTTCTCTTAATACCTTTACCAATAGAGATGGGTAAATTGATGAATCTTGTGAGCTTGGATATTTCAAATAATAGATTGTCTGGAGAACTTCCACTCACTCTTGGAGGGGTTTAGAAGTTCTGGAGTTTCTGAGTCTGCAGGGTAACCTTTTTGAAGGTCGAATTCCAGAATCATTGGGTGGATTGATAAGTATTCAATTCCTAGACCTTTCTAGAAATAATCTTTCTGGTAACATTCCTGTTAGACTTTCATCACCGTTTCGCTTTATACAGTATCTAAATCTATCTTTCAATATGTTCGAAGGAGAAGTTCCAAATAAAGGTGTCTTCATGAACTAAGTGCTTTTTCAATCATTGGAAATGAAAATCTATGTGGAGGCATAAAGTCATTACATTTACCAGAATGTCTGAGGGAGGAAACTTCAACTCCATCAGAAAAAAGCAAGATTGCTTTTTATGCTGTTTTAATCCTTATATCTATTGTCTTCCTTATTTTGTTGCTTATTTGGTTGTTTTTTGCACGTAAATGTCTTATTTCGTTGCTTCCAATGCGCACTCATGTTTATCATTGGTGGATAAGAATATCAAGAACTTCCAGTACAGTGGTAGATTGATGTATAGCACATCTCTTCAGACTCTCCTCTAGGAGATCAATATCCTAAACTTTCATATGCAGAACTTCATCAAGCTACCAATGGCTTTTCTCCGAGCAATTTGGTTGGAATGGGAAGATATAGTTCTGTTTACAAGGGCATTCTCAATTCTGGTGAGCAAACAGTGGCTGTGAAAGTAGTCAACCTTCAACAACGAGGATCCAGAAAGAGTTTTATCGCTGAATGTGAAGCATTAAGAAACATCCGTCACAGAAATCTAATCAAGATCATTACATCTTGCTCAGGCACAGATTTCAAAGGCAATGAATTCAAAGCCTTGGTATACAAGTTCATGCCTAATGGGAATTTGGAGAGCTGGCTACATCCAAGTTCATCTACCCTACTGCAGCCAAAGAACTTGAATCTGATTCAGAGACTAAATATTGCCATAGATGTTGCTACGGCTTTAGAGTATCTTCACCATTGCTGTGAATTGCCAGTCATTCATCGCGATATAAAGCCAAGTAACATTCTATTTCTTGATGATCAACTCTGTGCTCATTTAGGTGACTTTGGCTCCGCGAGGTCTCTTTTGCTTGCCATCGATAAATCCACACACATAAGAATCCGAACAACAACAATTGGAGTTGTAGGAACAGTCTTATATCATATGTTGCTTTAGGTGATTAATTATCGTATACCCACAGTACCCATTTTGTACAGTTGTTTTATGTCACTGATTTTTTTTTTTTTTTTTTTTTGGGCAAATGCAGAATGTGCCATGGGAGGACCAGCATCAACACTTGTTGATGTGTACAGCTTTGGTATTCTCTTGCTGGAGATGTTTACTGGAAAAAAGCCTACAGACAGCATGTTCAAAGACGACTTTTGCCTTCATAACTATGTGAAGATTGCGCTGCCAGATCAAGTTTTGAGGATTGCTGATCCTAAACTATTATCAGATTGTAGCAGTCATAGGATTGTAAAGTGCTTGGCCTCAATTTTTCGTATTGGGGTCACATGTTCGGATCATTTACCAAGAGCAGAGGATGTCAAGGATGGAAATAGCAGATGCTTTGATGGAACTGCAGGCTGCTAGACATTTATTTCTAAGCATAAATGACCGGCGAGAATGACTATAACAATGATGCGTTGCTCATGCTCCCATCAATAGGCATATATTGTAGGTGAAAAGAGTGAAACTAAACCAAGTAAACAAATTTCTTACTTTATTATGCATTTCAAAATCATTCTTTAACAGGTGATTGCATTTACCAAATGCGAGCTGAAAGAAATTGCATTTGCTTATTAGATTCTTCTTTTATTTTTTAGAATGGAATGTCCAATTTTGCCAGTTTTGTATGCATATTAACTAGCTGGATTCTCATTTTAAATATGTAGTGCAATCATTTCGAATGAAAAATTGAAAATTGATTCTTGATCTTAAATATGCCATGCCTGAAGAAATGACTTATGTCTGAAGTTGAAGCTAGTTTTCCTGACAATAGACAAATTCACAAGGCATATTTTGATAAGCTTGCAGTACATGAGAGAAGCAAACCTAACACAATTACATGTCGATCATATCCAGTTCACCACAATTCAGCATCCACTACATCTATCAAGAAGCCAACAGACTTAGTTCTTATGATTATCAACAATAAACATAGAGAGTTCTTATGATTATGAGACCTCATCACCAAAATCACCATCATCAGCAACGACAGTGGTGGAATCTCTATCCGGGAGGCAGAACCCACCTATAGACAAGGTGCAAATTAAATCATTGGCAAATCATACTGGTCATTTATGTACTCTCGATGTGTGTGTAATTAATAAAAAAAATTATTTGTAAAAATTATTTTTCATGAAAAGTTTGTTAAAAAAAAGTAGGAAGATAAATAGTTATTTGGTAGTTAATTATGCCTAATTACAGACAAAAAAACAAAAAAGACCTTTATTGAAGAATTTAAAAAGGAAAAAACTCGGATTAACAATATGGATGAAAGTGAGAATCACTAAAGGTATAATGAGAAAAATATTAAATTTAACACTTTCTTAAACTTAGCACAGACATTGTGCTTTATATATAGTTAGGAAAAATTCTACAATTCGGTTAAGATATCATACTCTTTGTGATTGTTAATCATAATTTGATTGATCGGAATATAGTATTGGATGATATTCTTACGTTTTGAAAATATGATGGACAAATATGCATCGTTTTAAATGTGAGTGATAAAAAAAATTGCATATTTTGCAAACGTAAGGGACGAGATTAGTATATTTTGAAAAATATAAGAGATAGCTAAAAATTTGTGAATTTTGATAAACTTTTTTTTTTTTTAAATAAAAGGACTTTAATGTCTCTTATATGAATAAAATTATTTAAGTAATAATGCAAATTATAAGTATTAAAGCCTTTTTATTCAAAAAATAGTAAGAAAAAATTATTAATTTTAACCAATTTGAGTAAGGAAAAAAAAAAGATTAATTTGGTCTCTTATTTTTAGAGTATTTATCAATTTGGTCATTTATTTGTTAAAAAGACTAATTTGAACCCTCATTCTTAAAAAATCTAACTAATTTAAAACTTGTGATGAAAATTATAAATAAACTAAAAGAATCGTTGCTATACATCAATCGTATTTAAATGGTCACGTGATTGTCATGTGATTTAGTCTATTACTTTGTCTATAATTTTCATCATAGACCTTTTAACGGTTACCTGATAACATGTGATTTGGTTTATTAATTTGTCAATGATTTTTATTATAGTTTTAGATTGATTAATTTTTTAAAAGATAAGGGACAAAATTGATCTATAAAGAATCTAGTCGATACTTGATACCCTAAGGGATTAAATTGATTTTTTTTTTCTTTGAGTAATGTGCTAAAAATCAATAGTACATACCACTAAAATTCTAATAAAATTGATAGTTTAGAATGCATAGTCCAAATCAGTAATAATTTAGAGCTGCATATTATTATTAACCCTAAATTTAAATATAAAGAAGATAAAAATTAAAAATCCGGAAAGGAAAGGAATACGAACCAAACCGGCAAACACCCAACAACTTCTCCCCAGCACCACCGCCTTCCTCCTCCTCCTCCCCGCCCATCATCACTTCTCGCCATACCTCCCTCCCCCTCCGTCCTCCGTCCTCCGACAGCATCAATACTCCTCCCCTTTATTATTCCCCTTCTCAGTTTTTGTCGGCCACCGGTCTCTACATCCCAGCAATCCGGCATCCCAGGTATCCTATGCTTTTCTTCGCTATTATTTCAAGAAAATTAAGGCATGGCAGCTATAACTATAAGAAGCTGTTTTAAAACAAACCCTTTTTGTGTTTCTCAAAGTCTTTTCTGATGATTATAGCAACTTTTTGAGATGCGATATATATTTGAAATAAAAGGGCGGTTAGAGAACGTGTTTAAATAATAATTGTAAATTGTTATTTGGATAATAATGACAGTTTAAACGGAGACCATTTTAGTTGTATCGAGAAACTTTTAATTGGTAATAGTCAGCAAGATAAAATTTTGAGGTAGGAATGAATTTTTTTTTTTTTTTTTTTTTTTTTTGGGGTTAAATCTTTTGGGTTGATATGTTAGACAAATGATTTTAGAATTTAGCCAGGCTATGGATAATTTTGGTAGGAAATATTCTTATGTTCTTGAGATGTTTTTTTTTTTGGTTGTTTTTTGGATTTACCAACTCAATTGAGATGGCTGGAAAGCCGGGGTTTTTGCTCTGACGTTAGGATGCTGTTCGGTCATTAACTGGTCCTGGAGTTTCGTTAAGGTGTTTAGCATTTTGAAAGTTTTCATTTTGTTTGATTGAAAAGGCTGATATTCAATATTTTGAATTGTGGTTTTCGTGAGTTTAGTTTATTATGGTTCCTTTGCATATTCTGGCAAGAGGTAGATAGCTTCGATGCTAGTCTGTCTGCGGATTTACCACGTTATTCTTTTGATTATCTTTAAGTTCAGAATCAGGATGACTTATTTGCAAGATGCGCCTGTTCTTGAATTTGTAATTACTCTTTGGAAAAAATGTTTCGAAGTTGTAGAGTTTAGTTAATGAAGTGTTTCGCAGTTCTGCTGCTCTGTTTCTCACGACGATTATAATGTTAAACTAATTAGTATAGTCTTTGCAGTATTTCCTTGGATTTCTGCTGTCCTAGAATAGGTTCTCTCCACCTCCCCTTCTCCAAAAATAATAATAATAATAATAAATAAATAAATAAAAAAGGAGCGTTGTTATGCAATCAGGATTAGGGGTAAAATTATAGCGCTCTGTTGGAGGGGTAACTGTGAATTGCCGCCTTTATTATAGTTACATATGTAGTAGTGTATGTTGCAATTGGGTTTGCTCTATTATGATGATACATGAAAATGTCAGCCAACAGAATATGGACATGTTTCATGCTCATTAAGTGCAAATATGTAAAAAAGCTTAAGTAAAGTCATTAGCTTCCCCCCTCGGAAATCTAAAAATAGGGTCCTCACGTTCCGTTTGTAACTTTTGCACATTGAGTACAGCTTGCACTTTATCTATCTATAATCTCTCTCTAGACTTTTAAGATTTGTCACTCGACGTATATTGGTTTTCATCACTGATGCTATTTTCTTATCCTTTTCTGTAAGTATATTGAGAATTCTCTGACGGGTTCTTGCCAGATATGCTATGTATGTTTGTATATGTGTATGGATATGCATGCATAAATGCACAGATGTCGTAAACAGTGATTTTCCCCTAAGAACAAAATATCATGCTTCTGCCACGTAATCACAGTCAATTCACAGCTGGTGGACTTGAGGGAAAAGATAACTTATATATGCTCTTAAATTTACTTTCATCATAAGCGAGATATAAATTTCTTGTTTCGATTGTAGTCTAGTTATTTGATACTGAGGGCTTTTAATGGGCAACCAGTAAATCTTCAACAGTTTTTGCTGTATTTTTTGCATATGTAACAGTGATATGCCAAACTTTGAATCCAGTAAAACAGTATTTAATCTCTAAAATCACTTTGGTTTGTGTATGTGGTAATAATTTGGTTAGGTTAATTGTTGCTCTGATAATTTTCATCCCCCCTCCCCCTGTTTGTTATATTTTTGATAGGTTTTGAGTGCAAACAATTGATTGCAATATAATTGTTACTGGATTTAATTGATGGTAGAATCTCAAACTGATTTGCTCTCCTGATCCTTCAAGACATGCGTTCTAACCTGTTGTCTCATGGTTTGTGTATGTGGTTCTAATTTGGTTAGGTTAATTTTTGCTCTGATATTTCATCCCCTTCCCTCCCTGGTTCTTATCTTGTTGATAGGTTTTGAATGTAAAACAATGATTGCAATATAATTGTTACTGGATTTAATTGATGATAGAATCTTGAACCGATTCGTTCTCCTAATCCTTCAAGACGTGTGTTCTAACCTATTGTCTCATGGTGATTTCATTATTGACTTTAGTTTCTAATATTTCAGGTACAGATTAATCCTGGTTAAGTGGTAAAGATGGTGTCTGACTTAATTAATGCCAATCCAACTGTGTACGAAAAAAAGGATCGCCGAACAAGAAGTGCAATAAATGAAGTGGATGAGCCATATGTATATGGTCGAACCTATTGACCAGCAAGAAATTTTCGATATCCTTTTGGCTTTATTAAATTGTTTGCAAAATACTGCACGAGTTGTTTGATTTTGCATCTTGCCATCTCATATCTTTGTTTGGCTTGAGATAGGATTTCGAAGCCTGTTTCTGAAATACATGACTGTTTTCCACAGTTGATGATTCTTTCTAATTGTACTAGCCAGTGGTTGTAGTCTACTTTAAGTACTCTTCTGAATGTTTCTGTTAACAAGTATGCAAGGTGGGAAGGCAGTATAAAATATAAAATGTAATGAAATGAAAGACATGCTTTCCTATTATGCTTTCCTATTTTTTAGTGCTAAACTTGGTATCCTAGTTTTGTTTAAGGAAAAATGCACTACTTCAGGAAACTTAATCAAATCATTGCACATTGAGGGTTGTGCTCATCACTATCATTCCAAGATTTAATCACCTACCTGTGCATGCTGTAGGTGCTATTCCTGAATTTGGCAGATGTGCCGATATATAAAATTTTCCGGCCTTTCTTTCTCTGTCTGCAGGTATATGTTTCTTATAATCAATGAAAGCCATACACAAAGATACACAGTTAGATCTTAAATATCTTTCCCACCCTACTTGTTACTTCTGTCAAAAGTTATATTTGTCATTTAGTGATGGACTATTGACAATAGGATGCTATAATGTGCATCCAACCGTAGCACAAAAATCTCGTTGCTTCTTAACCTTCCAACATCATCTTAGAGACATAAAAGATCCAGAGCATCCATACTCCTTGGAAGAGCTGAAAGTCATAACAGAAGATGCAATTGAAGTGGATGATAAGCGTAGCTATGTAAGGTATGAAATATTTGGGTAGCATAGTATTGCATTAATGTAGACCTTGTCCTCTCTGATTGGATTATAACGAAGTTTTTCAATTCAGGATTACATTTACCCCAACAGTTGAACATTGCTCTTTGGCAGCAGTTATTGGCCTGTGTTTGCGGGTGAAACTTATGCGGTCATGAAGTCTGCCTTCACGCTATAAAGTATGTACTGCCTTTGATTCTTACTTAGCTTTCTTTGAAATGGTTTCCCCATGAAACTATGAAATATGTGCTCATCTCTGTGTACTTTTTGATTGGAAGCTGAGATCTGTAAAGTTATTTGTTGTGCATTACTATGCCTAATTGTGAAACTAGTTTTGATATAGGTCACCTACTGTGTATCTACTTGACTGGATTTGGGTGATAATTTTACTTCAATGCTATAAAACCTCCTCCACTATCTTCAGAGAAGATACCTTGTTTCTTGTCAGGTTGAAATGTATACCTACAACTAGATATGTTCGGCTATCCTTAAAGTGGAAACTTGTGCAAATGAGGATTTTTATCTCCTCTATTTGTCACTTACTGCACATAGTTTTACTAATGTCTTTATGTTTCAATGTTTACCAGATACTCTTACCTTGTGCACTGTAATCTTTTCACAATCCTGTAATTACCATATGGGTGGTCCTCTTCATGTGTGATACACTATACAGTATACCTCCAGGGAGATTCCATTTTGTCGAACTTGCCTTTGTGTGTGCTTATATATAGGATATGGCCTTTCATACTTATTTGGAGGTTGTAGCCTAATTTCCTTTTTTCAATCATTTACTTGTAGAAGATTTTCCTTGATGAAATAGGATTCTGTTAGTATGTTGGGACTTTTTGCTATTGAAATCTTTAACACTTCAGATTCTTGGATTAAATCGACAATAAGTGCAACCTGTTCTGTACTTTCTACAAAGAATCCGAAGTTTTACTTATTCAGCCTTAGACAAACTTTTCTTCTAATTATCACCCTGAAGTATTTCTCATTGAATTTTCTGTAATTTTCGCTCCATAACTAACTTCAAAATATTTGTAAGCAATACAAATATGGACCCAGCGTATATCTGGTCCAATTTTAACACTTTTAGATGTTAGTTGGAGACAATCATGGATTAAATGGTAAGTTCTGAAATTGCAAGAACTTTAAAGTGCTTCAAACATTGCCTATTGAATATATGGATCATTCTGTATCAATTAGCTAGCTTTTACAGTTATCGCCCAATTAGAACGTGGAGCTCTTCTATAACTTATTTAATTAGTAGTAGTTTTCTTTTCTTTCTAGGTGGACATTAGAGTAGCGCCTGGAACTCATGCCACTGAAGCTGCAGGTCTCTCTCTCACTCATTTTTGTAATTAATGAAATCTGTTCCAAAGGGCTGTTTACAAGCTTGTTTACTGTTTGTATGGTTTTATTTGGTTAAGAATGCCCTTATCTCTCACATTTAACCCATAAAGTCTAATCATCAAATTTATCTATCCTTTGTGTATGGAAGTTATATTCCACCCCCCACACCCGTTCAGGCCCCGCTTTTCTTTTGTTTGGAGGGGAGGTGGAAAAGAGTTTTGAATGGTTGTTGTACATTTTAGTTAGTCATATAAATGTCTTTACATCCAGTATATTATTGTTTAGTTCTTAATTGTGGCAATTGAGTATTTCTACCTTACATATTTGCTTCTGTGGTGATCCTGTAATTCTTTTGCAGTGAATAAACAGTTGAACGACAAAGAAAGAGTAGCAGCAGCTTTGGAAAGTCCTAATCTTTTGAACATGGTTGATGAATGCCTGGCACCAACTTATACAGGATGAGAAAAACAATGAAAATTCTTCTAGGCTTTCCTGGAGTCATCTCATCGCTGCTTGTCCTATATACAGTTAAAAAATTTCGCCGTTGTTCTTAGTACCCTTCTTAGCCTTATTTATTTTTTAAAACAAAATTTTCGCATTTCTCCTTTGTAGTTTCATTATCCACATGTAACATTGTCTATATATTCTCTTCTTCCAGTCTGTTTGGCCTTGTCATTGA
This sequence comes from Cinchona pubescens, assembly GCA_025175665.1. Classification (NCBI taxonomy): domain Eukaryota; kingdom Viridiplantae; phylum Streptophyta; class Magnoliopsida; order Gentianales; family Rubiaceae; genus Cinchona; species Cinchona pubescens. Next base: position 869,657 of record JANKKI010000058.1, read on the forward strand.
ATAATGTAGTCACAAAAGAACATATTTTGTGATTTAATTCTGTAAACACAGACAAAGATTCTTATTTCACATGGTCTGATATTTATACAGATAATGTTTTATTGCATTAAACTCTGTCTTGAATACAATTGTTTGCTATGAATGATTGAGATGACTGCCTGTGGAAGCAGGGGCACACAGCTCTGGTTGTGTTATTTATTTATTTATTGGGTTCTGTATACAAATCATTGGTCAAGTTTATGGTTGTATTCACTGTGGAATCTCAACATACCATCTAAAGTGATATGATCTCTCTGGAGATTATGCTGGAAAATTCAGCCAACCAGATGCCAGACGGATAGAAGGAAGTGGTGGAGCCTGCTTTCGATTTGGATAGAGGTAGGAAAGTGACCAGCACATTTTTTCACATGTGGATTTGCTATGGAGGTATGGGAGAATGTTGGTTTCTGGAGAACATTAAAAATCAGAGGGTGGCAAATTTGAAGGGGATAATGATGAAGCTGTGGCATGATAGCACGTCGTTCAATGTTGAGCTTTTTGTGGTGATCTGGTAATGCTCGAAATAAATTGGTGTTTGAAACTTGAAAGTAAGGAACTCAGTCCCGGGATGTGGTGACTCTTGCTGAATCCATTTTAGATGGTTTGTTTATAGTTTTTGAGCCGAATTCAAATAATCTGTGCTTGAAATAATAGCACATATACATAGTATGGATTAGGAATTCAGCATAAATGTGTTTGGTGGGATGATATTCCAGAAATTTATACGTAAAACAGTCTGTACTGATTCTAATGATCTGGGTGAATGAAAGTTAAGGTTTATGTTTTCTAAAAAAAAAAATAAAATGTTCATGGAAAATTTTCATACTTTACAAGGAAAAGCATTTATTTGGTTGATTCAAGAACATAACAAGATGCTATCAAACTTATATTTGAAAAGAAATCAAAAGTATTGTAAACATTGAAGTTTGTGTCCTAAACTAAGAATTCTTGGGATACGCTAGAAAACATTGTAAACATTGAAGTTTGTGTCCTAAACTAAGAATTCTTGGGATACGCTAGAAAACAAGTGTTGTACATTAAAAAACACATTTCAAAAGTTATTTTTACACATTTTTTCGCATAAGACTAACCCAAACCGGTTTGTATAAAACAATTCGTCGCAACGACGATACAAAAAAGATTAATCCGTTCTTTAAAGGTCAGCTGAAACATGTGCCTATGCATTGAGAAGACGACATAATCATGCTTAACAATCATTTTCCAAGTTCCGTCTATCATCTCACTGCTCGCTCTGTTTGAAAAGCAAAATTTTCCCTACTGTCTTTTTTATTTTATTTTAAATCTAATGATCTTTTACACTTAACAAAAAATTTTAATTTCACAGAAAATTTTGCTTTACCAGGAACTCGAGGGTTGAATAAATAAAACAGGGCCAATACACAATGAATCAGCTGTCAACTTTGGCACATTAATTTCAGGCAGAACTGTGGATAGAAATATTCCTCTGACTCAGTTGATGCAATACAAAACATTTCGAGTAAAGTAAGGAAACTAAATAGAAAATTTTACGCCTTCATCATCGGTCGAAGTTCCTTTAAATATTGCAAGCTTCCCTTTGTGCTCAAGTAGTTTCAAAGCACGCATGAGAACTGTCCGGTCAGTTGCTCTAGAACATTCCATAGAGTTCTGAAGTGTAGCAACATGAGAGGAGACTTAGCAACAAAAAACTCGTCAAAATGTACAAAGTGGGTGGCAAACGAAGCAACAAAAATGAAAAATGAAAAGCTTCTTGAATATGGTTTGTACTGTTTGCCCATCAACTAAGTTTTTTCCCTTGAGTGAAAGGGAAGTGCTTGAACAAAAGCTGAAGAAAGGGTGAGTAGAACAAAATGCTAATTGTTTATACCGAAAGCATTACAGCATCACCGTAGTTCTCTAAACTAAGAACTTAAAAGGATGAAGATACCTCGCATTTTCTACATGTTGGGGATTGGAAAGGGAGGGGTTGTGCATACGTATTATGGTCACAAAAACATCATGCAGAAATGAACTACAACAACTCATGACCATCTGCAACATTTAAAGTCATCAAGTTGCTCAAAACTGAAGACATCATGCCCCATAAATGCAAAACAGTACACGGCATAACAGCATTAGAAATAGCATCCTAATATCCTATATTACTATTGATCACTTTAACTTCAGAAAGAAATCAAATTTGTGGCAAATTAACTCAGATTAATCCAACCATGGAAAGAAAATAAGCAGTTCAAGAAGGAATATTTGTTGCACATGAAGTATGTCATTACAGGAACGAGTCTAAGTATTATGTATGCTTATGAGGTGATAACTAGGGCTCAAAGAGACTATTACTTATAGCATTATAGAAATTTAAAAACAGTCAAAACTTACCGGTTCCTCGGGATTCCGTCCCTGAACGTATTTCTTCAATTGTCACAACATTGTCCTCCAACCCATTCTCTCTCACCTGATCAGAGACATAAAACATAAGAAATCACCAAATATTCATTACAAATAAGCAAGTGCTTGGTAGGATCACTCACAAAGTGAACAATCAAGTCAGCCCAATCTTGAATCCGATGCCAAAGGATTAGACACTTTTTGTGACCTTTGTCAATCCATTCTGCCCGTCCTGTTGGGTTGAAGATTAATCGATCCAGTGAAATGAGGATATGAAAACATTGACTTCATTGCAAGCACATTTAAAAGTAACTTAAATGAGAATGAAAAAGAAGGTACAGACCATCTGAAATCAGGGCTGAAAGAAAAGCCACTCTAGCTTCATGACTAAGAGATCCTGCGCTATCACACATCCAATGTAAATTGACAGTGATAGAGAAAATTACAAAGGATATTGTAATTAGGAAACTAAAATTAATAAAATGACCAGATAGCCCAATTAACCAATGTCATGTAATCAAATTGCACATCAAACAATAAGATTAAAGCTTTTATAATTCTTTACGTGCTTGTTGAGCCAATATGTCTTGGTTACTGCAATCATAACAAACATAAAATCCTGTCTATGATAATGTGGGGAGAGACAAATCCTGAAACTCCAAATTGTCATAAAGGACGGCAACATTATGAAACAAAAGTGTTGTTCTTTCAAGTTCTATTAGTAGTGAAGTGTAATTTCTTTCAACAGTGCAACACATTATCCTACCAACATAACACTATGGGCTGCTCTCTTTTTGAAGGCCATATCAGTTAAAAGAATTACCAACAATAAAGCTAGAATCTTGATAGTTTTCTGTTCAACACAAAAACATTAAGACCAAGGAAATATGGGATGCAATTGAGCTAGAAATTGTAGATTACATAGATGCCCTAGACTACAACAAAATAAAGGTTCATAAGATATAAGTACGTAAGACCGCCCAATGAAACCTCATACGTGACCATCCTACGAAAAGAACAAAAAATGTGTATACACAAATATATCCTACATAGGAATGCACATCCGGTTATCCTGCGTGCCTCCCGTAAACGTGAAAATAGTGGCTCTTTTTGGTCTGGGGAAGCATAAACATCCAAGAAATATAAACAACTGGAGAAAAATACTTACTTTCGATCACGGGATTACTGAATAGAGGAAAGTCTTCCTCTAGTCCAATTACAAATATCTTTTGAGCTCGACAATAATCAATTATTAGCTCTTTCCACAGTTGCCCCTGTTTCTCTCTAGTGTCTCTTACTGGCTGTAAACTAACATGAATAAATAAAAGAGAACATTTAACATATTACCAAGAAACTTTCAACATACAAATTTACCCATTTTCTACATGTAGAACGTCTCACCACCTAAGTTGCACCTAAGTTGCACTTTATATAGACTAAGGCAAGATTCAGCAGAGCCCAAAACCAAGATAACAAGTTATCAAAAAACCGACTTTTTTCCCCCAAAAAAGATACAGAAAACAGCCATAAAATAGAAACCCCACTCCAAATTAGATAGTAATTCGCTATACAAACACAAATCATCAAATTGAAAGCCAAAAGGGATTGAGAAATTACGTGAAATAAGGCGGATAGTTGAAGAAATGAGGCAGCTTGAATTCCCCCAATTTCTGCATAATATCCTAACTGTTCTTCAACTCCCTCTTCAATGCAAAAATTCTTTTACACGAAATTAAAAAAAAAAAAAAAAAAAAAACCATCAATCAATTCTCAAAAAGTAAATTGTGGACAAGGGTTATAAATTTAAAATTTTTTCTTTTCCCTTTGGAGAGTTCAGAAGAAAACTTACAGGATCAAAGCTTTCTCGCTGGAAATGGAACTGAAATTTGTAACAGGAACTTGACCAAAGTTAGCAAACTATAAATTTGGGTTTCGGACGCGACCCGAATTCTAACCAGGATACGAATGCAACCGGGTCTCCAAATGTACTTTAATATTTATAAATATTGGAGAATTTTACTGTTTTTTTTAGAAATCATTTCCTTGATTTTAAGAGTTTGTACAGTATAATTTTTTAAAGTAGATAGTATTGTATTGTACAAGCGCTTAAAGTATAAGAGAATAGTTTCCTGGAAGGAATTGTAAAATTTTCATATATATATATATATATATAATACTGATTACAAGGTTTAGATGAGATTAAAGTTTGGATATATCTAAATATTTTTCTTTGGATTAATTACACTTTATTTCCTGTAAATTTGACTGTGTTTCGATTTGTCTGTCTTAGATGCCATGCTTGAAGTTTAAATGCATTTAGCCACTAACGGTAAAAGTCAACTATTAATCAAAATGGTAGAGTGGTACTAAACTAATAAACTGCCCTAATATAATAATAGGGAATTCTACAATCCCTTTTAGGGAATTATTTTTAAATTTTAAAAACTTGTATAATATAAGTTTTTAAATTACACGGTCTTGTACTGTTCAAGTATTTAAAGTACAAGAGAATGATTTCTTAGAAGGGATAGTAAAATTTTCCATAATTTTAAAATTAGCTATGTTTTATCCCCTATATATATGTCCAAAATTTTTACTCTATTCCTGTAAATTAAATTGGATAATATGCTTGAATAAATAATGTTTTACTCCTATGGCTCTTTGTTTATTGATTAATTAATATGTTAATCTATTTCGTCGTCGTGCTTATAATGATTTTTGATAGATTATTTAATTTTAGAACTAAAATTAACGTAAGGGTTAATAGCACTAAGCCTCTTTTAACTATATCATTAGCTACACTTTACCCCTGTGTATTCAATTTATTTTATAGGCACCTTTTTATATGATTGGACAAAAATACCTTTATTAAATAATTGTTTTTCTTTTTCTTTTTCCAACTATTCTTTCCACCTTTTTTCCTTTTCCATTCTTTCCTTTTTCTTCTTTTATTTATTTTTTCTTTTGCTCCCTTCTCATCTACCATTAGCTACTTACTTTGTTCTGCTATAAATATTTGTACACCTAAAATGATATTTTTATTTAAATGAGTAATTATTTATTTTTTTGTTTTTGTTTATTTTTTAATTCTTATTATAAGAATATATAAATTTATTATATTGATAAAGTATTTTTATCTAAATTAAATTATAAATTATAAAAAACATAAATAAACAACTTGGATTTATAATTAGTCAACTATATTGAAAACAAATAAACAAATTAATCAACTAGTAATATTTTTATTTGTTGTTTTTTTTACATTGATAAATTATTAACCCTTATTTTTATTTTTATCTATTTATTTAGATTTTTAAACTAATATTTGATTTATTGAGACTCAAATTTTTTATTTATTGAAATTCTAATTTCCTGTGGTATATTTACATCTAATTTAATTAATAGTTTAAATACACTTTGATGTAACTAACATATATTCCATTATAAAGGAATTTATAATGATAGAATTTATGAAACAAACAGGTTATAAAAAAATAATTAGTTAAATCAAATTAAAAAATTTATATGTCCTAATTATACAAATAATAATAACATAGGAAATGAACTAGCTATTGGTATGACAAAAATGAAGAAAATTCAACTAATTCTTTTTTTTTTTTTTTGTAACTCATTTGTTTCTTAAATTTTATTGTTGTAAATTTATTACTATTTCCTTTATAATAGTTATATATTATTTACCCCAAAGTGTATTTAAAATGTTAATTACAATATTTAAATACATATAAAGAAATTAGAGTTTCACTAATTCAAAATTTTGAGTCTTAATAAATAAATATTAGTTTAAAATTAAAATAAATAGATAAAAATATTTTAATTAATGGTTAATAATTTATCAATGTAAGCAAAATAAAAATATTACTTGTCGATTAATTTGCTTATTTGTTTTTACTATAGTTGACTAATTATAAATCTAACTTGTTTATATATGTTTTTATAATTTAATTTTAGATAAAAAAAATACTTTTTTAATATAACAAATATATATTGTTATAATAAGAATTAAAAAATAAACAAAGACAAAAAAATAAATAATTAGTTAACAAATTAAAAATTTATTTCAAAATGTACAAATATTTATTGTAGAACTAAGAAAGCAGCTAATGGTAAGAGAGAAGGGAGAAAAAAAAAATAAAAGAAGAAAAAGGAAGAAGGGGAAAAGCAAAAAAAAATGAGAAAGAATAGTTGGAAAAAGAAAAACAAATACTTAGCAAGGATATTTTTGTCCAATTATACCAAAAATGAGGGGATAAGTTCTTATAAAATGAGTTGGAGAGGACAAAGTGTAACTAAAGATGTAGTTCAGGGAGGTTTAGTGCTAGTGTTAACTCAAAAAAAATAGAGGTTAGATAAATATCAATCTAAGTCTGGATAGCTTATGTACTTTTATTTTTTTCTTTTTGTGAAATTATCATTTAGTTTTGATTTATAATCTACAAAGGTAATATTGATGCAATTTTGTGTGAAATGCATAAATGTTCTAATCATGTATAAAAAGAGTGCATCCACGAGTCTCTCCAGCACTACCACGAAAGGAATTTGCCACTGAAGCCATCTAATGATCTACATGAAACACTATTTTTTAGAATCAATTTACTAATGTATTTACCAAATAGGGGGTAAAACATAATTTTTTGTCATACAAAGGGTAAAATATAATTAACTTTAAAATTAAATGAGGGTATTTCAATAAGTTGGCTTCATTTTCTAACATTTGAACTAATTACTGGCTTCGATTGTTAGTCAAATGGGACTACATGTATATAAATTTCTTATTGGGAGAAAAATTGATGCATGGTCAAGTTTACATTAGGGCACAGTGTAATTACGAGTGTACTCTAATTTATTTAATTTAAGGATAAGTGTAAATAACCCGTGTAGTTAGTCGAATAGGCACTTTATCAACTGTAATTATTATATGTGCGTTTGAAATTATCCCTTTTTATTTTTATTTATTTATTATTATTATTATTATTATTATTTTTAAAATACATTTGGCTAGCCTTTTTCCACTTTGCTAGTCTTTATATGATTTGTTCTCCAAACTTGCCACTAATTTATGATTGGCAGAGAATAACTATACATTTGTTTGCATCTCTTGGTTGATATATATGAAAGGTGAATACACTTATGTATTGCACCTCTTGGTTGATATATATGAAAGGTGCAATACAGAAATGTATTCTTGCATAATACTTGTCGTTAAATAATAAATAGTTGCAGTGAATTTCAAGGTTAGTTTTACTCTCTTTCTGATGAATTTAATTCTTTCCGTCCCTTTTGGTTACATCCAAAAAAAAAATCACTCGTTACAAATATTCAAAAGCTTTTATGGAGCTCTTTAAGATGGATGGCTATATTGATTTCTTGATTAATTTCCACTCTAATTTGGTGTTGTTATTTGATTAATTATTTCTTCCATGTCTTATGCAGCTCTTGTTATTCGCGTGGTGTTACTATCAGATCATCCAATATTGTCTCTTATGTTATATTTTTAACAACCATGTCATCAATGTATATACTTTCATGTTTTGCCCGATATGTTTTTTGAATGGCGTATTGACAAAAATTTGATAATTTTATCAGTCATTTTAAAGCTGAAATACATTGTTTGGTAACAATACTTGCCTTTATCAATAAGGCAAGAGATGTATCCTTATCCTTACCGCTTGAAAAGATTTGATATAGTAACATTTATTACCATCTATACAATTTCATAAAAATATCAAAAATTGCATTGACTAAAGTATCAATGTTAGGAAAAAATGTGACAAATAGTAAGAGAAATTTCCAAGAATATGCTACTTGTAGAAATTATTTTGTACCCATGTTTATTTTATTGGGCGAGTTTTAGAGTTCTATCAGGTGTAGTTTGTATTGGACGAATGCGAACTAGTTTAATTCACATTTTGAAATGCAAGTTAAGTCGAAATTTTGGATAATTTTTTTATAAAAAAGAATTGGTTAGTTCGTATTTCCTTAATATGACCTAAACTTAATTCGTATCCATTGTCTACGAACTATGCTTTGTGTATTACCCCCAAAAAAATTGCTTAGATCGCATTCGTCCAATATGAACTATAAACCTTGGTTCGTAATTCAATAATACAAACTAAGGTTTGTTCGTAGTCTTTGAATACTAATTATACTTTATACCCAATAAAAAACCTCTTACCCTAAACTTATCCCAAAAAATCCTAAACCCTAAACTGACCCAAAAACCCTAAACCTTCAAAAAACAACATCATAAAAGTGCAAAATAATCTCAACATAAAATATGTACATATTCAGAGACTTTTTTAATGTTGCTTTTGCTGTTATGACAAAAGTGTTATAATTTAATAATATTAAGTTGAAAAAAACCTACCACTGTTGCAGTAATATAATCTTTCATTTAATCATTACTTTTGTGAATAAATTTTGACAGAATTTCCCCTATTTGTTAGAGATTCTCCCTGCCAGCAATCATGCCCAACAAGGTTTACTAATATAAATAAAAAGCCCAATAAAGGCAACACATATAGACAAAACAAGACAAATTTACCCTAGTAGTACAATTATCAATATCACAACTAATAGTATGATAATAAATAACACAAGTAATCCTATACTAGTAATGCAATAATAATCACTGCCTATACTCCTCAAGTCTCCCACTAGTGCTACAATCCTTCGGTCTATGTATCCTCTTTGACCGGTGAACATAAAATTGTGATGTGTCTGTACTCCGGTAAGCTGTGCTCGAGTAAGAATGACGCTGGGCCCCCAGAATTAGGCTGTGACAGATCTTTAGGACCAGTTCCTGTGACATGCCATCTAAGCCATGGAAAGTTAATGATGATGATGACTTGAATGGAATGTTGTCTTGTCGAATGAACTGCTTGCTAGAAACATATAATGGCATAGATGCATGAGATGGACCTGCCAGAGACTAGGGTGGCGTAAGTAACTGTGAATTCTCATTATCTTCATACATATCATACAATCCTACATCTGCACGAGGCTCAGGCTTAGGCTTAGGCTTAGGCTCAGGAGACCTAACTCTGTATGAGTGATGACCATCATCATGTTGTCGTCCAGGTCGAGAAGTGCGCCGTACCCTCTGTGGCTGTGGAATTGGTGCTGGATAGTAATTGGGGACAGCTACACAAGCAAGTTGAAGATATCCCGCCTCTCCTACTTCATATAAAGACTAAACCGTAAAATCTCTTAAATGTGTACCAATAGTTCTAACCCGATCATCATCATCCCCAACCAACTCTAGGGTCATGTGGTACATTTGACACATGCAATCCATATATATAAAAGTGAGATAGAACAAGTTAACATGATAAGGAAAAAGGTTTAGAATAAAAATGAAAATAAGTAGACCTCTACCAGATAATCTACTCATGCACTATGATCTTGGTAGCTCTCAGAGAAGATCAAGATAGTACTCGGATTAGATATGTAAATAACTTTCCTCTATCAGTACCAATGTAAATAATCCAAAGACTCATTCATAGTATTTATACATGGAATACCTACCTCAACTATGTCTGATCGTGCTATCCAAGCATCAGCATAAACTTGATGATCTGTAAGCCAATTATTATTAGGCCTACCACACGATCCGTCGCATGAAATACATTATGATCAACAACTAATCTTTCATTCGGAATAGGTTAGTGCATTCCAAATTGTCGCATAACACAATGCGTAAGGTGACACTCCACGACCTCCTAGCATATAAGATATGTGACTGATCGCCATATGTAACGACCAGCAGTGCAATAATGGGTAAGTCAATCAAGTATGTCATCTATGTACGGTTGCCAAATGAACTACAAAATAATAAAAAAATTGATTAATGTTCAATTAAGTAACATTAGAATATGACGATGAAAATCAAATTTAACAATACCTATCTACGGGTCGTAAGCCATGTAGCTAATCTCGAAACATAGGTAAGACATGTCTTGCTATTCTATGCAAATCAAAATTCACATCCCACCTGTTGAACAATATGTTGATGGCAAGTTTAATATTAAAGAAATAAATATTTTATGAGATATGAAATTAAACTACCACTTATCAAAGTATTTACTTAAAGGTATATGCTCCGCGAAATGCGACCTGCGACGGCTCCAATCTATCAGGTCGCATAGTCGGTATACGCGCCCAAGCCCATAACTATCATATAGTAATTAGTATTTATATAAAATAATAATAGTAATAACATTTTATGTAAAGCACAAATAGTACCTGTATCAAAAGGAAAGCACCACAAATACCCTTTGCAGTTGGTGAAATAGTATCACACAATTCACGATACAAAAACTCTAATACTGCGGATCCCAACTAAGCTGTCCAACTATCTCCAAGTCTCCAAGCACTATCATAAAGTGTAACGGCACCATGTCACCTGAATGATCACTGGGATAGAAAAATTCACCAAGTAACAAAAGTATGTACATGCTTGCACGCTGTCAGCACATCTCATATGGTGCATCGTTTGTGAAGTATTGATCTAATGCAGTTGATAAGTAGGAAACCTTTAGGTGGCCTCCTATTATGTTTGTCCCACTGGGCATAATACCCTACAACTCTTGTCACAAGTCTACCCATTCATCGTGTGTATGAGAAATGTCCCTCTCTGAAACTGATGCTCGATCAATGCACAAACCCCACAAGACCTCAATATCTTGTAGTGTGATCATTGCTTTTCCTACCAGCAAGTAAAAGGTATGAGTTTTGGGTCACCACCACTCCACAAGACTAGTGACTAAGGCATGATTAATCTGAATATATTCAAACAACATAACACCAGCAAACTCAACTACAGTAATATAATCCATAACTCGCTCAGGAATAGATCTATGATGCCAAAATGCACCATCATAATGCCTAGCACCTAGTGGTACGTCAAAGTCAATATGATTGTCTATTAATATAGCGCGTGCTTTATATTGTGATGTAGGGGGTACAATATCATGAATATATGGTCCGAGATAAACACCCCTGCATGATTGACCATCTATCACTAACAACTGATATACAAACATAATAAGTGAGCAAATATTCTAAAATTATGTGCAATTACAGTGACAAAGGAAACAAATTCATTAATATATGTAATGTCAATATACTACAAATGCATCAAACATACATTACCAAACATATGCATAACTAGGGTCAAATTACAGAAATAAAATAGTTCAAGAATACAATAAAAAGGCCAATCCCACTAAAAATACAATGTTGGAAAAACTAACAACGGGAGGGACATTTTTTGCAATTGTGCCTTGGCTGATAAGATATGCTACAGTTTCTTGGCTTATTGGGGTCCCTGACATCCATCTCATTCCGAATATGGCTTGCATGCACTCGCCCTGCACATCAGGCGATGAACAAACTATTTTCTCCATGTAACTCCCATTTGCATTTAGGCCACTTAGCCGGGTCCGGTATTGGATCAAGCTTACTAACCGTGAACTGTTGATGATATCTAATAGTAGTATAGTGATTATCGACAATGTGTGTAGGTTCATTACCTCTAAGCCTGCAAACTACCATCCCATGTGAATAAGGGAACATATACATTTGTCATTTACCACATGAGCATGTTTTGTTTAAATACTTGACAATTTGTATATAACCACCAAGTCCAGTTACACGGTTGTATGTCTTGATTCTATATATGCATGTAGAATGATCAAAGGTCATCACCTTATGTTCTCGGCCTTTTTGGTCAAGTTCCTTTAACCTCTTCCAGTGTATTGGCATAAGAGGCATGCAGTAATGTTCAACTTTTGCATTGTTGTCAACAAGTAATTTCACTGTTCAATAGAATGTGCAATCAATTAAAATCTTGATTGACAGTTGTCTAGCCCTTTGCAAGACATATTTTTAGTTGTCATTCCTTACCTATGGTTGCCATCATGTGCAACCGACACAATCATTCAAGGCCAATGTCATTAAGGTATGCCCGTGCTTCTAAGTTCTCGCACTGCAATCTTTTTTGGTGCTTATTCCACTTATGCATTTGTATATTAACACCAAGAGACCAACATAATTTTTTCACGTGCACTTTCTTGACCTATTCATCACATTGCTTCAAACATGGTAGAGACAGAACCTATGATAGGCCCAAGGTTCATGCCACAAAAAGGACTCAGTCATTGTATGAATTATGTTATGATGCCTATTAGATATAATACAACTAGTCTCCATATCCCCTATAACGTGATGTCTGAACTGCTTCATGAACCAACCTCAGCTTTCAATTGTTTCTTCATCAACAATTGCATATGCAACCGGTATTATACTATTGTTTGTATCTCTAGTAATAGCAACAAGCAATTTTCCTTGATATTCCCTTCTTAGATTTGTGCCCTTGATGGATACAATGGGCCTATGCCTCTAAAATGCATCAACCACAGGCCTAAATGCTCAAAACTTGGAATATGTATTTGAATATCTTCACATTATCGTTACTCCCAAGATGACGTAGCCACTACACCACAGCTTGTGGATTAGATCGAACCAGTGCATTAACAAATTGTGGTAATTGTGCAAAGTTAGTCGCCCAACTTCCATAAACAAGTTGAATTGCTTTTCTCCACGCATACCAAGACTTTTTGCATGCAGCATCAACCTTCAATTTGTCCTTGATGTGCATTTGGATTTGTTTTACCTTGTGGCCAGAATCATTTTCAACTAAATGCACAATGTGACTTGCAATAACTGCTAATGTTAGACTTTGGTTGTTGTTTCCAATTAGGGGTGTCAATGGTTCGAGTTATCAGGTTACCGTATCGTATACACATGATCTATTTTTTATCGTGTCGTATTCGTGTCATATCATGTGGGATCCATTTCTTATCTATTATGTTCGTGTCTAATCCGTTCGGGTTTGTATTGTATTCGTGTCAGAGCCATTTAAGGAGTATCAACCTATTTAACAAATTTACATAACTTGCAATCCATTTGAATTAAAATCTCAAATTTTAATTATTTAATACCTTAAAAATTATTGATGCTAGCCTTGTTATCGTAGTAATTTAATACATATAATTAAAATTATTGAAATTTTTTGGATAATATTTAAAATAATTATTCGTATTGATTTAATAATACAGATAAAAATGTATTTTTACAATCTTAAAATATAAATGGTTAAATTATAATAAAGAAAAAAGTTTTGCAAAATCTACTCATACAGTAACTTAACTGATTATCGTGTCAGCCCATGGGTTGATGCAACCCAACCCGTTTAATTTCATGTCCTAAACGGGTTGATTCAATAATCAATCGATAAATTTCGCGTCGTGTCATAACTTGTTAATTTCGTATCATGTGATTGAGTCGTGTCAGAAATTGCCATCCAAAGTTTTGGTAATGTCCCCAAGGCATAAGTGATCATCCACCCACTTTGTGACCATCCAAACATCAAGTAATTCATCATGAAGAGCTATGAATGCACCAGTCACTACCTGAGGACGTTAAGTTGTTTGACGACCAAGATTTACATTTGGCATGCCATGTTCTGAGCCTAATTTCCACCACTTTAAATTCCCTGTTTTGTACGATGGACCACAGCCTGACAGCTTTACTCAGTTGCTCCTTGCCAATAAAGTACATATTCAATCAAATAACATTCTTTTCTCATTCCAGTAGAACATCCCCTCCGCATCACTACGATCTATAGGGTCATATTGATCTATATTTTCAATATGATTGAAGAATGCCAGTCCTCTAAGTTGATACGCAGGAACATCATCTTGCATCTGGAAACCATCGGAGTTGTGTTGAAAATCTCATTAGAATCAGGCTCCAATATATCCTCTGAATCTGACTTTGACTCTTAATCTTCATCCGCCTGATGCCATGATAAATCACTATCATCATCAAAATCACCCTCCAAGACATCAGCATATTATGATCTAAATCTAGAATAGAATCGAGCCCATACACATACCCTGTGTCCTCCTTAGTTCTGTTTGTATGGAGGGTACTTGGTCCTTCATCTATGAAAGGATGTTCACCTCCTGAGGCGCCAACAGTATTATTAGAAGATATTGAGTTTGACATTGCGAATGAAGCTGTAGGGTTGTAATATTCAACTGTCATTTGATAACTGGAAAGACTCTGTGCTTCAGATTGCAGTTGTACATTGTTCATGTATGATTGCATCAAAGATGTCATTGAACCGGTCGCAAACATCCCTAAGTTGTTGTTGGATTCCAGAAATTGGGCGATTTCTTCCTTCTCGATATTCACCTCGGCAATGAACATAGGATCTCTTTGAAACACGTCAAAAATGTTCTCCATACTTTCATCATCCACCATGGAGTAGTAAAGCGACCACATGGAAGTCTGAACAAGATATTCAACTTGCACCTGCCTTTATCTACCTCCATGAACTCATAGATATTGTCAACCATCTCATTTAATCTAAACCTATGACAGATTCAAGATATCTTAGATCTACATTGCATTCACCAAACGGTAATAAATAGTCCTGCCTTCATCAACTATTTTCCTTCCCCTAAAGAGGGCAATATGGTAGTGTCTATCAAACGTCATGTGCATGTATACATGAACATATTTAGACCTCATTATTATTTCAAAACTTTAAACGAAAAAAAAAATGGGCAGAGTTCTCTTTATTTCTAGATGAAACTCCCTGCTCCAACCAATGCCTGGCAAGGACTACAAATACATATGCCCAGCAAGGGCTACAACATTCATGCCCGGCAAGGGCTACAACATAGGCATTTACAATTTTCCAAAATATTTAAGCTTTGAAGTATCTGTTGTACCACATAGGCATTTACTTCCATAACTCAATTATCACCCTAATTGTTCCCTTTATTATCCAAAATGTTTGCTAGTGGTGGTGGAGGAGTTCCTAGAGGATTTGATGGTTTTTTTTTTTTTTTTTGTGCCAGACACTAGAATAGCATACGTGAAATTGTTGGACAATATTGGTGGATAATAGTGGTTGTGGAGGCAGAGATGATGGTTGTGGAGGGTGGAATTGGTGATGGTAGAGGATTTGGTGGAGGATTTGATTTGGGTTTTTTTTTTTTTGTCTGGACAATGAACTCGAATAGCAAATAAGGAAGGAGAAGGGAATTTAAAAGTCACGTTACTTAGTTCATATTATAGAAATACAAACTAAGCATGCCAAATGCACATAATTGTATAATAGATGGAATGTCCTGTTATTTTAAAATTATACTTAAATGTAAATTTTAAGCTCTTGTTCATATTCCAAGAATTCGAACTAAGTCTAGTTCATATATTACTAAAACGAACTAAGCTCTTATTTTAAAATTATAATTAAATGTAAATTTTTCTCTTCTTATTCTAGAAATACGAACTAAGTAATTTTAAAAAAAAAATTAAATTGAATATTTTGACTGAACTTGCGTTTGCAAAATACGAGTTAACTTTAGTTCGCATTCAAAGAATGCGAACTGCACCCACTACAAACTCCCCTGCAAAATCAACACATTCAATGTAGAATGGTTTCTACAAATGGCGCGTTGTCAGAAATTTCTCCAAATAGTAAGGGAATGGGAAGAAAGGAGAACTGATGGAGATGGATGGAATATTCTTGCTTGGACAGGGTCCATGTAATGTTGTATGGATCCGTTGGTTCTAAAAAGACCACATCACTTATATCCAAGATGGAGGAAGAGCAAGGGAAAGGAAAAGGTGTGAAAGAGTTATAGAAAAGTGATAAAAGGAAAGAAAGTAAGGGGAGTATATTTGGCTGCCCTAATTAGCAAAAATTGCTTAAATACTCAATACATATATCATTCAGCTACTCACTGGTATAGCAAAATACGACACACTATTCGAATCGGTCCCTTAAATACCCAAATTGGTAAAAGTAACCACTTCATTATCTTATTTTACAATTTAAAATAGATACAATATAGATGTGTCTTAGTTCACCGGGTTATTTGTTTTTTTGAATGTCCCTACTTATTGGGTCCAAAGATGTGGGCTTCAAACTATGCTAGTGACGGTAGATTTTTAAAGAAAAAAAATCATTTCTATTGGAAACTAATTTTAGTAAACCTTTTCAGTTTTTTGGTTCTTTATTGTCAGCCCATAGGATACCTGTAAAAAAGGTGAGAACGATGGGTCCAATACTTACATTAGTAATAGTTGTAAATAAAAGAGAGCCAAAGTTGTATAATTGATAGAGAGAATTTGTGATTGTGTATTTTCCCGTGTCTAGTTATAAGAAGGGGATTCTATAGTCCCGTTGAAGAAATCATCTTGTTGATATAAAGGGCTTGTGCAATACAAGTTTCTAAATAATATGATGTTGTACTGTACAAACTTTTAAAATATAATGAAATTACAAAATTTTCCTATAAAAAAATATATCGTATCTATAAGAGTTCTTATCAGTGTGAGGAAATAATCATCTTGACTTGGGGGTCTAGACTTTTCAAGTGATCAAGATCGAGTATATCTGATCTTTACAAGCCAGGCCACATATTGCTTTTTTATTTTTATTTTATTTTTTATTGACAGATAAATTATGGTACAATACTACACCATAAACAAGGTTTAATTACACTTTATCCCATTGAACCTATACTCTAATTACACTTGGTCCCCTTAAACTCAATAATGTACACTTTGCCCCCTATAAAAAATTTCGTATAATAAATAATCATAAAAGGATGATTTAGACATTTGTTTTGACATTATTACCCTCCAAACTCTTATGGACAAATTACTTTCTCATTATATCATTTTTAATGTTTCCATACAATGATTTTTTCTTGTGATTTTGTAATAATAAGAGAATTTCTTGAATTATCACATTTTTCTTAATCAGTTTATATGTTATTTTTCTTCATCCTAAAACTAAATACAAAAAATGGCGACCTTTTAGTTTTTACAACTAGTTTTTCTTTATTTTCTTTATGGTAAACATATTAATAAAACAATTAAGTAAATTTATTTTATTTATACACATTTTTTACTTGATAAAAAAAGGTTAATTATACTTTCAGATCCCCTAAACCTACACTCCATTTGCAATCTTGTGAATCTTAACAATGTGTCTCACTCTGTGTATAAGAACAAATAAAATCATATAATTTTACAAATGCGATGTGGATACATCGTTTTGATAAAAAAGCTTTCCAAAATATTTGTCTGCAAAGTTATTCTCCATTTGTATAATTTTTATTGATTGTATATATTCTTTTTATTTATTTTTTTATTTTGAGACTATGAGAAATTTCATGAATTGTCAAATTTCTTTAATCAACTTATATATTATTTTCTTTATATAAAACTAAATACGAAAAAGAGATTTTTTTTGTAACTATTTTCTGTTCATTTTATTTTGCATAAACTAAACATGTTAAACATAAAATTATTAAATAATTTTTTAATTTGATATATTTTTATAGAAAATGCATTTTTCTTTTCACAATTAATAATAAGGTACAAGAAGTATATATTTTAACTAAATAAGTACATTTTTATTTTTATTTTTTTGTATGACATCATACCCAAAAACACATACAAAATTTTTTTATCAAGTATAAAATGGGTATAAATAAAATAAATTTACTTAATTATTTTATTATTAATATGTTTAGATACCACAAAGAAATAAAGAAAACGTAGTACATAAAAGTTCATCATTTTTGTATTTAGTTTCAAGAATGAAGAAAACTAATATATACATTGATTAAGAAAAGCATGATAATTCAAGAAATCCTTTTATTGTTACAAAATTAAAAAAAAAAAAAAAAGCATTGCATGGAAACATTAAAAATGATATAAAGGGAAAGTTATTTGTCCATAAAAGTTTGGAGGGTAATAATATCAAAACAAATGTCCACATCATCCTTTTATAATTATTTATCATATGGAATCTTTTACAGGGGCAAAGTGTGCATTATTGACTTATACAGGGGAAAAAGTGTAACTAGAGTGTAGGTTCAAGGGGGTCAAGTGTAATTAACCCTATAAACAAAAACAAAGTGCAAGAAGTACACAATTTAAAATGGTAAATAATTCATCAACTCAGTTGACGTTACTAATTAATGCATTTTCCACTTTGTGGTTTGATATATGCATCCAACAACCTGTGCAATCTATTCCATCCGTGGTGACACCAATGTTTTGAAAACTGGACCGGTCATTGAACCGGTGGCCTGTCCGGTTCACTAATTAAGGTTTTTTTTTTTTTTAGATGTGTATCAATATACACATAAAATGATCTAAATATATATTTATATAAAATCTAAAATATAAGTGAAACACTATTTTTGGATAATTATAGTCCTAATACCCAAAATTACTAATCAAATTTCTAATAAGAAAAGTAAAATTTATACAAAAATAAGTACAAAAAAGATGAAAAAAATAATAACTTAATAGTATAGTTATTGGTGTGTTCAATGTTTTGCTATTTTGGAGTTTATTTTCACGATTTTTTAATTTTTTTCTTTATTTAAATCATTTTTTATTCTAAAATTTAAAAAATTAATTTTTTACCGATTCCCGATTTTTATCGATTTTTGATTTTTTACAGGTCCTCTGTCCAGTTTTTTGGATAGACCGGGTAAGTAGTTGAACCGGACCGATAATTCTTCTGGTTCATGTTTGCTTATGTCGAACCTATTATCCGAGTCTGGCTTTCAAAACACTGTATGGCACTACGAGAACAAATTTGATTTGGTCAATTAGCTGTTATATTCTGGATGTAAATAGAAAAGTCAAACACTACTCGCAGATTTCAAATTGGTAGAACAGTAGTCAAATGTCGTTCCATAATTAATGCTGGAGAATATTTGAGCTGCAGGAAAAAAACCACCAGAAAAGAAATTAACGATCCCAAGAAATAAATAACGTGTCGATGCTCTGCAAGTTTCTCTTCGTCCATATGCTTAAAGTTTCTAAATATATGACAAAAGTAAGAGAATTAAAAATAAAAGAACTAGTGATGTATTTGTATATATAGCCATTGTTCGATAAATGTAGTGTTAAATAGGTAGTGCGATTCAAGGCCTATTGCCTTGTAGTTTTTTCTAATTAAATATTTACTGGCTTATTTTCTTAATTTTTGAATGGAGATGGCAAAACCACCAAACCCTATCTCTCAAACCCAAGTTCTTGAACAAAAAGACGAACATGAAGAGTTGTTTCAAACTATTGATCATAAAGTGAGTTCCAAATATGGTTTTATTTTGGCTAAATTCCAATGTTTTTGGTTTGATGAAAATATTTTCTTCAAGGTATATTATCTTCTCATAATCACTTCCAAGCCCAAGACACTGATATAATACTTGCCACAATACCAAAATAAGAAACCACTTGGCTAAAAGCACTTTGAGTTAAAAATGGGTATATTTTTGATAGGTTAGAAACTAATCCTATTCGTTTATCTTCTGACACATTTAATTTATCCGTTGGATGGACAGTGTCAAGAATAATCTAAAACAAACCAAATACTGAAATCCATCCATCGGCACTTTGAGTTAAAAAGGACCATTTGAAAAAATAAAACATGAAAATTGAAAAGGGTAATATAGTAAAAACAGTCACCAACAACTAAAAAATTCATGGCCAGAAAACATGATTATCTCATCTCTCAAGAGACCCTCGACGAAGAAACAAAACACCAATGGCGACGACAAAGGAAACACAATCAACGCAAAAAATTCATTGCTTTTAGTTATCAGGCACAAGTTTATGAAAATCTTCTCGAATGGGTAGGTTTCTTCTGGTTTTTCTTTTTTTTCTGGTTGTCTTTTATATGTTCTAAATTTAGCTATATAATTAGAGGACGTATGAAATATTCATGTTGGAAAACTTGATACAGTTTGAATATATATGTTTCAAGCATTAAATTCACTACTTTTGCTTATATTTCAGTATAATTCTTGATGTTCAACTTGTTTTTCATATTTTCTTTTTTGTTGCTTTATAGATTTAGTTAATCTGGAACATTTGTAAAAGGTGCCCTCTAAAGTGATTGGATAGACTAAGACTCCCTTTTCCAGCCTCCATTATTCTCTAATGTGATATATTATTTGCATTAAAATAAAACAATACAGTTCAATATTTACCCTAGTAGGTTCATTATATTTAATATAATGTAGACGAGGAGTTTGCAGTTACGAAGTAATTAAATTAGAGCCTTCGCCTGATTTTGAAATTGATAATATAGAAATAAAAGAGGAGGAATTTGTAATTGGGTGTGTTCGGTTGGAATAAAAATATTTTTTTGGGGAAAATATTTTCATGAAAAAAGTCTATTTTTCATAGTCTTATTCCTGTGTTCAGTTGACAAAATGAAATAATTTGTAATAAAATTTTTTAACAGTTTCATCTTTAATTTTATGAATACAAGTAAAAAAAAAAAAAGACTTATAACAATGGTAATAAATAACTTACAAGTAATTGTGGTTAATAAAAAATTAATTTTGTTTAAAATTAAATGATAGTATAATTTATTAGTAAAATATGCATAATGATAGTTATATTACTGTGGGACCCGAGAAAAACGAATGGACAAGAATTTAAAACAAAAATAAGTTTAGGAAATGAAATTATGAGTACGTGTTTGTAGAAGATTTAATGTAACTCTTGAATTATCCAAAAAATAATTTACGCTAAAAAACACCGTAAGTTAGTTTCAACTAGAGAAAGGAAAATTGAAAAATCTTTTACCAGAAAATATTTTCTGGTGTTTGGTGCGGAAAAAATTTTCTAGAAAAAATTTTCCTGAAAATATTCTCCATCTAACCAAACACACCCTTAATGATTAACCAATTCCATTCTCTATAATTAAGAGGATGTAGTCAAAGTCTTGGTCTCTTGTACAGGAGAGTTGATGTTGATAATATTATAAGGTGCACTACACAAATAAGATAAAGGACTAGAGATATTCTTATCGGATTTCCTCTTTTAGTGTGACTTTTAGTCAGTTATCGTGAATGAATGATGTATGAGATATTAGCTTGATTCAACACAGTTTCAGTAATTTGATTTCTTGTGGACTTGTTTGAACTTAGAGACCTTGATGGTTTTTAATGATTTAATTTGTATACCTCTTAGAAATGACCCTTATCATTGCATATTCTAATAGGTTGCAATGCCCAAATATATACCTGGACAAACTGCAACTTATCCTCCTAAATTTTGGCAATTTTTTATTTCTGTTACATCATTAAACTCTCTCATTGCAATCGTAGACATATCTATTGGAGTGAACAAGGCGCGCAAGCTAATGAACAGTGTTTATCGATTCTGTTAACATGTTGGGATAGTATCATTGTTTATTAGCCAATTCATTTCATACTCATCAAAAGTTTTTTCTAGTTTCAGTTTAGATGTCTCTCTTTTCTTTTTGTTTATTGCTTTATTCCACCTTCTTTGCCTTTCTTATTGTCTTTGATATCAGATTAGTTGAGTTATTTACACATCTTAGAATGAAGTTTTGAAACAACAGAATATTCATCTAACGCAGAAAATGAACCTCACCAATTCATTAGCTGACAACAATAATGTGGTTGTTGGATGGGCAATGTTCTATGTAGGAAACTCACCCTATCAGGGCCACTGACAATTGGATTGTGATATTACAATTAATAAAATTACAAAAATGAATTAAGTTAAAAAAGGAGAAACTGTAAGCGAGACTAAGCAAAAATTTAGTCAGGGAAAAAAATATAAAATTGGGGTAAAGGAGATGAAGCAAAGAGTTGATTTTTGAAATATTCTCTATTTTATCTGATCATTAGCTAAATGTAAGAGAGCCAATGATATACTCATTTGGTAAAAATTCTTTTTTCTTATTGTTAATATTTGTTTCCTTGATTTTCTTGTCCTTGTTCTTGATTTATTGTGTGTGTATGACAAAGTGTGCATTATACGAAGAGAGAAGTTTATAAGAGACTGTTCTTTATGATCATTTCAAGATTATCCAATGTTATAGATGTTTGGGAAGAACTATGAGTTGATATTGAACTATATGAAACCATTAAACCAAGAGTAAAAGACAAAACTAAATAACGAAGTCAAGGAATATGTAGAAACAGAACCTTAGAGGCTGATTTTAGGAGAATCAAGGTCACAAATGGATTCAGAACGCCGATAAATAGTAAGGAACCGGGTTGAACCAGAAACAACCGGACAAAATATAGTCGAATCGGAAGAAATAGATGTCTGACCAAATGATTACTGTCCGAATCTTACCAAGATTGAGTTAGCAATAAGAAACCCTGAAATGACAAGGCTGATGACGTGGCAAGATGCCGACGTGGATGATGGCGTGGCGCGTAGAGAGCCCTTTTGATGAAGTGGCAACACTTGTCAAGTGACGTGACTGATGGCTTGGCTTGATGATGTGGCAGATCTCACTGACGTGTCAATTATTTGGCAGTTGACATGGTGCTGACTGGTTGATGATATGGCTCACATCTAGGAGAAAGCATGTTTTGCAATCACACTTTGTACAAAAATAACTGAAAGCGTGATTTCTAATCATGCTTTTAGTCGTATTCTTCGTTGAGAAGATAGACCCAGTTTTTCAAACGGGTTGCAGGCGAGTCACCGGCACGTGTGGGCTTGTGAAGTGCTCTCCTGTGAAGGGAAAATAACGAGATTGTGAACTTCCAATCTCGGGAACAAGTTTGTGGTGATTTTAGACGTTGGTGGTGACTGAAATTCGAGAAAAAAAATGAGATACCCCAAGGAACAATAGTGAGAATAATGGACTGGATCTCACTAATGAACTACCGGAGATAGAAAATCAGGTTGGCTCTGATACTATGATAACATATATGAACAAAGGTTATATTCATCACCACACTTACAATAGTTACAAGGCTTGGCATGAATACAAATTATCTAAGGAAACTAATCAATAATGTAATCAATAACAATAATCAAAGGAAAGTCAAGGGAGTGATATATATAGCTAACCTAAATATGTATAGTTTACATATTAACACATATTGCTTGCTAATCCAAAATCTTTGTAGCAGCGGTTTATAGATATCAACTTCTACACAAAACCTTGCTATGTTAGGTCAAGATCGTGAAACCGTTGATGCATCTAGTTTGAGAGGTTCTCTAATTGTCTTAGCCATCAAAAATAGTGATTATTTACTCTCAAAAAGGTGGAAAGGTAAGTGCTCCAAAGATACCAAAATGAGTACGACTTGAAACTCTCAATCTACAAAAAAATGCAGCATCTACTTCAACACGCACATGCCAAAGCCTTGAAATGAGTCAAATCGGTGCAACCAATAGCTATGGTAATATTCCTCCAAATCAAAACGGATTACATATCGATAATCCAAAAACCCTAGCGTGAAGGATCCTTTAAAACCAATTGTGAGGAAATCTTTTCTCAAGACAGCCATACTCGGTTTCCCCTTAGAAAATGTTCCAATAAGTGCAAAATTAAACGGTTTTGCGAGTAATGCAATTTCTTCACCAGAGAAAATTAAAGCTGGTTCTCCACAGTAACAGAGAAAATTAAGCTGGTTCTCCACAGTAAAGCTCAACCTGTTTTTAAGGAAGTAAAAGAAGTGATAGTGCTAACTACATCTGTGAAGAATTTCGACGCATCTGTCTCTTTGATTGAATCATGGATGTTATGCTTTGACCCTAGAAGCCTAAGAGAAAGAGGAGAATGGAGGGAAAGCCGAGAGCCTTGAATGACATATTAGCCAAGGGATATTGCTTGCCATGGGTTTCATACCCGTGATCCCAAGGAAGACACAGCCAGCTTTCTATACCAATGAGTAATGAATGATATCTTTTAACCAGGATACAAGTAGTTGAAAAATGGAAATAGATATAATTTTAATTAAACAATGCTGTGGATGTTTGTAAAAAAACAAAAAAAAAACGCATTATAATAACCCAAAAATTATGACAGCTGACATAATAATTGGCAAATAAATATGATCATTATGTTTAAAACACTTTAAATTCTGATTGTTGAAACATTACACACCAGAAAAAGAAAATGAGGATCTTTTAAATTAAAAAAAAAAAAAAAAAGAGATAATCCACAAAAAGCGACGTAATAGGTGCATGACTTTCGATCATTGAAAACAGTAGGAATAAAACAAATTTTACCAATTGGTAAATATTAATTACGATGGATCATTATTTGTTATAAACAACTTATAATAATATGTATAAAAGTAGAAAAACAGTACTAATGAAATGGTAAAAAACATAACAGAAGTTCAATACTAAATAGGGGTGTTTGTTCGTATCATATTTGAATTTTTGATTTATTTGATTTGCTTGTTTGATTCTAGATTTGAAAATCTCAAAATCAAAGTCAAATCATATAAATCCAACATCAATTAAACTAGTCGTTCACAATTCGACTTGTTATGTTTGTAATACGACATCTAGAATGTGTATAAATCATCTTTCATTCCATATTTTAATTCCAAAATTTAGTACATCATTCCACAAATTTCATATATGATATATATTCTTAACTCTATCTGTACTAAGATTAAGTTAGTAATGCATTTAATATACTTATTGACAATAAAAATGGTACACTAATAAATTATACAATATAAACATATAAATTAGACGTTATGTAAAATTATTTTTATTACAAGTATAAGTTATATGGATCTTAGTTGATATCATTTAATTAGTTATTGAAATAAAAGTATTTCATTAATAAATTGTACACTTATATTAAATTATAAGTATATAAATTGTACATTTTTTAATATTAGATCAATAACTTCAACAATTATACAAAGAAAAGATATTTAAATATTAAAAATTAAAAATACTATCGCTAAAATATTGTGTATACAAATACATTAATATATTATTAAAATATTCAAATAAAATATTAAAAAAATGTAACTGTCCAATTTATTTGACTGCTATTCGGTTGGCAAAGTTGAGCGGCTTCTTTAGTGGATTAATCAGTCAAATCAATCAATTTGTATATTTTATTACTCGAAAATTTGACTTGAAAACTGAGGTCAATATCGAAGAGTCAATTACTTAATTGACTTTGAATTCAAGTTGAGTCAAAATTTAAACAAGTCAAGTTAAATTATTTCGACTTGACTGACTTTTGAACACCTCTATTACTGAAATACTGAATTTGTTGTGGTGTCCTGATTGGTTTGTATTCTATCTGTCTTTATCATGGTAGATGTGTAACTAGTGTTTGACACACAATTTATATGGATGGTATTTGAAGGTGGTAAATGCATTTCTGAATTTTGGTACAGCTTAAATGGTTAAATAGAAATACTCATTAGGTACAAGTTACATGGCATGAGAAATAAACAAAATAATTAGGAACACAACACGTTATACCAATCTATTAAATATTATGATAAAACTACCAGGATTGGTAAATATTATAAATAACTTATAATGACAGGAATAAAAAAATAGATAAATAAGATTAACAAAATAGTAAAATACTTAACTGAAGTTCACTATTGCCATACTGAATTGATATACTATTCTGATTGGTATGTATTATGTAATCACAATATCTAATGTAGGAAAAAGTTAAATTAATTTATTTTCAACCTTTTACTAATCTTGCACATTATCAGTGTAGTAGGATGAATGGAATCGTTTTCACGGAACCTGTGTAGACAAATACTGAAAATACCTCTTTGACAATTTATATTTAGATAACCACAAAAGAGTGTTTTCAGTTTTTTATTAATAAATTAAAATATAAATAATATAAAATTAATTGAATTCAAATAAATAACTCTAAATTGAAAATGAGTGTTTTCAAATATTTTAAAAGATAGGTTATGTATTAGGCTAGTAGTTTCCGGTGTTACTCAAATTACCAATCAATTGACTCAATTATAACGAATGGAAGTTTAATTCTCAATTATTAACCCAACTTCTATTCCTCGTATAATTGGGTCCTATCAAATTAATTAATATAAGGCCAGATTCCTCTTCGACCTAATATAATTAAATTGAGTTTTATTTTTATAGAATTTATAATGAACTAATTAAGTAATTCTGTCAATCACGATCTCAAATTAACCAAATCTAATAATTAACACAGGTTTTTGAGGAAATCAATTTCCGTGTCACCTCAAACCAACCTAACCAAAACAAGAAATAGATACGTTCTTGAATTGTTAATTTATGTTAAATTATTACCTAGTGAATATGATTATTCCACTTGATGATCCTTTACTTAATCCATGAAAAATTGCATTGCCCTTACTTAAGGTCCATCATTGCTTTTCATTGACTCCAGTTGATTTTCCTGGAATTCGTAATGGTAGAAGGAGAAAGATGAGCTAACTGAAATTTTCTTGATTTTTGTCAAGAACAAATAGGAGAAGTAGATCAAGAACTTAGTCCTGTGGAGACAAGAAAGAAAGAGTGCGATGAGTTTGTTAGGGAAGATTATGGGGGAAAACTTTTTACAGGGGTTAAACAATTTGTGAATCATGTATGGTAATACTCGAAAAAATCTGAAAGTAATTGAGCTAGGGGCATATCTCTTTCAATTTGCTTTTGTAAATACTAGGAAAATGGAGAAAGTGTTAGATAGGAAACCTTGGGTCCCTGGATAATCAGCTTTTGATAGTTAAGAAATGGAGTAGGGAATAGAACAAAATGAGCTCTCTTTCAACATTACTCCTATGTCCAGGATCCAACTATGGAACCTTCCATTACATAAGTGAGAAAGCAAGTAGAGTTATTGGAGGGGTCTCAAGGGAGTCAAACAGGTGAAAATGAGGGTAAGTGGATTAATTTTAAATATGATAAATGCCCCGACTTCTACAACAATTATGGATCATTGGGCATGGGATCAAGAATTGTAGGAAATTGGAAAATTCTAATGAAAAAGACAACTAATTTGGGACATGGCTCAAGGCATCAACAAGTAGGGGGTCACCATCAAAAGGAAATGAAGAAGGATTGTTAGTAGTTGCAGGGGAGAGAGAGAGAAAGGCAGATTCAGGAACAAGCACAAGAAAGGCATCTTGGAAAAGAGCAAGAGGGTATTGAATAACATCACAGATGAAGAACCTAGTAAGCATTGGTGGAAGTTGGGAGCTGGACAACTAGATGTTATAGGTTTGTAGTTGCTACAAATTTAGAGTAGAGTGACTTTGTTAAGGAGCCAGAAAGGATACATAATGATAAAGACAACCTGACTATGCCTGCCTATGGAATCTATGCACACAAGAAGGGGAAAGGATGCACACAAGAAGGGGAAAGGATTTTCGAACAATCTCGAGTTCTATCAAATTTTTTGAATTCGAACTCTATTTTAAAACTCGCTCTCGAATTCGAGTAAAATACTATTAAGTAATTTTGAAAATAGACCAAAAGTAAGAGTATTCATCAATTTCACTCTGCAACCTACATCATGTAAGTTTTAACACTTCACCTTTCATTTTTAATTTATACTCTCTCCGTCTTAATATAATTATCACCTTATATATTTGTACAAAATCTTAAATAACTATAAATTTCTATCAAATGTCCATAAATGCCTTTATTACATTAAATTAACTTGACATCATTAAATAACAAATATTTACAATTAGAGAGTTTTAATTTGACGGAGAAAAGAGAAAAGATTGATGATAAATTGATTATTGATCCATTAATTATTACGAATAGGAATATTTTAATTGTGAAAGGATAAATTTGATTAGGGATTTTAACAAAGCAAATCATCTATCTTAAGTAATGGGAAATTTTTATTAGAATGTCTCAAATACAAAAAAAAATGACAATATAAACAAGATAGAGGGTGTAAGATATTATTTAAATAAATTGACAACACAAATTTTGGAGTAATATTTTTTAATAAAAAGACTTTTGACACCCCTAGTTTAAATGAAATAGTTCATTTAGGGGAAAATGAAGCCTTCTCATCAAATATACGCATATGAATTCATATGAATTCATTGATTTTCAAAATGATGTACCATAAATTAATGGTATGTGATAATTAAGTGCTAGAATTGTTAACTAAAGCTGCAAATCGAAAACCTGTAAAAAGTCAGGAATATAGATTACGTTAATTGCAATAATTATAGTTCACTTTATCTATTGTCATTTTCTCCACTAATCTCTTATTATTTCATCCATAGGAAAACAAGGCGCACCCCACATCCAATGTGGTTTATATCTATTTATGTTTATTTTTTCGGAGTTGGTAAGGCTAAGAATATATATTATGCCCCTATGTGCATCAAATGTTAATATTTAATCTAAGTAAAAATGTGGACTAATCAAAACCGACAACCGACTGCCTCTTTAGTTTATAATTGAGCACAGAAAGCTATTCAAATAAGACATAAAAAATAAATCTTCAATAATTGAAATCAGAATACAGAAAGCTACTCGTCTGCCATTTAAATCCAAGGTGATCTCGAGCGTACAGGTGGACCTGCTAGCATTAAGCTGAAAATCTCCAAGCATTTGTATTGGAGGTAATAAACAAATTAGTTAATAAGTACAATATGGAAACTCAGTGGTATCAAAGATTGGCTGGCGGTTGCATCACCCAATCTCCGTTTTGCTAATCAGTCCCTTCTACAAGTACCCCGGTGTCCCAATTAAAAAAAAAAAATATCATCAAGAATTTATGTGAATCATAGATAAAACCACTAGTCCATCCGATGCACCCAAGGCAAACATGGCAGCCAGTACCAACCTTGTCTTCAAAACCTCCAAACATATGTGTTTGAGCTGAAAAACAAAGCATGTAGATGCACAATTTGTAAATAACCCAACCAAAGATGGAGAAAGCATAATATAAAGCTCCTCGATCCTTGCAGGAAGCTACAGTGTAGCTTGTTCTAAACCTGGAGACTGGAATCTCTCTTCACCCAGTGCTACATCATTTCTCTCACATGAAAAATCTCCTGCGACTAGTGTCCATTTCCGGCTGGTGATGAAAAGGGAAACAAAGCAAAGCAGAAAAACTGAATTAGTTAGATACAAGCACAAAAGAAGATAACAAGCATTAATTGCAGAACAAAATTTACGGGAATCACCTTGTGAACCCACTCATATTCCCCACCCTTTGAATCAAAAGTTCCATGCTGCAGACTAATTAACTTCAATGTGAAACGAGGACCACATTCCTGCAAAATTTTGATACCAATATAACCAAAGCTAACATGGGCAGAAGAGGTATTAAGTGAAATAAATGTGCAAATTGTACAATACTAACAGTTACTGGCAGCTGTAAAAAAAATTTTTCCCCCCCTTTCTCCTGAAAGCTTAATTGGCAAACTCGTACACTAACAAACTTAAAATGTTTACACTATCTCAAGTCCGAAAATTCAAAAAAATTCTTTTAAAAGTATGTCATGTAACTACCCTAAACAGCAGCCATGTGGAAGCACAAGATCAACAGATGAGACATTATCTCATTAACAAAATTTCAATAGCAGCAGTAAGATATTGAAGATATCATTTAAATAGCTCCATCTCATCAAAAACTAATCACCATATATTGCATTTCAAACTAATAGCCAAGAAAATAATGAAAATAATAAATTTTGATTAATAATGAAAACAGGGCAGTGATTCCATGTTATTACCTCCCCCCGCCCCACAAAAAAAAAAAAAAAGCAGCAAGGGAAGTGACACGTCTGTATCAATGTTTAAACTCAAACTTCACTTTCTGCAGACTTTCTTCAATATCACTCGTGTTAATAAGCATATTCTGATCCTCAAAAAGTATGTTAATTGAAGCCTAGAGTTCTCTTGCAATTGGAAAAGGAAAGGTCAAAGAAACAGATAACCCAAAAGTCCAAACAACCAGAAATCAGAAAAAGAGGGGAGACCTGTGTCCTTCTAATACCCAGTAGTCCTTCCCCAGTTTGTGCTTAGATTGCTGTGTTCTTATTTTACAGTAGTATTTCTTTCTTTGACTGAACAGTCAAAACAAACTGGAAGAAATTTTAATAATCCTCAGGGGATTAGGACAAAAGGCCTTTTGAAAAACTGATTGTTGTTGAATTCTTGATATGCTAGAAGTACTTATCCCAAAGTAAAGAAACATATTAAATTTCAGGACATGCATGAAATGAATAAGACACTAACCTGAAGCCGAGCAATTACTTTTTGCTCGGAGCTTTCCTCGTCCTTATTATCCTTGATCTTTTTGCCACTCGATGCAGCCTGCTTACTTTCTTTGGTTTCAAAAATGTAACTTCACATTGGAAATAAGTATACAGTAAGAGACCTTCATTATAAGTCTAAGATCAATATGTGGAAAAGACATTTATAAAATGATAATAACACACACCGGTGATGACGGAAGAATATGAAATCACGTTGATTATGACATGTTACAACTCGACGACCACGGAAATTGGGATCTTGTGGGAAGAGAGACTGTATCAACCTATTAAAAAAATGTAACACATGCAACAGTCAAATTCACCAATACAAAAAAGAAACATTTAGAAGTGCAAGATGTACAAACCATCTAGCAAATATTCATAAATATTATAGGGTAAAGGCTACAGACCTACACACATAAGAGAGAAAGAGAGAGAGGGAAGGAGAGATGATCTCTCTGTCACATGGACTAGCCAACCAAACAACCAGTGTGGGTGCGTGATTGTGCCAGACAGTCAACTGAAAATTGGGTACATTCAAAAAAAAAAAAAAAGGACTTCATGGAGACTGCAACTTCATCACCAAAATTGCAGATATGCTGCCGCCTCAGGTTCATGATCTAATGGCTCTGTAGGAGAACTGATATGATGAAGAGGAAGATTAAGAGAGAAAGATGAGGGAGCGAGGTTGGCTGACACACTTTAGTGGTTCTACCATCCCCTTCTCCCTGCATCAAGTAGATAGTAGAACATAACAGGTAAAGCACCTAAAGTGGACAACAGCAGCTTTATCAGCGTGACAGCCTAGAACTTTGTAGAGTCATTCTTAATGAAGACTCAGATATTGCATTATCTCAGATCTGGTGACTTTCTATATATGTCAACTACATATCATTCGCTCCAATTAATTTAATTCCCGACTTGCAGTTTGTAGTGAAATGCTTTTTCAAATAATCATCTTATACCAAGGATACTCTAGAAAATTTGGGTCAGTATCTGAGATCCAGCTGGCTCAACACCTATATAAATTTTATATTACTAAACAAAACAACAATAGTAGTAACGATAACAGAAAGAGTAAAAATATTGATAATAATAATTTGTTTGAGGAGAGAATATTCTCATTCTATATTTCTAACAATTTTCATTCCCATTTTTCAATCTTATTGGTTGGAAAACTACCATTTTCAATTACAAGGTAAGCTCTTCAACCTAAATTACAAAGATTTTCTGTTGTAAAACAATCGTGAATCATGAATAACAAATTTAGATAGTTTTTATATCTGAATAATTGAATCCATGATTAAGCATGAAACTTTTTGTCAACTATCAAGTGATTTGCATCTTTTACTGAGAAAGATTTAGACTTGTATCTTTCTTGAGTGGAATTTTCAGTTTATTTAGCCTAATGATGCAGTCAACAAAAGGCTCGAGAGAAAGCAAATCAGAAGTTCTCATCTTTACAGATTCTTTGGAAGACAAGCAGCCTTTCTGGAGTCAAATCAGAGTTTATTTATTTAAGTAGGAATCAGTTTTTATGGCATTAAGGTTTTTTATGCTTTTTTAGTAGTTAAGGGTATTTTGGAAATTTAGCTATTTTGCACAATTCTGACGTTTTAGTGTCTTATTGATTTTGTCTTAGTGTCTAGTATGGACTTTGTTTATTAAGTTAGGATTGTTATTCCTATAGAGAATAAGAGGTAAATCCAAATCAAGATAGGATTTGTCTTTAGAGTCTATAAATAATGTTGTTCTCCGCAAAGAGAAGATAGTTTTAACAAACAAACAAACCAAGCCTTAATCCCAGTAAGTAGGGTCGGCTGACCATGTCCTCCTTAATTCCTAGATGAACTATGTCTTTGCTACAAGTTACCCACCAAGTCTTTTTTGGTTTTACCCTACCCCTCTTATGTTGACTACTCTCTCTAAGTTCTACTCACTTGACAGGCGCTTCTACTGGCCGTCTTAGCACATAACCTAACCACCTTAAGCATGTTTCTCTCATCTTCTCGTCAATAGGTGGTACTCCAATCTTATCAAGAAGATAGTTTTCAGTTTAATAAAAATTCCAGCAGACTTTAATGTCCTCTCAAGGGTTGTGTGATACAATCTAGCCTTGTGGTGTGATGCCTAAAGGTGCTTAGGAGTGATTCCTAGTATTTCCTAATCTGTTCTTCATTTAATTTTCAAGATTCCAGCAGTTTTACTATAATTTTCCATTCTGAAATTACACTTTTTCTTGCAATTTTCTGCCATAATATGGTGATTTTAAAGCCTTAAAATCTACTCTATGAATCTGTTGGCCTAGCCCACAACTTGTGCTGCGTCAACTAACAAATATTACACTACACATAATATTAAATGTTCATCATACAAAAGTAACCATACGCAACTCTTCGGCAGTGTCGCCATGTCCTGGTTTTCAGGGAATAGGTGAATCTGACACTAAAACATGTAGTTATACCCGACACTCGTACCAGAGTCATGTACGAATGATGTTCTACACAAATTCATAGAATATAACAAAAATTAATTGTCACTATACTAATATAATAAATATGTTAAACAAGTCAAAGTTCCCATCGCTCTTTTGAAATTAATCCATATGTAAACAGGAATTAATCATCCTCCCAATACGATGTCCCAAGCGTGTTGTGAAGTTATTCAAGACTAGCTCAGGTTTGTGACTAGTAGGATTCCCGTGATGCTGCAAGCAAAGAAGGTGAAAACATTATCTATATATAACTGCAATGACAAAATCTTATAAAGAAAAACAAGGTCTGAGCACATAACACATGTAAATGGTATACACATGGATATATTCATTAAAATAACATCCATTTCAAGGAAACATGCCCCCAGGAGAAAACACAAAACAATTTCCAATTTATTAAAAGCGAAGACAGAAAAAAACTCAGAAGTAGGACTAGGAGGATATTGCGTTTGTATAGGCATTATTTGGATATTGTTTGGAATAATTATTCAGTCAAACAAGATTAGTTGTTTTGTAGAATTATTTTCACCAAATAAAGTAAGAAAATAAGTGTTTGGATATGAGATATTATTCTGGCAAAAATAGAATAATCGTTTGGATAGGGGATATTATTCCAAGCAAAAACAGAATAATCATGACATGCTTATTAGATACGAAGTAAAATGAAACTTTATTTTGAATAGGTAGTTAGATAAACATAATTAAAAAAAACAAAAACAAAAAGGAAAATTCCACTTGCACCCCTTGTGGTTTGCCCATTTGCCACATACCCCTTGTAGTTTAATGGGCTAAAAATACGCCCTTGTACTTTCAGTTTAAGTGTCTAATGGATGAAAGTTAATTTGGTCAGTTATACCATTGTATTCTTGGATCTCTATTAAATATTATAGATATTTTTAAAAAAAAAAAACACACACATAAATAAAATTTAAAATATAAAAGAAAAATGTATAGATGGAATGGGGGAAAAAGAAAAAATAGAAAAGAAATAAGAATAAAAGAA
This sequence comes from Cinchona pubescens, assembly GCA_025175665.1. Lineage (NCBI taxonomy): Eukaryota > Viridiplantae > Streptophyta > Magnoliopsida > Gentianales > Rubiaceae > Cinchona > Cinchona pubescens. Next base: position 903,717 of record JANKKI010000058.1, read on the forward strand.
AAATCAGAAAAATACTTTTTTGATGAAATAAAAAGGGAAAAAATCATAATAAATGTGGTGGTGGTGGGGGGGGGTTGGCTGGGTTGATAGGGTGAATATGGACTAGGAAAAGTGGATTTGGGCTTAGAGGAACATATTGGGGTAGAGAAGGGGGTCCATGTGCTGTCTCTATAGTTCTAGATGGGACCACAGTCATTTGTTATTCCCAGATCTTTTTTTTTTTTTGAGGGTAGAATAACTTTCAGTCGGGAATGGAGGGCCTAGGGTGGCCTGTCTCTTTGATGATCTGGTTCTTATAAGGGAGGAAGTTCAGCTGCAAAGTCGGAATCATTTTTGTAAGTTTGGATGTCTGAACATGAAATTTTTTTTAATCCTGAAGTTTGCCCTCAACACGACTTTGGAGGAAAGCATTTATCACACACATCCAACTTGGCCCGTCCTATATGCAAATTTCAAATCCAGACCTCTTTTATGAACGGTTTAGTAAGAAAGGGCATTCATGTGGATTTATTTCGATTACACACTAGAACGCGTCCTGTACAAAATTTTAGATCGCACCTCAATTGGTAATGAATAGTTGCATTCATGGATGAATAGTACAAATAGTATGTAGAACTAATGTATCATGAATATTTAAAATAATGAGTAGTTGGTGTGAATAGGAAAAATAATGAATAGTGCAAATAATAGATTATTGGAGGAAAAATGATATGAGACAAGTAATGAATAGTATAAATAATTAATTGCTGTTACTTTTTAAACTGAACAAGACAAACAATGAATAGTGCAAATAATGATCAAATAAACAAACAGAGTTTTCCTTTGAACGAAAAATTATAGCAAATAATGAGTTAAAAAAACATACCCAAACAGAGCCATTATATCAATGAGATTGTTAAAAACCTCACCTTGAATATCTTGACTTTGGAAAGAATTTTTAACTAAAGGACTATTTGAAACTGCAACACATAAAAATTATCATGTAGACTAAAGCGCAAAATAATACCCTTATTGAACTATCCTAGTCCTTCTCTTGGGAGAAAAACATTCATAATTAGAATGCTTAAGAGCTCAGACAAGAATCTGAAAAGAACAACAGAGGACCAACAAACCTTTATATCCTTCCGTGTGAAAAGAAGCTTTGATAGCTTGAAATGGGCGGTAGGTCCATCAGGTAACGCCATTATTAATAGAGCATCTAAGAAGAGTCGATCATTACTCATTAGTATCTCACGCTGACTCATCAGGAATGGGAAAAAAACAGAGGAAATGGTTAAGTGTGAAGACTAGATAAAGGCTGCATGTTTTAACCTGGTTCCCGCCGGTTAGTGTGGACAACAATAACAGAAGTGAAATCCTTATTTTTTGCATATTCTACAATCTGCATAAGCAAATAATGCCAGAATAAAATTTATTTGTAATTTTCGCAAAGTAAATCAGAAAGAATTAACAGGAATTCAGCCAGAAACCTTTTTAAGATCATAGGTTCCTCTCTCGAAGTAGTGTGCATTTGGGATCACGGTGAGTAGATCTGATATAAAGGCAGGTCCCCTCTGCGTGGAAAAAATATATGCAAAAAGACAATAAAAGAAATTGAGCAAGTCTCTAACAACTTGGAATAACTCTGATAACTTATCTGAAACTATGGAAATATTCTATAGGCAAATAGGTATATAAATACAAATAGAAACATACAGTAGAATTGAAGCGACAAGTGGTTATGAGTATCTTTGGAGTGCAGTCCTGCTTCAAAATTGAACTAAATTCATCTGCATCATTTCCAGCAAATAGCTGCAGATAAAGGGGGCAAGAGAACATAAGAAACTGTAGAGGACAAGCTGGGGTTCACTCAAACTTCCCAAGTATTCGTTCCCAATTTGCACTTTAAGTGGGAAAATAAATTCCAAATTAAAGATGGACAAAGGAAATACCTCTTCATCATCAGGTTTGCAGATAGTCTCGTCAAGCTCCCTAGTATTTTCAATTGTGCGAGGGATCATCTTCAGTGGAGGCTACTTGTAGATAAGAAATACCCATCAGAATACAATTAGATAGTCAACTCCCGCTTGAATCAATCACTATAAGACAAAGACGTCATTAAACATTGAAATACATTCTCCATCAAGCTTGTATCTATATTTTGTTTTAACCCTCTATTGCTCGATAGTCAAGTGATTGTTTGAATAAATAATTATCAAACTATTGTTTGCATAGATTCTTCTAATCTTAATATTTCATCCAAAGCTTTCAGCAAAAATAACCAACCAACATATTCTTGTTCTCCGCCATTATCTTCACAGGTTCTTAGGAAAAATAGAACCCGAGTACTTGTATTAGATCTTAGCTAAAAGTGATAACACTCCATAAACATAATTCCATAAGAAGTTTTCTCAGTCTCCCTCTCACACACATTGGTAATATTTAGCACTTATTCCACATCAGAAATCCTAAATTATTAACAGTATTCATTAGAGGTACCTAATTGGACGTCACACAAAATTCTAAAGCCTCCAGATAAATAAATGTATTCAATTAGTGAAAAAGAATATATAATGTTCATGTATAAAGAAAAGGCAAACCTCCTCGCCAAGCTCAAGAGCTCTCTGCTCGGCAGCTTCACGAGCCTTGGCTCTCTTACGTTTCTCAATGCCCTTGCCCTTTCTGGTGCTTAATCTTGGCGTGGACAGCCGACCTCTTCTCCTTGTTCTTTATTGTCGATGGAAGCAATGTCTCCACAATCTTCTCCTTCTTCTTCGCATGTTGTCCTCCTTCCTGAGTACTATGGCCACTGGTGGTGCCGGCAGAGTTCTTTCGCTTTCCCCCCATCTTTCTTCACTGACCTCCTCTGCAATAGTGAACCGAAGAGGATGAAAGTCCCTCCCCGAAGCTACAATTATTGTTCGGTTGAGTTCTAGGGTTTAGGAACAGGGGCTGCTCAAACTCAAGGGGCATTTTATTTTCTCAATAATTTAATATAAATTCTTGGGTAAACTACTGTGTGGTCCCTCAACTATTAGCCTATATCCTATTTGATCCTCGAACTTTGAAAAGCATCTGTATTAAGTCTGCAAACTCTCAAATTAGATTTAAAATAGTCCTTAAACCAGTTTCCGTCCAAATTTGGACAAATAGTAACAAGAGGACCAATAAATAAATAAACATGTAAATAAACAAATCAAATCACCAGAGGACAAATAACATGAGATGAGGGGAAAATTAAGAGAATGAGAGATCAAAAAAAAAAAAAAAGTACGACATTAAAATTATGCCTATTTGTCAAAATGACGATCATGCTTGGTGACGTTCACAAATTGAGGACATGCATGCACAATTAAAAAAAGGACTAGTTGACATGATCGCGCTTCGCACAATGAAATAATAGTTATAAACAAATGCCTAATAAACATAAATTCATATGAATGTAATATATACATAGGTCGGAAGTACATGTAATAATGACTTGGTATTTGTAAAATTCAATCCTATATGCACAAAGGAAACGAATAGGTTCCGTACAGAAAAACTTATTATTTCGAATTAAAGTCAATATAATGGCTCTCATAAATAGTCTCAATGTCAATTGGATAATCATCACAGTTCCAGGTATCCTTTTTCATCCGAGTATGAAACCACTATTTTAGCTGAGTCTAGAGCAGAATCACATTAATAATTAGCCTAACTTTTTTCCATAATACTATCTGCAAAATGAAAAATATGATATGAACACCCGATTAAGTTATAAAAATGTATGATACCAGCAAAAGTGATCAAATTATGGCTACGAATGGCTATGAGCTACGATCTAGACAAAAGTACTTGTATTTCTTAAGGCAACTCAACAGTTAGAATAATTTGACTGTTCATATGCCAATGGAAATTAATACAATTATAGAAAGAATATGCTAAGTAACTCCTACAAGAAGAGAACGCACCACCCTACAAGTACACTTGTTGGCCAACTAAAGTAGAACATACATCTAAAATAAGTGGATCATTAATCCCTGTAAAGCCTACAAAAGAACAAATTATGCAAAGTGATAAATGACTATCGATAAAAATGCATAACCATCAGAAAAAGGACTTCACAGATGGTTCTTTCTTCTTAGTTTTCAACACTAAGAAACTTATATTAATCTGAAGAATGAAACATCGGAGATATGAGAAAAACAATCAAATGAAAAATGAGATCATCATTGGGAAACATTACATCTGCAGACAACAAACAAATAGGTAGAAACGGTTTATGCCTGAAAAACAAAGATTCACTTCATACAATATCCAATCTCTCTACCTGTTGTCCTCACCAATTAGAAGATATCAACAACAAAACAAGTAAGATGATTGTTAGGAAAGATTTATTGAGGGCCAAAAAAAAGATGTAGAAAAATTATAGACTTAAAGTCAAGGGCAAAAATTATATAGAGAAACAGTTAAGTCACGCATAATAATAATAAAAAAAAAGGAATAGAAAAGCGAAAAAAAAAAAAGAAGAAAAAATACTATTTACCATGAGCATTCCTTAACATAAGGGGGAAAAAATAAGATAATATAGAATCCAAAAAAATAACCAGTTAGATGAAGATATAGAACAAATGACCTCTGCTTTTTCCCAAACTCCTATACCTGTGAAGTCATAAATCAGCCACATTTTCTACTTACGGCTTAAGAAATAGTATTAGGGAGAATTATGTGTATAATATATACAAAGTACTAAAAAGGATTTACATTACATTTCCTGGCTTTGTCAAGCTCAACAATGTCAGCAATTTCTGGATCAAGTACGTGTAGTGGAACATTCTACTACTTGGGTCACTAAATGTCTTTTTTCTTTTATCATTTTCATGTCAATACAACCATAAAATCAGAATGTACACAGAAGAAAACTGATAAACTTTCAAAACCAATCAGACTTAATCATATGAAATTTATACAATCACTAAAATGATTTAAAAGAAATTGTTAGTGTACCAAAAAAAAAAAAGTTGGAGAAACCAGCATAAAAAAAATAGTAAATGATTAAATAAAAAAAAAAAGACCAGAGAAAAGCCAAGCCAGTACCAATCTTTGATACCACGTCTTCAGGTTCAAGCTGTATAGTTCGATGTCACTTTGCTTGTACACAAGCCTCCTTGCACTAAACTAACTCCTTTCTTGAATCTTCTGCAATTCGGCCAGGCCTCGCAGAAGATAAGGCTCTTGTTGAACCACCCTTCCTCCTTCCTCCTCCTCGCCCTCCTTCCTCCTCCTTGTCAAAATTTTATAAAAAATACGATAAATTAATAAATTAACGGGTTTACACATTTCATTCGCATACTAGATGTGTAATGTTATAGTTTATGATTTAAAGATAATGGTTTACTATTCCCAAATATCGTACAACTTCGTTAATGTTATAGTTTATAATTTACGATTTACTATTTAAATGATTTTATCTTACAGTCAAATCCTTCATTTTTCTATTTTTGTAATAGTGCACAATTTCCATTCGCAATATACATAGTCAAATTTCCGAAATCATTCATTTTTTCTATTTTTGTAATAGTGCACGATTTCCATTCGCAATATACATAGTCAAATTTGCTAAATTCTAAAATATATATATATATATATATATATACATAGTCAAATTAGCTATAACCAAAAAAAAACAAAAATTCATTATAACGCATTTTTTAAATGCGAGGTTAAAAAAAAAAAAATAGGACCTCGCATTCTCGGAATGTTAGGTGAGTAATAGGACCTCGCATTCAGGCTGTGCTCTTATCAGTCAAGAACAAATAGAATGCGACACATCCAGAAAATTTTTGGAACTCGCATTCTCCGAATGCGAGTTCCACTGCTTCAGAACACCATTTTGAAATAGGCACACAAATAGAATAAATTTGGAAAAGAGGCATATTCTTAGAATTTTTTCCTTCTTTTCGTTGGTATAAAGATACTTTTTTATCTCGAGTATTTGATCTTCCAGAAAGTAATAGTTCTTACTGGAAAGCCAAATTTAAAGATGGCTTACCACCTTTATTTGTTGAACGTATTAAGAAAGCTCTTCGTAAAGATAATATTTCAATAATATCATCTCGATTTTGTTGAGTGAAATAATTATCCCACCAACCTTTAAGTTGGCCAGTAAAACCAACAACTATCACAGAGGCAACACGCTTATCACTATTATGATTTGCTTTTGAACCCTTTCTTTCAAAACTTTTTAATAATAAATTTTCTTGATTCGGTTCTTAAAAATTTGATCAGTCATGGTTTATTTAATTTATTTTGTTGGCTTGGAAAGTACCCGCTTAGCCGTGAAGTGAAAGGCGTTTAGGGGAAAAGAAAGGCCACATAGCAAAATAAATTAAATAGTTTTCATTGACGAAAAATTTTAAGGGTAAAATTATTTCAAAAAATCGAAATTACTGATTATTAAAAATAATTTTACAAAAAAAGAGTTTGACTCTAGTTTATGTGTTTAAAGTTAGTGGCGGACGGTCTTGGGTTTACCACCTAGGATCTAAATTATGAACTTAGTTTTAATACGATTTGCAAACTAATACGGATTTCCAATACGATGTTAAACCTATACGGGATTCCAACACGGTTTGAGTCTGTATTAAGGCTATTTAGTTCACGATTTAGTGAAAATGGTTTTATTAACGTTCTAGCAGGTGAATCGGGACTAAAATCTATAACAGTCGTCATAAATTAAAATCACATTCGGATTCAGTAGGAATTTCTTTATCTAATTCATTATTATGAACTTCTTGGTTTATCTATATGTTTATCATTTATATGTAAATGATCAACATGAGATGTGGATGAAGTATTACTATCTAATGTATGTAATGATGCAGATTTTGAACGAGCAGGAAGATAATTATTATCAATTAAAGAAAATTGAGATTTTGAAGAAAATGTCCTATAAGGACGTCTAAAAGATGATGGATGGTCTAGAACCAGTACTATGTCTAGATAAAACATTTGATTTATCAAAACAAAGAACAATTTGTCCATTTGGGGTAAATATAATATGAGGATCATGCTGTTTAATATTTGGAGCATGAGATGAAGAAGAAATGCCTTTATTTATTATCCAATGATCAGGAAATTGAATTTCATTCCATTTAATTGGTTGTCTAGTTATTATATGAGATTTATTAAAATTAGTTTCAATTAAAATTGAATTTTCATCAGACGAAACATCAACTAATTTACACTTTGGATTCAAAGTCGAAAGTAATTTAAAACAAACTCTATAACATAAATGTATACATATAAGTTCATAATTAGGTACATAATTATAACCATGAATTTTAACATTTAAAGTTAAAACAGAATTGGTGACTATATTGGATTATTCCCATTAAGGATTTTTTCCAATCAAGATTAGGAGCATCTATGATTCAGGTAAACCTTTTAAAGTTAAAGGTTTAAAAGCAATTTGCACTAAAATAATATGCATAAAATTAAATTTACCAACAGATCTATAAGAATTAATATCATTATGATCTAATAATTGGAGAATATGTTCATCCAGATATATTATTAAGAAAATTATATCTTCTGAAGAGTGGGAAATTTCTACCCTCACAGAAAAATAACGTTTTGTTGAAAAACAACCTCTTTCTTATACTTACTGGGATTATATCCAAAGTTTTCATAAAATCTTTTATTATGAAAATCATAAACACAAACACAATTGGTTTATTAAACTTTGTTCAAATCTATTATCTCAGCATATTCCCAATTGGTTTATCCATTGGTGAACTACCCATGGATCTGGGACCCTCAATAAAAATTTTACCTGAGCTATTTGTTTAGTTATACCATTCTTGGATAAAAATCTCACCTACTCTAAAAAATTTATACTCTCAGAAAAATATTCCCTTACCCACAGAAATAGAAACCAAGGAGGCTTGTGACATGTCGATAAGATAAATGTCCTTATACACATGTCTAAAAGATGATGGTCTAGAACCAGTACTATCTTCTAGATAAATCATATGTTTTATTTAAGACAAGAACAATTAATAACAGGGGTAGATATAATTGAGAATTATTTACGATAATATTTGGAGTATGAGATGAAGAAGAAATGCCTTTATTTATTATCCAATGATCAGAAAATTGAATTACTGATCTGTCTATCAGTATAATCATCTAAATTCCATTCGTAAATTTCTTTTCCAGAATAGCTATTATTAATAACATGCTGTTGTTTTTCAAACAAAATTAGATGAATCATACTGATGCTTCTAGATGAAATGATACATAGTTGGTTTATCACCAAACTGATAAGAATTGCGAAATTTATTAATTTCATCAGAAATTACTTGTCCTTTATTAGGAGAAGATTGCAAATTATTTTTGAAATCAAGAGTATTAATTTTTAAAGAAGAAAATTTTTTATCTAAAAATTTTTCAAGATCAGAAAGAGGTTTAAAATTAAAACCATCAATAGTAGGTGGAGGTTGCAAAGAAGCTTTTGCAATATCATGAAAATCATGATTTTGACTATTAGTTGAAATTGAATTTGAAATTTTTTGAATTAAAGAAAATAATTTATCCATTTTATTATGGAGAGAACTAATTTGTTCACCCAAAACTTTAATAAAAATATTAGTATAATTATTTTGCTGATACATATTATTAATATATTGCAAAGTAACAGGTAACATATTATTTTCTGCTAATTTTTGAAAAGCATTTAAAGAAATAGAAGTATTATTTGGTAAAATAAATAACTTTTGTGGAGGATATAACTCTGTAGTTTTGTTTTCCATCAGAACAATTGATATGTTCGTTCAAGAACATTAATATAATTATTTAAATAAGTAGTTATAAACAGGGAACAAAAGGAATTATTTTATTATGTAAAGCAGTAAATTCATAAAATTCTTTTGAAATGTTATCAAGGTCATAAGAAGTATATGCTTCTTTAAACCATCGTCGAAAAGTTTCCCATTTAGGAGATAAGAATTCTTGTTTTATTAACGTTCTAGCAGGTGAATCGGGACTAAAATCTATAACAGTCGTCATAAATTAAAATCACATTCGGATTCAGTAAGAATTTCTTTATCTAATTCATTATTATGAATTGGTTATAACTATATTATTATCATTTATATGTAAATGATCAACATGAGATGTCTATGGAGTATTAATATCTAATGTATGTAATGATGCAGGTTTTGAACGAATAGGAAGATAATTATCATCAATTAAAGAAAATTAGATTTTGAAGAAAATGTCCTATAAGGACTCATATAAAGATATTAGATGTGTATAAGAGATCTGTTTGTTTAATAGTTGGAGCATGAGATGAAGAAGAAATGCCTTTATTTATTATCCAATGATCAGGAAATTGAATTTCATTCCATTTAATTGGTTGTCTAGTTATTATATGAGATTTATTAAAATTAGTTTCAATTAAAATTGTTTCATCAGACGAAACATCAACTAATTTACACTTTGGATTCAAAGTCGAAAGTAATTTAAAACAAACTCTATAACATAAACATATAAGTTCATAACCAGGTACATAATTATAACCATGAATTTTAACATTTAAAGTTAAAACACCATTTGTCAGACTATATTGGATTATTCCCATTAAGGATTTTTTCCAATCAAGATTAGGAGCATCTATGATTCAGGTAAACCTTTTAAAGTTAAAGGTTTAAACAGCAATTTGCACTATAATAGATAGCATAAAATGGATTTACCAATGATCTATAAGAATTAATATCATTATGATCTAATAATTGGAGAATATGTTCATCCAGATATATTATTAAGAAAATTATATCTTCTGAAGAGTGGGAACCTGTCTCTTATCACAGAAAAATAACGTTTTGTTGAAAGGTATACCTCTTTCTTATACTTACTGGGATTATATCCAAAGTTTTCATAAAATCTTTTATTATGAAAATCATAAACACAAACACAATTGGTTTATTAAACTTTGTTCAAATCTATTATCTCAGCATATTCCCAATTGGTTTATCCATTGGTGAACTACCCATGGACCCTCAATAAAAATTTTACCTGAGCTCATTGTTTAGTTACACCATTCTTGGATAAAAATCTCACCTACTCTAAAAAATTTATACTCTCAGAAAAATATTCCCTTACCCACAGAAATAGCCACCATTTATTTATTTTCTTGAATTTTCCATCCCTTAAATGTCCTATAAGGATGTCTAAAAGATGATGGTCTAGAACCAGTACTATGTCTAGATAAAACATTTGATTTATCAAAACGAAGAACAATTTGTCCATTTGGGGTAGATATAATCTGAGAATTATTGTGGTGTGTAATATTTGGAGTATGAGATGAAGAAGAAATGCCTTTATTTATTATCCAATGATCAGAAAATTGAATTACTGATCTGTCTATCAGTATAACCATCTAAATTCCATTCGTAAATTTCTTTTCCAGAATAGCTATTATTAATAACATGCTGTTGTTTTTCAAACAAAATATCATGAGGAGTAGGACGAGGGTAATAATAATGATACATAGTTGGTTTATCACCAAACTGATAAGAATTGCGAAATTTATTAATTTCATCAGAAATTACTTGTCCTTTATTAGGAGAAGGCTTCAGAATGTTATTAATAATAGCTACTCTGGAAAAGAAATTTACGAATGGAATTTAGATGGTTATAATGAATTACCTGTCTCTTCTACACATCTAGATGTGTATGATGACAGGTTGCAAAGAAGCTTTTGCAATAGATGAAAATCATGATTCACCTGACTATTAGTTGAAATTGAATTTGAAATTTTTTGAATTAAAGAAAATAATTTATCCCATTTTATTATGGAGAGAACTAATTTGTTCACCCAAAACTTTAATAAAAATATTAGTATAATTATTTTGCTGATACATATTATTAATATATTGCAAATACATGTATCTGCAATATAAGAGACAGCCCTCAGAAAAGCATTTAAAGAAATAGAAGTATTATTTGGTAAAATAAATAACTTTTGTGGAGGATATAACTCGTAGTTTTGTTTTCCATCGAAAAATTGATACGAATGGAATTTAGATGATTATACTGATTAGACAGATAAGTAGTTATAAACAGGGAACAAAAGGAATTATTTTATTATGTAAAGCAGTAAATTCATAAAATTCTTTTGAAATATTATCAAGGTCATAAGAAGTATATGCTTCTTTAAACCATCGTCGAAAAGTTTCCCATTTAGGAGATAAGAATTCTTGTTTTATTAACGTTCTAGCAGGTGAATCGGGACTAAAATCTATAACAGTCGTCATAAATTAAAATCACATTCGGATTCAGTAAGAATTTTTCTTTATCTAATTCATTATTATGAATTGGTTTAACTATATTATTATCATTTATATGTAAATGATCAACATGAGATGTGGATGGAGTATTACTATCTAATGTATGTAATGATGCAGGTTTTGAACGAATAGGAAGATAATTATCATCAATTAAAGAAAATTGAGATTTTGAAGAAAATGTCCTATAAGGACGTATAAAAGATGATGGTCTAGAACCAGGGATCATGCTGTTTAATAGTTGGAGCATGAGATGAAGAAGAAATGCCTTTATTTATTATCCAATGATCAGAAAATTGAATTTCATTCCATTTAATTGGTTGTCTAGTTATTATCTGAGATTTATTAAAATTAGTCTCAATTAAAATTGTTTCATCAGACGAAACATCAACTAATTTACACTTTGGATTCAAAGTCGAAAGTAATTTAAAACAAACTCTATAACATAAACATATAAGTTCAGAACCAGGTCCATAATTATAACCATGAATTTTAACATTTAAAGTTAGTAAGCATCAAGTATATTAACATCAAATAAGGATAATTGCAAGTTAGGATAAACATTAAAATAAACTGGACATATAAGTTCAGAACCAGGTACATAATTATAACCATGAATTTTAACATTTAAAGTTAAAGCATCAAGTATATTAACATCAGATAAGGATAATTGCAAGTTAGGATAAACATTAAAATAAACTGGACCATTTGCCAGACTATATTGGATTATTCCCATTAAGGATTTTTTCCAATCAATACACACGAGTATCTCATAAAACAGCTATAAATGATTCAGGTAAACTTTTTAAAGTTAAAGGTTTAAAAGCAATTTGCACTAAACCAATATGCATAAAATTAAATTTACCAACAGATCTGTAAGAATCAATATCATTATGATCTAATAATTGGAGAATATGTTCATTAGAAGTTAAGGGAATTGATTTTTCAGTTATTTTAACAACATATTTAGATATGATATTATCGAAACCATATTTATAAATAACCGATGGTGAAATTTTATGGAATTGTCCATTTATTAAGTAAATCAATATCTTGAGGAATATCATATTATTCCTTTAATTTATTTTTATTATATGAGGCGGATGATAATGGATGATTATCCATAATGTAGAAAAGAAGCATGTCAATTGTTATCAAATCTTAAGTCCTTGGCTCTTATACCATTTTCACTAAATCGTGAACTAAATAGCCTTAATACATACTCAAACCGTGTTGGAATCCCGTATTGGTTTAACACCGTATTGAAAATTCGTATTGGTTTGCAAATCGTATTAAAACTAAGTTCATAATTTAGATCCAAGGCGGTTAGCCCAAGACCGTCCGGTACTAACCACAAAACACATAAACTAGAGTCAAACTATTTCTTTGTAAAATTATTTTTAATAATTCGTAATCTCGATGTTTTTGGAAATAATTTTACCCTTAGACTTTACGTTCTGCTTCTGGTGATAGATTAGAAATTGATTATAAAATTTATTCTGCTTATATCTGTCAAAATAATATTTGCATTCCTCAGACATAATTTTACTTGTTATAAAATTTAATGAATCCTCCTATAATATTAGGAACTCTTTTTATTAATACTTTAAATGATTATTAATAGGTTAAAAATTTTGATCATATAAAGATTTTAATCAAATTTAGTTATACATTTTAATATAAAATATAATTTCTCTATTTTAGTGGAGAGATTTTTTAGATAACAAAGAGATAATAGGAATAGAAATATTTTAGATTTTTTACATAAATTTGCTAAATTTTTAACTTTTAATATATTTTATAAAAAAATTAAATTATAAATGAGTACAGTGAAAATTAGTCAAGATTAAATGTAATTTAACCAAAAATAAAAAATAAAAAGAGTAAGAAAATCTCCACTGATGTCAGTGATCACTCCAATATAAATCTAGGAATAGCAGAACTTTAACGGGAACACCATCTGCTCCATCATTCTCTTCACAATTATTGGTAAGTTTTCTTCCTCTTATTAGATTAATGATGATGAGCAAATTCATTTTTCAATCTTTCTTATGGGTTTTTTTTCAAGATAGTGACAAATCTGAAGCTTTTGGGTTCTTGAATAACCATTCAACAACCATCTTACTCCATTTGAAGTAATCAATCAAAATTTACCTGTTTCATTTACTCTTGCATTCATTTCAGTACCTTGTTGTGTGGATTATGGTTGCTGGAATCAGAGGAATAAATGAAATTTTTTTCTGTTTCTTTTTTGGTGTAGTAGTATTATTTTTTTTTTTATATTAATTTCTGCATTATTATGAGAATGGAGACCTCTTTGTCATATTGGCCTTTATTTTGGTATTTTTCTAAACCGCCTAGAAAAAGGGTCATTCTTGATTTCTATTCTGACAGCTATTTTTTCTTGTATTATAACTTCAGAGACTTTTGTTGCAGATCTTCACAAAGATCAGTTTTTTGCGGATAGTAGAGAAATGGCCGTGTAAGTCTGGATTTGATACACCATTTCGTGTGGGATTTTAGTCTCAGTAGTTTATGGTGAAGTCTGTATCCTTTACATATATTAGGGATTGTGTTAACTGATTTTGGCATTGTTGAATAGAGTTGCTTCTGCTCCTGGAAAGGTTTTGATGACCGGTGGTTACCTAATTTTGGAGAGGCCTAATGCTGGGATTGTACTGAGCACGAATGCACGATTTTATGCAATTGTGAAGCCAATTTATGATGAAATTAAGCCCCAGAGTTGGGCTTGGGTTAGTCCTGTTTCATTGCGTATTTGTATCTTTATCAGAGAACTCTCCCCCCCTCTCTTCAGTCTTATTTAGCTGCTGGCATTGTTTAAATACAGAACTCTGTGGATTTTAGTCCATCGTTACTGTGCCCAAAACCCCTACCCTTTAGTGAAAGAGAGGGAAAGGAAAAAGGAGAATGCTTGAGTTCTATAGATGATAAAATCAACCCAATATTTTGATAAAGTTAGAAAGGCTATGAAGTATTTAATTTGATAATGTTTCATAATAAACGGCAAAAAAAAAACAACTATGTTGTGTATTCGGATGGGCTATTACAGCTCAAGGCTCCTTAAATTGATTTTTTATTGGGTTGAAGCAAGCAAAACATATCTAGGCATCCTCAGGTGTTTGACAGTGTCTCTGTCTGTCTCTATCTCTGTGTTTCCAGCCATGATAATTTTATTTTTCCAAAATCAAATGGAATCTCCTTTATAAGCTCTTGGCTACTTTTCAGGCATGGACAGATGTGAAATTAACTTCCCCTCAGATGTCCAGAGAAACTGTGTACAAATTGTCATTCCAAAACTTGACTTTTCAGCCTGTGTCTTCGAGGCAAGTAATGTGATTATATCTGTATTTGCAGCTTACTTTAGTGAAATGATATCAGCTCATACCTTACCATATAGCCTTTACCACATTTATGTCTGTAACTGTCAAACATGAAATAGAGATGGTAACCGGATTCGTTCCATGTTTATAAAACCATATGCAAGTCACAAATATATAGTATGTGTAACTGCTTTCATTCCATGTTCAAAAAACCATATGCAAGTCAGATGGATGTTGGTATGAAAATCACGGGCATGATGCCTTGTGTTGTTGGCTTAATTGCAGTGACTCAAGAAACCCCTTTGTAGAACATGCTGTTCAATATGCAGTGGCAGCAGCTCGTGCAAAATTTGACAAAGACCAGACAGATGCATTACACAGACTACTTTTGCAGGGTAATGTCTGACATTTCATTCCTTATGCTTGTTATTTACTAAATGAACCTAAAAGAATCTAATGTCAAAACTGGATTAGTCATGCAGGTCTTGATATTACAATCCTAGGGTGCAATGAGTTTTATTCGTACAGGAATCAGGTATGCCACTCTTCATATCACGCCTTTGAGTTGTGAATGGTGTTTAGGGCATAATGTTTGTTGTTTTCCTTCTTGACACAATTGTTGTCTCTACGGATAAGGGCAGACTTGACTTGTACTAATGCACCCAAAAAAGGATTTTGCCATGTGGAACGTCTGCCCGGTTTCAAAAATTGAAGTTTAGAAAAAAATTCTGTAGGGACGATATGTCTTGTGTCCTTTTACCTAATTAGTAGATGCTTTCTCAATCTGAATCTTGCAATCAATGTGTTCTTGGTATCCTTTCTGTTCTGAAGTTATAGTATGTTCGACTTAGATCAATGGTTCAGCATTTCATGAGTTAGTGATGTTTGCATACTTTTCTCATTTGTTGACATATGCTTTCGTATATAGCCCGTCTAGGAATTGAAGAGGATATGGCCCATGATAGAGCGCAATGGTGTAGCAGGATTCATGTAGCCGACCCTACTTAGTAGGATTAAGGCTTGGTTTGTTTGTTTGTTTGTTTGTTAATTCTAGAGTGAATACTCTTTTTTGTAGATTGAGCTGCGTGGACTACCTTTGACACCAGAATCATTGGCTTCACTTCCACCTTTTAGTTCTATCACCTTCAATTCAGAAGAATCAAGTGGACAAAAGCCTGAAGTTGCAAAAACTGGATTGGGATCATCGGCAGCTATGACAACTGCAGTTGTTGCTGCTTTGCTCCACATAATTATCTTGGAGTTGTTGATCTTTCCCCGGAAAAGAAAAATGATGCTGATCTTGATGTTGTTCACATGATAGCTCAAACAGCTCACTGCATTGCACAGGGTAAAGTTGGTAGTGGGTTCGATGTGAGTTCTGCAGTTTATGGCAGTCAACGCTATGTCCGGTTTTCGCCACAAGTGCTTTCTTCTGCTCAGGTACCATATTATCCAAAATCTCATGATGATTTGATGCTAATATGTGAGTGAAAGATGAAAATATATCTTAGTTCACCATGCACTTAACACCCAATTTTGAAATGACTCTGCGTATGTGCACACAGATGTGCGCATCTGCAGCTTAATTGCAGCTTTTGTGAATGAATTCTTTTCATATTATCACTAGCACCACTTAATAATCAAATTTATTTAGAGTTGATAATGGCAGTTTTTTATCTTAAAGAAAGAACTGAAAAGATCAAGCAATTTTGACTGTGTTTGATCAACTTGTTCTGAAGTATACTTGGTAGTGCTTTTGCTTCAAATGCTAGTTCTTTTACCTGGCTGGAAATTGGAGATCATTGACAAAGTAAGACACCAGCATTCACTCGAAAGGATTCAAATAGTGCTTTGGTACTCTTGAATATATCTTATTATGGGTGAATGTTACACTGGAATGCTTTATTAGGAAAAAGTCGGAAACTAAACTTTTATTTGCAGAGCATCATACACAAGAGAGATAATGAGCACTAACCACCTGATTAATCTGTTTCCTCTTTTCCCTCCCAAAGACGCAGGGCAAGATGAGCACATGGTCATCAGTCATTTCATGTATTTTGATCTTAAAGTTAGTGGCATACTCTAGTTAATTCGTATCATTTGAAGCTTGGCTTTCAGCATTACTCGAGTACATTTCAGGTCTTATATGGGTCAGAACATGTGTCATTGAGTTATTTTCTGAGAAAGTATGGTAAGGAATCCTCTTAAAACTCTAAAGTAAAACTTCTCTTTTATATTCCTGCCATTAACCTTTATGGTTATTCTTTGTATCATTTGAAGCTTGGTAAGGAATCCTCTTAAAACTGGAAAGTAAAACTTCTCTTTTATATTTCTGCCATTAACCGTTAGTACAAAGCACCTTTACGCTAGTTAATTTGTATCATTTGAAGCTTGGCTTTCAGCATTACTCGAGTACATTTCAGGTCTTATATGGGTCAGAACATGTGGAATTGAGTTATTTTCTGAGAAAGGATGGTAAGGAATCCTCTTAAAACTGGAAAGTAAAACTTCTCTTTTATATTCCTGCCATTAACCTTTAGTACAAAGCCCCTTTATTCTTTCCTTTTCCTCTCCTATAGCATGAACTTTGTGATGATGAAATTATAAGGAAATATTTGAAAGCCATCAAAATAATTTACTTCTTGTTGGATTGTTTGAGCACTTCATCTGATGATTGAGAATTCCTGAAATGTGCTTACAGTTGTGTACATCTACAAACAATCTGTTCTCCATTCATGGCATATGATAATTTTACCATAACCCAAGATTGATACCTTACTTGGTTAGATGTGGTATTTCTAAGGTGTTTGATTGCCATTTTATATGTTCTTCCTGTTAATTTCAACTGAAAGATTTAGACTGGTTATGAAAACTTTATAGTGAAGCAACACAGCATAATTTTGGCAGACTGATGCTAAATAACATCTCAATGATGTTACCTGAGTTATAAATCAGTGTCATTATGGACTTGCAGGGTGCAGTTAATGGAATACCACTGGAAGAAGTCATATCCGACGTCCTACAAGCGAAGTGGGACCATGAGAGGACCAAGTTTTCTTTACCTCCTTCAATGACTCTTGTAAGTCTTAATATAGCATTTATTAGTATTCAACGGCTCATGTTCATGTGTATATTAGGTGGCCTGAATGACTGATGACTTTCTGCCCCTTTGCTGGATTTGTTTCTGAAGTAGAAACAAGTCAATTGATTTTATGTTTTTCTTTTGGTCGGAGATTAACACTTGGAAAGTAAATTAAAAGATACACCTTGATTGAGATCTGGATTTTTTTGGTGCTACTGGATACTGATCAACTTTCCTGTCTTCATAATATGAAGAACAGTTCATGGCATATTGCATCTTCCTTCCATGTCAATATAACTGTTCAACTGTAGAGTATTTCATTTACCGACTGATTTTGGTGCTCATTGATAGCACTTGCTAGACTATGCCCAACAGACCTTTTAAGGTTGTTTTTTCTTTACCTCCTTCTGCCATTTCTTGATATGGATACCTTGTCAGTCATTGAATCACTAAATAGTTTTTAGGGCCTGTTGAGGAATGGGGCGCTTACCAGAATCGTACAATGCCCGCCAAAACACAAAATTTATTCTTTCGAGTTATGTTAATGAGTCTGCCACTGGATGAGCACTTTTTTTTTATCAGTTTCAGTTCCCTGCCTGAACCAGGATAATATGTCCTTCCATGGAGTAGAGAACCCTAATCAACCTACTTATGCTCCTAAATTCTTGAAAAGAGCACATGCTTCAACATAAAAGAAAGAAAAGATAACCCATGTCTTCATTTGATTAGAATTCAAATGTTATGTTAATGGAGTTCAGAGTTCCATTTAATTGTAACTAGTGGATCATGTTTAATGTTTTTTAGTTGCCTAAAAGTGATGATGATTCATGTGCAGTTACTTGGAGAGCCAGGAACTGGAGGATCATCAACACCATCAATGGTAGGTGCTGTAAAGAAGTGGCAGAAATCTGACCCTCAAAAATCTTTAGAAACATGGAGGAAGTTGTCAGAAGCAAATTCTGCACTTGAATTGCATCTCAATGCCTTAAGCAGGTACGCCGAAAAATATGGTGATGCTTACAGAAGTGCCATCAGCAGGTGCAGCTTGCTTACCTCAGAAAAGGTAAAAGGCTTTCATGGAAAAGCTCTTTTAATAGATAAATTCCCTTGTTCCATCCTAAATGACTATTTTTTTATTTTTATGACTTGTTTGTAAAAGCAGATAAATTGTACATGTAGTGTTCACTTCATAAGATAATGGTGCACATGCATTTCCAGCTTTAATGCCATCTTCATGAAGTACTTGTCTCCTGGTTCAAGTTAGTTAATTAACGGGTTGAATGAAAATAATGAAAATTTTTATTCATGAGATATTGGTAATAGTACATCAGAAGTGTATGATAGTAACGCAGTCTCTGACCACAAAAAAGGTATTTTGATTGAAATCTGCCTGCTAGATGTCCAGTCAATGGCTTCTCGTTTAAGGTTAACAGGCCTCTAATCCTCTTGAATTGTTTGCATCAGAAACCAGGGAAAGATGTACAACAGTGACCAACTTTTTTCTTGTTGATTGATTTATCATTTGTATGTGGTGTTTAACACTTCGGTGTTATCATGTTTTTTCACAATCTCTCTCTCTCTCTCACAAATAATCTTTCAAATTTCTTATCAACAGTGGGTAGGAGAAGATGAACCAAGCCAAGCCATTGTTAAAGCGTTATTAGGAGCTAGAGACGCCATGCTTGAAATTAGAAGTCACATGGCGTAAGATGGGTGAGGCAGCTGGAATCCCGGTACATTCTCTTCTTTCTAGTTGGTTGCTTTATCTGGGGACATTTTCTTTATTCTGGTTGGACACATGTATGATTCATGATTATGAAGAGAAATTTTAGAAACATATTGGTTAAATACAGGGTCTCAGATTATACTCTATCTTATTGGAACTTTTCTCTTCTTTTTTAGAACTCTTTAACCAACATATATGTTATTAAAAACCTGATATTTTATATATCTGCAATTTGTTAATTCAAGTTAATAAGATGGAAGGGGAAACAACATCAGCTCTGTATAGTGCTCTGAGCATGTCAATCTGTCTGTCTACCCGTGTCTTTGTAGGTGCATCTATCAATGTGTTCACTTTAATTTAATCCAGTTATTAGGGTTTAGGTCTAACATGTTAGGGGGTCCTGTATAATTTTAGTTTGGTCCAGGAGCAAAAATACTAGGCATGTCTAGCAAGTTGCTCGGGACAAAAATAAAATTTTCTAGAAGACAGGGGTTCTGTACACATTGTATATTACACATTGTATATCTGTAAATGAAGTTGACCATCACTTTTGCCATGTTCCATTTTGCAGATAGAACCTGAATCACAAACTCAGCTTCTTGATGCCACAATAAATACGGAAGGAGTTCTGCTGGCTGGTGTTCCTGGCGCAGGTGGGTTTGATGCTGTGTTTGCTGTTACTTTAGGAGATTCAAGCAATAATGTTGCCAAAGCATGGAGTTCTCTCAATGTTCTTGCCTTGCTAGTGAAAGAGGATCCTAATGGTGTTTCCGTTGAGAACAATGATCCACGAGCAAAAGAAATCACATCAGCTGTTTCTTCAATTAAGATTGAATAAACCTAGTTCCCAAGTAATGTTAAGTTACAACTACCACCAAATTTTAGCAGCATTTATTGCCTCAGGAAAAGTTCTGAGTTCTTTCATTAAGGTTACCTTTCGAGACAATAAACACCAAATTGATTCCTGGTGTGAAAAATGTTGTAACACAATAGGTGAGCCTCATTGATTGACATTTAATGTTTTATGCTGACGTAGTAATATAAGTTTGAAAATCTTTGGAGGCATAAATGGTTTCTTTCACCCACCCAGGAAGAAAACGATCCATTACATTATCGAGTTTTCTTTATCATATACTAATACACTATACAGTGTTGATGATGTCCAAGTACTTGAGTGGGTTACCTCTGCTCCAGTGCTTGTTTTTTTTGAGAATATCTTCATGGCATGTAAATGCTATGTTATTGGGAATGGTAGCATCACATGAATTATGTCAAACATTTCTGAGCACTTGTTTTCTCATGCTCCCCAAGCAATAGTTTGCTAAGTAAAAAGATTGGATAACTCTAAAATTTCTGGAAGAAAAAGAATTTGAACATCCAATATTCACCACTAGTCTCCACAGGAACAAGTTCCATTTTTGAAATGATGGAACCTATTCCTGTCTCTTACAGTAATCTCTCTTTCATAAATTGTTGAAATCAATTTAGTGTATATATGTGACAATCACTGCACATCCTGACATTTCTAACTATTCTTATGTGAGAATGCTGAGATGTATGAATCAGTGCAAAGGCAATAGCCAGTTTTTGGCTGTGAGTACTCAATCTCTGTCTTTTCTCTTCTTCATCAACATCCATCAATACTTGTGATGTATCTGGTGAATACCCTTCAAACTTCAACTGCCATTCCATCTGGTGAAGCATCTCATACACACCCTCACATTGTGGATGTGATTTATCTTGTGATACAAACTTGAACACCTTCCTTTTCACCTCAACTGAGCTAGATCCAGGTTCTTGGTTCAATCCCTCTTCGGCCAATCTAGTTCGTGTAAACGCCACATCCTGCCATTTTTGAGCTTTTGCATAGAGATTAGATAATGTCAAATAATCACTGGCATTGTGAGAGTTCGGTTGGAACAGATTTTTAGCTGCTACTTCAGCTAATTCGACATTAGAATGAACCTTACAAGAACCAAGAAGACTTCTCCATCCAAAACATCGTTAGGCTCCCTTGGCATGCTCTTGATAAGCTCCAAAGCTTCATTGAGCATCCCAGCTCTGCCCATGAGATCAACCATACAGCCATAGTGTTGAATTGTCGGTTCTATTCCATGCTCAAATCTCATTGTATCAAACCATTTGAGACCTTCTTTGACAAGGCCAGCATGACTGCAAGCACTCAGTACACCTACGTAAGTAACATCATCTGGTTCCATTCCTTCTTCAAGCATTTGTGAGAAGACTTTCAGAGCTTCCTGACCACATCCATGCAATGCCAGCCCTGAAATCATGACACTATAGGACATTTGGTTCTTGTTAGCCATTCTTTCAAATAGACACAACCCTTTTTCTAGGCATCCACATTTCAAATACACATCTATTAAGGAAGTCTCCACAATGACATTGAGGCCGCTAAGATTCCTCACAAGATAACAATGTATACACCTACCTAAATCCAATTCACCTAAATGAGTGCAAGCAGAAAGTACACGGTACCAGCACACTCTCTTCAGCCCTCCAACAACCTTCAGAATTCAAGTCACCAAAAATTCTGAGGCATTCAGACCACATTCCTAAGTTTGCATGAGCTGAAATAATTGCACTCCAAGAAGCTATAGTCTTATGATCCATCTGTTCAAAAACCGCACAAGAATCCCTTATCTCTCCACATTTTCCATACATATTGATCAAACTATTCTGCACAAATGTATCTTCTTCTAGTCCAAACTTAACGACATGTCCATGAATCTGCATTCCTTCGTTACGCACTTTTAAAAGAGCACATGCTTTGAGAATTGCAGGATATGTGAAGTTATCAGGTTCCACCCCTGCCTCAAGCATTTCAAGATACATATACAAAGCTTCATCTAAGTTCATTTCCTTGATAAGTCCCCTAATTATAGTGTTAAATTCAAATGTACCTGGATCGTCTATTTCGTGAAAAATCGAGCAAGCATAGTCCATGCTACCCCAATCAGAAAGTGCACAAGTAGGAGCCACAAGATTGCTTGCACAAAAAGAGCTCCAAAACAATCCCAACTTCACAATGTGGCCATGAACTTGCTTGAAATCTCTCAGGTTCTTGCTTCTCTTCACGAGGGATATGCATTCTTGCTCCTTCAATGCAAAATCAAATTCTGGGATCTTTGAATAATCCTCCTGTGGTATCAGAAAATTATTCTGATAAAGGACTGATGTCCCAACCATTTTTTCCTCTATACCATTTCATACTAATGTGGAGTGGCTAATTTATCTTGCATTGGAATGTTGCATCCTGAAGAACATCTTTTGTACATATTTAGATACTTTATCAGCTTAAAAACTAAATTTTTATGGGATTGATCAATTCAGCAGAAAATGTAGTATAGTGAACTGAAATTAAATTTAGGCAAGTTTTGTTGGAGTTTTGGGATGTTTTGTATGGTTTTTTGGGACTGAAAATTTGGAATGGTCGAGTGAAATTGCAAGAACTAGGAGGAATCTCATCCATAAGATCACTACACTTGGAAAGAAAATTTTAGCCAGAATAATTGCAGTGTCCCACTCCCAGGCAGTATGGTGTGCAGTGTATTATGTGATAGGATAACGTTTGTGACACTTGGCTTTACAAGATAATTTCAGAAATCCACAGCCACTAATATTCAACTTTTAGTCGCTCCAAAAGGGCTCTTATTGGTCCAATACTGGCTGAAGATTCAGAAAAGACTAGATTGTGGAAAGTTTTATCTTGTGATAAAAGTTCAATACTCCTAGCAATCTGTCGGCCCAAAAAAAAATATAGAAAAACGTCCAACCTATCCATGCCCATTTTCATATCAGACAAGAGAGCATGACTTTTTTGTATACTCTCTTTGCTTCATTTTCAAATTACAACAAAGTTGGAAAAAATAGATTTAATTTTTTACTTTATTTATAAATTTTATGATCAAAATTTAATTTTACAAAATTTTATTTATATCAACTGATATCATATATGTCATAAGGTTTAATTCACATCACAAGAACAGATATATAAGCGAGATCAAATACCAAGTTTAGTTAAATATTTATCGTTCATCCCTTTTAATTTTTGCTGGGTTTTTTTTTATTTTTTTATTTTTGGCAAAATAAATAGTTTTACTATTCTAGCTTACGACTTGTGAAGGGAAATAGTTTAGCACACGTTAGGTATAAGGAAAGGAAAATACTTGCCTAAATTTGATTTTTGACCCTATTTAAGTATAAGGAAAGGAAAATATTTAGGTAGATTTAGTTTTTGACCCTATCGGTAGATTTAGTTTTTGACCCTATCGGTAGATTCTGTGGTCATGATTAAATTTTAAAAAAAATTTATTTATATCAATGGATATCATGAATTATCTAAAATTTAATTTACATTATAGAATTTATAAATGATATTAAACACCGTATCTATTTAAGATTTTGCCACAAGAAAAACGTCTTGGCTAGGAGAGTCCCTTATCCTAGCCATTAGATTAGCATCAAAATTGTGGACCCCTATTTTGATGGTACTCTAACGGTTATCTTTGCGAAGCCCCTATTTTGATGCTTAATCTAACGGCGTGACAAAATCAAAACTAAATTCTAACTAAATTTTTTTCGATTTAATTGGTTAATTAAACTTTTTTTTTTTTATAATTTATGTAATTAGTCGAAGTTCATTGTTAATTTAAAAATTAAGTATAAAATTAAATATAAATAATAAAACTAATGAACGGTGTTCAAGTTACCGTTATAGTTTTCAAATTTACAATCCGCTTCTTGTGGTTTGGATTTTTTTTGTAAAATGGATTAAAAAACTTAACGAATTTATTCAAAAAGTCCAAATACCCCTTTGCTTAAAACCCTTTTATCACTTGAAAAACCCCTGTACTCGAAAGGAGGAATTGTGTTTTACATTAAAATGTATCACTAACTTTGATTAAAGGCTTCAACTGACTAAAATAACCCTCTAAATGAAAAAAAATTTTAGTCTCCTAATGGCCACTTAATAGAATATTTAATAGTTTCATTTTAATTCAAACCACAAGGGGGCAGATCGTTTACGTTACCTCTTATGCGGATTTGAAAATCATAAGAAATAACGTAAACATTAGCTAAACCATAAGGGGTTCCTTGTAATTTATCCTAAACAAAAACTTAAAACTACTAAAACTAAGACTAGAAACTAAAAAATAATAAAGAAATTGAATGAACAGAAAATAAATTTTGGTTACTAAAAATTAAAATTTCGGTTATTCGATTATTAAATTTCAAAAACCAAATTCAAAGCATATAATCAATCTTTTTATACGATTTATCCGAACACCGTTTATCCAAAAATCAAAAATCAAATTAGTTTGATTCGGTCATTTGTTGGATTAAACCAAATTATGAATACTCCTATCTACAAGTAATTAAATAAGCGTTGAATGCAGAGATCAACATAATTTGAGAATACTATGTGAACTATCTGATGAATTACTGTTGAACTGGTTGAACTTCTAACTTATCAAGTTGAATCGCCAAATTGTTAAAAAAGTTAACATTTCCTTCTTTATTTGGTCTAATCAACAATTATAATTCGTTCTTACCAAATTAATAGATTAAATCGTCGAATTAAATCGAATTTAATAAATATGCAAATAAACATAATTTGAGGACAAGTTGTGAACGAAAAGTTTTTAAGGTTCTTGTAACTACATTGTATAAAATTTATTGGATTGCCTCCTACATTTTAATACAATTCCATCATTTTTTCCCCCGTTGTCCCAAAAAGAAGGGTTAAAACATTTTTATGTTATACCTTGCCCATGAAATCTGTTGATATCTTTCAAATTAATTAAGATGCCACTTGATTATTGACGAAGAAGAAATAGACAAAGTTTTAATCAAATAGTACATAAGAAGTGCCAATATTAATAGAATGCTCTATTTGTATTGGTCAAAAGTTTTAGGGCAAACAACCCCACAGCCCCTGAACTTTTATGTTTGTATGTTTTTAGCCATCAAACTATTATTTGTATTGTTGATAAAAAAAAAGAAAAATAAATTAATGTATAAGGTTGTATTTTGTTGAATAACACAACATGAAAATAAAATAAAATAAAACATAGAAGAAAATATTAAATTACAAAGTTGGCCCTTGTTCTGTTAGTTTTAATGATAAATTTTGATGGAATGGTCACAAATATATATTTTAAAAAGTTTAGTGAGTAAATTAGTACATTTTATAGTTTGATAGCCAAAAGTACACAAACATAAAAGTTTAGTGAGTTGTGAGGTTATTTGTCCAAAGTTTTGTTTTTACAATTAAGGTTTTGATTTACATATTCTATCATATCATCAATCATTTTTGGCATTATCCCTTACAAACAAGAAAAAACCTCTCGCAATCTAAATGTAGAGACAGCATTACTTGTGTTTTTAAAACTAGGAGACAACACTCTGTAGTGCAATTCCCCCCAATCCTACTTGTTTGGTGGAGTTGGTCACCAAAAATGAAATAACACTAGTGACATGGTACAACCAAGATTGAAGATCTATTCATACTCCATATTTCCAAAAAAAAAAAAAAATCAATTTAGGCTTTTTGACTTTGTTATCTTTTTGAAATATCGATTAGTCTGATTCTTTATTTAAAAATTATAGACAAATTAATAAATTACAACACGTGATAATTATGTGCTTATTAATTTGTAATAGATTTGTTGTCAATTATTCAATTAATTTGTCAATAATTTTCGTTACAAGTTTTAAATTAATTAATTTTTTTAAAAATAAATGATCAAATTAATCTTTTTAATAAATTAATGACCAAATTAGTTGATTTCCTAAAAATAAAGGACCAAAATATTTTTTTCCCCTTTCTGAAGTTATCATTTTATTACGGGACCAAAGTAATAATTCAGCTGTACCACCTTCGAGTTATTGCACTGTCTTGTTGAGACTTGAGAATAGAGAAAGACCTGTCTTTCTTCTTAGGTCCCATTTGACATTAACTATGTGGTCCTTTACCTGGCTAATTAGTCAGACCTTTATCATCGGTGTGTAACTATGCACACATTGAAAATTATTCACTTAAATAGTAAGGCAAATAATTAAATAGTAGATTCGATTTTTTATCTTATTTATAAATCGTGTAATGTAGATTAAATTTTAGAAAATTTATGAAATTAATTGATGTAAGTAAGATTTTTTAAAATTTAATCTTGACCACAAAATCTACAGGTGGAATTAAAGATCAGATTTATCTAAATATTTTCTAAATAATAAATATTACAAAATTTACTTAAAAAACTAACTATATTGTGTGGGAAAAAGACGAAAAATAGAAGAAAAGTAGGGAGGATCCTAAACCCGGACGTCGGATTGTATTTAGACATAAATTGTATCGAATCGAAAAATTCTACATAATACAAACAAAAGTTATACTTTTACATCATAAATTAATATCCACAAGTGGGGCAAATCTAGTGCTGCACATGTTTCTTGTAAGATTTTATAAAGTTTAAAAAATAAGGAACACTAAATGGTGGACTTTAATTGCCATGTTTATGTTAAATTTTGAAAAATTACATGACAATTTTAAAATTTTAAAATTTCAAAATATTAAATGTTATATATTACAAATTATCCTTATTTTGGAGTAAATTAAAAAAAAAAAAAGTATTGCATATTTACAATTGTGATAAGGGAAATACTATCTTATGCAATGAGCATTGCTCACTTTTATGTAAATATTTTGTTAATCACTATAATTTAAAAAAATAAAAATAAATAAAGGAGCTTACTACATTTTATCGATGGCCTATTTACTTTTCAAGAAAACTGGTGGTTGTGAGTGAAAGTGAATAATGCCCACTCCTTATGGAAAATATTTTCTTACTCCCAAGGATAATATTTTCCCTCTCGGATTAAGGGTGAATTTGGGAGTTTTGGATAGAAGAGAAAACTTAAGTAATGAAAGAAGAAGAAAAGAGAATAGGAATGTATTTCTTTCTATTTTGTTTGGGAGCTTTGAAAAGAAAATGGACGAATTTGGACTTATAAAGCATTATAACTTTGTTGTCTAACATTGTATGGGTAAAAGTAATATTTTAAAAAAGGTTAATAACACTTCTTACCCCTTGAATTAGGTGCATAATTACACTTTTCTCTCCTAAACTAAAAAATTACACTTTACCTCCATTCACATTATTCATCTTTTAAAAATTTTAAAATATCAAAAAAATCTAGTTAAATAACTGAATTTAAATTTTAATATTGATGTGATAATTATTTTAAAATAAGGAAAAATAAACTACCTAATATTTCAATATATTTCTTGTCAATTTTTTTTTTCAATTTTTGGATTTCATTTAATATTATTTCGAAGAATATTTAACTATATTGGTACAACAATTCTCAAATGAACTTATTTTCTGTTGAATTTTTGTTCAAGGGTATTGTGCGACAATATATTTTTTATAAACTTTTTGTATTTTTTTTTTGACGTCTCTTAGTATTTTACACTTTTAATAATTGGCTTAACCTATATAAATTGTAATATCATATATAATTTAATTCAATATATATACAAATCTACATTTTCACTTTCTAAAGTCAAATATATCAATTTATTATTTTAGTTTGAGATTTTTCTTAATTATTTTATAACTATTGAATATCAAAAATTATCATGAAAAATTAAAATATAATACTAAGGGTATTTTAGGTAGTCAACTAGAATTTCTTGATATTTTAAAATTTTTAAAGGATTAATAATGTGAAAGGGGAAAAGTGTAACTTTTTTTAGTTCAGGGGGCAAAGTGTAATTACCCACCTAGTTTAAGGGACAAAGTGTTATTAAACCTTTAAAAAAACTTTATAAGGCTTTATGTAAGTTTTCTCTCAATTTATCTCCACTTTTGGAGAGAAAACTTATAAACCATTTTGTCACACCAAATCTTCCTATTTCTCTTCTTTTCTCCACACTTAAAATTCCCAAACAAGTGAGAAAATTGACTTTTCTTTTATTTTCTTTCCAAATCTCAACTCTCAAACTAAGTCTAAGTGAAAATGGGAGTGGGAAGGGATTGGAATTAAGGAGTATGGCTTCATCTATTTTCTTTTTTTGAGATTTATATCAACAAATTAAGGTTATTAAAGATATTTTATACAATAAAATAACCTTGTCCTCTCTCACTATAAGTGAAGACGAGTGTAAATTTTTATACCTTAAGAAATGTTCATATAATTATACTAAACCCCTTAAAGAGGAACGTGAAATTATCTCAAAAAAATATAAATTAGCCAAATTATACTAGATTTTATGGGAAGTTTATGTGATTGAAGTAAAAAGTGAAAACAATTAGAAGTTTGTGGCAGAGTTGTAAATGGACATAAATTAATCGAATGCTCTAGTGTTCAAGATTTTTTTGATTATTTTAAAACTTGTAATTATGTTCAAACTTGACTTGTTTATATAAGTTGAATTCAAATGAGTTTTTATTGAACTGAACTTTGAATCGAACTCAAGTTGCTTGAATTTTTACATATAAATTCATAAGTTTTATCGTATTGAGTTAGTTCCATCCGAACATAAAAAATAATACAAAATTCTTGTTCAATATTAACTTGAGTATTGATGCACCAAATCCAATTGTACAAGTTCTTAATCAATCGAGTTTGATTTGAATTCAAATATCAAATAATTTTGTTTGCTTTTCAATCCTAGTTTGAGGTACTGTAGTACTGTAATTCATACTTTATGGGGGCAAGTTGCTAATTCACATTAGTTGAGGAGACAAAATGAAATAAGATTTTGGGTAAATTCTACTTACACCCCCTGTGGTTTGCCCGTTTGATATATACCTCCCTTATGGTTTAAAATCCTATAGATATCCCCTGTACTTTTGGTTTAAATATCCAATAGACGGAAAATGCCACTAGTTACGGAGTTTGATTGACACATCCACAAAATGTGCGCTTGTTCATGAAATTTTTGAAACATTATATGTTATCTACCTAAAACATCTGCTATAATCTACTTTGGATTAATAAAGTAATGCCCAACAAAATTAGGGGACAAAATTAAATTAAACAAAACTTTATGAGGTCAAAATAAGAAAACAAAGACCTATTATCTTCCTCAACCATCTCAACCACCTGCATCACCACTACTACCACTACCACCTCCCTCAACCAACCTCCACCAATCCCATTCCCATACTCCATCTCCCCAACCCATCCTACTTCCTCTACCACCCGATGTATAACCCCTCATCCCACCACCCATCCTCACCCACTTGATCTATTTCTTTCCATTCTTCCCACTACCAACCCTAATCTGTTCTCCTAAGCCTAGACCCACCTTCCCCAGCCCCCTTTCTTTCTATCCTGCCACTTACTTCCATTCTCTCTACCACTACCATCTAGCCATCCAATTCACCATTCTTTTCAATCTATTATTTTCTTTATTTTTTTATCTTTTAAAAAAAAAAAACTTCATATTGTTTTTCATTTTTATTTTTATTATTATTATGATGGTAGAGCTATTGGAGGAGGCCAAGGGGCTGGGTTTAGGGAAGAGAAAGGGGTAGAACTGGTGGTAGAGAGTGAAGGGATGGTGTTAAGGGAAGAAGGATGTCGTGAGGCTGCTAGGAGATTAACAGGGTTGAAAGTTTTTTGTCTAGTTGATGAGGGAGGTAGTGCTGGAGTTAGGGGAAAAATGAAGGTGGTGATGGATTGCAGAGGTGTGTGCGTGGGGTGGCGAATGGACTGGTGTGGTGGAAGAGGAAGAGGTTGGCTAGTAGGTTGGTGGTGAAAGGAGAAGAAGGTGACTAGTGGACCGGTAGTAAAAGGGAAAAAGGTGGCAGGTGGACTGTTGATGGAAGGGAAAGAAGATGGCTGCGGTGGGCAGCCGGTAGAAAGGAAAGAGGGGTTGCGGTGGTAGAAGGGAAAGAGGGTGGCTAGTGGTAGTGGCTTCGGAAAAAGGAGGAGATGGAGCAAGGGTTTCCTCTTCTTTTTTTTTTTTAATTTTTAGCTTTTTAAAATTTCATTTTGTTCATGAATTTTCTTTTTTCCCCTCATTTATCATTTGTTACTTTTTTTTTTATTTTTTTTTTCAAAAAGATGGAAGAAGTTAGTAGTATTTAAAAAGGAAAGACAAAAGGTATTATGTTCAAATTAACGATTCTTTTAGTCAAAGGTTTAAAGTTTCTATCTATTATTGGACATTTAAATTAAAAAGTATAAAAGAATATTTTTAATTTTTTAAACCGTAAGAGATATTGTGTCAAACAAGCAAATCATAAGGATGTAAGTAGAATTTATTTATTTATTTATTTTTATTAGTTACCATACCATCCAAGTTTAATTGAATAGTTTTACCGCCATTAAATTGAATCCTTTGAAAAGTCAACTGAGAACTATCCCAGTCTTATGCAATGATGAGATATTACATTGTACTGCCAGCTGGTAATCAAACATTTATACAGGCGCGTGGGGCGAAATGTTTTTATTAATTATGAGAATTGAGTTAGAATTTAATGGAGTAAATATTTGGACATTAGTAGCATAATTAGGTTGATGGTTAAATACATTTGAGATATGACCAATCTAAGTATCTAATTACAAGAAGTCTTCTGCTTCTGTATATGCATTTTTTTTTTATTTGAATGGCACATCTCATATGTGTGTAATTGTCAAAAAAAAAAAAAAAATTTTACATATTGGTGTGAAATTAAAACAAATACACAAATTTTTAAAAAAAGAAAGATATAAAAAATTATTCCAAAAATTGAAAGGAATGAAGTTATGGATAATTATACAGGTACATCTGATAAAAAGATGACGGATACTAAAATAAATGCTCAAACTTGATATATAGTATAGATATATATTTTTATTTGAAAGAAATAACAAACTCAGAAATAGTAGGAAATTACAATTGACACAAACCTTTGGATTTAGGAGTAACTCATTGAAATACAAAATCACCCTTGGCTTTAGGTTTATTTCTTAAATATATTAGTGCCTTAATGGTTATTATGATGGCTCAAAGGAAACAAAAACAAAGTTAGCCACACATTAAGTTACTAAGTCTTAATGCCTATATATTGCTCAATTTCTTTTTTTCCCCTATCTTGACACAGATGATTTGAACCTGTTGGTTTAGTTAAAAACCTTTATTGTTCAAAAGTATTCGTTTACCTTGAAAAACACTATAACATGCTGCCTCAAAATGGTCTTGTTTTTTAATTCAACTTTATTAAATTTGCTAGTCAATTGAAGTCATCTCAAGCAGCTCATTAATAATAAAAACTCATATATATATATATGAAGAAAAAAAATAGAAAAGCATATATTTAGTGAAAAGTACAAAGAGAATGGTTATTTAAAAAATGGAGGTTACGCTATTTTTACTTTTATTTTCAATTTTTTTGCATAATAGCACAGCCATTTATGAAATTTTGAATCTCAAATTCCATAAATTTGGACATAACAAAGGGAAAATAGAATTTTTGCTACAAAATGTTTTTTCATAATTTCATTTTGTCCCTTCTAACATTGAACTTTTGAATTATCTTATGATGTTCTAAGTATTCTTTAGGGTTTTTAAGAGATTAAACTCGTAAGAGTGAGAATACCATGTAGTCATGTAATCCTAGAGAGGTAGACCTAAGAGATAATGGAATGAAAAAGTGTTTAGAGAAAAGGGATATAAAGAATTGTTTAGTATTTACTAAAGTAAGAGGTTATACTATTTTGACTTTTATGTTTCAAATTTTGGCATACTATACAATTAATAAATTCTTCATAAAATTTCTATACACCATTACCAAACACCTGGGCATTAGACAAAAATTGAATTGCCTACAAATTGGTTTTGATTATTTCATCTTTTCCATTATACATTAAACTATTACTTGATATTTCGAAAATATTTTTTAAGGCCTTTAAAAGACTTAACCTTGCTTTAAATGACTAGATAAATATCATGCTTATGTGCAGTTATAAAAGAGTAAATAAGAAATTATGAGAATAAAATAACATCAAACGAATTATAGAAGATTTAATAAAGCAAGAAAAGGACATGAAAAATTTGTGAAATCTAAAACTAAATTAGGGCAATAAAGTTAAGAACATTATAATTTATCTTTAAATTGCTTATATATTTTTTCTTTTGTACCCAATTAGCAATGAAAGAAGGGTAACAATGTGTATGAATAAAATGTCTTTAAATCATTTATTGGTAAATCCAATCTCATCCAACTTTCATTAAGCTATGCTATATAAGAATATAAACTAAATGACAAAAACCTTTATTATAGTATGGTACTTAAATACCACTTTCTTAAACTCTCAACAATCTAATTCACAAAATTAGGAAAAAGAAAAGCTAATTTAATGCAATATATTCTTTAGATAGAAAAGCAAAATATTTCATTAATTAAATGCAATGCAATAATATGTAATTTCAATGGAGATTTAATTGAATAAATAACTAAAAGGGTACAATGCAATTACTATCTTGTTTTCTGTCTTCAACATTAATCACTTACATACCCTTCCCAATCCCATCACACTCTCAGCCCATATCGAGTGGCTTCACGCGCCCACCTCTGTAACCGGTCTTCATCATCATCATCGTCGCCTTTATATTCAGACCACCACCCTGCACAGTGCCAACCGTGTACTCTTGTGGGCCCCACTTCTTTTCTTTGTATTTAGCTTTATACAATTATCTGTCCCTTTCTCTGCTTTATCCAATAAGTGTGCCCATCTTTTAAAGATCCTTTTTTTCCTTCTTCAAAAAGGAGCAGCAGAAAAAAAAATAAAATAAAAAAATTTAACCCCTTTTGATTTTTCAGCTCAATAAAAAGTGGAATCTATTTTTAGGTTTTAACCCACCAAGTCCCTTTCTCAGGTACATATATTAAAAATTTCCCTCTTTTGTCTCTCATTTTTACTTTATATATTACTATCAGTCTTAATTTTGCCATAAAGTTTAGATTTTTAACATTTATGATAACATTTCAAGAACCCATTTTTCTATTTTATTCATTAGTCCAAATCCTGTGCTACTGCAGTTAACAACTTAAAATATTATTATGAGTGGGATTGAATCTAAATAGTTGTTAAGGGTTTGGTTTTGGTTGGCTAAAGTTTGACTGTGAAACTTTCAACCATGAGAATTGGATATTTATTACCTGTTCAAGATTACAACTTTACCTTTTGAAGTTTTGATGAAATATTTGATTTTGACGCGTCCCTTTTGTTGTGTGCTTGGACTGTTGAATTTTCTGGGCTGTACTTCTTTGATCAGTTTATGTTGATAGTTCTTTCAAATTTGTAGGCTTTGAGTTTTTCTTGGTTGTGGGGCAAATCAGCAGGTTTTGTTGATTTTATGCTGTGATGGTGATTGGGATCTGGAAACATATTTACTCTGGTATTTGACTTAAAGGGTGTTGGTATTCAAATTTGTGTAGCAATCCATTGGTTCAGTTGCTCAAGTGGATTCAATGAAATTAGGGTGTTTAAAGCATGAATTCGAAGGTTTGATCTGTGGGGATAGATAAGTTGGCAAAGTTGGTGGTTTTGAATTTAAAAGATGGAGAATAATGGTAAGGAGGGTTGGAGGGAGATGGTCAGGAAGATGCTTCCTCCAGGGGCTGCGCTCCCCGAAGACGAGGCTAATCTGGATTATTCTATAGCATTGGAGTATGAGGGTCCTCCGGTGTGCATATGAGCTTCCTAGAATAGAACCCCTTGATATGGATTCAGGTGCAATTCCAACTGCATCCGTTGCAGAATCCTATTCAGAGTCTAGAAGATCAGTTAGCCGTGATGATCCTCCGGTGATAGAACCAATTCCTTTGCCAGTATCTCGTATTGCAAGTGTTACAAGTCCGCGTGATCAGAGTCCAAGGCTATCAGGAAGTTCAGGTTCCATGGTTTCTGTTTTGCAGAACCCTGATTTTTCTTCCGCTTCCCCTACAGCATCACCGGGGTCTGTGCATAATCCTCCAGATAATGCTCCCAAGAGTTCAGCTAATGAAAGAAGGAGAGCCCCAGTGGTGAAGTTTAATACTGTTGATAGATCTGAAAGGAAAGTGGTAGACTCGGAAAAGCAGGTCTTCCCTGAGTATGTTGGTGTCTCCAAGGAAAAGAAGAAGAGAAAGAAGAGTAGAGTCTGTTATAGATGTGGAAAGGGTAAGTGGGATACCAAAGAATCTTGCCTACTGTATGTATGATGCAAAGTATTGCAGCAATTGCGTGCTCAGAGCAATGGGTTCAATGCCAGAGGGGCGTAAGTGTGTAACCTGCATTGGGGAGCCAATTGATGAGTCAAAACGAAGCAAACTGGGAAAACACTCAAGGGTGTTGTCGCGCATGCTTAGTCCTTTGGAGGTGAAGCATATAATGAGAGCGGAGAAAGAATGCGCTGCTAATCAGCTTCGTCCAGAGCAGCTGATTGTCAATGGATTTCCTCTGAAACCAGAAGAAATGGCTGAATTATTTGGGTGCCCTTTACCCCCTCAGAAACTGAAGCCGGGTAGGTATTGGTATGACAAGGAATCCGGTCAGTGGGGAAAGGTAACTTCATTTCTTGCACTCAGGTTTGGTTGACTGAGTTTTTGCTTCTGTTATTGCTTCTCTGGGAAGAAGAATTGCTTATGCAGTGTCTACTTTCTAATTTGGCAGGAGGGAGAGAAACCAGATAGAATCATAAGTTCTAACCTGAATTTTGACAGGAAAACTTAGCCCTCATGCAAGCAATGGGAATACTGAGGTTTACATCAATGGCAGAGAAATTACAAAACTTGAACTGAGAGTATTGAAGGTCGGGTTTTTTGATTACATGCACAGTCAGTGTCTAACTATTAATTAAGTGAACAATCTCTTATAAGTTAATTGAAAGATTAAGAGCTCATTTCAAAGTTAATAGCCATTATACATTGATAGTGATAATTTTTGGGGAAATCCCTTCATGTTATGCATCACTATAGAGAATTATAGTTTATGGAACAGTTATACTTGTGACGTGCTACGTATTTTTAACATTTCAATCTGTGCCACTTACAATATCTGTAATTCTACTTAAAGTACAACACAGATCTGAGAAACTGCATTACTTGAGGAAGATAATGCTCATAAACTCCAAGCTTTTTCCATAAAAAACTGTTGAAAACTAATCCAGATTTTGATTAAGCTTTGGATGTACCCTTTTGTGGGAAGATAAAAATGTAGGATCGTGATATGGTAGGTCATATGGATTTTTGTTTTATACAGGTCACAGAAGTAGTTGGTCACTAGTTTACATAGTTATTCCATGCATTCAAGCTTTTATGTAATAACGACTTTGATTAACAGAAGTAGATAGAAAGTTATAATCCTGGTAGTAGTAATTAACGATTTTTCATACTTTCCTCGGTTACAGATTATACAGAATCGAACTGCATACCACCTTAGACATTTTCCTATCTATTGGTATTCTGAACCAAAGCACAAAAGACAGTTGAATACTTATTTACATTGCAACCCCAATTTCATTAGCTTCCATCATAGATTTCATAAGTAATGTGGAATTCTTACTTTGGTAGAAGCCTAGGATGGGAAGTTATGAAGAACAGCTACTTTGGTGATTTATTAAAAGGGGTTTGTAGTATGGGTACTGGAGAGGAAAACCAAGAGTAGAGAGATAAAAGAGTTTAAAAGGGACAGGCTTAGAGAGTCATCCATCAAGCTAGTGAAACTGCATAGTAGCATGGAGAGCATGGATCAGAAAGAACACAAGCTAAAGTAGTTCCTCAGAAACCCTATATGTACCTAACATCATACTGTACTTGGACTTCAAACAATGACCTTTTCTTGAATTTCGTTAAAATTATGGGAATAATCCTTGGCCAACATAATACTGTAAACATTGGCAGAATTGAACTAATAACTAGATAGTAGTTTAGCTGATTAGAACACAAAATGAAGGCGCTTAAAAAAAATATGCAGGATGGCAGATAGGTCATTCTTCAGATTGGTGTAATAATTCAGACTAGGTAAATTCAGGTTTTGTTCAAATTTCAAAAAGTCCTTAAAATTTACTTTTGGTTTGACCATTTTTCAGCTACATCTTGGAATGCTAAAATAGCTTCAAGATTATCTTTAACTTAATCTGGAAAGGGAAGTTGTTATGTGGCTCCACCTTAATGACAAAAATGCATAGTAATAATGTGAGTACATGCTACCATGAAAACTAACTTTCTATGGTGATTAGAGTTTCTGGAGTATATTTCTTCTCTCCATGCTAGAATCATTCTTGTGAAAAATTTCTGATTGGTCTCCTTGAACTTCCTTTGGTAACATGAAGCTGCTGTCATTTGCAAAGATGAGAGAAACGGGAAAAAGAAAGTTGCTAAACTGACTAACTTTTAGAGATACACAAGCTTTAGTATATAGTATTATCTTGAATCAGCTTCCTAAATGACTAAGCTGTTTTCTTTCAAATTGTTGTATAAAATCTGTATTAGACCATACTGATTAGCTTATTTGTCAATTTTTCTGTCACTGAAAGAAGAAAAGAGAACAACTTTAGAAGTTCTTTGGACTTTGGAGCCAACATTGGAGTTGTGATTAAGTTCGGTCTTCTAGTCTTCTGTTTTGTGATGCAGGACAGCAAAGCCATCATAATATCTGAAAAAACTTAAGTTTGAATATTTTAGTCTAGAATTGACTTAGGACTTAAAATTGTGGTTTATTTACTGATTTTTTTGTGTGTATTTCAATGTGTAAGTGTGTGCTTGTTTGAAGCATCCTTGATTTGTGATAGTTGGCTGCCTATTGTTGAATCCTGACACCATGGTAGCAAAAGTACAGCCCTAAGTGGCTTGAATGGTGTTACAAAACAAAGGCATTGATTCTTAAGCCTTTGCTTGATCTTATTTTTAGTTGAATCTTGGCTTAGAATTTCAACAGACTATGAAATCAATTGCAGTCTAAATTTGGCGAAGAAAATCATTACCTAATTTGCAATTCATTCAGATCATGTAAGAGGCCAAACTTGTTGAGATAATTGATGATAAAGCCATCAATGTCACCTTCCACAACAAATCTCCACCTTGGCTTTTTATTTGGCCTTGTCCCCAGAAGAACCTACTAGCACTTGGGTATGGATTTACAGCTTTGGTTGTGATTTTGGGCTTGGAATGATTGAATTGTCCAATCAAAAATTGTAAACTCATGTCAATACCTTGCAAAACATATAAACTACCTAAGTCTGCAAGCTTGCTTTCATAACAATGTCTTTCCACAGTCTTTTATAACTCAATCTTCAATGTAAATTTAAGCCCAAAGCATTAA
This sequence comes from Cinchona pubescens, assembly GCA_025175665.1. Taxonomy (NCBI): domain Eukaryota; kingdom Viridiplantae; phylum Streptophyta; class Magnoliopsida; order Gentianales; family Rubiaceae; genus Cinchona; species Cinchona pubescens. The sequence continues at coordinate 941,496 of JANKKI010000058.1, forward strand.
GGCTACTTTTAGACATTTGAAGCAAATAGAGACTTTGCTTTAAATAGAGCTGATTCTTTGTTGTTTTCTTAACGTACAACAATTTCCAATTTATTCCACAAAGCCTTAGCTGTCTTTTCACCAGTTGCTTCTCCAAAACCTCATAGGAAAAATTAGTAGAGTGTTTGACAAGTCTTTATGTTTATATCTTCAAATTCTCGTTAGTCATCTTTGGAGGATTTTTCTCCTTCCATGATGAAGCTTAAGTTAAGATTGCCTTCATCTTGAGATGCCATAAACAGAAGTTGATGCTGATTAAATATTTCAACAAGAACCCTTATTATTGTCATAACGGTTGTCGAAGAATCACCCAAGGGCTCTAATACCAATTTCTTAGGAAGTAAGCTCCAGAATAAGCCAAAGTTATTTGAAAATCAACGTGGAATTGATTCCGTTTGTGCTGGATTTGTCAGTCAAAATTAGCTTCAGTTTAGTTGTTCCAACTTCAACTAAGACTGGCCTATAAATAGAAGGCCTCTGCAGTGGATTAGGATTGCACCAAAGCCAAGAAAGAGAAAGAGCTTTAGTTTGGGTATTAACTTTTTTTTTTTTTTTTTTTGGGGGGGGGGTGTGTGGGATATTTAGCTCTCTGGTGTTTGTTGGGTATCTCTTTCTTTAGGGTTTTGGAGATTTCTCCTAAGCTTTATATTCTTCTTGATTATTGCTCCAATCCACAATGTAGGTTTAATTGTCAGAACCATGTAAATTTTGTTGTCTCTTTTTTTTTAAATTTTTTTTTCCTATTAGTTTTTTTTTTTGGTCTTGACTTAGGATGTCCAAAAGGCTTTGTCAGCAAAGGAGAGAAAACCTCAAAAGGCTTTGTCAGCAAAGGAGAGAAAACCTTGAAAGGTGACTGACAAGGAATTTGATATGATAGATCAGCACTATTCAACTAAAGACTCATTAACATCTTATACTAAATCTCACCAATGAGGTTTTGCAAGAAGTTGATGGTGAAAAAACAACTTAGGCTTTACAAGATAAATATGAGGCATTGTACATGAAGAAAACAATAGAGAATGATCTCCATCTGAAGCAAAGTGTCTATTGTTTCACATGTCAGAGGGTACCTTTGTTTCACATGTCAAAGGGTACCTTGATGCTTGCGGAGTTAAATGGTTGAGTTATTAAAGTTGCGAAAGTGCTTTTGCTGGTTTGGTAGTAAATTGTTTTGTTGGGTTATATGATTGTAGGTACTGATATAGTTTACATGTATTGCTTGGACTTGAGTTGTGCTTCCCTTTAGGACTTTAGTGGAGGTGGTGGAGCAAGGTTACGTTTTTCTGTTTGTGCATGTCATATGCAAAGCCAAGACGGAGATTTGTTATAGTGTGTAGCATTGATGGCTTTGCCATCCACCACACCTGCCTTTAATAAATTTGGTATCATTTGAAATGAATTGCAAATTACATTATCTTCTAATGTTGGAGGAAACTCGACGAAGAGTTTTGTTGTAAGAAAATATCATTTGTGTATCTTTAACTATTTGCTGAATGCAAATGGCTTGAAATTCTATGAGCTTTCCTTGTAGGAGTGTGAGAAAAATTTGGATATCTGACTAGCGCTCTTGATGAAACACTTCTGGGAGAACGAACTCAAGATTTGGAAAAGTTGGATGTAAGGCTTTAGAGCAATAACATGAGTGTCACTGTTGTTCAGTTTTGTCGCAACTTGTTTCAAGGAACTCATTGCTGCAGTATCTTCAATATGGTAGCTTGAGCATCTTGTTCTTCTAGGATTTCCTCTGCTGAAATTTGTCAAAGATTTGACTCATCAGTTTCAGCAAGGGTCTTTCCTAGATAAAGCTGAACAACATACGTTTTGGCTCAAAAAACTTAATTAGGATCACTAGGAGTTGCTGAAATTTTAAGCACATTTGAAGGGAACCTAGATTGGACACATCAACAATGGATGGTTCTGAATCTTCAATAGTTGTAGGCTGAGGAGTTTTTTCAGCCTTCAAACACTCTTCCTTTACTCTTCTAGTTATAATATCAATAGCTTTCTTTTCCTACAAATTAGAGTTAAGAGAGCTTGCATTTTCAGAAATACTGGACGGCTCTGGAGTAACCAACTTGGAACCAAGATTTTCAATAGCTTTCTTGTGCTTGAAACTAGAGTAAGCAGAACTCTCATTTTCAGCAACACACAAGGTTTTGGAGAAGTTGTAACCAATTTGGAACCAAGAATTTTAAAGCTTGTTTTTGCTAATTTATAACCAATTCAGAACTGAGGATATGGTCCATGACAGAGCACAATAGCGTAGTAGGATTCATATAGCCGACCCTACTTAGTGGGAATAGGCCTTGGTTTGTTTGTATAACCAATTCGGAACTCACCTCTCATATCTTCTTGTAATTTGAGTATCGTTCAGCTTAACGAGCTGTTAAATAAGCTTGTATTATAGGCTGTAGAAAGATTCTTCCCACAACTCTATTCTGATATCTCATTTCACAAGCCAAAGTGGGGTCGCTTGTATTTGTAAGAAAAAGCCTGATTCTGAAGATGGGATTAGTGTAGAAGTAGAAGAAGAATAGTGAAAAGTAGAGAGGAGGAGGAAAGAAGCGCACCCACATAAGAGAGAGGAGAGGGATTCATTCTTAAACTAACTTCATTCATAGTCCCATAATCATTTAAAAAAACTAATACATGCTGTTTATAGGCCTTAAGACCAACTACTTGGCAGCTTTCTTTTACTAGAAAAGGAAGCCATTAAGACTGGAGTTGGTGGCTATTATTTTATTCACAACTATTGGGAAGGTGGCTGATCATTGGACTTCCAACCATGGGTGTCCCTTGAACTTCCTCTCCTACCTGACCCTTCAAACTTCTACCTGTGACTGCTACTTAGGGCTGCTACTATGGAGTCAATATTGAACCTGGGCACCAACTATTTTGACCAAGACATTTGGGCAGGATTGCTCTTGTAGACCACAAGACACAAAGAAGTGGGTCCTACATTCGGGGCCCACTTTTTTGTGTCTTGTGGTCTACAAGACGAAGCCTAGCAAGTTTTTTCAACTGTTACAAACAAATCAAGGCTGCTAAAATCAATCACAAACTTACACTGAAACTTACACTGAAAATTGGCAACAAACCACAATTTGAAGTCCTAAGTCAATTCTAGACAAAAATAGAACTTTAGTTTCTTTTATTCAGTTATTTTGATGGTTTTGTTCTAATGGTCAGATTGTTTTTATTCTGCTCACTAGGGGTGTTCATCGGGCGGTAATTCGGTAAAAAGATTTCGGTATTTCGGTACAAGAAAATCGAAACCAAATCCGAACTAAACTTTTTTTCGGTGAGCACTTAACCAAACTTTTCTTTTACCGGTTTATCCGATTAACCAAAGTTCATTAGTTAATTTAAAAATTAAGTATAAAATTAAATATTAAACTACTCAAATTAATAAACAATAAACTTAAAACTACTAAAACTAACACTAGAAACTAAAAAATAACAAAGAAAAATAGTATCAAAGTGTTGAATGAATGTCTCTTATACACATCTAGATTACTAAAAATTAACTTCCTTTGGACTAAACATTCTATACTTTGGTTTCAGATATCCAATATTTTTCTTTCAATAACCAAATCCGAACCATATAATCAATCTTTTCTATTCAGTTTATCCGAAAACCGATTATCCGAAAACCGAAAACCAAACTAAATTGGTTCGGCCGGTTTGTTCGGTTAAACCAAAGTAAAACACCCCTACTGCTCACTATTGGTAATATGTTGTTTCACATGTCAGACAATGATTGTTAGTTTGAAATATGCTTTCATGCACTGTGTCTTAATTTGTTAACATTTTATTTGGCACAGTCAGAAGATCACTTTTATTTTTCTTTAATGGTGGGACAATAGTTTGCTCTTCTTTGTTTGGATGACCAGTAAAGGCTCAACATAGTTCTATCTGTTTTGCATATGGTCATGGTCTCTCCCTTTGTAAATTTTATGGCTAAATTAGCATGATGCGTCAACTTTCTTATGAGAAATAACAATTATGTAAATTTGATTAATTGTGACTTTGTAAATTGTAAAGTTCAAGTATACTTATTAACCAAATAATTATTTTTCTTCTATAGAATTTTAGTGCCAGATAGAATACTCACTATCGTGTTTCAAGTGTAACTTTGGTCTTATAATTCTTCTTTTTTTTAAATATATTTTTGGTAGGTTAATTTTGATTGTCATAATACGTAGATGATTACAAGTATAACAGTCTTTATAAAAAAGTTTGAGTATACCTATCATCTTAATTATTAATATTGGAAAGGATGTTTTTGTTGTGTTAATTACTCGATCCACCATGTAATAGATCTCTGCAAAACTATGAGTACATAAATTCATGCACACATCAAACTACTATAAAATTTTTGATATGCACGTATCTGATCATTGATGCTGCTCTGAAGAGTCTTTCTTGAAAATGAATAATAACATATAATTGTGTGTATTATAACCATGATTCAAGAACTTGTCGATGTTGCACAAAGTTGGTTCTTCAAAATCTTATTAATAATATAGAATAACTTAATTTTATTTATAGCTTTATTTTTTTAGGTTAACTTTATGTTATTCCAGCCTGTCTTTGTTTCAATATATACAATTGAATCCATGCATCTTACTTTTTCTTGCATTATACTGTATGGATACATTATTACATACATTAGTAATACAGATCTACAATACAAATTTGAGTTTTGCTCACAGGCTGCTTGGCTGAGCATCTCTTCATTGGCATTTAGCTTGATTGGATAACAAACTCAACTTGTATTCTAACATGATTTGAACTCATATTGGGATAACTCTAATCAAATTTGGACTCCTTGTATTGGATCGATGCTCGGTTCAATTGGAAATTCTGTCATTGATCCAAAAGGATTATTCTACTCTGACATAGATTTATTGTTTTTCAGCTTGCAAATGTGCAATGCCCTCGCGATACTCACTTTTGGGTTTATGATGATGGTCGTTATGAAGAGGAAGGTCAAAATAATATCCGAGGCAATATCTGGGAAAAGGTAATTATCAGTCTATACACATTTGATTTCTTTAGATTAATTAGTTTGGAGAAGTTTGTATCAGATTTTTAAAGATTATATTTTTGGTATACAGGCATCAACACGGTTTGTCTGCTCCTTGTTCTCCTTGCCTGTCCCCCAAGGTCAGCCTCATCCGCAGAGGGATGAACCTAGTAATTATACTACTGTTCCAAATTATCTGGAACAAAAAAGGATTCAGAAGCTATTGCTCATTGGACTTCAGGGCTCTGGCACCAGCACCATTTTCAAACAGGTATTCCCATTGGGATTATATACTGGTAGGGTGTTGGCATCTTGCTGTAATTTTTTACTTTCTTTAGATGGAAACTTAAGTAAATTTATCTAAATCTGTTGATCATAGCTTGTTCTGTCAAAACTCTATCATGCCTAAACATTTAAATCTGTTGCCTTTAGGTACAAAAAGAATGTTCTGCACTTACTTAAAAAATAAAAAAATAAATGTGCTGCTGTTTTGTGTGTTGCCTTGCAAGCTAAGTTTCTGGAACCCAACTTGATTACCTGTATATGTATTTTAGCAGTAAATGACTAAATTCCCATCTCTTGCCGGAGTGTTTTTACAGTATTTTTAACCTTTGTAGCAATCTGTCAGTTTGGGCTTTTTAGACTCTACTTTCTGGCAAAATAAGCTATATGATCATGAGTTTCTTTTATGTTTTGATACACTGAACCAAACATCATACATTTCCATTCATATGATATTCAATTTAGCATGTGAGTAATTTGTCTCTGTGGGAACTTGTATTTTGGATGGCCTGCTAATATACACATGAGGAACAGTGGGAATCTCTTTGCCATTGCATGCCATAATAGTGCCTAGTTCTGCAGCCCTCTACTAGTTTGCTCCCTTTCTGCTCTGTGGGAACTTGTATTTTGGATGGTGGCTAATATCCTGTGGGAACTCTACTAGTTCTGCTCTTGTGGGAACTTGTATTTTGGATGGTGGCTAATATCCTGAGGAACAGAGGGAATCTCTTTGCCATTGCATGCCATAATAGTGCCTAGTTCTGCTCTACTAGTTTGTTCCCTTTTTTTTGTCCTTTTCTCCTTCAGTATTTTCAACATTTTTCTTGTTAAGTGTATTCTTTTGCACATGGAACTAAGAATCACATTTAACCTGTGTCTCAGCAGAATTTCTTCTTCTTCTTCTACTACTACAAGTTTGTTCTGCTCTACAAGTTTGTTCCATTTTCTTCGTCCTTTTGTCCTTCAGTATTTTCAATGTTTTTCTTGTTGACTGTATTCTTTTGCACATGGAACTAAGAATCACATTTAACCTGTGTCTTGGCAGAATTCCTTCTTCTTCTGACCTGACCCCACTGTTATTTGAGTGAGAAGATAAAAATTATTCCATTTACCATGAAACCTAAATCTTCTTTTTCTTCTTCTTCTTATTCTGATCTGACCCCACCATTATCTGAGAGAAGATAAAATTATTCCATTTACCATGAAACCTAAATTGATTCTCCATAAAGTGATGTTTCTGATCAACAAGACATGTTCATTCATGCAAATCAACACACTGAGTGCAATGTTTTCCAGTGCAATTTTCTCTCTTTTGGCATGAGGATGTTTGAGTTCCTCAAAGATATTAAAGTAAAGCACTTCAATGCTATTTGTTGCTTAACCACCTCTAGCACAGATCATATTTGTAACACCATACAGTACATCAACTTTCTTGTGATTTCTATATTTGATTGAACAGGCTAAATTTCTGTATGGGAGCAAGTTCAATGCTGAAGAATTGCAGGATATTAAACTCATGATCCAGAGCAACATGTACAGATATCTTAGCATTCTACTTGATGGGCGGGAACATTTTGAGGAGGAGATCTCTGTCAAGGACAAAAGAACTAGCTTTGAATGAACAAACAACTGAAACAGGTAGTGTGTCAAGAGCTATGGCAATTCATGTTGCCCTTTTTTGAGCTTCCCCATCAACAAAATTTAACCAAGTTTGCTTCAATTTTTCCTTCACATAATGGTGCTGTTGTGATTTTTTTTTTGAGTAAAAATTTTGCAACTACGCCATCTGTGAATAGATTAGATATTTAGTCTCTTTATCTTATTTATTATCATCAGTCGCTGAACATTAAAATATGGGACATCGGTTTTTTTTTTTGGTGGTTATTGGAATTTGAAAGTTCAGTATGGGGTGTTTAAATTCATACAATACGCTTTGGCTTTATTTTTAATATTTTATGATATTATACTGAAGATATACTTTGATAAATGGTCAAGTTCTAAAAACAAAGATTTTTCCAAGGAACCTTGCAAATGAGGGTTAGTTGCCTCTTTCAAATCAGTCTGGGAAAATCTGTACTTGCTGTACAGCCCATGAACCACAGTTTTTAACAAGCTTTTTGTAAACTATTTCATCTTCTGTAATGCCGTCCTCTCTTTTCCTTCTTGAAGGTTTTAACCCCAATACCTTCTGTTTTTGAATCCTTAATCAGTCCCACCTTGTTTTTCATTCCTTTGGCCACTTTATTAAGACAAAGTCCTTAGCCAGTCCACCTTAAGTTTAAGCTTTCCTAGTTGTCCTACCTCTTGGTTTCTGATATTTGAGTTTCTATTTCATTCAGGTGATGAGGTTGACTCCAGTGACAATAATCAATGTGTCTATTCCCTAAACCCAAGGTTGAAGCACTTCTCTGACTGGCTCCTAGATATTATTGCAACTGGAGATTTGGATGCATTCTTCCCTGCAGCAACGCGTGAATATGCTCCATTGGTTGAGGAGGTGTGGAGAGATCCTGCTATACAGGAGTCTTACCGAAGGAAAGATGAACTTCACTTCCTTCCAGATGTGGCAGAGTTCTTCTTAAGCAGGGTATAGTATACTCCTAAAGTTCATTGCTTTACTAGTTAGTAATGTTTGGTATCTACGTGTATATCATATCCATAATAATCTTATTGTCCTGTTGTTTCTGGTTTTCCATGGATGTGTTATGTACTTGGTGTCTCAAATGGTTTTTGATTTTAGGTCTTTCATAATCAACTGATCACTTTATTGAAAACTGAGAAGCAAATCTCTCCATAGATGCATCATGCCCTCAATTTGCGTATACTACCTGTTATTCTTCAATGTGATCTTATTTAGGCACCTTATTTCATGCATAATACAATGCTGATCATTTGTATTATCTGCAAAAGTTGCATAAAAATGACCATAACTCTTAAGGCAGCTCACAAACACAAACATTTTGTGCTTTAGAAAAGATTTATATTCGCTACTTATTAAAACTAAAAAATGATTGATCTTGGTGGATGGTGAACTCTCAGTCCAATAAAGTCGAAGATTAATTTTCTTCAGAAATAATGAGCCTCCTACTGAGTCAACCAGCACTGCCTAATAATCCATCCAGATATGTTTCTTCCCTTTTTTTTTTTCTACTAATTGTGAAATGCTATTTTGCATGAGACAGTTTAGGTTCTATGAGCTCTAAGCCGGTTAACTATGCAGGAATTTGTATCAAGTTAGTTGATTGCTCATAAACTTTGGTTTCTCAGGCTGTTGAAGTTTCTAGCAATGAATATGAACCCACAGAGCGAGACATCCTTTATGCTGAAGGTGTAACCCAAGGGAATGGCCTTGCTTTTATGGAGTTCTCCCTGGATGAACGTAGTCCAATGTCTGAAACCTACACAGACAACCTGGAAGCTCCACCCCCTCCTCTTACCAGGTGGTTTATCTTTCCTGTCTCATGATGTTACATTCAATTAAACAAACAAACGAACAAACCATGCCTCATTCCCACTAAGTAGGGTCGGCTGCATGAATCCTGCTACGCCGTTGCGCTCTGTCATAAACCATATCCTTTTAATTCTTAGTTGGGCTATATCTAACACTTTCTTACAAGTTACCCATTGAGTCTTTTTCGATTTTCCACTACCTCTCTTATGTTGACTACTCTCCCTGAATTCTACTCATCTGACAGGCACTTCTACTAACCTTCTTAGTACATGACCTAACCACTTTAAGCGTGTTTCTTTTAGATTCTCATCAATAGGTGCTACTCCAATTTTATCACGAATATGCTCATTGCGTATCTTGTCTTAGTGTACCTATGCATCCATCTTAACATTCATATTTATGTTGCGCTCATCTCTTGCTCATGTGTGTAATGATGTTACGTTCAATTGTTTTAATAAAAAGCTATCAAGTTTGAGTTACACATCTAGCTGATGTCTTCTGTCTGTTTTTTAATTTTTAATTTTTTTGAGAGCAAGTATATCACCCTTGCATTTCTGGATTATAGTGAGAATTAGTTCTTTAAGATGTAGTCGGTTCTTCCTTCCCCAAGCTTTCATTTTTTGGACATTAAATGTCAGATCTTGAGTAAGAACACCTGTTAATTAAGTTAGTCCAGAACTGAGGACTAAAAATTTGTGTCAAACTACCAATCTCGTTGTGTATACTTAGCCTGGAACTACGGGTTTTGTTTCTTAAGACTGTAGGTTGTAGAAAGGCAACATGGTATGAATTTCAGCATATAATTACAATCACTCTTGTTTATGCATAAATAAAGATAAAAGACGCTCACACTCTCGTATCAACAGATTACCGTTTTCTGTGAAGTATTTGGACATGCACTTATCCTGCAGTAAGAGAGAAAAGAAAGGATTGGAAGGCTTATGTATTAGGGATTAGCAAAAAGACTAAAAACTGTTGAAACTATTTGGGGTTAATGATTTTGACATTATTCTGCTATGCAAAATATGGTGAAGCGGACGTATCTTTATGGGACTAATAGGCACATGCAGTATAGATTATTATCTATCTGTTATGTTTAATGTAGTTTTTATGTTTTGCCTTCCAGATACCAGCTTATCAGAGTAAATGCAAAGGGGATGACTAAGTAATATTAAGGATGCAAATGGGTGGAGATGTTTGAAGATGTTCGTGTAGTAGTCTTCTGTGTTGCTCTTAGTGATTACGATCAGATGTCAGTAGGTCCAGAGCAAGGCGGTAGTGGAGTGCTACTCCAGAATAAGATGACGCAAAGTAAAGAACTCTTTGAAACAATGATCCGGCACCCCTGTTTCAAAGACACCCCTTTTGTGTTGATTTTAAACAAGTATGACCTTTTCGAGGAGAAGGTCAACGGGGCACCTCTGAGTACCTGTGAGTGGTTCACCGATTTCAGTCCAGTGCGACCGAACAACAACAACCAATCATTGGCACAGCAAGCTTACTACTATGTTGCTATGAAGTTCAAAGAGCTTTATGCATCCCTTACAGCTCGAAAGTTATTTGTATGGCAAGCTAGGGCAAGAGACCGAGTGACTATTGACGAGGCATTCAAGTATATAAGGGAGGTTGTCAAGTGGGATGAGGAAAGGGTAGAGAATAATTTCTATGGTGGAGTTAAAGGGGATTCATTCTACAGTACAACAGATGTAAGCTCCTCGCCATTTATGGGGCAAGAATGAAATAAACTAATAAACATTTGGGATTGTAGATAGGGAGAAGAGAAAGGAGATGTTTAATCAAATAAACGCTCTTTGTCGATTTTTTTGGCCGCAAAGTTCACAATGATTTACAGATGGATGAGAAAGTTGGAAGCTGATGTTCTTGTTCAACTCAGAATTTGATCCCAACTTCCATGTATTTTTTTGTACAACCATCCCTGTCCTTTTATGTATGAGCAGGATCTTGTGTGCTGATGTACTTGATGCTTCTGTATGTAATACATGTAGTGTAGGAAATGATGGATGTGTTGTCTCTGTGCTTCAGAGGTTATTTTTTTTTACTCCCAAACGCTTATAATATTTCAGGTTCAAGTCCAAATGGCTAATTCTATCAGTGGATTTGGTTTCCTCTGATTACATAACATCAATTCGTGTCAGAGTCTAAAATAGTTAGGTAGATTCGATTTTTGATCTTATCTGTAGATCTCGTGGTCATGATTAAATTTTAAAGAATCTTGCTTGCATCAGCTGATGTTCTAGATTCTCTAAAGTTTAATTTACATTACAAGATTTACAAGTAGGATTAAAGACCGGATTTACCTAAGTATTTGACATTCATGTCATGATAGGCTTTGTTAGAGGGTTCTTTTACTATCCCGTTAACAGTACAAGTTTATAAAGTACACGCTTTCATATTGTTGTTCATTCGCTTACAGAATTTATATGGGTAGGCATACCCAACATGTACGTAGTAGACAGGGTTAATAGCACTAAATCTCCTGAATTACATTTTTAGTTGCACTTTGTCTCCTCTAACTCATTTTATGGGCACTTAATCCCTTACTTTTGTATGATTAAATATAATTGTTTTTTTTTTATTCACAAAGCATTATTTCTCACCTTTTTTTTTCCTTTCTCCTTCTTCCTTTTTCTTCTTTTATTTTTCTTTCTCCCTCTTCTCGCTTGCTATTAGCTATTTCCTTTGTTCTGTTATAAATATTTATACACTTAAAAATAAAATTTTGAATTTTCTTTAACTAATTATTTATTTTGTTGTCTTTGTTTATTTTTTTAATTCTTATTATAACAATATATAATTGTTATATTAATGAAGTATTTTTATCTAAAATTAAATTTTAAAAACATATATAAACAAGTTAGATTTATAATTCGTCAACTGTAATAAAAACAAACAAGCAAATTAATTCACTACTAATATATATATATATATATATATATATATATATATATATATATATATATTTTTTTACATTGATGAATTATTAATCCTTATTTTTCTTCTTATCTATATATTTGAATTCTTAAACTAATATTTGATGTGTTGAGACTCAAAATTTTGAATTATTTAAACTCTAATTTCTTTATATGTATTAAAATATTTTAATTAATATTTTAAATACATTTTGATGTAACTAACATATATTCTATTATAAAGGAGAATTGTAATGAATTTACAATGATAAAAGTTAAGAAACAAATGAGTTAAAAAAAAATAATTAGTTGAATTTCTCCATTTTTCTCATACCAATAGTTAGTTCGTTTCCTACACTGTTATTATTTGTATAATTAGGACATATAAATTTTTTAATTTTATTTAAAAATTATTTTTCTAACTCGTTTGTTTCATAAATTTTAACATTGTAAATTTATTACAATTTTCTTTATAATAGAATGTATTTTAGTTACATCAAAATATATTTAAACTATTAATTAAATTATTTAAATAGATATAAGAAAATTAGAGTTTCAATAAATCAATAATTCGAGTCTCAATAAAGCGAATATTAGTTTAAAAATCTAAATGAATGGATAAAAATAAAAATAAGGGTTAATAATTTGTCAATGTAAAAAAATAACAAATAAAAATATTACTATTTGATTAATTTGCTTATTTGTTTTCAACATAGTTGACTAATTATAAATCCAACTTATTTATATCTGTTTTTATAATTTATAATTTAATATAGATAAAAATATACTTTATGAATATATCAAATATATATTCTCTTATAATAAGAATTAAACCGGTAAAGACAACAAAATAAATAATTAGTTAAAGAAAATAAAAATTTTTATTTTAGGTGTACAAATATCTATAACAAAACAAAGGAAGTAGCTAATGGCAAAGGGAGAAAAAGAAAGAAATAAAAGAAGAAAAAGGAAGGAAGGGAAAAGGAAAAATAGGTGGAAAGAATAGTTGGAAAAAGAAAAAGAAAAATAATTACTACTTATTCAGGGTATTTTTGTCTAATCATACAAAAAGAAAGAGTTGAGTGCGTATAAAATGAGTTGGAGGGGACAAAGTGCAATTAATGGTGTAGTTCAAGGGGGTTGAGTGCTATTAACCCTTATTTTTATTGAAATTGACTCTATATCAATATTTTTCATGTAACAATAAGAAAATTTCCAGATTATTTTCAAAACACAAATAACAATTTAATGGATAATTTTCATTAGTTATTCATATGTATTTATATATGATTCAAAAAAAAAAAAAAAAAAAAAAACAAAAAAACAAAGTAGTTATAATTTATTTAAACTTTTTTTTAAAAAAAAATTCTATACTATATATAAAACCTTAGTCTCATTTTAGTATCTGTCATCTTATTAACTTCCAATTATATCCCTATACAAAAAAAAAAGAAAATAAAAATAATATACAAGAGAGAGAAAAGGAGTACAAGTTAAAACCACTCAGTGACTTCTCTCTCATTTACCTTCTACTATCTATATTTATATTTTAATTTTTTTAGATTTTCATTATTTCTATCTTTCTTTATTTTTCTCTTAAATTTTTCTCTTTCTTATAAAATTACACCTATTACATATATATGGTGTGCCTTTTCCAATAGTTAAAATAAGGGTAAAATGCAAATAATGCCTCTATGGTTAGCCAAATATACACTTTAACCTTCGTAGTTATCACATGTGCATTTTGCCAAACTCCCTTCTACTTCAATTTTTTTGGCAAACTGGAAGGAAACCATTAAACCTGACACCAATTTGTGAAATATCGTATATATCCCTAACTAATTTATGTTTCTTACAAGTTTTGGGGTCAAATTAAAATTACTAAAGGTTCACAAAGTTTTGGGGTCCATTTAAAAATTAAAATGGGGTCAAATTGAAAAGAAAAGAAAATTCTAACCTTTCCCCACCCCATCCACCACACAGCAACCACCCTCCCCTACCCAGCCTCGTCTGTATCTTAATAAACTTTAGAGACAGGTAGAACATCCCCACCCACCCTCCCTAACCTCTGGTAACCTTTACCCTAGCCCCTTTGATTGTCTTCCACAGTCCCACACCATTCTAGATCTTTCGCCACCCTTCTCTTATCATCAATCGCCCTTCCTACATCCATATCCACAGTCCCACACCATCCCATAAACTATTCAGTAACTTTTTTTAACCTATTTTGCAGTTTTACTCCAATTAACTATTGACTTATGGAAAAATTTCTTAGTAGCAGAAAGGAAGATGTCATTACTCCATTGCAATTACATGGTGCCATTCGGCTAACTACCAAAACAAGGAAGAAATAGAAGTACAACACCACAATTTTTCACAAGGAAGAATCAGTTTTTTAATTATCACATTTAAGATATCATGAATAGAAAGCTATTTTCTTCTTATCAGAAATATGCAAAATGATCTTCCTCCCCTACCCTTCTCCTTCATGATCTCTCCCCGCTCTTCCTCTCTGATCTCCTCCTCGCAATCCCCCCTTCTCCTTTCTGCTTGGAATCCAAAGCGCATTGGCGAGGGAGTGGGGAAGAGGGAAGCTGGGATGCGGTGGAGATAGTGATGTTAGCTATGTTGACTGGACTGGGGTGGCGAGGAGGCAGACTTATCTGCTTTATGGGTTAGGGAAAAAGTGGCTTGGTGTAGTGGTGGCAGCGATGAGATTTGGGAAGGAGGAGTGGAAGAGATGGAATAATTAGGGAACCTTTTGGGGTAAAAAAGTCAATACGATGTCTTTCTAAGTGTAATTTTTTTAATTAAAACTATCCAAACGCAACCTTTGTGCGTGACTGTCAAAACCAGTTTGTTTTGATGGTTTCTGTTCAATTTGCAAAAAAAAAAATTGAAGTGGAAAGGGGTCAAACACATATTTGATAATCTTAGGGGGTAAAGTGCATATTTGATTAACCACAAGAAGTTATTTGCATTTTACCCTTAAAATAAAGGGATAATTTCACAAACCTTCCCTGAAGTTTATATTAATATCACTTAATATTTCTAAACTTTTAAAATCTAGCAAAGCTCCCCTAACTTTATATATGTTGTAACATTTTAACCCAGTTGATTAAAATAGCATTTTAGGAATGAAAGAATCAATTTTGATTCCATTTTTACCCCTAGTATGAAAAATCAATTTGGTATAATATTGAAAAAAAAAAGAAAATGAAATTTAAGGGATTTAAATGAGATTGTTAAAAAATAACATTGTGATGCAATTTGACCCTTCATGTTCTTCCTCAGTTAGTATTATAAAAAAATATATATATGTTATTTTTTTGAATTATGAGCTTTTGATTTTTCAAAATAAAAATACCAAATATATTTTTTTATTATAGTATATAGTGTGTTTTTATATATTTTAAATTTTTATTTAACTGGAACATATACACATTAACCTGCACATATTTCATAAATAAGTTGACAAAAAATTTAAATAAGAGAATATATTCTAATTTTTTCCTTTACGAGTTTGTGATTTTCTAAATAAATTTCAAACCACATTTTTATCATACTATACGGTTTATTTCTAATCGTTCTACTTTTTTAATTGAAATTGACACACAGAGTATTTTTATAACATACTCTTAAAATTTTTTAAAGTAAGTTGACAAAAATTTCTTTATCAAAAATTATATTTAATTTTTTTAGTTTATGAATTTGTGATTAACCATACAAAATATCAATTTTTATAAAACTATTGTGTATTTAGACATATTAAAAAAATTCAAACAAATAGGAAAACAAGTACATTAACTCACACATATTTATACAAATAAATTGACAAAAAATTTGTTAAAAGACTAAAGCATGTCAATTAAAATTATTAGAAACCCTAGGGGAGGTATTTTACTAAAGAGAAAAGGGCACAATTGTCATTTCATGTCAATTTAGGCCCCACTTATGAGAAATGGGAGGTAAGTGAGATTTTTAAAAGTCGAAAGGTACTAAGTAATATTAACCTAAACCTCAAGGGAGGTTTATGAAATTATTCCTAAAATAAAGGAAAAGACCACGGGTTAAGGGTGTTCATCCTGACTCGCTGAACCGATATGATCCGAATCGAAAAAAGAGAGTACTCGAACTACATTCTAAACGCGGGTTGGGTAGAGGGTCACATTTTTGTGACCCGCCGGTTACCCGATCCGATCCATTTTTGGAGTAATTGTATAAATTTGATTAATAAGGTTTCATTAGAAGTAAATACTTATTAGGGTTATTAGCGGTCTCTCACCTCTTCTTTTTCAATTCCTTTCCTTGTTTTCCCTTTTTGTTCCTCCTCAATCATCTCTTTATTTCCTTTTCCTCGCATCCTCATTCCTTATAATCACGTTTATTGAGATGTATTTTGTAATTTAATTATTGTTACTATTAGCCTGTTGTTACTTGTTAGTTTGTTGCTATTAGGATGTAATATTGAAATGTATTTTGTAACTAAGAGACAATTGTTAATTTAATTGTAAAATTAACTTGATTAACTTTTTTTATTTTAATTTTTTATAATTTGTTACTAGTGAGGATCGGATACCCAATTAATCTAATATTCTTTTGTGGATATCCGATACGTGGAGTACCGACTTTGTATAAATTAAATAAAAAATCAAAATTTTCTTAACCTATAGAAATTGAATATTTATTTTTAATTCATAAATTGGAGACCCCTCCGTTTCCATCTCTATGTATAGCAGTTAGAAGCTCCATTTGCCCCCGCACACGTATTAAAGTTAAACCGTCAACAAAATGGACCAACCCGACCCAAAATCCTTTGAAAACCGAACTGGTCCTTCACCGTCCACAACCCTCAACGCCCGCCGCCGCCGCCGCCGCCAAACCCCGGCCAAAGCGTTTCATAAAGAACCAAATCCCGGATTCCATACTAAACGACGCCGCTTTAAACGCCGCCATCTCCGTCTTACCTTCAAACTACAACTTCGAAATCCACAAGTGCGTGTGGCGCGTGCGCTCCTCCTCCGCAAAGCGCGTTGCTCTCCAGTTCCCGGAAGGCCTTCTCATGTGCTCCCTCATCATCTACGATATTCTCCAGACCTTCACTTCCGTCACTCACTGTTTCGTCCTCGGTGACGTCACTTACGGCGCGTGTTGCGTCGACGACCTCTCCGCCGCCGCACTCTCCGCCGACCTGTTAATCCACTTCGGTCATAGTTGCCTTGTTCCTATTGATTTTACTGCTATTCCTTGTTTATATATATTTGTTGAGATATTTATTGATGTTAATAAATTGCTTAATCAAATAAAGCTGAATTTTTCGAGCGATGAAGTTAAAAATTCAGCTTTATTTTAGCTGGGACAATACAATTTTCCCATGCAATTCGGGCCGTAAAGCCCGAATTGGAAAAATTAGGGTTTCGGGTTTTGGTTCCCCAGGCGAAACCCTTGTCTGCCGGGGAAGTGCTGGGTTGTACTGCCCCGAGTGTGAGTATTAGTAAAGAATTTAACGGTGCTGAGAGAGATAAGGGTGAAGGAACTGAGGAGGTTATAATATTTGTAGCAGATGGGAGGTTTCATTTGGAGGCGTTTATGATAGCGAATCCTGGGGTGAAAGCGTTTAGGTATGATCCATATTTGGGAAAGTTGTTCTTGGAGGAATATGATTACGTTGGAATGAAGGAGGAGAGGAGGAGAGCGATTGAGAGGGCAAGGGGGGTGAAGAATTGGGGGATTGTGTTGGGGACATTGGGGAGGCAAGGGAATCCGAGAATTTTGGAGAGGTTGGAAGGGAAAATGATGGAGAAAGGGTTCGATTGGACTGTGGTTTTGATGTCTGAAATCAGATATCACCTCAAAGGATAGCATTGTTTGAGGACTCGGTGGATGCTTGGATTCAAATTGCTTGTCCTAGGTTGTCAATTGATTGGGGGGATGCGTTTGGGAAACCCCTTTTGACTACTTTTGAGGCCGAGATTGCTCTTGGTGATTTACCTGGGTGGTGGGAGAGGAAATCAAAAGGGTATGTGGAGTTAAGTTGCAATAGTGGATCAGAATGTTTGAAGAATGAATCGTGTTGTGCATGCAACAATGGGGATATGAAGGAGAAGGAAGAGGTGATTGTGGATTATCCTATGGATTATTATGCTCAGGATGGAGGAAAATGGAATTCTTGTTACTCAAAAAAGACAAGTCGCAATCTCCGGAAAAATACACAGCCTTCTAATGCTAACAGTGCTGGTGCTTGACCTCCCTTGTACGTGACTTCACTTCCATTGAGGACATCAAATGCTGATAACCTTTTAATGTTATTCTGGGTGAGTATCGTGACTAATGAACATGCTATAAGAGACAGGTCAGCTTCCTTAATTCCATCTTCGCTGTTACTGCTGCTTCTATCTGTAGATATTGCTTTGGCATGTACTGTTTAACAAGTAGGTGCTTCTTTCTTAATAGAAAGTGTGCAGATTTTTTTTATCTCGATAACTAATTGAAATCCAAGTACGTGCTTATTTCTTAATGGTAAATATTCAGATTTTTAATTCTATCATAATTAGACAGTGGCATGCCTAGCCATTGTTAATGTGATATAAGCAAGTAGATGTCTTTCTGATTGTTGATTAAACAGGGGCATACAAATTATTGAATCTACTGTTTTCTAATTTTGCTTATTGATACAATTGATGCTACAGCATTTTAGATAGGTGATGTATTTGGGAGCATTTTCCCGACCTCATGTTACTTTCATGCTTGTGGGTGCTTTGTGATGTTATCATGCATCAGATCACCTTGTCCTGTGCTAGACTTCTGATGTTTCCTACCTGTAGTCATAAGTGGTAGATTTGTTTTGGAGTAAAGCATGGGGCATCCTTGCATCAAGCAAACCTTGACAACTTTATGACTACTTTTTGGATGCCTTTACACAGCTGGATTAAAATGGAATTGTTCACGTTTTGTAATGTGGTTGCTCATAGCTGAAAGCCTGAAACTGCAGTAAAAGCCCATAAACACCTTTTAGTTTTAGTGTGATTTAATTTAGTTTAATTTTCATGTAGCAATGTATTTGTGCAATGAAGAATGCAGGTCCTCACAAGTGCTCATAGGCATTAGCAGGCTTATTTGTGGTAGACAACAGTGTAATTCTCCTTTATTCCAGGCATTGTGAAGGGAGTTCTGGTTGGCTACTTCATTTGTTGCTGTTGCTTGTGGATCTCTCACCAGGATAGGGTAGGAATAGTCATGTATTAACCATTATTCCTGCATCTTGTAGGAGAGAAAGTTGCCATGTGAAACCAGGCAGCTCCTGTAATCTCTTTAATTTTGCTCTGGATGTGCTTCAAGCATCCGAAGGGATGAAACAAGCATGTAGCACAGTTTTGATGTATTTTTGGGATTTTTGGAACATGAAAGGTCCCTGGAGAGTCTGCTGGCTTTGTGGATTGCCTTTCGACACTGAAGCCTCCATATGTTGTGGTGCCTATGCTTCAACCCTAGTTTCTTTTAGCTTGGCTTGTTGTTTGGTGTTCGTTACATTTCTGTCTTTGAGTTTGGCTTGTTCTCGTCATTTCTGACGAGTATTTATGAAATAAATGCTTTTTGTTTACCGAATTTTTGTTGGTAAAAACAAAGTCTCATGGAGTGTGAGCTGGTTTAGATTGGTAAATCCTTAATGCATTCTAATTCAGTGGTATCTTACCGTTGTGTTTAATTGGCAATTTCATTTATGATTTTTGTTTTTGGACCTTTGTTTTTTAAGCAAAACATGTTTGTTTTCAGTATCATTTCTGAATTGACAAGTACATAATACGAAACGAAAAACGTACTTTCAACATCTACTTTTTCCGCTTGAAGTTGTTTAAACATTTTCTTACATCAAATGATCAAAGCAAGATCTTGCTGGCAACACCAAAAAAGAAAATATCTCGTTAGTTAACTGATTTGAACTTTTAGGCTGTAATCTGATTTGTGAAGCTGGAAAAATAGGAAACCAGCATTTTCTTCTATTTTCTCCTCAGAACACTTGTTCAAAATTGTCACTACCTTACGGTTTTGAAAGATCTATAACGGACAAATAACAAATCACAAGAAGCACAAGGAATATTAAACCAAACTACTGTAAAAACTACCTACCCGATTTTATTTTTTTTAAAAAATTTAAAGCCATTGCAGAATCTCGGGCGAAAAACAGACACGTGTATGTACCTAAACATATACTACTGTACATTTGCATCAGCGAAATTAATGGAACAACACCAAATGAGTTTGAATTAATCTAAAAGCAAACAAAGGAACCGGCAAAAGGCTACAGCTTTCAATCATTACTTGGGAGCCTGAACAGAACACCAACACAAGATGAACATTTAGTGATCAGCACTGAGACCTGGAATGGGATAATGCATTCAAACTCAAAGGGATGTATATTTGGATACAACACAGTCTAAAAGGGTAAAAAAGTTTGTCCATCAAGTGGCTATGGCTCATCCTAGCCCTGTTCATGTCATGAGAATGATACGAAAAGATAACAGAAAAACAAATTACTCAGAGGGGGAAAAGAACTTATAGCCATCAAAATCTAACAATTTAACAACGTAAAGTGGGGCAAACAAAATAGGCCCAAGAAACTAAAAGTTCATCTCTCATTTTCCGCTGGAACATTAGCTCGCGAGCGCTATGCTACAGAAAATTGAGGTCGAGACCTAAATTCACGAAGCAACTAAATCAGGTGTTTCTGCCTCCACAGATACCAAAGCAGTATGTACTTTTCCCACCCAACTATCCAGCCGGTCTCGCAAAGATTTGATCTGAGGGATCCCTAGAACTCTTGGTTGCACCCAAGAAACATGGACGGTTCCATCAACTTGATCAATTATTCCCTCAGCATCAAACGGACCTACAATGTCATACAACAAAAACTTTCAGTACTCTTCTAAAAACTTCAGGAAAACATATAACACAGAGAAAGGAGCATAACAAAGTTATAACACCGTAAAGTTAATTAATGACCAACAACTCCATTTCCAATATGTATGATTTCTATTTGACCTTAAAATTTACAATGACAAATGAAAGCCTAAACCAACCACCTAGAGCTCAAACATTGGATAGTAGGAAACCGAAAAGTTGTCCAGTTTAAACTTCCAAACAATTGTCGATGCAAATAAATACATAAATCATAAGGTGAGAGAGATTAGAGAGGGAGGGGAAAAAGAACAACCCAACAACATGAAAGAAACTACTGACAATATCAAGAATATATCTGATAGAGGGATTGGAGGAACTCTTCTAGACGGTTATTTGCACCCACTGTAAATTTGGTATCAGCCCAATGCAAAACCCAAAACTATGATTAACAGAATCCTAATCCATAGTTCTATCTTGAATCCTCACAAGTGTTAATTGTATTTAAAAGCAACCGGAAAATCAGGATACTAAATTATTTAACCAAGTAACCCAAATCTGCTACCTTTTTGTGGGTAGGAAGTAGTATATGTTTAGACTCATAACTGGTTCATGAAACAACTACCTTAAACTAAACGTAATCTTACTATCTGTGTAAAATGTTTTTTTACACTAATGGTCTAGATGCTTAACACAAGCACATGTTAAATTATACAGTGCATCTATTCAAAGTGACAAATACAGAATGACAAACAAAAACTATTGACGTGTCACTAGATCCGGAAAAGAAGGAAAGAAATCCGGCCGAGGATCTAAAATCAGGAGTCGTGATTTGATAAGATTTTATCATGTGGAATGGCTTTGGCAAGTGACTAAGAATTTGTGGCTTTGTAAATGATTTTCCTAAATTATTAAGTTATTATTGCACATACGATGAAGATTTGAACTTGTTTGTGCAAGGAAATTTTTTTACAGAGATGGTGTATATAACAGTAATCCTTAACTTACGTATTTGACCTGGATTAACACAACGTAACTACAAAATGAAAGTAAAGGGCAGGGGAGATCAATACATAAGCAGCAGATAACATGAATGTGTCGATATTTAATTCATGTATGTGCTAATGGGGGAAGGAATGCCAAACTAAAGGCCTTGAGAAAAAAAATAAATCTCCTATTACTCTTAGCAAAAAAGAATAAACTTACAGAGAGGCTCTTCATAAGTAGATACTCCACATCCTCTACAGAAAGTTTTGTGCGCTCAGCAATAGCAGTCAAGGGAATGGTTCTGTCCTCTGATGGTCGGCTGCAGGTAAAAGACAAATTTTAATTGATCTGTTATATCAACTTCACAATTTCAGGTGAAACTGTCCAACGAACAAACCTGAAGATGATTTCCATCAAAGAGAGAATATTGATCTTCTCCAGAAGTTTTTTCTCATTCTGAACTAGTGCTGGTTGAGAACTCAGAGCAGCTCTATGAACATTGCATAATTACTTGGTAGCGTACTAAATTGCCGGTATTGAATGCTTCAAGGATATAGTACAACCACTCAACCTTGGTCCCCAAAAGACTTTTAATCTACAAGAAAAATTATGTTACAGCCCCATGCAGCACCAATAAAAATGTTCACGGAAAAAATTGGATTGACAAAGAAAAGGGTTAATGCCATTTTGGCCCTCCAAACTAAGCAAAAATCTCAATATAACCCTCCAAACTGAAAAAGTTTCAATTTGGCCCTCCAAACTAAATTTTTTTCCCAATGTGGCCCTCCAAACTGAGCGAGTCTCAATTTGACCCTCCTAGCTGAGAATTTGTTCTAAAAAGTTGGGTATTTTCTTTGTAAAAAAGGGATTAGATATAGGTTAAAAAATAAGGTAATTATTTTATTATCCTTTGGGAGAATCAATATTTTAAAATACAAAAATGACCTAGACAAAACTATAACCAAGGGCAACATTGGAACCCTTTTTTCATTTTGGACGGCCTAAATGAGACTCTTTCAGCATAAAGGGCCACAATGGAACACTTAATTTAGTTTGCAGGGCCAAATTGAATCTAGATTCATTTTGGAGGGCTATGTTGAAACTTTTTCAGTTTGGATGGTCATATTGAGATTTTTAATTAGTTTGGAGGGCCAAAATGCCATTAACCCACAAAAAATATACATTTTGACCAGAATCTTTTCCCTTTTACACTATGGCCTGTCATGAGGTGTGCATACAATGAGACTAGAAGAATAGCTGTCCTAGAATTTACAATAACAATTTGGAATCACAATTGTGAAAAGTTTATGAGGTGGATTAAAGCAGTAAAGGAAAGAGATTATTTAACTAGTGAAGCTTTGCAAGATAATTTTATGGTAATCAAAATGGTCTTAAGTCTTAACTAACCAAACAGCAAAATTTGAACAGCCTTTCTTGTTGGTTCTGGATTATTATTGATCAACTAGTCAGGAACTAAATCATAGTGCATCAGCATTTTAGATTTTAGATGAGCATAAAGTAATTGACGGGTGCAAAAGCTATCACAGAGAGGGACAATAGAAGTAACTAAGAAGCTGATCTAAAATTTTCTAAGTGGAAAGTCTACCAGAAGAGCTCATTAGTCAGATACCTGATAATCCTCATTCAAGAAAAGTTGAGTGCATAACTGAGAGAAGCCATAGAATGTTTTATATATGTTTCTTAAATCCTTTCAAATTTGATCTAGGCAACTATATTTAACACAGACAACCACTTCAACAAGTCATTCATGTCCTCTCTCCATTCTTGTTAACTATGGAATGCGGGTACTTAGCTCTATTATTTCTTTCACAAGGCAAAACAATATTGAGTTAAATGCAATTATCAAAATATGATTTTGGTCAATCAAAGCTAAAGCCAGGGCATCAGAACTTCTAAATGTTTTGTGAAGAGCTGAGCACATCATAGAAGTATTTACTTTCTGTGTGGTGTTAGGTTGCTTTAAGGAACTGGGAGTCCAGAGTAAGGCTATGCTATAAAAGCATTCATACCTCATAAGCCTTGTATCAGACGAAAGAACAGAAGGATGAAAAGATTCTAGGGCTTCCATAAAAAAAATCCCCACAAAAAGAAATAAAGAAAAGTTAACATGAACATATAATAATGGTATAATAACAATAACAATAGTTAGAGCATAAAAACTTCATAAAAAGTCCAAATATCATATCGCCACTTCCTTCATTGCATTGAAGTGTTTATAGCATGACAAAAATTTGAATTTTTTACATTCTAACTACTTGATCAAAAAATAGGGAAAATACCCCATCAGAGCGGTGGAACTTTTGCATAATTTCTCTAAAGGGCATCAATCGAATTTTTTGACTCTTCCCTTCACAGGCTTCTAAAGTATTGACAAGGACAAAAAAAAATTAAACTCAAAACTGTTACAATAACATAACTATCCATTGTGGGTGTCTAAAGCATAAATGCCAATTGATATTTCCCCAGACCATACAAATTTTACATATGGTGAGAGAATAAAGAAACTGAGAAAAACAATTGAATACGCATTAACTTACAATTGGATGTGCAAGCAGCTCCCCAAAATTGTAAATGTTCTCTCCAAGCAAAGCCGATAGGGATAAATCAAAAGCCAAATCCTAAATGAAACAAGCACCATCAAAATGAGAACTTCTTATCAAGTCAAGCATATATTTTAGAAATAAAAGAATAAAAATTTGACTTAATGAAGAATGTTATGAGTAATTCTCTTGGCTAGACAGAGAATATTATGCAATCAAAATTGAAGCAATTGGCCTGCATCAACTCAACTGGAGCAACAGCAGAATATCTCAAAAACAAATAACCTTTAATATCTTTAAAAGAAATAAGTGGTTCACAAATTCCCTCATTTAGATCACACTGTAAAAGATCTTTTCCTACTATACAAGATTTACATACCTAATCAGTAACATAAACTGCCAACCGTAGAAGGCCTAAAATGTTTACTATACTATGCTTCTACAGTTCTACCATAGATGGATACATCTAATCAGTAGAAATTTAAACCACCATCTGTACAAGGCCTAAAATGTTTATCATACTGTCCTTCTCATAGACGGCATTTTCAATAGACAAAGCAGCTGGCGCAGAAGGATTATCTAGAAATTTGTGCAATCTCCTTCACAAGTATACAACTTACAAATCATCACAACCAACAGCTTAATAACATTTCTGAAACCTTTTGTTTGTTACTTAGAAAATCTATTTTCTACCTGGTTTGCTTTAACTAAAATTAAAAATCACCATCACCAACAACAGTGCAAGAATCAATTATCGAAAAATAGACTTCCACATTCAACTTAGAACACAAAATTTTTGATGTGTATTTATAGCCAACATGGTGATGAAGTGCAAAATGCGTGGGGCAACATGAGGCTGCAAAACAGAATGAGCAGCAAGGTGCTCCACTAGATTCATGATTTGCAATTGGAGGCTTTTGACAGTTTGAGCTAGAGTTTAAGCAAGCAGCTTGAGAGTAATCCACCTCAACTTCGAGCAGAAAAATCTTTGGCTTGACCGACTCAAGCATTGTAGAAGAAAATATAGGTCAACATTTTTCAGGCAAATACTTTCTCGAGATCAAGAGAAAATCAAGCTAATAATAGAAATTTCAGAACAGGTATCGCCATGCAAAAACTTCATAACATTATTAGATTGTGTAATAATACTACATCTCACTTTTATTGGGCCACTTTAAACCAGGCACACGGTTAAAAGGAGCGCATTTATTGCATCTATGCTTGTACTTTGGATGCTGGGAACCGAAAGTCCTTTAGACTATACATTTTTTTCATTAAGGTGTATTGCAAAATTTGACAACAAATGAACTTTGACTTTTGACAGTGGCCATTTTGGAACACCCAGAAAGGACATATATAGCTATAAGAAATGGGACAAAAGAACGTGAAACTCAGAAATTCTAAGAATAAGATCAAAGGCAGCATTCAATTAGGGGCAAATTGTATACATTTCATATAGATCATGGAAGAATCAAGTCAAGCGGCAGAGCTCAAAAAGTGCTCCGTGGAGCTCAAGTTAGAAAGTTAACAGTCAAGTTCCATATCAAATACATATAGGTGAGTTTCAACAGCTCCCCAAACCACAAGCTACTTTGGGTGTTTCAAATTTTGAAAACTAATGATAGTATGAAACTTGTCAGGACTTAATCTCAAACATTAGAGTGCAATTATATCACTAGCTTGAGCGCATACAGAAACATAAATATAATAGGACACAGGGGCATACTTATAATTTGATCCAATTTTATTTTAAAACATCCAATGAAATTTTCAAAAATATTTAAATGACACAGAACAACAAAAAATTCAAAACCACTATGGATATACATGAAACAGTTTTGCCAATATTTTCAGCTGTTAGGGAAATTTCAGAAACATTTCATGTGAGAGGCACTAATGTGACAAACCAGATCAGTTGAAGGGGCAAGACTTCTGTAAAACTTTACAAAGAAATTAGATTGACAGCTTACCAGCTTAAATGAATCAGAGGTCTCTTATTTGCCAAAGACTCCACTGATGTGTAAGCCAGATAAAGGAGGGCACTTTTGTAGAACTCTGCAAACTCTTGGCGAGCTTTGTGGTATTGAGATGAAACCCAATAGTAGCTTGCATAAACAGATGGATCGATGTCAGTCATGCCATCAAGAGTACTCTTTCCCTCATCTAAAAGTTTCTTGCTCTCTTTTTGGTCCCCCTGCTCGAGCTTAAATAAAGCCATCTGCATTTTAATATAGAGTATAGGCTCCTCTATCCGCAACTCTCTGGTATTACGAAGCTTTTCGATCACCCCTTCAAGATAGCCAATAGCAGCTTCTCTCTCTGAGTATTGCCTAGAAACTATGACAGCAAAATGTGCAAGCTTAAGAAGATTGATTTTTGTCTCGAAATCGGTGATGAAATTATGATATAACTGTATCAGAGCATCCCCAGTCTGGAATCGGAAATAAGAGAAGCATTAGAAAAAGAATTAGATGTAAATGAAGAGCAGTAAATTGCAAAGATTCGTTTCTCTAATATACGTTATAAACATAGAGTTCAAAAAATGAGATAACAAACATATACAGTACCAATTTCCAAAGGTCTCTAGTGATGTGGGTGATGTTACTATATTCTCTAACACACTTTAAAAGCATGAGGCTCGAGAAAAGAGGTGAAAAACAAAATAAATATACCAATATCTTATTTTTTGTATTGCGGTGGCCTAGTGAAAATACTATAGGTGTCTCAAAAAATGCAAGAAGTATATGCAAGATAGTAAAGGTAATCTGGAGAAATAATTGTTCCAGGACATAATAGATCTCAACGGCATGTCCATGAGTTATGCACGTAGCATGAATAAAATCAAGTCCAACCTCCCAAAGACCCATGAAGTCTACTAGGAAAATCATTTAAACAATCCATTTGATGCCTTGACCAGCTGAAAAGTTTTCATGTTCCACATAATGCTTTCTTTAGTACATAATACAAATCTGCCTAACAACAGATCTTCATCAATTTACTTTTTCTCCATGAAGAAAGAGATGAATCCTGTCACTTTGTGCAAGTTTAGCGAACCACTATGTAGCCCATTTCCCACCATAAACCAGAAAAGTCCATCTGCCAGCCCAAAAACATGAATTTCATGACTATCTTCAATCGCCATATTTGGCTGTAAAAAGATATATATGGAAGGGGACTCTTATACACATCCTATTCACCAAGACCTAAACCCCCAACAATAAAAAATAAAAAAAAAGCGAAACAAAAGAAAAGAAAAGGGGACCTCTGAGTGACCCTGGGGGGCCCAAAATTTAAAAAATCCCCAGGGAATGAGAAAGAGAAAAAGTTAAACTGAATACAACTATGAATCTGCTACTCCTGCTGAAATGTACAACCATTCTGTTGTGCCACCACCACTCAACTGTATTTCTCCTTCGACATAATCAGATATATTTCATCAATTTTGCATAAAAACTAGGAAATGCACATAATCAGAACTGTCACTAAAATAAATTGCACGCTCAAACTGACCGCCAAAATGTCTGTGTCATTCATGAAGCAGTTACCCAATGTGCAGACAGTTTGGTATGTGCGCACACCTAATGTAATTATGATCAAACAAAAAAATTTCTAAACAAAAGTTCTTATGAGATTTTTTAAGCCAGTTCCATATTCCCAAATTCTTGTGTCTTTTTCAGTCCAAATGTCTGCCATTATGTGCAGGACGATCAAAAAAAATGTTCATATGAGCAGTGTAGCAAATAACATGCATCAGAGACTAAATGTCTATTGCGTCATTAATATTACAATATTACCTCTATATTTCTTGATCATCCAGGTGTAAGGTTCTTTTTGGTCCCAACTACGTCTAATCCCTCTTTCTTCCTCTGTAAATTTGCCAGGCAAGGATTCCCGAACCTTTCAACCAATGATAACATAAAACATTAACACCACCAATTTTACCCCCACGTAAATTATTACACACCTTCCAAAACTTCTTGCTTTCTCCTGTCCCCTGGCATCCAAATTTACTGCGATTCTGATACTCCACAAATATTTGAACATTTTTTACTACACTTCCGTTCCTCCAAAATATTACTGTAAGATTTTCGTACAAATTATAGAAAATCCAACATCAGAAAAATCTAAACTTCCATAGCTAATCCTAACTTTAACATATATATACATCCCAAAGGCTTTCCTTCAAAACCCCCCTAAACCATTCCTCTTAAACCCTAAAACTTAACCCCCTCCCCAAGAAAACCATTTCCGCAAAACCCTAACCCTAACTAACTGCAGTCCAACAAAATTCACCAAATTAAACACCCAAAAAAACCCCTAAACAATAGATGTCCAAACAAATTAAACAAACCCAAAAACAGATATGAATCAACGCGCGCATCTACAATTCGACAAAAACGGCAAAAACCCACCTGAAATACGGCAAGAGCGACGAATTGCTCAAGCTTCTGAGTGAGCTGATGCCAGAGCTTGCGCTGGTACAGATCTGCGAGAGTGTTGTACCAATCGGAGAGCTCCGGGTGGGCATTCCGAAGAGTCTCCAACATAAGTACTGCAGTGCCGCCATGGCTGACTGTTGCCGAACGAAACGGTGCCGTTGAAGAAGGAGACAAGTGAGGGTAGAGAGAGGATGGAGGTTGCTTCTTGTTCTGAGTTGTTGTTGGGGGAAATCTTTTTTATAAAACCCCTCTCCCTCCTCATAAATATTTGTCTTTTCTTCCGGTAAAAGAAAGGTATAAAAAGTTGAGGGGAGGAAAATATAAAATGAGAGTGTCTCGTGGGGATTTAGTGTGATTAGTGCAACTTTTGGGTTCATTCTTTGTAATTTTCCCCTTTTTTGCGTTACTAAATGCAAGCAATTTTATGTCACTTTATCAAGGAGACAAGGACTCGGTGTCCACGATTGGATCGACATCGGGTCATATAACCGGATAAAACATTGGTGTCGTTTATGTCACAATAAAAAAGTGTATTGTCGTGTCTTTATAGTATCATTTCGTGTCGTATTCATAAGCATTCATATCATGTGCTTGTTATTACCCGGTTCATGTCACGGGAGTTTTCATATCTTTTATCATATAGTATCGTGTTATTTTATAAACATTCGTGTCGTGTATTCTTCTTGATCCATTTATCAATGATTGACACAACGTTCAACTCGAATGTCACGATATATATATATAAACATTATAAAAAATATTTAGGTAGATCCAATTTTTGGTTCCACCTGTAAATCATGTTCAGAATTAAATCTTAAATTTTGCTTACATCAACTGATGACATAGATTCTTTAAGGTTTAATCCACACCATAAGATCTACAAGTGGAACCAAAAATTAGGTCTACCTAAATCTTTGCCTAATTCTATAACTAACCCGATAATATGATAAATCCACCATAAACTCACAATCCCATAACTCGCAACAATAAATTTATGGGAATTTCATGTGAGAATTCTTCATAATAAATTTATGTGAATTTTATGTGAGAATTCTTCATTTATAAACTTTATTGCATGTATAAAGTTGTTATTAATTACTTAAAAAGTCTCAATTATTATTTAAGAGAATTAATATAAATTAATGGATCAAATAAGAGTAACGAATTGTGTCACAATTTTCACTTACTTCATAATTTAATAGATTAACGTGTTAATTCGTTAAATTACGTTTCACTAACAAATTTACAAGATAATGACTTAATTCATTTTGTATATTTATATCTATTAATTTCGTTTTGTAGTAGTGACATCAAATCATGTCCGGTTAAAAATTACTATCCCTATTCGCACGTGCCGTTGCGGGCTTGTACGCTATTCCTATGCCCATGTGCGCTATTGCGTGCCCAAACAAGCTACCTCTATGCCAATAGGATATGCCATTATTCGCACATAGAAGGTGAAAAAAATTTACATAAATTCGATCTTTGATCCCACATGTAAATTTTGCGGTAAAAATTAAATTTTATAAAATTTTGTTTACATCAACTTATATCATAAATTTCATAACATTTAATCCACACCACAAGGTTTACAAGTGTGGCTAAAAATTAGGTCTATCTAAATCTTTCCCCACAATAGAAGGTTGGATTTTAATAGTAACAAAGATTCTTGGCAAAAATTATTCTAATATAACTTATTACAAAACACTTAATTTAGTAGGGATATAAAAAAAATGTTTAATAAGTGCTTAATTTTTGTTATTGAGATGTAAACTTATAAAAGTACTTTTTAAATATTTGGTAATGTATAATTTTGAATTTTAAAAATATTCTATTTTTATTTTATTATAAATTTATTGTAAAATTGCTAAAATTTATTTTTAACGATTTTAAAAAGAAAAACTAAACCAAAAGCACCGATTTTTAGCTTGTGCTGAAAGTACTTTTGAGACAAAAAGCTCTACTTCTAAATTTAAGAACAATATTTACCAAACACTCAAAAAAAAAAAAACTTTTACAGTTTAAAAGCACTAGAAAATATAGGCTATGCGATAACGAAAATTGCATTAGAAATTTCATGCCATAAAGAATCCCTATTATCTAGAGGGTGAAGACTCCTTAGCTATAAGATCATTAAATTCGCAATCTCAAGATTTTACCTTAAAAAAAAAAAAAAATTGATCTCAATTTTGCCTTCTAATTAAAAAAAAAAAAAATATTGGCATCTAGTGTAGGCAAGTTTAGTTGGTTATTTTTTTTCTTCAATCTACCACAAAAACAACAAATATCAACAAATATAGGAGCATAAAATATTTGGATCGATTCATACGATTGTTTCGACTCGTGGAGACATCGATGATTTGGGTTTTCTTGTTTTAATTTGGATTTATTTTCTTTTATTTCGGGGGATGAAGATTGGAATTTGAGTAATTTTATAGAGGCTACTTTGACCCACACATTAGTTGTATCACTACCTTTGTCCTGGTATTGTTGGAGGCCAGTATTAAGAGGAGAGGTGGAGCCACTGGCGTTGAAGATGACAGAGGAGGGGGTGACGATGATGCCTTAGTGATGTTGCTTGTCAATTTCTGACAAAGAACGAAAGGAGAGACAAAAGCAATTATTTGATTTGTGGAGGGTAATTTTGGCATCAAATTTGAGGAAAAGTTACTCTGTCTAAAAGGAAATTGCTCTGGAAATAACGATAACCCTTTCATCAGAAACCATTAGCAATTTAACTATTAAAAGTCAAAAAAGATATTTTTACCCCTACCACAAAAGAAAATATAAATTTAAACACTCAAAGTTTATTATATTTGTTATGTTAATCTCTAACTCCAATTTTGTATCAACTAATCCACTTTAATCATTAATCAATAAAAATATTATTGTCAAAACAACTAAAAACATAAGGATACCTGAGGTTTTTTAATACTTGTGTTGTGAAAATAATTTTAAATAAATATTTCCTAATACTATTACTATTTTTGGGTCTTTTCATCATATTTTATTTCATATAAAAGCACATTTCATTTTGAAATGAAAGATAATGACACCAAAATAAATGTTGATTTTAATTTAAATATACAAGACTCATAACCATCTATCAAAAAATCATCAATTTCTTTTCATTTTGCTTTTCTTTATGTTCATTTAAAATGAAAAATTCTTCTTTCTTTCTTTCTTTGTTTCATTGTTAATATAATTAAACTATCACCTAAATATATTCAAAGTAACTTCTTACATATAAACTAAAACTCAAATTTAAATAACTTAGCTGAAATAGATTTAATAATTTGTCAAAATTTTAAAATTAATCATTTCACTATTTTCTTTGAGCTTTAATATTGAAGAAGACATAATTTGATATTTAGAATATTAATTAATTTGGAGCATACTTATCTTTTTAATAATATTGACATCACTATTGCATTTTATTGCTAGCCCAAAGTATTAGATGGTACAAAACTTGCATGGAAACTAAAGTCAAATCCTGTTTAAAACTCAAAGGGGTTTACCAAAATTAACCTTTAGGTAAATTTGTCTTTTTGAAAGACTAAAGTGGATTTACATTTGATTGTTATTCAAATGGGTAAAGTGAGAGAAAAAATAACGTTAGGGAGTAAAGTATAAAATATACTAAACCTTAAGGGATTTAATATAATTAACCTAGATGGTCTCTTCTAAAAATAATATATCGTAATAATTTCTAAAAACAAAATTTAATTACTTTTTTATCCTATAAACATCATCATCATAAAAGAAGTTGCTATAACACTTGTTCCAAATAGTATGTCAAAAAAAAAAAAAAATTCTAGAAAGGAAAATCATATTCTAACAGATAAAATTCAAACTCAATTTTCAATGCAATACATGTAATAATTTGCCATGACTGTTGAATTCAAATCCTCCCACATATTTTGTAATATCTCATGTGGTTTTGACACCTATTATCATCTAGTTATATATGTGTATTTTAGCGTCCTATAGATGCACTGTTCTAGAAATCACCTGACATGAATTAAGTTATTGTAAGGGCAATGTAGTCATAAAATTTTTTCCATAAATAATGTTGGTAAAGATAAAACAAGCATTTTGACTGTTTTTTATTACTAAAATGTTAACACCATTTTATAATTTATACAATTTATACAATCTTAGATTACTCATAAGATTTTTTACATTACTTTTATGAATATCCCACTTATACAACACTTTTTTATTACTAAAATGTGAATACATTTTTTAGTGTAATATAATTTTCATATTTTTCACAACTCCTCGGATGTTATCTATAATTTTTCACATTTTTTTATTATTCACTTACAAATAACTTCCTTACTATTTTTTATTTTTCATTTTATTTTTAGTTTCTACATTTATCAGTTTTTCTTTAAATTGCAATTATTACTAGGTTCAAATATTGTTGATCAAAGAAATAAGGGTAAATTACACAGAACCCCTTTATGGTTGGGTTAATGTTCAGGTTAGTCCGTTATGTTTTTTAAATCTATAATTCGCCCCTTTGTAGTTTGAATTAAAGTGAAACTGTTAAATATTTGACTAAGTAACCATTAGTAGGCTGAAAATTTTTTATTTAGTAGATAATTATTTTAGGCACTTAAAGCCTCTATTCAAGGTTGATTATGTATTTAACATAAAATACAATCAATTCTTTTCGGTGGATGATGTTTTTACTAAAAAAAAAAAAAAAAAACCAAACCACAAGGGGGTTAGCTATAAATTGGCAAATCATAAGGGGAAAACATAAATATTAACGAAACCACAAGAGATTCCTTGTAATTTACCTAAGAAATAATTGTGTAATAACTTGATGCTAAACTTTTGTTTTGAATACCTTTGAAATTCACATAGAAGTATTAGAATATATCACAAATAGGATGCTTTATTAATGGATTGAGGATATAATTTTTTTCACAAACAATTTGACTTTGATATTATGTTAGCAATTCCTTGAGACGTGTCATAATCATAAAAATAATTCTAATTTTTTTTGAAAATTAGAGTAATGTGTTTAAGTGTTTTCTTGAATTTCCTTTGTACCTTAGTACTTTCTCTTTTTTCTTTTATAAAGATATCACTATTAACATGAATAATGATCATCCCACTTCTACATCATTTGCTAATTTTGTTAAAGTATACTTTGAACTTTGAAGACAACAACAATTATTAATTGTATAAATTAATTTTCTATGAAAAACTCATGAGATTATTAGATTACTTTAATCACCTAAAGTATCAAAAGTGAATTACATCTATATATCAAATGACAACAACAATTGTTAATATTACAATATAATTTTCTTGAAATATGTCAAGAGATTTTTGAAATTGAACTAATTTCATAAATAAATTACGGCCACAATTTCATATATATATTGAGAGAGAAGGGAGAGAGGGAGAGAGGGAGAGAGGGAAAGAGGGAGATAGATAGAGATAAAAAGAGAACGCATGCTACGCGCACATAAGCTAATCGTGTATATACATTTCCATTAAGATAGATGTATCTTATAACTTATAAGCAAAAAAAGAAGCAAGAAAGAGTAGGAGTGTTTAAACTCGTCACAACTTGAAAACATGACCCAACCCAATAGAATTTAGGTTACAATGGTTGTGTTATCAATTTGGATTGGGCAAAATCTTACTTTTCAAAATCTAATCCAATCCAATAGCCAAAAAACCGATAAAATTTTGTTATATTTTTCATTTTTATTTTTCTGTTAACCTGAGGACTTAAAATAGTAATTTCCAATGAATGTCAAGTTGTTATGTTGAAATTTTGTTCTGCCATCCCAAGTTTCAGAATTCTAGTTAAGTTTGTTATGTATGATTTTACAATCTGAAACTTTTCTTTGTTTTTTATTTGCAAGTATTTTTATCCAAAGAAACCAAAAATTCGAGTAATATGCTCGAGCAATATTTAGGTTGGGTTTACTTGTATTTTTTATATTAGATGGATTGGGTTCAATTTTAATTATTTATCTCAAAAATCGAAAACCTGCAAACCTAATCTATAAACATCACTAGGAAAGACCAAATGTTATTGCCACATCTATTTCCTTATTGCCATAACATTTTTTGTCAAATGACAAACATACTCTTCCATCAAGTTAGTCTCCCTACTTTCTTTTATCAACTTTCCCGTAGCCTCCCTTCGAATTCTCTTCTTCCCCTTATCTCTTCTTACCTTGACAACCTCTCCCTCTTCTCTTTGACAATCTCCTTTTCCCACTCTAGGCCAAATCGTCACACTTCTCAAAACTTTAAGATTTTATATTTTTCTTACCAATTTACATCTTTGATTTTTCATCAAATCCCAAAGTTCCCAATGATAATTTTTC
Organism: Cinchona pubescens; assembly: GCA_025175665.1. Classification (NCBI taxonomy): domain Eukaryota; kingdom Viridiplantae; phylum Streptophyta; class Magnoliopsida; order Gentianales; family Rubiaceae; genus Cinchona; species Cinchona pubescens. The sequence continues at coordinate 976,471 of JANKKI010000058.1, forward strand.
TAATAATCTTTTCGCATAGGCTAATAATATGATACTCACAAATGAATAAGTCCAAATAATCTTTGGAAATTTATCTACATTAACTTAGGAGGTGTTTGGTTCGCATTTGAGAATCGAAATTAGAATGAGAATCATAAAGCATACTATCGGTATGGGTTTATGTCATTTCTCCTTACTTGTTTGGTTTAAATAAGGAATGAGTTTCATTATGTTGATAAGTTAATTAATTTGAAACCCAAGTCACATGTGAGGAATGAAAGTGGGTGTTTTCTAACATATTTCATTTCGATAGAATTATTTTCATAGTGATTAACCAAATAGCATCTATAAGTATCATTAACCTTGATTCCCATTACTTTCCCTCATACTCATAAACTAAACACCCCTTTAGTCTTATCATGTTTACAAAGTTTTAGAATGGGAGCAACCTAATACGCATACTATAGTGTTAGCCAAGTATTAGACAAATTCGATGTTTGATTTAAGTGTTTTTAGTCATTTGTTATGAATAGTCCATAGTGATTTTGTGAGGAGCTAATGATTTGTTAGTGAAAGGAGTTGATGATAGGTTGAGGATACGACGAGAATGTTACTTAGGCTCTGTGGTAGAGTGAAGGAAGAGAAGGCAAGAGGTACATGAATTGTTTTCTATATGAAGAGCTAATGATGGAGTGCTGGAAAAGGAGTTGGTTGTTCGGGCTCCTATTATTGTGTTCAAGGTATTATTAATGGGAAGAGGGAAATGAAGGTGAAAAAAATTTATGAATACTTTGGTTTGATACTGAGGGAATGGTATTTTTGTTATTTTGTCAAAAAATATTGTGACAATAAGAAGATGATTGTGGCAATATCATTTGCCCTAGGAAAGAGATAATAAAATTTTCTAATTGAAAAAATGATTATAGTAGTTATATATTTTGGTTGGATTGTTTTGGTGGGAGTGGTAAAGGATGTAAATGTAAATATCCTTGTATATTATTTAAATATCATATAAAGCTCATAATTTATAAAAAGGAAATAAGAAAGTTCCATTCCGTAATTTTTTTTTCCAACAAGCAAAATGTTGAATAGATGGTAAGCTTTACATCTTAATTAGTTAAGGCAACTGCCTCTACAATCTTATTTAGCTACATCATTTAGCCAAAGAGGGAAGCTATATTTCCATTCTATAATCTCACAACAAGTTGAAACAAGTTTTGCTAGATAGTGTCTTAACATATTCCCCTTCCTTTTTATGAACAAAAATTTACATTGTACAAACATTTCTTTCAGCTTTCTAATATCTTAATAATAAACAATCATCCCTTCTATATGAATTTATGATGTCCACCAACCGTTTGCAATCAGATTTGATATGAATTTGTTGCTATTCTTATTCTTTTGCTTTAGATAGAGCCATTCTTATTGCCAAAGCTTCATCAATTGCTACACTTTTGCACTGGTTCTGGGAGATTGTCCAAGATATCATTTGTTTCTCTCATGAACCATTCCCTAGCCAGCTCTTTGATCCTTGACATTTAAAGCTGCATTTGTGTTTATTCTCAGGGTGCCTGCTAGTGGTGGTTGCCATTGTGCATTGTCTGGATTCCTATTGCCTTGCGTAGTGTTGTCTTTCCTCTCTTTTTCCTAATTGCAACTCCTGAATTCATGTCACTCCATTACTGCTTTCTGACTACTTTTGTAAGGTCCCTTCACCTTTCTATTAAATTGCCTTTCATTTCTTGATTTTCGTATTTGCCACATGATATTTGCAATCAGAACAATATGCTCTTTCCATTCCTTTCTATTTGCTGCCTCAATAATCTAGTCATTCCACTATAACCAAATATTGCTTCTAAACTAGTTCACCTCTCCCAAGAAATTAAAGCCCTTCTCTGAATGTCCTGTGCATTGCTACAGAAGAAGAGAAGATTGTTCTACTGTCTCTATTTATTCTCCACAACATTTGCAGATTGGATCTCTTTGTTTCCTTTTGTCCCTCAGTACTGAATTAGCAAGTAAAATTCCTTGGAGAAACTTTTATGTAAAATGTTCCAGTTTATGTTAAGACTCCGCAAGAATTTCTAGGTAGGATTACCTTTTTTGTGACTGTTAGTCCTTCCCCATTCACTTCTCTTTTGTTCTGTTGTGTTCTCTTCATCCTCTTGGCTACCCCATATCATGATTTGACTGTGTAGTTTCTAGAAGCATCATAGATCTAGTAAAGTTCGCTATTCCCTCAAACATACTCAATGGGATACTAGCTATCTTTTTCCTATCTTCTTCTAAGAACAACTCCCTAATTATTTGCATGTTCCACTGCCTGTTCTCTATTAGTAGAGACTTCTTATACATTCTTAATTTGGCAGTTATCAGGTTTAGCAGATTGAACATTTCCTGAGGCCTTATTTGGTAACTGTCTATGGTCCCATATGTCAATGTGTTTCCCATCTCTTACTCTTCTTCTATAGCCTTGTTCCAAAACTTTCTTTGAACTGAGTAAACTTTTCCAAACCCATGAATCTCCACTTTCTACTTAAATTTCCTTTAACGGTTTTTCTTTGAAATATCTACCATTTAAGATTCTATTTACTAGCAAGTTTGGTTTGGTAATTATTTTCCATAATTGCTTTGCCAAAAATTCTGTATTCAAATATGGTATGTTTCTGAAGCCAAGTCCCCCATCTCTTTTAATATCAAAGAGTCTTCCCTGTTTGATCTAATGTAATTTCCTCTCACTATCCTTCTGTCCCTACCGGAAGTTTGCTATATCTCTACATATATCCTTGCATGGTCCCTTAGCCAATCTGAAACATGACATCACATGTGCAGGTGTTGATAGAGTTACTAATTTCAAAAGTCGATCTCTTTACATCCCTGGTTCAAAAATTTGCATTTCTAATTCTTCAGCTTCCCTTGTATCTTGTTATGAACAAAGGAAAATACTTGCCTTTTTGGCCTATCAATACTAATTGGTAGTCCTAGATACTTGCTTTGCTTGACTTCCTTCATGTCTCCAAAATGTTTGAACACAACAGTTTTAGCTTCAGTTTTTGTGTTCTTGCTGAAGAGTACTGAGCACTTGTTAATGTTTATTTTTGACCAGATGCCCTTTCATATATCTTCCAAATCTTCATAATTTCAGCTGCCTCATTATCCTTTGTAAAATAGGAGAAAATCATCTGCAAAAAATAGTTGTGATAGAGAAGAGATGGACAATTATTAGCCATCTTGATCCTAGAAATTCTCCCTTAATTTTTTTCTTACTTCAATGAATTGGTTATCCTTTCTGCACAAATAAGAAATAGATAAAAGAAGAAAGGATTTCCTTGCCTAATGCCCTTGGTTGGTTTGATGTGGTCTTTCCGTTACCCCATTAATGTTCACAGAATAGGAAGCGATTGAGATGCATTCTATAATCCAAAGGGCAAAAACCCATTTTATGCATTACACCAGCCCAAAAACTCCACTTTACCTTGTCATAAACTTTGGACATGTCTAATTTCAAAGCCATGAATCCATATAAACCTATTCTCTTATTATTAATGTAATGGATACTCTTATAGCCAATGATTACATTATCTAAAATTTGTCTAATTGATACAAAGGCAAACTGATTTGAGTTAACACAATAGTTAAGGACACTTTTCATTCTGTTGACAAAGATTTTAGAAATAATTTTATACAAAACATTACAAGGACTTATGGGTGTAAACTGGGTGATCATGGTTAGGCAATCAACTTTGGGGATTAAGGTTATTGCAGTATCTTTTACAGCATGCAAGAGTTTACTAGAATGGAAAAAGCTTTTACAACATTCTCAATATGAATGAAAATAATATTCTAGAACTTATGATAGAAGATAGGACTCATACCAGTCTGGGACAGGGGATTTCTTGGGATTCATATCAAACTGGGCTTTTTTAATTTCCTGATTAGTCACTAGTTTGGTTAGTTGCAATTCATTTGACTTGAGATTGTTGGACAGTATTTCAGACAAATCTTCTCTTTGATCAGTAGTAAAGATTTCCTTGAAATACTTTAGAATTTCTTGCTCAATCTCTTCTTCCTTCCTTCGTTATTCCCCTTCCTGTTTCTGTAAACTTTCTTCCTTTACATCATAGAAGCATGAAAATATCCTGTTTTTGTCACATTCCTTCAGCAAGTTTACTTATTCCTTTTGGTGACAATAAATTTCTTCCTACTTATATGGCTCTGAGAGCTTCTTTTTCAAATCAGCTATCTTGTTACTCTTCTCCAAATCATCTCCCATCCTAATTTTTTGAATCTATTCCTTTAGAGAATTTTTTATTAATGTTCAATTTCCTGTTTCAAATCATTAAGGCTTTCTTGCAACCCTTTATTTTTTGATTGGCTCTAAATAACCTTAAGGGACCCATTTTTCTGTTCAAACCATGCTTCTTTGACAACTCCTTCAATTTCCCTATATTGCATCCATTTCCTATCAAAGTGGAATTCCTCTTCTTGACTCTTTTAATACGCATAGTATCAACAATTATCATATGGTGATTAGAAGCTTCATTGTTTAAGATGTGTGCATTTGGAATTCTCAAAAAGACTTTCCCATTGTTGACTGTACGAAGCTCTATATAGTTTTTCTTTCACATTTCCCTCTTATCCCAATTGTTATACCATATCCATAGCTCTCCTTCAAAACCTAGGTCCAAAAGCTCATTCTCTGTAATAAAGCTCCTAAATTTCTCAAAGCTATGGTCAAGTCTGTTTCTCCCTCCCTATTTCTCAGCTTAGAAATTGTGTCATTCATCATTCATAGTATCCACTTGTTCCCCATTGGTTTTTCCTCTGGGTAATTATTTTTCACTGTTTTGCTCTTTTCTGATCAATGGCACTTGCATATAACCCAATACACTACCAATACTTCTCTTTTAGTTCCTGATCATTAGTTTCTATTTCTATAGTGAAATCAGGTAATTTGTCCTATCTTAGTTTCTTTCCTCCAAAACATTGCTAGACAACCTACAGTTCCTCTAGGTTTTATAACATGCATGTTGTCAAATCTTATTGCTTGTTTGACATTTTGCCAAAAAAATTTCATGTTTTTGGTTTCACATAAAAAGACAATGTCTGGTGAGTAGAGATGGATTTTATCCTTCAATTGGGGAATTATTAAAGGGCTCACCACACCTTGACAATTCCACACCAAAGTTCCCATTGAGGTGTAGGAGCTCCATTGAGGACATGCTCCACCTCTTTCATATCATTAACTTTATCAACCATTTCCTTCGTAGTCATTTTTTTTCTTTTTTCTTTTTTCCAGCTTCCATCTGAAGTACCCTAGACACAAAGAAACAGTTGGCAATGCCTCAAAAGACTTCAACAAACTCAAGAGGAAAATAGTATGTTTAATGCTAGACATCAAGGGAAGCAAATAAGGAAAGGAAGGTTGTTTAATATCAAAAAGAAAAGAAATGCAAGCCAACTAGAGATTTCAACAAACAATAATGGGAACAATTCTCACAAGCTGCCCTTCTAGAGAGGATGAGACGTGCAGCTACCAAACATTCAACTTGGATGAATGGACTCCACTTGAACTCTAGGAATATCCAATAAAAGCTCCAAAACTTTCCAAATTACATTAGACAAGGGATATTCCACAAAAGAATTATTAGTAGTATCCATAGAGTTGCAAAAATAACACTTGGGTGCTAAATTGAAACCCTACTCCATAAGAATACCTCCAAAAGGAAGCATGCCATTTAATATTTTCCATAAAAGGATGGAATATTTAATAGGGATTATGGAACTCCAAATGAAAGCCCTGGACTTCATAATGTTTTTCTTGACTCGGACAAGCTAATGAATCGAGAAAATATTAAATACACCATTTGAAGATTCTATAAAGGTGTCAATGCTGAGAGAAAGAAAGTATCTCAAGAGAGGAAATTGCAAAATCTCAGATTTAATATCTTTCAGGCAGCAAATGTTCAATTAACCCAAGTGACTAGCCATCAACATTGGAAAAAAAAATCATTTATTTTCTGGTCTAGATGTTGAACTTAGTCAACCAAGTTTGCCAAAAGTCCTATGCCGAGCCAGTTTGAAAACCAAAAAGATAAATCACTTGATCAAATTGCAAGTTGAATATAAGGATCCACAATGTTTTGCACCTTGAGAATTCTCCTCCAAATTGAGGATGGTTGAGATGGTATGCCCAAACCATATCGGCGCCTCATAAATCATGCCTACATAGAAGAAGAATGAAAATTCCACCATAACTTGCATGAGAAAGAACGAACAACATCAGCCATATGACGAAAACCAAGACCATCCTCCTGAGTAGGAAAACATAAGTCAGCCCATTTATGCCAATGTCTTTGGTTTTCAAATTCCAATTCCCTCCCAAAGGAAGTTAGCTTGTAGCCACTCCAAATAAGGGAAAACATTTAACCTTGGGGGGAGGGGTCTAGAATAGCAAGTATATGAATTTGAATGGATGAGAGGACACGATTAATAAGAATCAATTGGCCTCCAGGAGAAAGGAGCTTGTTTTTCCATCTCGCCAAACGATCACGGACTTTGTCCAAAACTAGCGAAAAATAAGCACACTTCTTTCTCCCAGTAAGTATAGGACAACCTAAATGTGTAAATAGCATAGCAAGTCTTCTTATTCGTCATATCTTATTTTAGTCTTCCTGGTGCTTAGCGTCTGTTCACCTCTTAGATCATCTGTGATAATCTACAAAGGTTTCTTTTTGTGCATGTTCTACACCAACCTTTTCCAACTTCTCTTTTCTCTTCATTTTCTTTCCCTTTGTTTCTAGCAGTTTTAACACCAGCACTACTTTTGGTATTGTTACCATTCTCAATCCCATTACTTTTTCTCCCAAGGGTATCCATGTTACTGGTGCCTATAAGGTCCCCATCAATCTATATCAAATCTACATCCACTAGTGATTCATTCTTTTGATCATTACCACCAGACCTTAATTCCGTAACAACTGCTGAAACTTCCCCTTCTATCTCCTTCCCTTCCTGTTTTCTCTCTCATTTTTCTTTTCCTTTCTCTAATCCCTTCCCAATCCTAATTTGTTATCACCTTTATTCTTTGCATCATCTACTTTTGTTATTACCAACAACTCAATGCTTTTGCCTTTCTCTACTAACCTTGCCCCATTACTCTCATTTTTGTTCCCATCTTTCCTTGCTTCCTGTCTTTTGAAACTAGAAAAGCCCCATTGTTTACTAGGGCTTTGAGCAAAACTACTCCTTATCCATGCTCCAATATTGGGGTTCTTGTTGCTCATCCTTATCAGTGTTTTTCCTTGTACAAGTCTTCCAACCGTGACCGATCAGACCACAATACTGGTAGAAATCTGGGCAACGTTCATGCTTAAAATCTATCCACTTCGATTTATCATTCAATCTCATTATAGTTCTTCTCATAAGAGGTTGATTTAAGCCTATCAATTTTAACTTGTAATTTCATATGTCTTCCATCTTTACTTCCACTAGTTGGGATTAGTACATCTTTAACATTATGAAAAACATTTTTGAATCTCATACCTATTTCTTGGGTTAACTAGTGGACTAGAAGATTCCAATGTTGTACCCAAATTAGAGTTTGATTGAAAGCTTTTTTTTTTTCTTCTATGTCTTCTTTCCACCTGATAAGAATAAAATGTTGATTGTCAATCAAACATGGTCTTCCTCCTAACACTCTTTCAAGATCCCTTTTATCCGCAAAATAGAACGAAAACACGTTAACTCCAAACTCTATCACTTTCAGGTTTTTTGAATGATTCCACATGTTAGATGCAAAGCTTTTGATTCCTACAACATTGATGTTTTTCTCGCCATGGATTTTCCTCCGTAAGCTCTATATATACTCCTTTTTTCCTCCAACAATGTCTTCAATCCAAATCAATAATTGTCATCTTTCTTTCTTACTTAGTTCAAATTTGCTTAATTGCTTCAGTAATTTTCTCTGCTATCTAGGCCAAATTCCATAGACAATTTCTCCTCTGAAGGTGCAGTACTTGAAAAACCTCTTCTTTCTTTTTTTTTTTCCAATAAAGAACAAAGTAAAACTGCAAAAGGAAGGTCAGCACGAAAAAAAAGTAAAGAAATAGGAGAAGAAAGAAATTAAAGAAGGGAGAGAGACTCTTCCAAGATCTCAATTAATGATAGACCAGATTTAGATGGATTTAAGATATAAAACCTCATTTTTGACTGTTGTTGTGAAAAACCTCTCATAAAAGTTTGAAATTTGAAACGTTTTTGTTTTTCCTCCTACCAAGAATAGATAAGGCTCTCTAGATTAGAGAGAGAGAGCTCTCATTTAAAGAGATGAATCAGTTCCATTCCGTAATTCACATACACTTTTAATGCTTATCTATTAACAACTATCATTCAACCCAATACATGAGAAGATGGATTACTTAGTGAGCACTGATCACCATGTTTTACTCACAACGATATTTATTATTATTTTGTGTTAATAACACTTTGTCCCCTCGAATTAGATGGTTAATTACACTTTGCCTTATTCATTAAAAGAATATAGAATTTGGCACGTATTGAGACTATTCATCTATTAACAATTTTAAAATCACGAAGATAATCTAGTTAAATGATTGAAATATCTTTGTACTATATTTTTTTTATGTATTTAACTTTTTATAGTGTTGTGATAATTCTCTAAAAATAAGAAAAAATAAACTAATAATATTTCAATATAATCCATATCAAGATATTTCTTAGTCAAATTTTTTAATTTTTTGGATTTATTTTTTAAAATAAAAGAATTTTTACTTTTACAGCAAACTTTTCTGATATTCACAGTGTTCACTAGTGATCATCCATCCTGCACTAACCAAATGTGATAAACAATTTTTTTTTTTTTTTTTGGTGATAGACAGTTGTTGATAGAGGCATTTTGAATAATTCTGCCGCAAACTTATTTCTAGGTTGATGATGATTGATCCGCCAATCTGGGTCTTCCCTCCAACTTTTGAGTGTATACCAGGCACAATGACTGTATTTTTTGCCAAACTGCAGCATTCACAACACAATTGAAAAACAATGGTGACACAATGCACATATATCATCTTGGCACATTCCCCACATTTGGTATTATTTTGAATTTGAATGTATAACTATAGTGGTAGAATAATTTTCAAATATATTTATTTTCTATTGAAAATTTTTCTTTGATTTGAGTGATAATATATTTTTTATAAAAATTTTGTATTTTTTTTATGTCTCTTTATACTTTTAATATTTGGCTTAATATGTACAATTACAATATTGAATATAATTTAATACAATATTTTTTTTCATATTTTTACTCCCTAAAATCAAGGATATCATGAGGTCTGGATTGGGACAATGGGCTGAGCGATAAATAAGTGAAGAGGAGATTATAGTGTGAGGATTTAAGGATGGAGGGAATGGTGCACTAGCCAGTGGTGACGGAAGTGGCTATCAGTCTGGGTTAGGGCATGTGATGGTGGATTCAAAAAGACAAAATGAAATTATTTGGAAGGTAGTTTTATCAATTACCAAATATTTATTGTGGAAATAAGATATTTGTTATGGTAATATCATTGTCCATTTCTGATGGGTCAGAAATAGTATCCTATCCACTGATTTATCAACAACAAAATTTCAACCGTTGGATTGACGGTATTTTTCTTGTCAGATGAACAGGTCACTTTCTGAGGTCCACCGGCAATTGAATATAAATGATACTGTGTGAATAATTTTAAAAGCAATCATGAAATGGCAAAATAGTAAAGTGACTAACTAAAGATAAGAATCGTAATTAAATGGGGATAAAGAAGAAGAGCGCAATATTAGAAGGCAGAAAGCCAAGAATTTCAAATTAGTGTACCAACTTTTAATTTATTCTAAATTGAGTAGATAAAGTTTTGACTTATTATCAATTGATACCTTAGATGGTCCAACAACACTTGAAGTATTTGATTAATGAAAGTCAAGGTTAATTACATTTATCTCTTCAAAGTTTTGGCCAAACTACCAATTAAACCTCAAGGTTTGGTGAAACTACGAATAGCCCCCTAAAAAGTTTACACTGTTAAATCCACGTAATAGAGAAAGTTTAAAGACCAAATTACACACAGCTTCATACTAACTGGACCAAAATTCCCCAAAAACCTGAGGGCTAATATTCAACCATTAATCTCCTTGTTTCTCATTTTTGGTTTAGACATTTCCACAAACATAACATGGGCATCTAGATTTGTCCACAATTCTTACTAGTTATATTAATTAAAGATCCAAATTCTTTGCACCAATTTACAAAATTCAGCATTCCAAAAAAAGAATCAACAGAAGCAAATTCATGAAAAGGGTATATGTGGAGATTGACAACCATTTGTAACAAGTAGCTATACCTAAACAATTCGACAATTGTTGGTGGAGAATAGCGAATTTGGCATCGGACGAGAGAGTTGGACAAAGTCAGACTTCTCGTTGAGGATAAAGCAGCATCAAGGGACGTTATGGGAATATACTCCGAGTGGCCACCGCTTGCAACAATCGACCTCATCTCTAATTTCTTGAATTGGTTTTGTTTTTGTTGAAGCATCTGGCACAATCACATCATTATTGGCGAAGATCTGTCCGTTCTCATTTTTGTATCAAGACCGTGCGATAGAGATGCTGTTGATGATAAAGTGGAATCAAAGTTGGCGCAAAAATGAGTATAATCTTTAGGCTTATGTTACTGTTTATGATGATGAAGTGAAGGAAGAATAGGAGGGTTTGGATTGAAATTGAAAAGATACCATTTCTTTCTTTTCTGATTTCAAGTTCTAATTTATTATGATTCATTACCTATCATTTCAACTTATAATTTGTTCTGATTCATTACCTATCTCACTGATTCAAGAATCCTTTAACAAATCTAAGAAAATAAAAAAAATTCCTCCCCCCCTATTGTGTGGTTTGCCATGAGTGGAAATTTGTCTCTTATACAAAATAGGTTGGTTGGGAATTCTTCCAATTCTGTGAATGGTTATGGTGTATTGGTGATAAGTATGTATGAGGTGTAAGGGAATTTACTCTGTGGACATATCATGTCATTGTAAGGGTATTTTCGGGCTCACACATCAATTTTTTTTTGATTTTAACACTTCAAAGTGAGGGGCCCTTTGTTAAATGTTTACCCATTCGAAAGGGGTATTCGTTATTTCACCAAATCTTATAGTTTGATGGGTAATTGGCCAAATCTCAGCGGAGATAAATATAATTAACCCTTAATTGAATCATGTATGCGATATAGACAAAAGAAACATAATTAAGGAACTATAATTTAATCTGTGCATTTCAAGGGATAGTATTTGAGTAATAAATAGTAGTTATTGTATTTTTACATATTTATTTACATCATTTAAACAAAAGTAATTTCAAATTTCAAATTACTATGTTGAATTTAAATAATTTGTCTTTAATCATTCTAAAAATATATTATCTTCAATTATTTGAGAAATTTTATGCTACTATAAAGATTACTTGGAAAAAATATAATTGAATGTATATTATTTAAACTTAGAGAGAGTTATCAATTTATGACTAGATGATAACCTGTGCAATTGTAGGGGATTTTCATTAGTAATCTAAATTATTTGAAAAGATAATAAAAAGAATAACATAAAATTGAGTATCATATACCAATTTCTATATTTACTAATTAAGTTATTTTATAGGTAAAATATATTTGTAAACTAAAATTGTCACTAATTTTTCGTTTGTAAGGATCTATATACAACTAAAATAAATGTCTCATATTTTTTCAAAAAATTAAAATAAAATAAATTTTTCGTGCAATAATACACGGGTTCAATTTGTTATTTCTAATAACATAGCAATGTTTTTAAAATCGGCAAGAAATAACGGGTATGGTTACAAATTAGTGCATAAACTTAGTAAAATTCAAATTGCTTTACTCAAATTTTTCCTCAATTGTCTATGCCAACTTGGAAAAGGAAAATTTTTGATTCAATTTAATATTATCTAACCATAATTTAATATTAATACCAATTCTAATATTTACTAATAAAGTTATTTCACATGGTAAAAAAATAATTTAAATGAAAAGATAAAAGTTGTTAGAAGAGATAGAAATAGTAATTTTTTTGATTTGATAAGAGACTAGTGGATGAATAATTGAATAGAAAATGGGTAAACTCATGACTTATTAATTCTCTTTAATAAGCTATGTCACGTCGAAATAAATAGAATTGAACTCAACTATTGTTAGTTTAGTTCAGTTTGCAGTATTAGAAATCGATATAAAACGAATCAAACTGAGTACATATATCTTTTTAAAATATATTTTTTAATATTTTAAACAATATGTTATAAATATTGTGACAAACTCTTCATGAGTGTAATATTTCTTTCATAACTAAAGCAAATTTATTTTTAAAAAAGGATTTCATGTTTTTTTTTCAATTTTTTTTTAGTTCAAAGTTCGAAGTTTAGATTTGTCTAATGTTAGTGAAATAGTTATTAAATAACTTCTTTTGAGTAGAGATAAAATATTAGTAAAAGTAACTTATTTGTTAATAAAAATATTGTCGCTAAATAATTATTTGTTGATGTGTATATATATGAAAAAGGATGATGAAGATATTACTTCTTTTGTAATTAAAATATCATATTATGTTTTATTAAAAATTTGGTCAAATGAGTGAAAATGACAAATGATCACTGATTAATAAATTCATTTATAACACACACCCGATAGAGTAAATGTACATATATGCAGATGAGAAATATTTAGATAGACCTAATCTTTCACTTTACTTGTAAATCTTGTGATTTAAATTAAATCTTATGGAATATGACATCAGTTGATCTAAACAAGATTCATAAAATTTAATTCTGACAACAAGGTATACAGGTAGAGATCAATATTGGATCTGCCTAAGTATTTTCCTATGTACATATATGCACAAACATCTAAATAATTATGAATTGATTATAATTACAAAATTTCACTAATTAGTCTCTTATATATTAATATTTATCTTAAGTTATTAGATGATAACATCTGTAATATCTTTTCAGAACTAAGTTGAAATCGACTATCAAGTTAAATTTAGATTAAAATATCACATATTTTAAATTGTTCTTTACCACAAGAAGAATAGTATAAACAAACAACTTATATAAATTTTTTCCTTCATTACTTAGTTAATATTTTAACAAGAATTAGCTATTAAATTTACTCAAATTTCTTAGATTTATCATTAATTACTTATGCGCTAACTCAAATATATAGGTACTTATTCATTATTTTTTCTTTTTTAAAGAGAATTACAATGGATCTCCATATACTCCTTAATAACTCGAATTCATGATCTAGGTTACAAGAAAAATATAGTTTTACCATTTATCCTACTTTGTTGTCACCCATTTATTTTCAAAAACAATATTAACATCTTAAAAGATCATTCACTCTAAATTTTTGCCCCATTTATAATTCCCTTTATAATTTACGTATATGTTTAACCAAGTTAAGGCTTAATTACAGTTTGCCCCTTGTAAATAAGGAACAATTACAAATTATCCTTTATGTTTATTTTATCCACAAATTACCACCAAACTTTAATGAAGTTAAAATTTTTATCTAAAGAGAATAGTAAAATGTCATAATTACTCTCATTCTTTTAATTGCTTAACAACATAGTGAATTGCACTTTGATATCTGATTTTATTTTATAAGTAATTTGTCATTAAAAGTAAAGGTGTTTTTTTCATCCAACATTATTGAAATTTTTTTTTGACAAACCTTTCAATATTAATTTGTTATTTTATTTTTCTTCTTTGCATCCATTTTTAGCATGCCATCACATACTTATTCCGTCATTATTATTTTCTTATCTAGCATAAAGTATTTTATTTGAATATTTCTTTTACTTATATAATATAATAAAACTCATGATTATATAGCCTCATGAGAAGTGAGTAACATATATATCAAATCATAGACAAATCTAATTACCCTTTTTTCTTTAAGTAATGGACTTAGCCTTTCATATAATATAATGTAACTTTTGTTTTGTAAAACAAGTATACTTGCATGCAATATGCTTGAAGATACCTCACACAATTCTTCACTTCATCATATATGTGAGCGATAAAAATTTAAAATATAGAATTCGACCTAAATACTTTATTAGTTGCATTTTTCCATTTCAATTACATACAAACTATTTCACTTTCTAGGTTTATAATAGCTTTCAATTATTATCACTTTTATATTTGACTCATATTTTCAAGTTCGAATCTTAAATATTGGTTCCATTAGCACGGGTTAATTGATGATCAAATATGGGAGCATGTACGACCATTTACTTAACTCAAGAATATATGTTTCTATTATTTTAGGATCAACACTTATATACACATGTTTTTTATGTTAATAAATTATTTCTACACATTTAAATTTAATTTAATTTGAGAATTCATGTCACTAATTAATTATTATTTTCTGAATAGTTAATGTTCATATACTTTACAGTTGTTGATCATATCAGTTTATACTTTAGAATAGTATACAGTACTAAAGATGATATAACCCTATGATTTGAGAGACAAATACATATAGAACCATGATCACCTACATAATAAATAAGTATTAACTATTTTTTTCTTTTTGGTCTTAAATTAACATTTCATGTATCATAATGAAACTTTTGTACTATAAAATAAGCACTCTTTATACTTCAAAAAGTATAAAAGAGCTATTATAATTCTATACTAATGAAATATGTAGGAAGTGAAAATTTAAGTCAAAGACTTCAATTTATATATTTTATACTTTACAATTTATATTGCAGTTACATTTTTTCTGTTCTTACTAGTATAAGCAATTTAATTTATTTATTTTCCTTGAAAAGATTTATTCAGATACCAACTCTAAAGTTTTTATCATTATTTCATATGAAAACGTAATATATTACCTTTCTAGAATATTAATATATTACCAACCCTCATTTTTTAATTTTCTTTTATCATTATTGAAGAGTCTTAATATATACATGTTGAATATTACCATTTTATTATTGTTTCTATACCATTTAGTTTCAAATAATATGTTGAGTTACTTTAAGAGCTCTATTATCTTGTAATGGGAAAGCGTAAGTTAACATATCAGTTGCTTGATGGTAATTCCATAATCCAATGGTTAGTTAGTTTAAAACTAATATAATTTACTTCCAATTTATTAGTGTTTATTTATTGTCCTTTATCCCTTCTTCTTGTATGATTATCAAATATTAAAATAAGGATATTTCAGGAACAAAAAAGTCTTAATAGTTTATTTCTTTTAGGTCTTAAATTAACATTTTTTTTTTTTACTTTGATAAAACTTTTTCCCCTAAACTAAACACACTTTATGTAACATGTATAAAAGAGCTATTAGAATTCTACACTAATAAAATATGGAGTCAAAGGTTTCGATTGGTATATTTTGTTTTTTTAATTTATATTCTAGCTACATATGTTTCTCTTTCTTAGTCTCTAATCAATTTCATTTACTTATCTAAGTAAAGTGATCTTTGAATAGTTTTATATAGATACCAACTCTCAATTTTTATCATTTTTACATATAAAAACTGAATGTATTACCTTCATTGAGTATTAATATATTATTAACCCTTATTCTTTGATTTTATTTATTTATTCTTGAGTATTTTTAATCTCCCATGTTAAATATTATCGTTGTATTACTGTATCTGACCATTAATATTCAGATAATATGTTGAGTTACTTTAGGAGTTGTATTATTTTGGAATGTGAAAGGTTTTTTTTTTTTAAAAGAGGACTTACAGTGAATCTCCACCTATCCTCTTGAAGACTCGAATCTATGACTTAGGTCATAGAAGAAGTGTAATCTTAACATTTAAACTACACTGCATTGTCATGTCAAAGGGTTTAGTTAATATATCAAGTCAAGTCAATAATTAATCAAATGGTTAGTTACTTTAGTAGTAATATAATTTAATTTTAATTGATTAGTTTTTAGTCATTGTCCTTCATGCTCTTCTTGTTAAGTGATACATTATCAAGTATTAAAATCACCTCTTTTTTTTTTTTTTTCCCTTATGATATATTAAATACTTGAACTAGCTAATACTAATCCTTAAAAAAAAAAAAAGACTACAAAAATAAAAATAATCAAAATTTACCGATACTCCAACAAATGTTATATTGATAACATAACATGAGAATTTCAAAACAAGCATGTGTTTCGTAGAGTCTCAAAAATTTCTTCAAACATGAAAATAGTTTTGTTTTTCTAAACAAAGCTGTTAATTTTAAAATATGAAATTGATAGTTATCATAATGTTTTTGATATTTGTTTAGAGCAAATTATGCTATTAATATCTTTACATCCTTGTCAAAATAAAGGCATTACAGAGATTGTTTAACATTATATACTGTGATTAAGATGCAATTTTATTCCCATGGTATCCTAATTTTTGTACTTTATAATCATCTCACAATGAGCATGAATATAAAACGTTTGAATTAAATTCTACTTGTCCAACTATATAAGAAAGAAAGTTATGTGCAATTATATACTAAATAAAATCATCCTAACATAAAGAATAATAAAGAATAAAAATTCTAATCAATCTCATTCAGGTTAATCCTAATCAACACATTCTAAAAGTGTTAATTCAACCAATACTAAATGAAACGATTTAGTGTTATATTTTTATTACTTTTTTTGTCATTTTCTCAATGTGATTATATATATATATATAGTTATAATAAACTAATTGTAAAAACAATTTTGTCATTGTTTGCAATTGTCATATTATACATTTTGAAACATAAAAAAAATATGGTTTTTAAAGAGATTTTAAACCACAACAAGATTCCAATACATATCATACTAAATGCAATAAAAATTTCAACCTAAATAAAAGACTATTTCAAGTTACAGATTTAACTACTCTTGAAGTATGAAAAAGATTTAATGTTTGCATTTGTAAGGTGTCTAATAAAAAAAAAATAAAACCTCATTTATTCATGTTTAGTCATATAAATTCAAATTTAGTTAAAATTGCTCATACTATGATACACTATTCAACTGATAAAAAAGACCAATATTTTTGTGTAAATTTAAACAATTTATTTTAGTATTTTCAATCACTACGGGCTCAACTGCAAAGAATAAGACAAGTAATTCATAATTTTATAAATATAATGGAGGATATTACTTGAAAGTTCTATTTTGTTCATATTAAGATTAAAAAGAGTATTTCTATTTGTACTTTTATTTTATTTGAATTATATTATTAGTTTTAAAAGATATTGTATATGTCATCCATATACTACATGTGTATATATGTTTTATAGAGAATATAGATAAAAACTAAGTGTTTAAAATAATTTTATTACATATTTCAAATACTAATCTAATCCGTTTGTATATAAACTCTATATACACTAACAATAAAGATAAAATTATAAACTGTTAGTATAATATTATAGTATTCAATACACTAACAATGAAGACAAACTCATAGATTGTTAGTATGTAATTATAAGACTCAACATAGTAGACATGGTAAGGGCCAGATAAATGTGACCTTATTATTTAAATGCCAATTTAAATGGTAGAAAATAAATCATGTCTAACATCATTTTTTTTTTTAATTATCAATTTTATGTGCGTGCGTACAATATTCTTGGTGTTTGTTAAAAGATAGTAATGTTCTTATATATATATATTTTTTTTTCCTGGGAGAAACCATAGCTTTAGAGTTGTTGAAATTTAGGAATTTTTTGGGGTGTATGATAGACATGGGGAAGTAAGCCTGCAGAATTTGTAGCAGAGAATTTGCACTTAAATATATTTGAAATGTTGAAGAATTCTTGTGGAAATGCACCAAAGGAAGAAGGTATTAAAACTGATTATCTAAAATCTAAAGAGGATTCTTGAGACAGGTAATGTGAAATTTGGGAAATGGTGGTATTAAACTTTTCATCTTTAGTTTCTATGGTTTGTTTTAATTGGAGAAATCTATCAGCTTTGTTAGTTTGACCTTTTTAAATCTTTGGTAAATGATTTGATAATCTAGAAATTGGTATTGCTTCCACATATCTAGATTTGAATAATGGTGTATGTCTCTGTCTCTATAGTGGTCTTGGTTTCTAATTTTACACTATAATTTTCTTCATTTGACTACCTAGCCTATGTAGTTTGAAAGCTACTGTGACTGAGATTAGTAATCAAAAAAGGACTGGAGATGAAGGAAATCTGGAAGGTCTTATAGATCAAATGTTACATTCATGAAGCAACTAGTTCAGTTTGTTGGACATTTAACCTCGTACGAAACTTATTTGTTCATTGATATTAGGATTTGCAGAGTCTGAAGTTTTCATTGTTATGTACACAATCTGATTCTTTCATCTAGAGAGGACTGAAACTTTTATAGGTACATGTAATTATGTAGCCAAGTTATTTTGGAAAGAGACTATAGCTAAGTAGTATCTTTCAGTTTATACAGATCATCAGGATAAAAATAATAGGAGTACATATGGTGCAATCAAGGATGGAAAACAAAACCGTCACTGTATATGATGTTTGATAAATCGCTTGAAGTTTTGCTCCTAGTTCCTTTTATTTCAGTTTTTGCTTTATAGTAGAAATGTTATTGCTTTCGATTTAATTCCATGTTAAGAGTGGCATAAGTATGTTACCGAGAAAGAGTGAAGGAAAAAGAAAAAATCTCAAGTAGCTCAAATAGAAATATGAACTTCTTCCCCATCTTCAACCAGTTGTATGGTAGAATGATTGGTAGCATGTGTTTATAAGTAATTTAATCTTTCCATCAAAGAATTTATAACTCTTTCCTAACACATAAAGGTACAAAAGTATGACTTCATAATCCAAACAGTAAGTATGGATCTGTAGTGTATTCATTTGTGACAGAAGTGTGGTTGGTATTCATTTATGACTGAGGAGTGAGGACATAAGTGTTGTTGGTTATACGGCCCTAGATACTAGAAAACTAAATACAAATGCAATGTTAATACAAATATAATGTTAATATATTAATAATGGATAGAATGATGCAATTTTTTGCAAACCAACTACTTGAAGTTTCATGAATAATTGACTTGCCTCAACACATTCTTGTTAGTGCAGATGATTTTTCTATAATAGTTTATACATCCAATTGCCATTCAATGATTTGCATATGTTAACATCTAAATAGGTTCATTCAATTTTGGAGCAAAGTTCTCATTTGTTTAGTTGAAGTAATACGCGGAGCAGGTAGTGTACCTGTTGTGTCATCACCTTGATTATAGGTAAGGATACTGTAGTTTCTAATTTGGGAGATTGTAGAGCAATACTGTGTAAGGGTGGAAATGCTGAAACCCTCACAAAAGACCATAGGGCAAGACAGATGGACGAACGAAGAAGAATAGAAGGTAAGGTATTTTGGAAAGCATAATTGAGTTTCTATTAAAATTAAGAAGATGAAGGGCCTATAACAATTACATCTTTAAATTTGTTGCAAGGAGGATTTGTACAATATCATCGAGGAGTTTGGAGAGTTGTCGGGAAACTAGTTGCTGTTTCTAGAAGCGTTGGAGATGCACATTTGAAGGATTACATATCAGTTGAACCAGATATAAAGATCATATATTTAACCAAGAATACAGAATATTTTATTTTAGCATTACTTCTGGAAGAAGTAAAAAAATTTTTAGTGATCAAATCTTATTTGGAAAATCCAATGTAAGGAGAATGTCACACAAAAAGTTGCTGATTTTCCTCTTCAGTTCCTCCTGATGCTATTGTACTTTCCATTTTAATATCGTTAAACATTGACTGTACTTATAACAGCAATAGTAAAGCACTGGATTCCACATTAGTATTGGTACTTTTGCATGCAGTTTTACATGGGGTTGGAAGACTCACTTATTCCTACCAACAACCCCTCTCCCAAATAGATTATAGAATGCAATTAATATTTCACATTTTAATTTGAATTCTCTTTGTATTTTTGACAGCCTTAAGTACAGTATTATAATAAATATAACTGGCGTAGTTACCTTCTGGATGCATTAGAATAAGTCTTGGCAGGTTGGCAATTAAGAAGGTGTAGAAATTATGGCACAATCATGTTTAGGGGCAAAAAATTAATTTCTGATGAGAGTACTTGCTTGTATGGTAGAATTAATAAGAATCCTTCTCTAAAGTTACAGAGAGTTTCTCCCTAGTCAAAATGCACAGGCCAATTCCCCAACTCTTAGAGAATAGTAGAAAATTGGAATGCAAGTGAAGCAAACTTTGGCAATGAAAATGATAGGCCTCGGACCAAGGCCCGGGGAATTTGAATGATGAACCAAGTGAGGATGAAAAGTAAATATTCAAACCAAGAAAATAGTTACTTCGAAACAAAACCTTGTTGTGGTAGACTGGTGGCAACTTGCAAGATGTTTGTTAACTTGGCCATAACGAGGGGTAGTTTGGATGACATTACTGTAATGATAAACAATTTATGACATTACTGTAATGATAATTGATTTAAATCTTTTTAGAGACTAATTTTAGCAATAATTTTGGCTGTCTTTGATGTGAATGAATAAGTGTGTTATAATTGTACATATTTAGATCTGAAATCTCTAACCATTCTTGTACGTTACATCTGAAATAATAACACAATTTTTTGTCAATATAATCCATACTTTTTTTTCCTCAAATTTTGTTGGAAAAAAAGAATAAATGGCAGAGTGAATTCACTGTTCTTTCCAATAACTCAAAAATTAAGAACAATAGTAATTACGAGACAGAGAGAACTCGAAGCATTTAGGGTTCCACTATATGCAAATGCCAAAATTAATGGGGTAGAAGGTTCTAAAAATGACCACATGAATTTATATCATTCCCCCTTATTTATTTGATTTGAACAAGAAATGAGTTTCATTATGTTAATAAATTAATAAATTTGAAATCTAAGTCACAAGTGGAGAATAAAAATGGACATTTTCAAATACTTTCATTTTTATGAAATGATTCCCATAGTAATTAACCAAACAATATCCATGATTATCATTAATTTTTAAAATTTCTAATATTTCTTTACATCATCTTCTTCATTATTGTTACTTGTGCTGGCTTCTATATAATCAGTAAATCTTATAGATAAACCGGATAACCACGAGAAGGTCTCTTATACACAGATCCTCGACTCTTAGACCGACTCGGGAAAAAGGACAAGAAAACAGGCATCATAAAATCAACCATTCAAACCTACCCGTATGCATTACAATCTATAGTATCTGGAGGTATAACAATCCTAGTATAGAGTTTTTCTGAACTCATCATACGGGCATTTTCCCCTTTAGCGGCTTCAACAATTGCCTTGGCGGGTACTTTTGAAGCCCTAGCCTTTTGTTCAGAAATTCTATACAAGGTTTATTTTATCCCAGATTTTAACCATAGAAAGGAAAATTCATCCAAAAACTGCCAAGATACCTCATGGTGCCTGGAGTCCTGTTCTTGTCTGAGTAAGTCCTTTGAAATTTACTTGTAGAACTTTTATGGGTTCAAGACCTTTCGGTCTCTCCCCCTGGTCTTCTTCTTTTTAAATTAAAAGAAAATCACTTTTTAAGGAAGACTTAAGAAAGAAAGAAAGCTTGTAAAGAGGAGTCTTGAAGTGTTTTCAGAAAATGAAATTGATTGATATTAAAGAGATTGTTTACAAGAGAGCTAGTTGAGAGCCTTGATAATTTCCTCGATGATCTATACAATTGAGGAATGAGGCTATTTATAGAATAAATTCCGGACTTCAAACCCGGATGTTAACTAAAAAAAAAATAAGATTCCTTACATTATTTGTGTTTTTTTCTAAAAGCTATCTACACAGTACAATAATTTCTACAATTTGTCTAAAGTGTAGACAATAATTTTGAATTTGTCTAAAGTGTGGTCTCCACATTTTGGCATACCAACCCTGTCTCTATCCACATTAGATGCTGTATCCTTAAGTGGTCTTCCAGATAATATGGATCTTGTTTTTCTTCGGTTAAGTCTGTCTCATGTCTTCAAGTCTTCATTTGTCTTGTCTTCTTTTGTTTGCACATTAAAGAATCATTATTCCACTTAGTGGAATTTTGGGTAGATTCTTGAATTCTCCAAGAAGTTGCTCTAGAATTGTCTTTGTAAAGTCTTCTTTCTTTGTCTTTGTAAAATCTTCTTTAATTTCTATTTTATTTTTTCTTAATCTTATTCCTCTTTTTGTTTCTGAGGAAGAGGACTCCTCTTTTTCAGAAGTTTTTGGCAAACTTCCAGCCATTAACACGGATTATTGATTTTGTCTTTACTCTTATCCGTTTGTAAGGGACTAGATACAGGCTGACACCCTGTATTGGTCTGTGTGATTTTTAGTAAATCACCAACTATCAACGGACTTGTCTTGTCTTTACCGGCTGCCGTTTGAACCGGACTAGGTGTTCTGTAATGGAAATCACTCCCACCTATTCATCCAGATTTGATAAAACAAATTTGGGAGAGGGGTTGTCTGTCTCTTATACACATCTAATTTGGGAGAGGGGTTGTTATAAACAATAAGTGAGTCTTCCAATCCAGTGCTTTTGTTCTAAATTTCTACACATTCATAGATATTCTAAAATTTTTTATTAAGGTCATAGTTCACAGTGATCACAAAAATTAATTTGGTTGCCTTCATCTGTCTGAATAATTGGTCTGGTATTAATCTGTTCTGAAATATGGAACTGGTTTCCTAGGTAAAATTTACAAGCTTCCAGTCCTTCTGTAATTGTCTTAAAACCTTTATATTTTGGGTTTAGAGACCCTGTATTGAAGTAGGACTACAATTTGTAGGTAATTTTAGATAATTTATGGATTTCATGGAAAACTCGCATAACACTCAAACTTAGAAAGATTATTTAGTTCATTAAAATAAGCAGATAAAGCATTTAAAGAATTAGTAAAATGTCCACTATTTTTTCTCTGATATGAAATCCATAAATTATCTAAAATTACCTTTTGCTGTTCATTTATACTTCTATAAGTGTCTAATATTCTAAAGCAATTATGAGGTGGCATGGCACATAGACTATGTCCATTAAAATCAAATCTATTTTTCTAGTGCCACTAGGAGTCTGTTTTAATATGCTAGGAAAATGAAATGGATTATGCATAAAGATATAAATTCTGATGAGTTTGCTTTTTAGAAAAAGCAACAGCAGTCTCTTGAAAACATCTAAATGTGTGGTCTGGACAGGCCCTAAGCTTAAATCTTGGGTCTGATAATAGCCTTTAAAAGTAACAAACATTATTAATTATTATAAATTTTTCTAGATAATTCATCTGCTAATTTATTGTCTTTTCCTTTTATATGTTCAAAATTAATATTATATTCAGCTACTACTAATGAGAATTTTTGCCATCTCTTATGCCTACTTTTTTCTTTCATATTTTGGGAGTATTTAACTATTGCTTCACAGTCAGTTCTAATTGTAAATTCTTTCTTTGAAATTATAAATAATTTAAAAGTATCTAAAGCATATATTATGGCTAATATTTCACAATCTAAACTAGTTTTATATCCTTTTTCTCTATAGGTGCCACTAGCATATCTACATAATTTTTCTTGGTCTTTTGGAGAATATTTATGTGGTTTTGATTTGAGGATTCCTCCCCATCCCCCGTCTTGGAATATAATGGTCCTGCAATTTAACATCCGGGTTTAAGAAATGGTCTAGCATAATTTATAAGTCCTAAGAATTT
The DNA here is from genome assembly GCA_025175665.1 of Cinchona pubescens. Classification (NCBI taxonomy): domain Eukaryota; kingdom Viridiplantae; phylum Streptophyta; class Magnoliopsida; order Gentianales; family Rubiaceae; genus Cinchona; species Cinchona pubescens. The sequence continues at coordinate 1,000,244 of JANKKI010000058.1, forward strand.
TTGTAATTCTTTTAAATTTTCTAATTTATCAGGCATTTCTAATACTTTCTTGGCTATATGATCTTGTAATTTTATCTGACCATTTCCTATTTCTACTCCTAAGAATTTTATGTGTGCTTTAAATAATTCTACTTTCTTTTTGCTTATTATTATGCCATTTTGATAAAAAATTCTAAAAATTGTATTAAGGTGTCCTACATGTTCTTGTTCATTTTTTGAAAAGACTAATATGTCATCTATATATACTAATACAAATTGGGAATATTCTAAGAAAATTTTATCCATTGTTTTATTTTTGAAAAATACTAGGTGCATTCTTTAATCCAAATGGCATTACTAACCATTCAAATAATCCTAATGGACATGTAAAGGCAGTCCATTTTATACTGTCTGGATGTATTTTTATTTGCCAAAATCCTGACTTACAATCAAATTTACTAAAAATCCTTTTACCTTGTATTCTATTTATTAAAAATGTTTTGTCTGGAATATCATAGCTGTCATCTATTGTATTATCATTTAATCTTTTATAATTTATTACCATTCTACTTTTTCCCCTAATTATTTCACTATGTTTTCTTACTATAAATGCTGCTGACCTGTGAGGAGATTCTGATGGTCTTAGACTTTTAGATTTAATAATTCTTTAATGTGCATCTTAAATTTTCTATGTCTTGCGGACTGGATTCTATTTTTGCAGTTTTTATTATATAATCTGAATCAGCCAACTTTTATTTCACAATAAATTTTATTTTTATCCCATAATTTTATATCTTCTCCTATAAATGGTAAAGTGTCTATATGTGATTCTATTTCGTTTTTGTTTTTAAATGTAATAAATTTTTTACAAAATTCTAATCTATTAAATATTCACTTAATTCATTAGCTTCTAAATAATCTTGTTCTAAAATTGTTATATTATTACAACATCCCTCTTTTCCTTTTTGGCATTCTATGCATTTTTCTTCTATTTTATTACTGGATTTATCCTCTATTTGTTTTATTAAGCCTGGATGGATAGGTGGAAGTGATGTTGGATTACAAGGACTTGTAGTTACATTTTTAAAAATTTGTACATATTCTTTTGTTAAAATTATTCCTCCATCTAGATCTAATAAAAATTTTAATCCTATAATTATACCTACCCCGTGTTTTTCTAGGATTTCTTTGACTAATACATATGGCATGAGAGATAATATTGACTACTAATTATTGCAATTATTCAAAAGGCACCAGCGCAAGATTTGATAATAATTATATTCATTTGTACTTCCATCCATTTGTGTGGCTTTTATAGGATCTTTAAATTTTAATATTTTAGTTGTATCTATCAATTTTGGGTCTACAATTATAGTTGTACATCCTGTATCGATAATTGCGCTGGTGCCTATTATTTTATTATGATGTTTAAAAGTAACTTCTAATTTTATAGAATTTAATTTTTTGTCTTGATTACAGAATTTTATTTTTTGTTCTAAATTAGCTAAATTTATATTTTCTTCTGTATCTTCTTCTATTCTGTCTTTATTTTTATAAAAAATTTCTTTTTCTATGTTAGCTACTCTTTGTTCTAGTCTAGTTATTCTATCAAAAGCATTTTCATTTACTTGAAAATTTTTAATATTTTGTACTTAGGAATTTAAAATCAGATATTTGACTACACAACTTATACATGCTTCATTAAAACACAAATTACATTTACTTCTTTTATTTCTAGCTGGGTACCAGTCACAAAAGAAACAAGGTATTGAATCTAATCCTTTATTCTTTTGCCAATTATGGTCACAGCCTATTTCTGGTATTTTAGTTTTTACTTTAAACATAAAATTTATTCCTTTTAATTCATGTATAAATTCTTCTAAATCTGGTTCCTTTGGATCTAGAAATTGGTCTATTACTTCATTTTTCTCTTCTAAATTTTGTTCTTCTAATAATTCTTCAAAACTTACAATAGAATAAATAGTTTCTGTGTCGCTAAGGGTTTCATCTATATCTAGATAGTTTTGATCTGTATTATTTACTAATATAGCTTTTTTATTTGCCATATTAATTCTTTTAGGACAATTAAAGTAGATATAAGAGACTTTATTGTTATAAATAAAGCAGTTTCTTAATCTCCTATACACATCATATGTTTCAGAGACATGTCTTTCCTTATACACAAGTAATGTCTTAGCGACACAGAAAGAATTTATTAATTGTAAGTTTTTGTACTTGTCTTTGATATTTCTTATTTTTATATCTAGGTTTTTCTTGTTTATCATAATATTGAGGAGTATAAATTTGACCACAAAAACTTGTTTCATTTTTAAAATTTTTTAAATTTAATTGTTCTAATTTTATTAGAGCATTCTTTTGTTGTTCTATATTTCCAAAATTTGGATTTTCTCCTGTTATGATTTGATGTATTGTATTTCCAAAATTAAAAGGATTTGTTCCTAAAGAAATTAATTCAGCTAATTCATTAGGATTTTTATCCTTCCATTCTTGCCACATAGCCTTGGCTGATTCTCCTAAATATTGTTCTAAATATCTTAACATTTCTTCTGCATCTTATACTATATCAAAGTGTTTTATATAGTCACTGGCCATAGCAGTTTTCCAAGTATCTAAATAATTATTCCATCTCTGAGGATCTATGTTTGTTATGTTTAAAATAAATGGTTGTCCTCCATACTGATGAGTATAAGGAGCTTCCATAGGATCTCTACGTCCTATAGGTTTATATGGAATTACCTGTAAATGTGGTGTATAAATATTTCCTATTTCTGTTGGGTCTATTCTTTTTCTAGGTATATTTCCAGTGGTATATGTAGCTCTATTTCCAGAAAAGTTTGAAGGTATTGGTTGAGGATTACTACTGCTACTTGCTTCCATTAATTCTAAAATTTCTTCTCTTGTTTCTATTATACTAGGTTCATATTCATTTTTATATCTTCTTCAAATTATAGTAAAGAATTTCTTCATAACAAAATTTTATATAAATTAAATTCATATCATCTTCTATTTCTAAAATTTCTATTGTTTTTATTTTTTGTCTTGTCATTAAATTATCATTTCTTTTATTTTATATAACAATTAATTACATGTCTGAATATTATATTAATGTTATTGAATTCTTCTTTACATCCCGTACAATTAATTTTTCTATTTTCTTTATTTTTTATTGTTAAAATATTTTCTAATTTTTTCCATATTATATCATCTTGTGTTTCTAAATAAAAGTCTATATCTTTTTCTATAATTTTAAAAATTATAGAAAAAGATATAGAATATTTCTTTACTCATCTTCTTCATTATTGTTACTTGTGCTGGCTTTTATATAATCAGTAAATCTTATAGATTTTCTTCCTACACTATCTTCATAATAAATAGTTTCTTGTGGTACTATTATTCTTTCTGGTTTATTTACTAGTCTATCTAATTCCCATGGTAATCCTGATTGGTCTATATTATCTACTGTTAATGGTGGTAAGAGTTTTATTCCTCTATTTCCTAACATTTCTACAGTATTTTTTATATTTACTTTATATCTAGGTGTATTACTCTGAGTTAATTTTCCTAAAAATGCTGTACATAGTAGTAATTTTTTACTCCCTCAAAATCTTGATATCCTCTAGTCATTATTTTTATCTGTATATGTTCTGCAAATTCTCTAGTATCTAACATATAATTGGGACAACAATAAAATATCCCTCCTCCTGTCTGCATATCTATTTCTGTTCCTCCTATTATTGCCTTATGTGCATCATTTATTCGGGTATCCATAATTAATAATAATACTTTTCCTCCTAAATTTGTTCTATGTAAAGCTTTTATTCCTATTACAATTAATCCTAAATGGGTTAATCTAAAATTTCCTTCTAATAATCTTTGTCTGTGTGATGGGGTTACTAAATGTAAATGAACTGTGTCTCCTTCTAAGCATCTAACTTGAACTTCTCTATAATGTCTATAAAGTCTAGAGTGATCTGATGCTTCATATAATGCATTAGAATTAATTATATTTATCCTATTATTTCTAAAAGTTTCTATATCCCTGTCTATATCAATAATTTCTCCTAAATTTATTAATTCTTCAGTTTGATTTCTATTTAGGCCTTATGAATCTTTGAATTCTATTTACTATTGTGCTTACTGTATTATTGTCTTCTCTATTTCTTCTTGTTTCTGCAGCTATTGTCTCAGTCCTTTCTCTATCTTCCGAATTACCTGTTCCTAATCTAGACATTTATTGTTTAGATTGTAAAAATGTCCAAACAGGTTGTTGTCTAACCTTTTTCTTTTCTTTTGTTCCTAAGTCCATTTTATTAATTGCTTCTGCTAATTCATCTAATTCTTTATGTGAAGCTAATTCTTTTAAATATTCTTCTATTTTTATTATTTTCTGTTAGATATTTTTTCTACTTTAATCTGTGTTGCTATTAATAATGCTATTATAGTATTATTTTGCCTTATTATTTGTTTATCTGCTGGTGTGCCTGGTTCAAATGTTGAAAATCCTATTGGGTCTTGTAAATATTTTCTAGTTTCTTCTATTGCTAATTTGTAATCTAAATTGTTTTCCATTATTCTATTTGCTGAACTTTTATTATTTTGTCTACTTGTTTTCCTATTTTTTCTAAATTATTTTCTATTTTTTCTAAATTGGGAATTTTATTTTCTTTTTTCTTTTCTAGTTTTTCTATTATTGTTTTTAAATAGTCTAAATTTTGTTTTATACTTTTTATTTCTTTATTCTGATTTTTTACTGTCTCAAAAATAATAGTTATCATATTTTCTATATTTTTGTCTATTGTTTAAGAAGTTCCTTTTTATATTGTCTAATAAGTATCTAACATACTAATTATCAATCCTTCTTTAAATTTTATTTCAACAATTCTAGGATTACAAACTAGCAATAGAAGAAACCAAAAAATATTTACCAGGCAGATCTTATAAATGTGTAATAGTTTGTTCTACTGATCTTTGTGTACTAAGATTAGGATCTACTAAACAGTACTTCCAACTTACTTGTGTATAATTCATTTCTTGTCTCTGAGACATTTAATCTGTATCTGGATATTCATCTGAATCAAAATAGTCTAAGGCATTATAACCTGTGTGTAATTACTATTATCTTCAGGTACTGATGTAAATATTATAAAATCTTTAGTTGTTGTAAAAAACTCTATATTATAATTTTTCTCTACTACTTCTGATGTAACTGACAATAAAAATTCTCTAAGTGGTTTGCTCCATTTTTCTATTTTTTCTAGAATTATTAGCTTAATTTCTTGGTCAAATGGTCTCATGATTCTAAGTATTTCTTTCTTATGTTGGATACTTAAGTCTATGCATTGTCTTATTTCATTTTCAAAAATTTTATTATAATTTAATTGTCTTGGTAAAGTAAAATATAAATCTGTTAAGTCTGTTAAATGAATTTCATAAATATATTCATATTTCTGATTTTTAATTATATAAAATGTTTCATACAAAGAACAACTAATTAAATTACCATCATTTTTATCATAATATAAAATTCCTTGTGTAAGTCTTTCATTATGTACTTCAGTCTGTGTCATAGGTATACTAGTTCCTCCTCCTAAAATAGCTTTTGGAATTACTCTTTCTACCTTTCTATATCTGTCATTTATATAGTTTTTGTTCTTAATACTTTCTTTAATGCTAATTTATAATATTTTATTTCTAAATCAAAAATATCTAAAGCATAAGCTAATCTAACTGGAAATCTGTCTTTTAAATGCTGTATTTCTCTTATGCAATAAGTTAAATAAAAAGTCTGGTCTTTAATACTAACTATCATGTTTCTTAATATTAAATTCTTTATTTGTAATTTTCTACTATGATTTCTATCTAACCATTGACTTAGTCTATCATTATCTTGTTCGGAATTCATGGTGGTTGTATTGGGGAACCTACTTGATCTCTACTTCCATAAAATATCAACAAGAAAAATTCAAAGTCATGGCTCTGATACCATTTCTAGGGGCACCGGATAACCACGAGAAGGGAGGAGGATCAGGTGGTTGTATTGGGGAACCTACTTGATCTCTACTTCCATAAAATATCAACAAGAAAAATTCAAAGTCATGGCTCTGATACCATTTTTAGGGGCACCGACCAGATAACCACGAGAAGGGAGGAGGATCAGATCCTCGACTCTTAGACCGACTCGGGAACTGGAGAAAACAGGCATCATAGAATCAACCATTCAAACCTACCCGTATGCATTACAATCTATAGTATCTGGAGGTATAACAATCCTAGTATAGAGTTTTTCTGAACTCATCATACGGGCATTTTCCCCTTTAGATGGCTTCAACAATTGCCTTGGCGGGTACTTTTGACATATTAGCCTTTTGTTAAGAAATTCTATACAATTTTATTTTATTTAAAAAGAAGATAAGAAAGGAAAAGATATCCAAGATTTGCCAACATACCTCATGGTGCCTGGAGTCCTGTTCTTGTCTGAGTAAGTCCTTTGAAATTTACTTGTAGAACTTTTATGGGTTCAAGACCTTTCGGTCTCTCCCCCTGGTCTTCTTCTTTTTAAATTAAAAGAAAACTTTTTAAGGAAGACTTAAGAAAGAAAGAAAGCTTGTAAAGAGGAGTTTTGAAGTGTTTTCAGGAAAATATTAACTGTATAGTATTCTTTGTCAAGTAGATCTCTGTGCTCATTATCCCCAAAAATGTGTATACTTCTCCTAACATCTTATTGAGCCCAGCACAGCCAAAGCTTGCAAATGATATATGCGAAACAAAAATTGTAACACCCCCACATTCCAAATCTATAGATGTTGGATTGTAATTATATGGATAATACATGGCTTCAAATTCAACTAACTAGTAGTTGGAATTTCAGAATCCAGCCTGATTGTGTTGATGGAGCCTAAATTGTAAACAAAAAACACACATAAATATGTATTAAGCAGGGGAAACTTAAGATGCTGTGGCTGCTATTAGGTACATGATATTAGGTACATGATATGAGGATAAAACCTATTTATATCAATAAGTCAACTAACCAATATATTGACTAAAAATAAAAAATTTCAATTATAAAATATATGTGATGAAAAGACCTTATACACTAAATATTTGATATACTGTGTTGCTCCAAAATATGTGATATTAGAAAGTTTTTAACATTGGCATCTAGTTAGTTCTTAATTGCCAACTTTTCATAATGTTAACTAAAAATTCTTTAATTTCTTTTTTTTCATTCAATTTATTCATATCATTATACTTTATGTGATTATAATAATCTATATAACAAATATTTGAGATATTGTGGATACTCTTAAATATATGATGCCTGATAAGTATATTTCATTTAAAAAGAATGCTACATAAGTATATGATTTTAATGCTTAAATTTCATTTGCCAATGTATTAGCACAATGAAATTGTCAAGACAATAAAGAAGTTGGTCTATTGTTAAATATATTGTGTATTTATTTTATAAAATCAACCTACCATGAGTGAAATATTAAGACATATAGAGTTACTCTACATTCTCAGGTAGAAAATATTGTGCGTGGGTAATTCCGTCCTATACTTAGAATGATCAATAATTAACTTATCTTAAGGTTGAGACTTATAATCATTTTAAGAGTGATTATGATTATTCATGTGGCGTGACATGTAGACATGTCACTAACTTATTTAATAAAGAAATTTTAGTACTCTTAACCTTTTAAAAGAAAATTAGTATTATATATGTGCTTTGCATGTGATATGATATAGAAACATAAGTACGTAATAAATTTATTTAATTTAATTTTCTATTTCAATTACATATATTTTTATTTCTCTCTTAGTATTTAATAAAGTTTTTGTAATAATTTTTAATAAACTTTACTTATATTTTTAAAGAATTATAAACATATAATAACTTCAAAAACATAAGCACATGATAAAATTATTTTGATTTCAATTTCTATTTCAATTACATAAGTTTTAATCAAATTGACTCAGTTCATATAAGGTGAAAAATTGTAGGTCAATTTGATGTGAATAACATAAGTCAAGAAAAGTCCTTTTGACAATAGTTTTAGGATGACCTAGGAAATGCTTGTTGCGACATTATAATAAGGCCTTTCTTGTATACTTTAATATGTTGCATCATCAATGCTTTCAAAATGTCTTTTTATTTATTTATTTTTTATATCTTAATGCCATTCTAGTTCTTCTTTTAGAAATAATAGAGGATACCGTAGCAACATAATAGTGCCATACTTATGAATGTGCATGAACAATATCAAATTTGACCAAAAAAAAAAATTTCTGTTTATGCCTACAATCTGCTTGTGAAAATCTCTAACTGAAAAAACTGTAAATTCGTGCCTATATGTTTAGAATATTGAATGTGCAATAGTAGAAAAGTTTCGGCAGCTGGTTATCCCTCTGCTGCCTGAAAAAGGTGGAGTCGAAAGAAAGAAAAAAAAAGGATAAATAATTTTTGTGAGTTTCCTTCTTTTTCATTATATCTTGTATGTATGTTTGTGTTGCGAGTGCGTTCGTGAAGGAAAGAGATGCTATTAACCTTGGCCAGCTCAACCATAAATCGTCGTTGTTGCTCGAGAATAAAAAGACCACGCGATTTTCTTGAAAAATTTTCTTTTCATTTGGATCGTGTGATTTTGAGAAGGCTCCATAGCGAGTATGTGTGTAAGTGCGAAAAGGCAAAGATTCTGGCTGGAGCCTGGAGCATTGCCGGAGCATCTAAGATCTACCTAAAACGAAAACACATCAGAATGATTGTTTGTTTGATAAAGCAACAAAAATTTTCAAAATTGTAATTTAATTCTCCAAGTTCTTACATTTTTTACTTTCACCATCAATTAAATTGGTACAACTTTTATGACTAATATGATTATATGTTGGGAGAAGGACGGAAAATTCTTACATGGATTTGATCTACGGTAGGTGGAAGGACTCCTTAGTCTATATTCATCCACATCATCACCCTAAAGAAGTTTAGTTTTAATGAATTGGAGTGATGTGGATGAATATGAATGAAGGGATCCATCCCACTTACTATAGATCGGGTTCATGTAAAAATTTTTCGAGGAAGGACAATATTGAAGTAGTAGATGAAAAAAAAAATTATACGCACATTTAAATGTAGATAAGAAATAACAACACTTAAAAAAAACAAATATTACTCAACATTCGACAATTATAAAATAGAAAGTTATTATATTATGTGTTTATTCTTTCACAATATAAGTAAAGTTAATTAAAAATTATGAGAGAAATAAAAAATATATAATTAAAATAAAAATAATTTATTATGTACTTATATTTTCTTATCATATCATTACTTATGTACCTACATTATGAAATTAAAATCATTCTTAGGTTTAATTACAATTTTGTAAATTACTTCTTACATTTATTTTATCTATAAATTTCTCCCCGAGGTAGATGAAATTGAAATTTTTATTTAAAGGGAGTAGTAAAATATTATAATTGCCCTCAATTAATTATTGATAATAGTGAAAATAAAGAAAAAAAATAAAATTAAAATAATGTGATTAAAAAATAAAATACTTTATTCTGGATATAAAAATAATAATGACAGAACAAGTATGTGATGTCATGCTAAAAATGAGTACAAAGAATAAAAAACAAAATAGCAAATATAATTAATATTGAAGGATAAAAAATTTTCAATATGGATGTTGATGAAAAATCATCATTGCTTTTGAATGACAAATTGCTTGTAAAATAAAATCAAATGCCAAATTGCAACTCACCCTAATTTTATGTTGATTAAGGTACTTAAGAGATTGAGAGCAATTACGAAAATTTACTGTTCTCTTTAAATTAAAATTTTAACTTCAATTTTTTATAAATATAGAAGATAATTTCTAACTGTTTAGGAGGCAAACTGTAACTATACCTTTAGTTAATAATTACACTAACTAACACACAAATTTTAATCCTTTTTTTAATATATTACCTTCGTCTCATTAAACTTATCACTGTTTGATTTTTTTGGTTAACACATTAAGTTTTTATAACTCAATTTTATATAGATTTTTTAATTGTTTTAAAACTTTAAATCTGTATGTGTTAATATTTGATATAAATTTTATTTTTTTGAATAAATGTCATTAAAATTCGAATAAAGTTATAAAAATTAGTCTATTTGACCAAAAAAGTTAAATTACGACAAAAAATGGAGATAGAGACAGTACTAAAGAGAGTAATAGCAAACCAGGACTCATTTTTACAGTGTATCAAATCAACTACAAATCAATTGTATCACATAGGAGGGCCACGGTTCTGTTCCAGAATCGGAAGCGCCAGAACTAGACTGTCAAAAACTGGCAGTTTTTTATAACTGGAACGAGATCATCATTGACGATTCTCAGAACTGGATTTTGGACCAGGGACAAAGTTCCGGTTCCAGTTATATAGACCAATGTAATTGAAGCAATTAATTTTTCTTTAAATTATCTTTTAGTATGGATTATCGAAAATGTATCTTTATTTTAATTTTTAATGATTCCATAAATGATGTAACAGCATACCTTTTTTTCTAAAACGAAAATCTATAATTGAAATATAAATAAAATGTAATTTTTTGTTATTTATCTTAACTTTTATTAATTTTGTTAGTATTATCCAAAATGTATATTTACTTTAAAAAAATTTAAAATCGGAATTGTGATCGAAATCAAATAGAAATGAAAAATCCATAGAAACCGCTGGTTCCAGAATCGAAACCAAAACCGACTTCCAAAATTTTGGTTCTGATTCCAACTCTTCATGGAACGGAATCAAGCACAAAGCTTCACTCTTTTTGCTTCAAGGAGTTAACAGCAAAATTTGCCAAAATATTACGAATCCAAGAACTGTAAAAATAGAACTTCTGTTCTTGTCCATGTGAACTCAATCATCAATCAAGCAAGCAAATGCATCCATTTTTTCTGAATCAGTCAAAACGCATTCATTCAGCCTTTTCAATTGATGATAGCTATTTACTTCTACTAAACAGATTTCACATTGAAGAAAATGTGATTAGAGTTGGGGAGGAGGGGATCTTGAGGATTTTGCTCTGGGAGAGGCGGGAGATGGAGTAGATTTTTGGTGAGCCGGAAAACTAAAAGTAATAGGGATGAAGGTACTTGATTTAAGCAAGGTTAAATTTGGTATTTTAAGGAAAATAGCTACGGCATTCTCATCTCTTGTGTGGGTCCTAAATCAAAAGAAATGTTTTTGGGTTCCCAGAGCTTGGTTTTTTAAATAGAAAATACTTAATAGACATGATTTTTTATCTCAATTGTAAATTATGTGGTATAAATTAAATGTTATTAAATCTATAACACAAGTTGATGTAACCAAAATTTTATAAAATTTAATTTTGACCGTAAAATCTATTGATATGATTAAAAATCGGATATATGGTAATATTTTCCTTTCTAAATAGCAGCTGGCATATTTTAATAGAATTTTTTTAATTTTTTTGGATTTTTTTTTTAAATAAAAGTAAATTTTTATTTTCACAGCAATCTTGTCAGATACGCACATTGTTCACTAATGATTACCCCTCCTCTACTGAGTTATGGTATTTACATCCAAAATCTCCATGTTGATTTCCCATTTCATTACAAGTACTCAATTTTCTCTGGCTTAGTGATCGATTGAACTTCTAAGATGATAAGCTTTGCAAGAGCAGCAACATTCATGTATTTTTTTTTTTTTTTTTCTCAAAAGCAATTCTTTATTTATTTATTATTATTATTATTTCTTTTGTGGTGATAGACTGTTGTTGATAGATCCAATTTGAATAATTTAGCAGCAAACTTATTTCTAGGTTGATGATGATTGATCCACTCCGGCTCTTTCCCCCAACTTTGAGTATAAAGCAGGCACAATAACTGTATTTTTTGCCAAATTGAGACTGGACACAGCACAACGGAAAAATAAATGATCAATACTTTCATCACGCTGATGCACAATGCATGTATGTCATCTAGCACATTCCCCACATTTGATATTATTTTGAATTTTAATATTTAATTACAGTAGTAGAATAATTTTTAAATATATTTATTTTTTATTGAAAATTTTTTTTTAAGAGTATTGTGTGACAATATATTTTTTATATAATTTTTTTTGATTTTTTTTATATTTCTTGATATTTTATACTTTTAATATGGGTTAATAACACTTTACCTCCCTAAACTAGGTTAGTAATTACACTTTATCCCATGAACTAAAAAAATATTATATTTTGTCTCTCATTCACATGATTCATTCTTTAAAAATTTTATAATATTAAGTTAAATAACTGTGGGGAATTTACCTTTACATATTATATTTTAATTTTTGATGTTCGATACTTATAAAAGAATTACGAAAAAATAAAATATTATAACGAACTAATATTATAATAAAAATTATTATAATAATTTGTGATTATATTTATTTTTTTAATTATTTTATAACTATCAAACATCAAAATTAAATACATAAAAAATGAAAAATGTATTACTAAGGGTATTCTAATCATTTAATTCAATTTTCTCGTGTGTTAAAATTTTAAAGAATGAATAATGTAAAGAGGGAATAAAGTGTATATTTTTTCAATTTAAGGAATAAAGTGTAATTACCTAACTATTTTAGGGGATAAAGTGTCATTAACCATTATTTTTTGCCGAGTTTGGGGAACGTAACAAGTACAATAAGGAACTTTGCTCGGTAAGTCGTTAAGTGGATATAGTCGTTGGACAACTGACACAGCCAACGGACCTACTTCCTCATGGTATCAAAACCTTGCACGTGTGGAGTTGATCCAGAGGTGCATTATGTGACGGGGAATTCTACATTCTCTTTTACGAACTATTCCTTTAATTTTAAAAATTTATACGGTACACATTTTTAAAACATATAAAGTTTTATCGTTATCTATTTAAAAAATTAAAATATATATAATAATTTCTTAATGTACGATAGAACTTTCTTATATGATGATCTCGTATTTGGGACATGATACTTTTGGTATAATAAACTCAATCAAAATATTTGTTTGCTAATTAGATTAAAATTTTTTATTTGAGTCATTATTTTATTTTCATGTAGTTTATTTATTTATTATTTTAGTTTCAATTATTAATCGGAAACTCTATACTATAATAAATACTTGAATTACAAGAGATATTCAATTCAAAAATTAAATTATATGTTCAAATACATGTAAAAGAAATAGAGCTTGTAATTAACCAATTATTAAAAGTAATATGACTATTTGTAGTAGTAGTAAGAGAGATTGAGGAAAAAAGAAGAAGAGATATGAGTATTTAGTAGTAGCAAGAGAGATTGAGGAAAAAAGGAGGCAAAACAAGATACAAAAACAAATAAAAGGGAAAAATAAGAGGAGAAAAATAAAATATCATTGGTAATTTTGTCTAACAAATGGAGGAGGAGATTAAATGGTTGTGAAAAAAAGTTTAGAGAAATAAAGTGCAATTTAAGATAAAGTTCAAAAGGTATAATGCACTGAACCCTTATAAAAAGATGGAACTCATCATACTATTCATTTGTTAAAAAAAAAAATTCATGAACAGTTTCTTCCACGTCTTTCCCAAACATGCCATATTGCTATCTAGTATTTAGTTTATTGCATAGGATGAGTATACTTTTTGGGAAAAGAAATACCTAGTGCATAAAAGTCACTTTGAAATACTATGACAGAAGTACATAACAAGAACCAGTGATTTAAAGTTTGAATGTGCACTAACAAAAGATCTAAATCAAATAGAAAAAATAAATTAGAAAAATAAACTATAAATTCCTCGTTGACAGTTGAATGTGACGAAATGTATATCTAGTTTATTTTTAGGAAAATATTTTGAAAGATTTAATTTTTGACTTCACTTGTAGATCCTGTGATGTAGATTAAATGTTATGAAATCTATGACATTACGTGATGTAAATAAAATTTAAAAATCTACAAACAAAATCAAAAATCGAATCTATGTAAGTATTTTTTTTAAATTAAATCTATATTAAACAATAATAGTAGATACAATCAAGGAGTAGTTTGTTGACTTGGCAAGCCTATGTATGTCTAGACCAACAACATTATTGGCTACTTAACCATGTTAATTTAGCATTAATAAATTCATTTTCAGTGACTTAGTTTTCCTAATAAAATCATGACAACAACATCACTAGACCAACCCTACCAATAAAACCAAACCACATAATATCATTATCGGTACACTTGTATAAACTGATAAAATTATTGATATATAACTAATAAGATTTATAAAAAAATAAATAAAATCTGATCAAATATTTAGAATCAAAGATTGAGTGATTTAATATAATTTTGTCACATAAATTAATATTGATAAATAATTTTAAATTTGTAACTTTGTAAATTATTTTCTATTATTAGCAAGCTACTAACAATCAATATATTGAGTGAATGCCTGTGAGAGTTTGAATCATTTCTAGCTGACTTCAAAGCAAAGCAAAGCAAAACCACCAGCCTATTTATTCCAACTTTGACGAAGTCATACTCATAGTGAAACACAAGCAGAATGGAGCAGCTTAGGGCCTTGGTCACTTTTCTTGCTCTTTTGCTCCTAGTTTTCTTCTCCTCCTCCTCCTCCTCCTCTGTCCATTCTGCAGCTGTAGGAGTCCATGGTAGAGAACACGAAAAGCATGTCCATTCTGCTGCTGTAGGAGTCCATGGTAGAGAACACGAAAAGCAGGGAAGGCGGCAGAGAAGGCCGCGAATCAATCACGGGAGCTTTCGGGGACCTCGGAAGCACCTTGTAAACCCCAGAGTTGAGAGTCCATTTGAATTTAACAAGTTGTCTGTCTAGTTTCTTGGAGGAGAGAAAAAACTTATGTGATGTGTTATAGTTATATTAAAATTAACACTAAGCGAAGGTGTGATGTAATTAATCTAGTTTGGAATGAGTTTGATGTATCCAATTCTATTTTATCTCAAAACTTCTTATTTGCATGTCCCATTACAGCAGAATTTTGTGTGCTTAAAAACCTGATCTGATATATCAACATGATAAATAGTTCAGATTAATTATTCTAGTATACATATCATGTTTTCACTTTCCATGGAGTAACAGTGATGAAATAACGTCCATGGGATGCTGTTAAACGTGGTCGTCATAATTAGGCTTTTGATGATCAGCACCAAAGCAAAAAGAGTGGTAGGATCCTGATTATAATGCAATACAAGAAATAATCAGCTCAATTATCAGATTAAGAGTAACACGGAAAACCTTACAGGTAACTGGAAATAACTGTGTTTTCGTGAATTATAAACGAGAATTTACATCGTCCTCGTATATACATGCATATGGTGAAAATTCTGATTTCTTGTACATAATCTCATAAAAGAGCTGGAAAGAAATAAGGAGAACAGAAAAACTGTAGAAGATAAAGTACAGAAAAGAGAGCTTTCTGAGCAGATTGTGACAAAAGACATCTACCCTGTAATTCTAAATTCCAGATTCTTCAAGCAGCTTAAGGATGTTATGCTTGGGGGGCCGGGGGCAATGATAGATGGCAGAATAACACGGCAGGGAGGGGCCTCACGTTCTATGGAAGCCCCTTCTTGCCTAACGGGCAGGTGAGACCTCCGAACTTCAGCAGACGCTCACTCCTTCCATATTCTCCCATCCTGATGAATGAATAGATGCACATTCAGAAAATAATCACACTAAACTAGACAAAACAGCCGCTCTTGAATGTCAATCCACACAAAAGAGACATAAATCTTCCAAATGATGAAATGCAAGTAAGGGATCCTCAGTTCCTCACTAAAAGCATTACAACTTTCTTGTTATATTGAAACACGGTCCTATATTTAAAGGTGGCTATTGAAGAAATGCAGAATAAATGATGCTATGATCAAATTCAAATTGAATTAGAGAGTAACTGCAGATCCTTAATTCTTTCAGAATTCAGAAGAACCAAATCAAAAGATAAGACTGCATTCCACTAAAATCTGTTAGTTCACATTCTTGAGAGCACAACTTAAGCAGATTATCATTTTCCTATTATCATATATGGACCAAAAGCTAAGCTCAAGAACAAATTGCATGGTGAAAGTATATTATCACCAGAAGTAACATTTCTTCCATGATTTCCAGAATATGACACTAATATTCTGCAAGGCTTTTGTGTTTTGATTTACTTTATGTTAAAGGTTTTCATTATCCCTTACAACACCTCAGAGTAAATGCGTAAAGAAATATTCATCAGATGAATCTTATATTTATTTTACTTCTTCAGAGAAGTTACGAGTACCCTGGCAGATAGTTTTATCTAGCGGAGCACTACAAATGCTTGGGAATTTAAAAGTTATAAATCTATCAGCACATTAAATATTTCTTTCTAATGCATATGGAAAGAGAAAACAAAAGTTATTGAAGAAGGGAAAGAAAGGGGTAGAGGATTGTTTTGTTATAGCATTGCAACTGTTAAACAATTCAAAATCTAATCCATAATGCCAAATCTTATACCACTAAATGATCAAATAATCATTAACTTCTTCGTCTAATCTTCTGGCATAATCTACGTGGTTAGTTGGTGAACACCATTAAAGGCTTCTAAAAATCAAAAGGTTTTTCTTTTCGTGATCACAATCAGAAATCAGGAGTTTTAGGATATTGTGATTAAATGGCAAAAGACATTTGTCAAAATAATTAGTTTTTGCTAACAAAAGATAGTGACAACTACTGAAAAACCTCAAGATAATATAATAATTACCCTTGCTGATTTAATATACCAAAGGATGATACGATATAGATCAAATAACTCATAATTTAGATGTTCCTTGCAGGAGTATGATAAGAAAGGTCGACATTTACCCTTTCTGATCTAATACACCAAAGGATGACAAGATTACACAACTTATAAATTAGATGTTCCACTGCAGGATGGCTATGAAATCTACGCCAAGCTTGTGAAAGATTTTACTCCTTTTGGTTTTCACCTTTT
The DNA here is from genome assembly GCA_025175665.1 of Cinchona pubescens. Classification (NCBI taxonomy): domain Eukaryota; kingdom Viridiplantae; phylum Streptophyta; class Magnoliopsida; order Gentianales; family Rubiaceae; genus Cinchona; species Cinchona pubescens. Next base: position 1,017,242 of record JANKKI010000058.1, read on the forward strand.
CTTCCTTAGGATAGGTGAAGATTGAGTCTTTGGGTACAATTAACTGAATAAACTTGAAGAAGCAGAACGTAACATATTTCCAAGCTGCAAAGGCATAAGAGATGATGCATAATATTTCACTTGGCTCAGCTACCATTCAAAAAGACAAACTGAAAAATCCAAATCGGATAGAAATACCTGTATAACCAAAGGGTTAGTGATTTCCATTGTACTTGCCAAGATGTCACAATACTTGAACACTAAACATCAAGAAAGAGGACCCATGACATAAATAATTGACAGACGGCTGAATATTAGACAACATATTTAACATTGGTGGGGAATGAAGATTGACACAGGATTCTTTTATTGCATCAGAAGCCAAAAAATGATTATGCTCAATGAGGTATTCAAAAACTCATCATTGACCACAATCTTAAGCATGTTCCACCATACCTACGTTGAGAATAGAAGGTTCTGGCGGTGGACACTGAATTGGTTGGTTCGGTCATTGTCAAGAGGTTCAATCGGGTGTTCTACTGGTTTAAATTCAACTGCAATTTCAATTTCATGTGTAGTAGCAGAAGTTGCCCCAGCGATGGTAACTGCACCCTGTTGCCTCTGAATTAGGAGGCAATACTTATCTTTCGTCCTGCACAAACCAAGAAACCTTAGAACACCCAAAAGCACAAGCCATTTCCCGTTTTCCACGTTGAACAACAATATGTAAATGTCAAATCATCCAGTTGTAATTGAATTAAATATCTTACTTTACAATTGTTTTTTCCCACACATAAAGATTTTTTATAGAATCAAAAGCAAAGCAGTATGATGGTAGGACGGTCCACTATCAGTGGAGCATCAGACGATCAACTTAAAATCCTTCAACAAAATATCCGAACTAACCTAAACAATGCAACATTCATTACATAATCTCCAAACAACCCCTTCCCCGAAAAGCAAAAGAAAAACAATAAAATTTCCAACAGCAGAAACTACTACATGGAATGATAATTGTCCAGGTTGCTTAACGCAGATTGATCCTTTGTCTTCTTGCATTATAATTTATACAACTTCAAAATTAATGTTCACCATTTTTGGCTACAGGCATTAAGCTCAGCAATGAATCTACAATTAAACCTTTATATATCTCGTGTGTTCTACAACATATGTAAGTAATCAATGATTTTTTCGATAAAAGATACCAAAATTCTAATTGGAATTCAGAAAATAATAGTAAAAATAGGCAAAAATTAGAAGGGGCAATTAGCAGAGGAGCCAAAAGTAGAACCCAAGAATAGAGAATCAATTCCAAGAACTAAATAAATAAATAAAAAAAGGACCCAACAAAAAACAAAGAACTCATTTCATTATTGCAAAAATAAGTAACTCGAAAAATAGGGAAAAAAAAAGCAGAAGAAAATTCTTACAAGAGCACTTTGAGTCCTTCCATGGCCGACTTTGCTGACAAAATCTAGAGAAAATTCCCACCATTTAAGGCTTTTGATTTCCGTGAAACTGATGCTCAGCTAAAGAGGGTTCTGTTGTTCTCTTACGTTGGTTCGTTAGTTTTTGTCCCGACTTAGAAATTAGAATCTATCCGCCACCTTGGAAACAGAGGGGAGACGAGATGGTGAGATGACTTCAGTAGGTGGGTTTGTTTGGTTTCTTTCTGTCTAAAACATTTAGGGTTAATTATAGATGTGTATGAATCTACACTATAGTTATATTTTACCCCTCGAACCCTAATAATGTATACTTTGTAATCCCTTAAAAGATTCCATCATATATAATTATTAAAAAATAATGTGGATATTTGTTTTGACAAATATGCCCTCCAAGCAATTTGTGTTCAAAGTTATCTACTTTTAATTAATTTCTAATGATTGCACACAATCTTTTTATTTTTTTATTTCAAAATTATAAGAGAATTTTATGAATTATCAAATTTCTTTAATGAACTTATAACTTATTTTGTTCATTTATAACACTAAATACAAAAAGGAGATTTTTACAAGTATTTTGTGTTTATTTTCATTTTGCATGAACTAAACATGTTAAATGTAAATTACTAAATATTTTTTTTAATTTATAAGATATCTTATATAAAAATATAGTTTTCAATTCACAATTAATATTAAGGTGCAAAAAGAATTATTTTTTAACTAAATAAGTACATTTTTTGTGTACGACATCAAAACACATGCAAATTTTATTTATTTTTATTTTTTTTACAATTTTTTTTTGTTAAGTATAAAAAGTGTAAAAACAAATTCATTTATATAAATAAAAGAAATCTACTTACTTATTTTATTTTTAATATGTTTAAAACTTGCAAAAAAAAGAAGAAAAAGTAGATTGTAAAAGTTTGCTGTACTAGTATTTAGTTTTAGAAATGAAGAAAAATAATATATAATTTTATTAAGGAAAATGTGAAAAAAAAAATTTATTATTCGGATGAAATAAAAATATATTATATGGAATCATTAAAAATGAAATAAAAAAGAAATATAATTTGTCTACAAATATTTGAAGGGTAATAATGTCAAAGTAAATGTCCACATCATCTTTTTGTAATTATATATATGATGGAATCTTTCAGAAGGGGCAAAGTGTACATTTTTAGGGTTAAGGAGACAAAATGCAACTGAGATATAAGTTCAAGGGGTAAAGTGTAATTAACCCAAACATTTATTACGATGGGAAGGTCATGGTGCCCTCAACTAATGAAATTCAAATAATTTGTTGATATTTAAGTCCATTATTAAAAATAGTGGAATCTCATTACTAAAATCACATGTCGTTTGGTATAACTTCACAGAGTAGTTATTCAAAAATCAATGAAAGATTAAGAAACATGACCCATATTTTTAGTAAAGTAGGTCATTCAATCTAAATGGATTTCTCTCATTAATTATTGAGCAAATAATAACTACTAAAATATCTAATAGTTATTTAGTGACCAAAATAAGTATTGAGTAACGAACGACTACTAAGATTTCTAATAGTTGTTCAATTACCAAAATAAATTTACTAAGTTATATTTATATGTACATGTCCTTTTGCTAATCTCATATGTGTAAAATTTTGGGTTAATAACACTTTGCCCCTCAGTCACATGATTTATCCTTTAAAATTTTTATAATATTATGTTAAATGACTTAGACACCCTTAGCACTATATTTTAATTTTTGTATTTAAATTTTGATAATGATGTGATAATTATTTAAAAATAATGAAAATCAAATTATATAATATTTTAATATAATTCATATCAATATATATCTTGATCAAATTTTTAAAGATTTTTATTTTATTTTATATTATTTGAATTTAAATATATAATTATAATCTAAATAAAAAAATTTATAAAATTTGAAAAAAATATATAAATAATTTTATAAAGATATAGATGTGACAAGATACAGATTTAAAAAATGATTTTTTTGATGTCTTTTAGCATTTTACAATTTTAATATTTGGATGAACCTGTGCAAATTGCAATGTCAAATATAATATAATTCAACATTTTATCACATTTTCACTCCCTAATTATTTTGTTATTATATTTTGTTATAATAATAATTTTTATTATAATGTTAGTTTGTTAATATATTTTATTTTTTCTAATTCTTTTGTACATATTGAACATCAAAATTAAATACATGAAAAATCAAAATATAATATTAAGGGTATTTTTGTCATTTAACTTGATATTATAAATTTTTTAAAAGGTGAATGATGTGATTGGGGGGGCAAAGTGTCACTTTTTTAGTTCAAGGGGTAAATGTAATTACCTACCTAGTTCAGGGGGAAAAAGTGTTATTAACCCTAAAATTTTTAAAGGGATTGGGGGTAAAGTGTAATTTTTTTAGTTCAGGGGGTAATAGTGTTATTAACCCTAAATTTTTTAAAGGATGAATAATGTGATCGGGGGGCAAAGTGTAATTTTTTTAGTTCAGAGGGCAAAGTGTTGTTACCTGCCTAGTTCAGGGAGTAAAGTGTCATTAACCTATCTTAGTAGGTTCATTTCAAATTTAGCTGGGAGATGCCATCCTTTTAGTCACCTTATGAAGAAAGGCATGCCATTTGAATAGGATGAAGCATGCACGAATGCTTTCAAAAGCATAAAGGCATATCTTATGAAGGCACCTGTCTTGGCTGGACCAATACACGAAAAATCATTAATTCTCTATATTGCAGCTCAAGAATGATCCATGAGAGCATTGCTCACTCAAGGAAGTGATGAATATAAAGATGTTGCTTTATATTACTGGAGTAGAACAATGACGCACAATGAACTGCACTACTCACGAATTGAGAAGTTGTGTTTAGCCCTTATTTTCTCCATTCAAAAGTTGAAGGACTAATTCCAAGCTCATACCATGTGCCTTTCTTTTAATTTCTAAAGAAAATCTTATCAAATATGTGATGGGTAAACTAGTTTTTTCTGTCGGTTGGCTAGATAGTATCTCTAACTACAAAAATTCGAGATTATCTATGTCCCGCAAAAGGCTGTAAAGGAGTATGTCTTGGCAGATTTCTTTGTTAATCATATGATACCTACTAAATGGGAGCTATGTGAAGATCTACCTGATAAGGATGCACTCTTGATTGAAGTACATCCACCTTAGAAGATGTACTTTGATGGCGCTGCTCGTCATGGTAGAGCTGTTTCTGGAGTTATCTTTATAATACCCGATGGAGAAGTTCTACCTTACTCCTTCACATTAACCTAGTGTTGGTCAAATAATGTTGCTGAATATCAAGCCCTAATACTTGGACTTGAATTGGCTGTGGATAGAAAGCAACTGGAATTGCAAGTTTATGGAAATTCAAAGTTAGTTGTGAACCAACTTTTAGGTGGATATGAAGTTAAGAAACCCAAGTTGCTTCTATACTGCATACTATATGAAAAAACTTATGGGATTGATTGGAGGTGTCACTATTGAGAATGTGCTAAGAAAGGAAAAAAAGCAAGCCGATGCATTGGCTGCACTAACTTCAACACTTTCTTTACCTAATCAGGAGATGCAAGTTCCTGTATGCCAAAAGTGGGTACCTCTACCATTGTTCAACGAAGAAGATTTTGATGAAACTGAAATTCATGTTGTCTCTATTTATGAAACCGAAAAGGAAGATTGGAGACAACTGCTAGTTGAATACCTCAAGTACGGGAAACTTCTTGATGAACCATGACGAAGAACTGACATTCATCGAGATGCACCGTGGTTTATCTACTACAAGCATACATTGTATTGACGATCATCTGATGTCGTATTCCAGGATTTGTAGAGCTTATCAATCTAGTCCCAAGTTGCATTTTTGCATTAAAAGATGGGCTACTAATGGCCAACCATGGTTAAGGGTTCCATGAAATATTCTCAAACATGCCAATCCTGCCAATTCTATGCAAATTATATTCATCAACCTCCCAAGCCTTTGCAACTGACTGTGGCTTCTTGGCATTTTGATGCTTGGGGACTTGATGTTGTAGGACCGTTGCCAAAGTCAACTGCTCAACATTTGTGTATATTGGCCGCTACCAATTACTTCTCTAGATGAACAGAAGTCATGCCACTCAAGCAAGTGAGGAAAGATGATATGGTGAATTTCATTAGTTTGAATATTATCTATCGTTATGGAGTCCTTTGTTACATTAAGGACTGGTTTGAATGAATTGGCAAGCTCTATGGGCCTATTGCACTACACATAAGACTCTTACACAGGCTATGCCTTATGCCTTGGTTTATGGTGTGGAAGCCGTCTTACCTCTTGAGTAACAAATTCCTTCTCTAAGGATTGCCATCCAAGAAGGAATCACTAAAGAAGAAAATGCATGTCTATGCCTTGAAGAGTTGGAAGCTCTGGATGTGAAACAATTAGAGGCATAACAAAATCTTGAGTATTATCAATGAGCTCGCCATTCTAAAGTTTCCAATAAAAAGGTTCGTCATCATTCCTTTCAAGTTAATGATATGGTTCTCACTGTTCGAAGGCCTATAGTCATGACTCATCGAATCAAGGATAAGTTTGTGTCTAAATGGGATCGACTATATGTCATTCGAGAAGTTTACACAAATGCTATATATAAGTTGGTTGACAAAGATGGTGTGAAAGTTGGCCCGTTAAATGGAAAGTTCATGAAGTTATACTTTCCATAGATAAAGGATATCCTTCTTGATGCATAAGAATAAATTGCACGTTGCTCTTAGCCTGAACGAGCTAAAACTATGGACGGTAACCACTAGTATAGTACATGGTTAAACTGCTGAAACACTCTACCAAGTCTAAGGTGGTAAACAAATGGATACTTCTGACCCGCACGAGCTAAAACTTTGGACGGCAACCACCAATAGTGTAGTACATGGTTACATTGCTGAAACACTCCACCAAGTCTAAGATGGTAAATAAATGGATACTCTTACTTGCAAGAGGTTATACTATGCACGGTAACACCCATATTCTTTTCAAAAAAAAAAAAAAAAGAAACTACATGTGACTTGATTCCCTTTTTGGGATATGTAGGCAGCTTAAAGGGAAATTCTAAGTTCAGTTCCACCCCCACAAAACCAACCTATTTTCCTTAAGAGATATTTGGAAACAAATTTCAAATCAAAATCCATTAGCACTAGTTATTTTGCTTATTGTGGGTAGAATAAACTCACAAGATGAAAAGCATGAATAACGCTTTAATTACTAAAATAAAAGTTTCGATTACAAATGAATCGAAGGAAAGAAATGAAATTGTATTGCAAAAGTTCCTAAAAAAGTTTTTAGGTCTACTTAAAATAAAGACAGGAAAGGAAACAAAGGAATTGCAACTAAATCTAGAGCTTAAAGTCTAACAATTCTTGGCGGTCGGTCTTAAGCAGCTATTTTATCTTTTCAAACATTTTGCTTTCTTTAGCTTGCAAAGTACTGGTTACCAATTTTCAATTTTACTAACTTCTTCCTTTAAGTTAGTAAGATTAGTTTCCACGTGGGAGAGTTCTTCTTGATCTTTCTACAGCATTGAAAATGTATCTTTTCTTGAAGCATCTAAGAGGCCAAGTTGTTTCTTCAATTCCACTTCCTCATGATCAATTTTTGTAGTTCAGTCTTGTGCAATGAGATTTTGGCACTTTGTTCCCCTCTCTAAAGTCTCAACATCCCCAAGGCTTTGTATTGCCAAAGTGAGTAGTTTGTCATATGACTCATTTGGAATCTTATTTGAGAGCATACACTTTGATGAATTTTAATGTGCAACATTTGTAAAAAAAGCCTTCAAAGCTCTTACTAGGCTAAAAGATCCATGATGTTCCCAATGCAACATTTTCTTCATGATGTCAGAACTAGTTTATACACAAGCTAAAACATGTGAAGAATGGTGTTCGGAATATTTTCTCTTTCAGATTATTGCAAAGCATTTGAATATATTCTCTTCGGCAAGATGAAATCAACAGCTTCACTGTGAAACTCAAACATTTTTGGTGCAATCGGCCATATTGGCGGCTTGAACACTTTGAGTTTCTTCTTTTTCATAACATTTGGTTGACTTATCAACTTTTCTGGTACAAAAGTTTATTCATGAATTTGGTTCTCTGCAGCCACTTCTTTTATGATACTATCTCCAGTATCTTCTAGTTGTGTGGAGTTTATCATTTTCTTTGCCAAGAGTTCGTAAGTAGTAGGTCCATTAACCGAGCCCTTGACTATGTTCTTGATCCTCAATGAAGTTTAATTGTTGATCATTGAATTGCACAAAAATGATGTCAATAGAATTATTTGTGCAATTTAGTAAGACAAAACTGGTAAAGTATTTTTTCAAAATGCAAAACAAAAAAAAAAAAAATGTAAAAGGAAAATTCTTACAATAGGTGCAAGATTGAGATTAGGCTTACATATGTCAGGGATGTCTTTGAAGATTTGGTTAGGATCAAGTCATTATCATCCAAAGTGCCAATAAATCATTACCTTGTTCATTTTGCGCATCCAATGCTGGTCACTATTGTTAGAATGCTCATCATCATCAACATGGGAAATATAACTTTTCTTTGCATTAGAGCCTAAGATGTTGGATTGTTTTCCTTCACTATTATGGAGGAAAGGTGACATGATGTGTTCTCAAGAGGTTCTTCCTTACGAATGTCAGCTTTGAGAGAAGAAATCCTTTTGTCCTTGTCCTTTTAAATTTTCTCCACATCTCTTGAAGTTTGTCTTGACTTCTTGCTCATTTCTTGAGTGTCACTTCCCTCCAAAGAATCAGTGACATTAACAAGTTCCTTGTCCCTTGATTTCTTTTGTTCTAGGCTAGATTAAATGCAAACTACTAAAGCAATGCGCCCTTCAAGTATGAACTTAAACTATGCTCCTCCTTCCAGAATATCTCCTCATCATGGGTGCAAACAATGTATTTGGCGTAGTATAATAAGTATGAAAATATTGTGCCAGCCAAGCATACCGTAAAGTACAGGGAAGAATGCATGTACCTGCCCATGAACTAGTGCATTACAAATTTTATTGAGACCATAGTATATTCTTAGCAAAAGCAGTATGGCAAGACAAGTCTTTCACCCAGAAGCCATCACATCGTAGCTTTCAAAGTACTGGTTTAAACAGCATGAAGGTCCTTGTCTGGTAGAGCAAAGGGGCATAGCCAACACGATATGAATGAGGCTAAATAAGTCTCTTCTCGCAAGTGAGCTATGACTCCAAGCGTATTAAATGTGCTATCATCTCGACTTGAAAATCTTCGCAGTTGTCCTATCTCCCCATCTAGGTTTTGAGTAGATTGAGGATGTTCCTTAGACTCCTAGGCTTTGGTATTTTGTATTCACTTTTTCTTTTAATAAAAAATCAATCCACCGGTTGATTGGAATTTCAGACTTGTTGGTTTCTCCTCCATGAATATGATGAAAAGTAACAAACAAGTATTCACAGCTTTGCAAAAGGAATTTAGACTTCACAGGCAGCTGTGTTTACCATCATACCCTATCAGGTCTGTAGTAGATGGAATAACCTCCTCATAAATACCACCTATGACAGGGAGTCCGCCTATCTTGTATAAATCCCAAAGAGAAATTGACAGCTCTCCAGCTGAAGTGTGCAACGTATTCATTTTTGAGCACCATGCTTCACAAAATGCTCAAACGATGTTGGGATTCTTGTAATAGGTGAAAAGTGAAGCATATAATGCTTCATATGAGAAGGTGCGACAAAGAAATTTCCTGCATCTCCCAATGATGCCTTTAAGTCATTCCCAATATCTTTCAATAAAGGTAAACTCACCATTGAGTTTTAAAATAGTGCCCTAATGTGCATCATTAGTGATAATTTGTTGTCCAAGGGTTTGGAAGGCACTAGTTCAAGACTCTTCAATATGGATAAGAGATTTCAAAGAATGAACTGTTGTGCTATTTCCTTGATGGATTTCTCGTGATCACTCATCAAAATGAACATGATTTTGTGAACGACAATGTATCTCTTTTTCTAGCAAAGTTGGTGTGAGTGGGAGAATGTACAAACAATTGCGTCTCAACAAGTACTTCTTGTCGAAAATTGTAAGTTCCTTGAACAATACCAGTAAGTGTCTAACTGTGACAAAAAAAGAAAGTAGGTTAGAGAGGCATGATCAAAGACTTTAAAGGAAGATAAACTATCTTCCAAGATTAAAGTGTTCGTAAAATTCATAAACAACACGTCATGTTGGCGGTGACAATTGTTTGTGTAAGGTGGTATGTATATGACTTCTCAAGCTAGGGAAGGCTATCATTGAAAAATTTCACCACCTAATATTCTAGGATTTCTCAAACCAGTTCATGCTAATATTGAAGTTTTTATCACCAGGTCTTTGAGAAGTTCTCAAGCGAACTAAGGTTATCATTGAAGTTTTCGCTGCCGAGTTTCCTAAGATTTCTCAAGCCAGTGGAAGTTGTCATCGATGTTGCATGGTCAAAGTCACCATGGACGTCTCAAGCCATTGAAGGCTGAATCATTGAAGTTTACACCATTAGGGTGTCCAAGGACTATCCAAGAAGTGAATGCTATCTTTGAAAGTTGGGACTGACTTCTTAAGTCAATGAAAGCTATCATTGAAACTTATGCCTGTAGATATTCAGGACTTGTCAATCCGTTTAAGAATATCCTCAAAACTTATGCAATATCCTTAAAACATATGCATCCCGTAGGTATTCTTTTGGAGCCCACAAAGTCAACAAAGAGTACAACAAAAAATTGTACCGATGAGGGTATTTTAATGAAATAAATTTATTAGTTCAATTTTGTATACCTTCTTGTTCGATTGATGTGGTATTGCACTGTTACAATTTGGCAGCCGACACAAACAATTGATTTGGAGGAGTTCTTTTGTTGAATATTGGCAAATTTATCAGAAAAATGATACAAGGGAATTATATTGAAAAGCATGAGGTAGCACATAAATCCTATCCAAGAATTAGTTAATTTCTAATTGTTTCTTTGTATATGGATTATAGTAATTAGGGTGTTAAAAGGCAATGAAAATAGCAGCTGCAACATAAAGATCCAACGAAAACAGCTTTAGTCGTACGGATTTATTATCCTTCTTTGCCTAGTGGTCTTGTTTTAGAACTTAAAAACTGTTATTATGTTCCATCTCTTATTAGAAATATTATTTCTATTTCGTGTCTAACATTGATGGTTTAGCCATTATGCAAAAGAATAAGCATTGTTCCTTTTCGCATAATGGCATTTTGTATAGAATAAGAGCCATGATTATTGGTCTTCATATTCTAGGCATAAAAAATTCAATTCACAACATAAATCTAAAAAGGCCTAAAGTTGATAATATGAAAATATGAAACAGTCTTTCCTTTGGTATTGTAGATTTGGTCATATAAATTAGAAACTCATTATTGAATTACAAAATCATAGGAAGTGGCCACTAGATGTCAGTCAATAAAATTTTTAAGTACTTAAGAAGGACTAAAAATTTATTATTAATTTGTAGTGGGCAGGTTAGTTGATAGTTGGCTAATATACAAATGCTAGCTTTCGATCTGAGAAGGAAGATAGCTAATCGCTATATGGATACATATTTACTTTTAATGGCAATGCAGTTAGTTGGAAGAGTTCCAAGCAAGATACTATGGCTAATTCTTCAACAGAAGTCGAATACATTGCTGCTTTAGAAGAAACAAAAGAAGCTGTTTGGATCAAGAAGTTTGTGGCTGTACTTGGCGTGGTTAATGTTCCTACACTCTTTTATTGTGATAACAATAGAGCTATTTCACAACTAAGGGAACCCAAGACTCATTAGCGATCCAAACACTTGTTACGGTGATATAATTTAATGAGAGAAATCATTGATAGAAATGAAGTATTGATAGAGAAAGTCCCTACTAATAATAATATTGCTGATCTCTTCATTAAAGTCTTGTCCCAGAAGAAACATGAAATGATGTAAACACATTCCGTCTTAAGCACATGATTGATTGGCTTTAGTACAAGTGGGAGTTTGTTATGCATATAACCTAAAGCTAATTTGTTCTAGAGACAAATTATACTTTTGTATTTATGCATATTTATAATATAGAATTGTTTATCTATTTAATATGATAAAGTCCTTCGAATGAAATTATATGAGAGAAATCATAAATAGCTATGATGATGAGATTCTCTACGTAGTTATATTTTTTTATAAATAACCTTAATCATAGTGTTTTACACATATTGATTAGCACATAATTCTATGTGGATGCTTATGGAGAATAAATGCATCGTATTGACTCACTAAGAGTATTCCACATGGATTATTATTTAAATACTATTGGATAATCTCTTTGTGATAGTAGTATAATGATCCTTAGACATGAGGTCATGAGTTTATCTAGACTGTGGATTACTATACTTTGGCTTTATTAGTTGTTGCTCCTAAGGAGTTGCACATATTGTAGCGATCGGGTATAGTGTGAATCAAAAAAAAAAAAAGAAGATATGATCAATATAGAATTTACCATTTCTTATAAGAATATAAGAGAGTATATCTAGTATAGCCAGTTGTCGAAATATGATTCAAAAATCTTTGCGCAAAGTGAAAATTGAATTGAGAGTGTTTCAAGTTCTATTTCAAGTGAGTTATATTTCAAAAAGAAGTTAATTGTTTAGTTCAATAAGAGTTGGCACTAGATTTGTTCTCTTGAACTAATTGGGATATAATATAGTGAAAGGGTAATAAGCATACAGTAATTAAATCACTAATGGATGAAGTCGAACTATTTGACACGTCTGAACACCTGGGTGGTCATGATACTTTGCTAGAAGCCAATCTTAATTTATAAGTGTGAATTGCTTAATTAGTAAATTGATGATAATTAAAGTTGTTTAATTTATCTAATCCTAATTAATTTAGATTATAATTTATACTTATTGCCAATGTGAGAGATAACTTAAAGGTTCTCACACACTTAAAGACGATTAAATCAAGATAAATTGAGTATTTGATAAGTATGAGATGCTTATGGGTTAATTTATGAGATATTTTTAATTAACTTTTGAGAATCAATTATAATAAGTCATAAATCTTAGGGCTAATGTGTAATGTCAAATAGCTCCTAGGGTTTTGTGCACATATACATACATACATACATACATACATACATAGATACATACATACATACATACATACATACATACATATATATATATATATATATATATATATATATATATATATATGTAGGATTTTCGAAAAAAAGCACAGAAAAAAATGGAAAAAAATGAAAGAAAAGAAAAAGAAAAATAGAGGAGCTAGCACTCGTGGTTTGGGTGAATTAATTCTGAGAGGATCCCGGAGTAATCATCTATGTAGACACTATTAGAGGCCGGACATATGTGCGGCTTGTGGATTGACATCCTTTGACAGATTAGAGTTTTATCACTTTTTTGAAATATAATCTCTGTAGTGCTCTTTTACTATGTATAAATTGATCAATATAATCCTTGGAAGGAAGTAAAAATTTTATTTTCTGCTGTACCTTACATGATTTAGTAAAGAATTCTTACATGTAAAAGAGAAAAGAAAAGTATAAGAGACAATAGAAACTTTTATGTAACTTTATTCATGAAGTGTCTTCTAGAGAACTCTTAACCTAATGTGCTCAATAATTTTTCTTTTGGGATGAATAATCATTATGTAATGACAAAAATGTAAAAGAAATTAAGTTGAACAAAATTTAGGCAATTTCTAAACAATTTAGTGGCACTTCCGAATAATTAGTTTGAACATTTTGTAATACCCATTGTGATTTCCTGAAAAAACTTGCCTTTTGAGAGAAATGACATTGATTTGTTATTAATAATTACTTTTATCTTATACATATTTAGATGTGTGAAGAGACAGCACTCTTATACACATCTAGATGCAGAAAGAAGAAAATTACATAGGTTTGGTAAGACATTCTATAGTCAATTTCTTGGACGAGATCAAGTATTCAAGAATTCTAGATGCATAATATTTTTGTCAAATATTTGATTGAGGAAACCATTGAATATTTTTTAGAATCCAAGTTTTCTTCTAGTGCAATTTAAAGGAGTTCAAATGTAAAGAGCAAAAAAAGATGCAATTAATACTAGTAGTGTGATTAGTCTGGTACTGTTATAAAACTACTATTAAGAACTAGTAGTGTTCGTTATATCACTAATGAAAAAACTAGAAAGTAGTTCGTGGAAAGCAATAAAATGTAAAGTAGAGATAAAGAAATTCTTATTGTTTTCTACTTCCATTCCATTAAACTAAGCCTCTATTTATAGGCTTAACCCTCTATTTATAGGCTTAAGGTTCACCCATTCTCATAACATTATTTAGATTACATGGGCATATGCAAGTTACATGAGTTATATAGGGTAGTGGGAATTACATAGAGTAATGTAGAAGATCATGGGGTGAATCATGGGAATAATAGGAGTTACAAGAATTGATGTGTTGATCATGAGGTAGATTATTGAGAATGTGGATAGACATCCACTAAATGATTCATAACACTTCCTCTTGTATGTCCATCTTTAAGAAAAATGTCTTGTTAAAACCGTAATAGGATAAAACCTAGTACAAAGATAAAGACAGTGCTTAAAAGAGTGCATTTTCCCAAATTTGACACGGTCTTGTTAAAAACCTGTCTAGAAAAAATCCAATGGGAAAAAAAAATCTTTGGTTAAGGTAGAATGAGTACAGTGTATGATTACTCCCCCTCTTGAGCACATCATTAGATATCTTTCGGTTGGCGCATTCCAATCTTATGAACCAACTTTTCAATGTTGAAGTCAGTAGTAACTTTGTGAATAAATCTGCTAGATTGTCACTTGAGCAAATTTTTTGAACACTAATCTCACCATTATTCTAAGATCATGAGTGAAAAAGAATTTTGGTAAAATGTGTTTTGTTCTATCGCTTTTGATGTATTCTTCCTTTAGTCGAGCAATGCACGCAGTATTATCCTCGAACAAAGTGGTAGGGACTCCCTTGTCTAAATACAAACCACATGTTCCTCGAACATGATGGATTACAAATTTTAACCAAAAACACTCCTGACTTATTTCATGAATTATCCTCACCTAGTATCTCAGCATGACTGGAAGACGTGGCAATTATGGTTTGTTTCATTAAACGCCAAGAAATAGCAGTACCACCACATGTGAACACATAACCTATTTGTGACTGAGCATTATCTAGATGTGTATCAGATAAATATCCAGCATCTGCATAACCTATAAGAACAGACTTGAGTGATATATAATAAAGACCAATATCTATCATACCTTATAAGGTAAATAAATATATGTTTAACACCATTCTGATGCCATCGCATAGGTAGAACTATATCTTGCTAATAAATTCAATTTAACATCATTCCAATGCCTTCGTGTAGGTGAAGAAATGTACATTGCTAATAAATTCAAGGCAAATGATACGTCAGGGCGTGTATGACTAGCAAGATACATTAATGCTCCCAGACCGTTTTGTGTATGAACATAAGGTACAAGATGTTTAACACTTATCCCAGCAGACACACAATAATCATTAAAAGCTTGTGAAGTAAATTCACTAGCATTACCAAGACGAATTCAGTCTTAATGAGATAATTAGAAAAATGAGCGTGTGACCGAATTAACTCTCCTAACAATCTTGCAAATGCCAGGTTGCGAGTTGATAACAAGTATACATGTGACCATCTCATTGATGCATCAATCAAAACCATAAAATATTGAAATGGTCCACAATGTGGATGAACAGGCCCACAAATATCCCCATCTATGAGTTCCAAAAATATAGGAGATTGAATTTTAACTTTCAATGGTGATAGCCTAGTGATCAACTTGCCTTGAAAATAACTCTAGATGGTGATATGAGAATTCATTAGATCTAATACTTTCCAACCTCTTAAAGAATGATTGAATGAATTCTCAAGAATTTTTCGCATTATTATAGAACCGGGATGGCCCAACCGGTTATGCCAAATAACAAATTCATCATGATTTGTAAACTTTTGGTTTACAGTTATATACGATTGAACTACACTAATATGTGTGTAGTATAATCTAGAGGAATAAAAAGGTAATTTTTTCAACACAATTTTATGTTCTTCCAAAAACAATACTTGTAATATATAAGTATTCAATGTTGCCTTCACATGTAGTCTCAATATGATATCGATTTCGTTGAATATCTTTAAAAGTCAATAAGTTCCTTGAGAATTTGAAGAATTTAATGCATCATCAATGCAAAATTTTGTTCCTCCAGGTAAAGTTATAGTTGTTCTTTCGGGAGCCTTCAATCAATTTGGTACTACCAGATATACTACTAACATAGGTTTCTTTCATTATTAGATAAGAAAAGTATTTCTTATCTTAAAGTATAGAGTGTGTTGTTACACTGTCTGCCAGACATAATTCTTTGTCATTGATCATTGAAACGTCCATATTCTTCACCAGAATTAAAAAAAATGCAAATGAGATGTATTTTTTTTTCTTATGTAAAATATTTGTAAAAATATAAGAAACATTGAAAAAATGAAATCAACCAAAAATATTTTGTTTAAAAAAAACCAAATGGAAATTTATTATATTAGAGTGGTTAACTAAAATGACCTATTCTTTGGACATTTCCATCACTACACAAGTGACTAGCATTACCTTTAGTGCTATTGACAAAGAAATCAGCAACATTCAAATAAGTAAAATCATTAAAGCCATTGCCATCAAGACCATGTTCACTTATTACACATTTCTCTATCTTTTTATCTTTATTCTTTAAGGATTCTTGAAAGAGATGAATAAGATGTTTTGGCGCACGACAGGTATAAGACTAATGGTCTTTCATGCCACATCGGTAGCACTCATTATCCACTTTCCTTTTATTTTGGTCTCCATCTTTCTTATCACTATTCTTCCATTTCTAGTGGTGAGTTGTGTATTTAGCATGAATACCGCGATTAATAAAATGGTTTCGACCATGTCTTTGGCCACAACCACAGCCACTTTGTCTACTATACAGATTGCATGGCTATCGCATTTGTTTCAGGAAATGGAGCAGCACCAGTTGGATGGAGTTCATGATTTTTTAACAAAAGCTTATTCTTTTGTTTAGTTAATTTCTTAAGAAGGAGACAAGAAATTAATTCAGAATATTTCTTAAAACCTTTTTCACGATATTGCTGCTATAGGAGCACATTAGATGCGTGAAATTAGAGAATGTTTTCTCCAATAAATCCTCATTAGTTACTTTTTCTCCACAAAATTTCAATTGAGAACTGATTCAAAATTTTTTTGAATTATACTCACTTACAGTTTAAAATCTTACAAGCGCAAGCGCATCCAATCATAAAGAGCTTTTGAAAAAAAACTGTCTTTTGGTGTTCATACCTCTCATTCAAGCTAATCCACAAGACGAAAGGTTTCTTTACCGTTTGGTACTCAGTTTTTAGCCCTTCATCAATGTGGTGATGGAGAAAGATTATTGCTTTGGCTTTTTCTTGATTTGTGGCTTTATTTCCTTCTTTGATGGTTTTTCCAATACCATTTGCATCTAGCTGAATTTTTCAGCATAAGTAATTCTTGCTAGTGATATCAAGAGTTACAAACTCATGTCTTGTAAGGTTAGCCCATAATGATAATTGAAAAAGGAAAAAACAAATAAAACTTACCCAACTTACCTAATGAATGTGTTGAGAATTCCCAATAGAAGTGTTGAGAAACTGGCTTTGAATTCGTGTTGATAATGTGTTATAAAACTACTATTAAGAATGTAATACTATTATGTTATATTACTAATGATTAAATTCGAAAGTAGTGGTAGAAAGTAATCTAATGTAAAATAGATATAAAGAAATTCTCACTTTTTCTACTTTCATTCCATTTATCTAATTCTCTATTTATAGGCTTAAGGTTCACCTATTCTCACAACATTATTTGGACATTACACGACACTTTAACTTACACGAGTTACATAGGATAGTGGGAGTTACATAGAGTAACGTAGAAGATCATGGGATGAATCATACACATAATAGGAGTTACAAGAATTGATGTCTGTAGATCATAAGGTAAATCAGGAAAAACATGGATGGACATCGACTAAATAATTCCTAATAGGTACTAGATAATTGTGTCTATTGATATTCTTTGAAAAGTTAACTACAATAGACATTTAGTACTATAGAGGAAAAAATGACAGTTAAGATGGACTGGGTTATAAATTAGCTCTTACCAAACCGTGTTCAAATCAAGTATCAAATAGTTTTGTTTTATTTACAACCCTAAATATGGATTTATCATTTATTTGTGCTCCACTTAAACATGTAACAGCAAAACGAACCTTTTGTCATTTATTTTAGAGATAGTAAACTTCCTCTCAGCTTTATCCTAAGGGAAAAAAACTAATTTAGTCCTTTATATTTGGGGTATCAACTAATTTAGTTCACTATCTATTACAACAGATCAATTTGGTCTCTTATATTTAAAAAATTAACCAATCTAAGGATTATGATAGAAATCATAGACAAATTAATGGACCATGCCACATGATAATCTACTAGTTGTTAATTTGTAGTAGATGTGTTATCAATGATATCCGCCAGCTTTTCTACAATTTATATTACAAGTCTCAAATTAGTTATTTTTTTTTTTAAGGATGAGGGACCAAATTGGTCTTTTTGATAGATAAGGGACCAAATTAATTGATACCCTAAAGATAAGGGACCAAATTTGTCTTTTTTCCTTTATGCCAATATTACATAGTATTCCTGAAATTTTAAAAATCTTACAAATCTCCCATAACTTATTTTTGTTGTAACAATTTCAATCCAATTAATTAAAATATTATATAAGGAGAGAGAAGAAATTTTTATTCCTCCCAATAAGATCTCCCCCTAATAAAAAAATTCAATTTGTTATAAAATCTTATACAAAGGAAAAAGAAAATTGGGAGGATTAAATAAAATTGTTAACAAATAACATTGGGATACAATTTTTCATGTTCTTCACTAGTCAATATTGGAAAAAAAATAGATGTTGTGATTTCCTAAAAAAATACAATTGTATTTATTTTATTATAGTACATTGTGCATTTTATATGTGTTATAAATTTTTATTAAGTCTGATAAACATAAACACTGCCATTAAGGCTGACATCATAACATAAACACATTAGCACGTGTAGATGTATTCATAAATAAGTTGACGAAATGATTAAATAAAAGAAATTTTTTTTACTTTTTTCCAATATATAGTTTGTGATTTCTTGAATAAATTACAAAACAAAATTTTTTTATTATAATGTATGGTATATTTCTAAGCGTTTTAATTTTTGTATTTAAACATACACACTTTTAATATGCACTTACAATTTCGTAAATAAGTTGATAGAATCTCTGTGTAGACATATTATTATTTTTTAGTTTATGAATTTGAGGTTAACCATACAAAATACCAATCATATTCATTTTATAATATAGACAAAAGAATTTAAATGATGAAAGGGTGTCAAGTGAAATTGTCATAAATTTTAGGAGAGGTTTTTGAAACTATAATTTTTTTGTTATTTATTAAAGTAAAAAGGATACAAATGTCATTTCATGTTAATTTGGGCCCCAATTAATGAGAGGAGAAATAAGTGAAATTTTAAAAATTTGAGGGGGACTGTAAGTGACATTAACCTAAACCTCAAGGGATGTTTATGAATATCCTTTTATTTTAGTGTTTTCCCTTATGTATTTTTGTTCATAAGCAATAAAATGCAATGGATATCCATTTTTTGTCTTTATATTCTTTACTCTTTTATTTTTTATTTTTTATTTTTTATAGAAAAACTATTATATAAACCTGAACTTTCAACAATTGTACTAAGTAATTTCTATGTTATTGTATATTTGTGGGCTTGTGGAGTTCGGGAGAAATTGAGAATACCAAATTTTTATTACAGGTGAAATAAAACTCAAACTTATTACATGTATATTTTATAATTCATAAATAAAAAGTAGAGGTACAAAACTTATAAATTGAAAAAAACTAGTGACTTCGAACATTAGATGTTATAACAACATTCAATGGTAACTTGTGAAATGTTTTATCGCCTTACAAGAAATGCTCATCCCATTTACCATAATCTGTCCAATTTGCAATCAAAATTTCCAGGATTTTAACTACCTGTTTGGTGCTCCGCACTTCCTTTATCCTTCAACTTTGTTACCAACTCATTACCCATGTTATAAAAACCAAGAAATTGGAGTTTGTTTAAGTTTTGGATACCCCAAGGCAATTCATTCACTTGTTTACAATCTGCCATGAGTAGACGTTCGAGACAAGGCAGCGCATCCTGTTCCATGCTCACCCATTTTAGTTGTTGTAGTCTGATGAGATCTAATCTCTTGAGCTTTTCAAATCCTCTAGCCTTGAAATTTGATTGCTCACCTTCATAAGCCTTACTGAGTATAATCTCCATCAGATTGGGCAAATCTTGAAGGAACTCCTGTGGATCTTCCCTTAACCCACTCCCAAATAGGTCTATTCTAGTTAAGCGCTGAAGAGAAGACAACCATTGTGGTACCTTCTCTAATCGCCCTGTCAAGCTTAGCACTTGAAGAGCTTGAGGAGTTGGAGTTAGGGGATGTTGAAGATCAAGGATCTCATCCTCTTTGATTGAATCAGCACATAACAATTTGCGGAGATTTGTCAGCTTTCCAAGGGAGGAACAAAACTCCTTTCCATATTCTCTTTTAAGCTTTGAAATGCTTAGTTCCCTCAATTGAGTGAGTTTTCCTATCTCTCTTACTGTTTCATCATTATCTGCATCTATTGAATGTAAAACCTCCAAGGAAAGGAGCCTTCCAATTTCACGGGGAGCTTTGAAACCGCGGAAAGCATAATTCTTTGAATAATCACTTCATGTAATACTAACAGCTCACGAAGTTTCCTGAGCTTTAGTATGCCAATGGGTAGCTCTATCACTCGGGTATCACACAAATTCAAGAATTCTAGGTTTTGAAGCTTACTGATGGATTGTGGGATGGTTTCAACTCCGGTACCCGCTAGATTTAGATATTTGAGATGATATAATTTGAAAACTTCCTTTGGGATACTCTTCAATTCTGCTCCATCTAATTCCAAAACATTGAGAAGCTTTGGACCACCGCTTAAAAGCTTAGATAACGACACAGGAGTCCATTAGCGGATTTTTGTATCCCAAGATTACCAAAGAGCGGATATGCTTAAAGCTGTTGTATTCATAGTGATTCTCAATGAATCCATGAATTACCAGGCGCCTAATATTATCTGGCAATCTTGTATAGTCTCCACTGGTAGCTACCGTCACTAAATTTTGTTCTCTTGCTTTGGTGAGAACGATTTCACGCAAAATGTCATGGATATTGCAATGTCTTATGCTTCCATCATAATTTAATTCTACCACTTGGATCAAGCTTCTGTTTATGAGTTCATTGAGATATCCCCTAGCAACTTCTACATTCATAATTCCTTCTCTTTCCAATATGAATCCTTCTGCAATCCACTTTTGAATTAACATTTCCGCTTTCACTTTCCAATCTTCTGGATGAATGCTCATATACAATAGACAACTTTTGAGAAACCAAGGTAAATCATTATAACTCAACAAGAGTATTTTCTTAACTCTTTCCAATTTCCCAATTCCTTCAAATTACACCACCAAGACCGTGAAGAATCATCTCCCATTCATCTACTTTTCCCTTGTCCTTTGAAGCCAAAACACCACCAATGGATACAATCGCAAGAGGCAAACCCTTGCATTTATGAAGTATACCTCTTGAAACATCCTCCAAATGAGGAGGGCAGCAATTATCCGCAAATGTTTTACTGCAAAACAGAGTCCAGGACTCTTCACCAGACAAAAATTGCATCTTGTGGACATAGTCGTTGGATTTTGTGCAACATCCAGTGGCTGTATCCACGATTCGTGTAGTGAGCAGTATACGACTACCACAATTGGCATCCGGAAAAGCATATTTGATTGCCTCCCATGATTCCCATCTCCATAAATCATCAAGAACAATGATATAAGTGTACTTTTTTTGTTGTAGAAAATCTTTGACGAATGCTCTTAACTTATCACCATCCATGGACTCCACTTCTTGAGAGGTTGTCTCCTTGATTTCTTTGAAGAGTTGTTGAATTAAGTCTTTGACAAGGACTGCCTTCATGTGAAATGTTTGAGAAATAGTTAACCAAGCATGGAGTTGGAACTGTCTCTTCACATTTACATCTTCATAAACTCTTTTAACCAAGGTGGTTTTCCCCATTCCCGCCATGCCAACTACTGAAACAACTTTCAAGTTGGAACTGCCATCTAATATTTGTGAAATAAGCTCTCTTTTGGGATTTTCAATGCCCACAACCTCAGCTTCTTCAAGTAGGACTGCATTTCCTCGAAAATGAGATACAACATCTTCCACATCTGCAGAATAAGAGCCTCTTTCAGAAAGGCCGTAATCAGATTGATATCTGTTATGCCTTTCAGAAATATCTCTTACTCGGCCCTTGATGCTTTCAATCTTAGAAGAAATACGATGGCGAGCTCTTATATTCTTTGTCGAGGTGTAGAAATTATGAACGCGGCCATAGAATCCATTAGGACCAGTACGTGCAAACCACATTATAAATTCGTCTAAAGACATCTTGTGTATCATAATATCTTGTCTGAACTGCAACCTCTTGAACTTGCCTGACCCATTCTTTAAGCTCGGAAACGTTGTCCTCTTTAAGTTCAGCATCTCTGAGGAAAGCCCTCATGCTTCCAAGTTCGTCTCGAATGAATTGCATTTCTCGTTTAAGTCCTCCTCCAAGATGAGTACTCTGAGTAAGAAGAAAAGTTGAAAGTTGTTTGAGTAGAAAAGATACTGCACTCTCTGCCATTGATTCTCAAGGTATTTGGGTGAGTAGTTATTAGTGCATGCTTGATTGAATGAATGAATGAAAATGATGTTCTAAGAATTTATGTTGGTTCAATATATATATATAATACCAATCAACTCAAAACGCGTAAAGCAGGAAGTTTCTGAGCGATTTCCAGAGCATTTATTCCTTGGAAAGCGAATGCTTTACTAGACTTCAGTGTGAAATAGCAAGTCTTTGTATAGGATAAGATGGAAATTGCAGTAAATTCTTGTGGTAAGTTCGAACCAATTTCGTGCAACTTAAAGAGAGGAGCTCTTGACTGGGAAGACTTGAGTATCTTTCGTTGTATTTGTATCGATGAATTTGGAGAAGAATTTGAAATTTATTATTTATTAGAGAAATTTGTAAAATTAAAATAGATGAATTTTAAATCTTTATAGATTACAAAATTATTTGAAATCCTTAATTTTTTATTTTTTAATTTGGGTGGATATCAATTTTATTCATTTAGATAGATTTCAAATCCTTCTCCAAATCAATTGATCCAAACGCAACCTTTTTGTCATAAGATGTTCGTTGTGTATTCGAGTGATGTAAATGATTGTAGATCAAAGAATCCATCCTATCTACTTTAATCTAGATGTGTATAAGAACACATCTCTGCAAAACAAGGCTGTGGTCAAAAGGATCTAGATTTGTATAATTTACTTGGGTTTTTATTTATTGTTAATTGATATCTAAGGTTAATATAATAATGGGTTCAAAACAATAACTGATCCAAAGGCCAATAAGAAAGGCAAAGTAATAAGATTAATGAAAATGAGGCCAGCAAAATAAATATTGTAAAAATATTGAACGATGACACTTTATAGATCAATCTACATATATACTATAATAAAAGAGGGAGTTTGATTTAATGATTTAAATTTTCTTTCTCATGTTCTTTCATTATAAAATTTAATAACTTTGTTATGTTTTCAAATTTGAATGCCTTTTTTTTTTATATATATATAATAGTCTAGGTTGTTTATGTAAATATTTCTCAAATTATAAATGAAGACATAAGATCTACTTTTAAGAGTTTATATTAGGAAATATATTTTATTAAAGTAAATTTCTTTATTTAATAGAATATTAAGAATGAATTTAGACATTAAAGAAGAGTAAGAGATAATTTCATTGGGATAAATTTTAGAAATCAAGCAATAAAGAATATCAAGTTTACTTGAAAAATAAATTTACATATTTTAGTTATTCTTTTGGACCTTTAAAAAAGAAAACCTAAAATGTTAAAAGAGAAAATTAAATTTAACTATTTGAGAACTTAATTAAATAAAGTTATTGAAAAAGAACTTAATTGAATAAAGTTTTTTAATAAATGGAATTACGCATATAATTATTCTCAAGATATATCGATACATTAATAGACTAACAATATTTATATGCAATTAAAGAGTTAATAGTTTATTAACAAGTCCATTAAAAGGAAAAGAAAAAATTTGTTTGAGAAAAGAAAAAGAAGGCAAATAAGGCTATTTTAAAGGATTAAATACGAGAAATTTTATGTTGGTCAGGGACAACTACTATATTTTAATGTCCAGTAGTTACTCTTCTACCAATAGGAGCCTTCTATTTGAAGTGGAGGCCCCACATTTCTGAAAAATAAGAGAGCTATCCTATTCAAAAAAAATAGACCCTGCATTCCAAATGGTAGACTCCTATTGGTTGAGGAGCAACTATTCGGCATAACCAGAAGTTGCTCCTTACCAAAATAAATATTTTCAGTTAAATACCATTCAGGCCCTAAAACTAAGTAAAAGTCTCAATATAGCCTTTTAAATTGAAAAAATCTCAATTTGATCCTCCAAATTGAAAAAAATTTCAATATAGCCTTTCAAATTGAAAGAGTCTTATTTTGGCCCTCTAAACTAAAATAAATGTCCTAATATGGCCTCTAAATCTAAAAGATTCTCAATTTGGTCATCCAAACTAAAACTCTGCTCTAATTTGCCTTCTAAACAGAAAATGTATTTTGATACAACAAAATAGAATTAATCCTTTAATAGCACACACGTTTAAAATATACTTTCAGATCTTAGGATTACTTTTAAGACTTCATATTAGAAATAAATTTGATTAAGTACAATTTTTATATGTAGTTAGAAATTATTTAGTTGAATTCGGAAATTCTAAAGACCTGAGTAGAATACATAATTAGACTACAATAGAATTTAGAAATCAAGAAATAGTAAAGAAATAAAATATACTTGAAAAATAAATTACATATTTTAATTATATTTTTGGACCCTAAAAAGAGGGAAAAAAAACCTAAAAAGCTAAAAGAGGAAATAGGAAACTAGTCTTTTTGAGACTTAATTAAATAAAGTTATTAAAAAAACTTAATTGATTAAGATTTCTCACTAAATGAAACTATGTATATATCTATTATCAACATATATAGGTTGTCGATGTATTAAAAGATTTTTCAACATTTATATGCCATTAAAAAATTAACAGTTCATTAACAAGTCTATTAAAAGAAACAAAAAAAATTCGTTTGAGAAAAGCAAAGAAGGAAAACAAAGCAACTTTAAAGTGTGTAAATGCCATTTTGCCCATAAAACTAAGTAAAAATCTCAATATGACCTTTTAAATTGAAAAGGTCTCAATTAACCCTCCAAATTGAAAAAATATTTCAATATAGTCCTTCAAATTGGAAGAATCTCATTTTGGTCATTTAAATTAAAACAAATGTCCCAATATGGTCCCAAAACCTGAAAGATTCTCAATTCGAATCTCCAAACTAAAAAGGGTTTTCTAATTTAGCTCTCTTCTAAAAATCTATTTTTACAATATTTAAATACCATTAATCCTTTAAAAGAGCACAAGTTTAAAAATATGCTTTGAATCTTAATGATTAATTTATAGATAGAAAAAGATTATTTTTAAGTAAATTTCTATGTAGAATAGAGAGTTCCATCTAGTATTTTTTTTAAGGATGAATTTTAGAAACAACACAAGTATGGAAAGAAAACTATTTTAGGATTAATAATAATAGGAATTATTCTAACAAAAAAAACAGTATGACTTATCACGTATAATATTTTACTCTTTTCAGAGAATAATTCAACATTTTGTTTTCTAATTTGGATAAAAAAAGAAAAGGAAACAAGAGAATGAAGGAGACACAAAATTGCTAAAAAAAACTCAAAATCATCTAAGTTTGAATTAACAAAGACGTTATCCTTCATAGATATTGTCAATATCTTCACATTTCTTTGCCCTATGCCATTTATTTTGCCTCAATATTGTTGTCTACAGACTTTGTAATGATGACAGAGATTTATTATCCAAAATATTATAAAAAAGATTAGCTTTTGTGTGGTTTACTGAAAATAATTAAATGTAGAATATGTATTTTCAATTATTGTTAAACTAATTGGATGAATAGGAAAGGGGGAGATTTCCCATTAGTGATTCAAATCCATGACCAATAGGCTATAAGGGAAGCGTCTTACCACATAAGCAGCACTTCATTGTCAAAAAGACCATATTCTTTATCTTGCAATTTTTACTTTGCTTTTAGTTCCCTTTTAATATATTGAATATTTATTACCTGTTTAATCCAAATTATGCTTTGCCTACAATCAAAGTAGTTCCTAAATTATATTAGTTTAAATTTCTTGATAGATAATTATTATCTTCCTACAAATTTAAAGTGTGCTTTATTTAATAAAATTTAAATACGGAAAATCTATTGTTACTTTTGAATTATTCCTCCATAGGTTGATAGCTATTACAACTATATATGGTTGGTTTTATTCTAACAAATAAAATCTAATTTATTGAATATCCTTCTTTTAATTTACTACTATAGGTTCAAAATGATAGTTTTAACATAATAGATTAATCAGTAAATTTTCATGCCGTAACTTGTCAATATGATAGAATATTTTTTACTTTTTCTATTTTCATGAATACAATTCCAATAATTATCTATACTATTATATATATTCCAGTTATTTTTTCCAATTTTTGTTTCTTCCTTTTTTTGCGATGACTAAAATATCAGCCATTAATGAAATGCAATTCCCACTAAGAAGACATAATCAAGTTACTCCTCATATAATCTAATTTAACTACCTATGTTTTAGAATACCACCATCTATGTTTTAGTTATACAATCCTACTCGATATAATGTATTACTTTTTTCTCCTTTTTTGTCACACTTAATATACCTTAATTAAATAATTTAATGTCATTATTAAAATCAAAATAAGAAAGATGAGAAAAAATGAATCTAATTAAAATATAAAGATTAAATAAATCAAACAAAAATTATGTTTTACGTATAAGAAAATGAATATATTAAACTAATATATTCTCATTATATTATGGATAAGTGTCACATAGTATATTAAAATCATTATAAAAAATTTGAAATAATAATTTATTCTTTTACCTTATATTGAAATGCACTGAACGCTTATGAAAACATCATTTATCTTACTCTAAAATGCACACAATGCTAATAAAACAAATTGTTTCTTCCTTAACTCATTACAAAATTTTGGCATAAATACATAATAAGTACAAAATTTTAAGAGTAATATAATCATTTATATTTGAGAAAAGAATAAAATAAAAATATTATTTTGTAGCTATTATACATGTTCAAATTGTTTCTATTTTGTTAATAATAAAAAAAATCTTTTAGAACTATTATACATATTCAAAATTCACTTCAATTATTTTCTTTTCTCTAATATTCATTCAAGCATGATATTGTATTTTAGTTAATTATATTCATATTTTAAATATATTTTTATATGCTAATAACATCTATAACCATCTTAGTAAAAGTATAAAATTTTTGACTTTATTGTAACGTGATTAATTGTGTAGTATTTGTTTTCGTTACAAAAATGATGTTGTTGTGCTTTAAGGTCAATATATAATAATCAATTAATTGTTCATTATAGCAGATAAATTAGATTATTAGACTTTCAAATTTATTAATGTTAATATCTCATTTGGCTCATGGAATTAATCTTACCTTTACTAAAAGATTTTAACTTCGCTAACGTTACTAGAAAAGAAATATAAGAAAAGGAAATGTCTCTAAATGAAAAGATAAATTAACCAAGCATTGACATTAAAGTTCGAGAACAAAATAAAAAACTTATCACATTTTCAATTGAGATAAAAGTATTTATTAATTTTATATCTCTTTAATCGTATTTCAATTACTAAATCCTTATTTTTAATAACATCATTTTATAGAATATTACTTTACCTAATTAAAGTTTCCTATTACTTAATCATGTTTCTGGTTACCTATTATCCACAATTATCTTGAGCAAAAGTATAAAAATTTTCCCTTTTTGGTAATAGTGATTAATTGTGTATTTATTTTTATCACAAAATTAAGTTGTGCATTACAACAATTAGTGAAATTTATGATTAATAATAATTGCAATAATTTTAAAAATTGATCCTTAAAATGTGTATGTATTAATCACTTATTTTCCTTTTCCAGTTAAACTTACATATTATCGATAGAATTGAAATATTACACATTCCCATAAAATAGAAAATTTGTTTAATTTTTTTAGAAGAAAAAATAATTTATTTTAGTATTGTACCATATAGGTGATGATTATGAAAGAAATAAAAAGAATAAAGAATTAAAAAAAATGTAAGGTGAAAGTTTTACAATTACCAAAAAACAAATTTTATTAAGTAGACATTTAATCTATAAATTTTTTGTATAAGAAATTCAATACTTGCTGATGAAATTTGCACACTTAGTAGTCTTTGTTATCATTAAGTGATCATCTATTATGTTTTTAAAAAAATTAGAAACTTTAACAGGTCAAAAATATTACACACGCGTCACACGTACAGGTGTACGCACATGATTTTTTCTAGTGCAAACTATATATTTAAAAGAAATCATTGTTTCCTAAACTAGGAATTGCTATTTAGTACTTGGACACAATCGGTCCTTCAGGTTCATTCAAAAAAAGGTCCAGCGATTTAAGAATAATCAAATATCCTAATGCTTGATAAATCTACAGCTGTTAGGATATCACTTAATATTTGAAGAGAATAAAGGGTTTTAAAAAGCCTAGAATTTGTCAGTATTTTTTCAAAACTGCATTCCCCTCTTTGAATACTAAAGTTACAGAATGGATATAATAATGAACTCTAATACTTAGATTGTGCTCCAGTTTGATGATCCTTTAGATTTTTCCTATTTTTGAAATTGCAGAGAATACAAATGAGCTCATGGTTGAATTACTTCAATAATTCTTAATCGAGTAATGGACTTTTATTTCTAAAATTTACAGATTTGTTATTCATTGGATATAATTATTTAGATTTTTATTAAACTGATTGAACTATTAAAGTAATAGAGTCTCTTACGTTTTTAACAAAGTATATGTAAAGAAAAGAAAATGTATAAGAATCGCATATGAGCAAATATTTCTCTAAACTCAAGTGAACTAAGTATAAACTAGGTCAACATCTGACAATTTTTTTTTTTTTAACTTAGTTAAAGATTAAGTAGAAATCATATCAAATAAAAATAAAGTGAACTAAAAATCAAAAAAATTAATATCACAAATAAACTTTACTATTTAATTCATAGCAATAACAATCAAATAATTAGTATATTGAAACGCGCAAAGCATGGACTCTCACACTAGTTTGGAGTAAAAGCATGAAATTTCTTTTAAGTTTTATTATAACCACGGATTTGTTCAACCCCAGTTATGATAATCATATTTTAATGATGACCAAATTGCACTAATGGTTTGAAAATAAGTGTGTAGAAAAATAGGGAGGTTTGGACAATCATTTACGTTTGAACACAACTACCAGAAGAACTCCACGGACGCTGATGATCGTCTGAAAGAAAGTATTAAGCTCGAACACAAGAGAACATCTGACATAGAGTACCTGATGCAGTCTTGGACGATGATAATCGGACGAAGGATAGTGTCCGATTAATATCCCAGAAGCATTGAAGCCAATCGGACGCACCTCGGACGTAAAAGCTATGCATCGGACATCCGAACGGTCCAACGGCTAGTTCGTTCGGACGCATACTCACAACAGCAGCCGTATGAAAGACCAAACGGCTAGTTTCTTAGGAAACAGAAAATAGTCGTTAGAGAGCAGTTGGAAGTAATTTTTGGGCTTCTATAAATATCCCCAAGTCTATGAATGTAAATATAGATAGTTGAACTACTGCATTCAATACAAATACTTGTAAGAGCTATTTGGGAAGAAATAGGCTAAAATAAAGTGGGTCGTATTGGTTTGGGTAGTGTAGTTCTCTTGGCTCAACTAGAGGGAATTAGTGCGAGCAAGAATAGACTAGTGAGTGATCTTCAAGTGTAAGAATGGAGGGATAACAGCGTACTAAAAGTGAGGTTGTTGTGTAAAATCCTTTGGCTCAACTAGAGGGACTTAGTTGGTGCATGAGTAAGCCTACTTTGTGTACAAGAAGGTTATTGCCTCACCTTCTTTGAAGAGACACTACTAGTTAAAATACTCCAAACTTGAGAAGTTTGGGAGTTTGGTTTGATACTTTCTATCTCAATCATCTTTATATTTGTTCTTTGAGTTTCAATTGTTGAATATTTATTATATTCATTTGTGCTTAAGTATTTACTTGTTCCATTTCCATTAAACACATTAAAAAGGTTTATTTTTAGAAGCAACCTAATTCAACCCCTTCTTAGGTTGCTTTTTGGGCCAACAATTGGTATCAGAGCATTGGTCTCTTTATTTTGCTTAAATTGCATCAGAGTAAAGATCATGGCAACCAATAACGGTTTATTTTTAGTAAGGGCATAATATGAATATTTCTAAACCTAAGAATGCTTTATACATATATCAAATATAGAGGGCAGATGGACCTAAGAGTTGCCTAGATGAACTTTTTGGGGGAGGGGGGGCGCAAAAGCTATATATACATATAATTGGAGAGATAGTTTTATAATTTTTGCAAAATTTTTGTGGGGTAAAGTCCAATTTTTAAGGGTATTATTGAAATTAAAAAAATCAATAAAATAATATATTTTTGTAACTCTTTAGGATTAAGACTATATAAATACATATATATGAAACATTTTTTGTATATTCTCTAAAATTTTTGGGCGAGGCAAAATCTAATTTTTTATATTAGTGTAATGATAAATTAAAGAATTTTAAGGGGAGAAAACATAATTTTGAAAATCTTGGGAAGGTAGTTGTCCCTCCTTACCCCCTGATGATCCGCCCATGAATGAAGGTGAGACATGAGAAAAATGGGACTTATGAAAATACTAAATGGAGGTTTCAAGGTATTGTCCCTTGCATTATGCATGATATTCGTACCTTGTCCATAAATAATATTCTAAAGGGTTAATGCACTAAACTATCCCTCAACTATATTCCAATTTGTACTTTTTACCCCCTTATATTTATTTTATGGCACTTAACCCCCTTCTTGACCTCTTTTTATATTTTTGGACAAAAATAACCCTATTATGTTAATTAATTTATAGGTAAAATGCAAAAAAAAAAATAAAAAATTTGTTGTTAACCAAATAAAGCCCTTTACCTCATGTAGTTAGCAAATGTGCATTTGACCTCATTGTACTTCAAATTTCGTTGCAAAATCGATGAAAACCGCCAAAACTAACCGTAGTTCACGGTCACATGCCCATTGCACAAGTAGGACTTTTTAGTAAAGTTTTGGCATTAAAATAATAATTGAATTGACCTTTTTAACCCCCAATAGTCTAACACCCCATCTCTTCCATCAACCTACCTGATAGCTCATCCTCTTTTTCACCCTAGCTACCACCAGCACAAAAAGCAGCCTTGCCATCCCTTCTACCCCAATTTCACCCCAACCCCTCTATCCCTCTATCCCTAGCAGTCGTACCCTACCACAACTGTTACCAAGCACTTGGATTACTCGCAACATGTCATCTTTCTCCGTACCCTTACTTTATATCTAAAGTAAATTGGTTTAAATTTGATACGATTTTATTGGTTTTTTGATTGAAATTTAAATTTTTTAGTGGTTTTTTGATAAATTGTAGTGTTCAAGGAAGAGAGATCCATGGGGGTAGGGAAGAGAGATCTGAGGGTAGGGGAGATCAGGATTGAAGTAAGGAAGGAGAGGTGTGAAATTAGGTTGTGGATGGAGATCAGGATGGGATGAGGATGGAGATCGGGTTAAACACATATTTGATAACCATATAGGGTTAAAGTGCTTATTCTCTTAACTACAAGGGGGTTATTTGCAGTTTACCCTTATTTTGGTTTATCTTTTTTCCTTATTAATTTCCTTCTTTTTTTCCCTCCATATTCTCATGCCACTAGGTATTTCATTCCCTATACTATTATTATTTATATACCTAGGACATATAAAATTTTAATTTTCTTTAACATTAGTAGCTTGTTTGGTTGTTAAACTTCGACATTGCTAGTAATCCATTATATCGTGTATTACTTTTTTTTCCCTAAATTTTTCTTTACAACAGAGCATATGTCACTAGAATCTCTACAATATTTGCCCAATCCAGTAGAAAATTGTACTCACATATATATATATATATATATATATATATATATATATATATATAGATGGTAATAGGATAAGCATTGCTTTTACTGAGAAAAAAAAGTGCTAGTCAAAGAAAAATTGTGATAAGAGACAACTATAAATAGATCTCTAAACATACAGATTTCTTTAATTATGTCACTAGTAAAAATTTAATAAAATAATACTTGCATTATTTATTTTCTTATTTATTTTTATTATTTTTAATTGATTAATTACAAATTCAACTAGTTTATTTACTTTTCACAATTTAATTTTAGATTAAAAATGCCTTTTTGATATAACAAATGTATACAATAATTAATAAATAAATAAAGTACTGCATTTCTATACTTACAGTATCAACTTAATTTTTAAAATTTTTAATCTGATAATGTATAATTATTTATAGTAGAATGAATGATACTAGCTAATGACAACAGAGGGAGAAAAAGGGGAAAAATGAAAGCTTTTAGGAAAAAGGAGAAAATAATAGAGAAAAAGGAAAACAAAAATAGTTAAGTTAGAAAGAATATTTTTATCCAATAATACAAAAATGAAGGGGAGGTTAACTACCTATAAAAGATAGTGAAGGGGCAAAACTGCAACTTATGGTATAGTTTATAAGGTTTAGTTTATTTTACCTTATTTTATATTCTATTAAAATAATTGGGGGATTGTTGAAATATTTTAATAAAATAAATTATTTAAATTCCAATTGTCAGTTACAATTTTTTAAATCAATTTTAGTTGCCGTTCTTAATACAATTTTAACCTATGTAATAGTTTTATCAATCTTATTTTGATCGTTATTCAATGAATTTGGACAAATAGTTTTGTAACTGAAATTGACCAATTAGTATACACTAATCTTATGGTTGTAACTCCTATTGTTTTATCCTAGCTTATATACAAAGGGAGAGCTTCTAAACAAGATAGACATTCTTTACAGATGTCTTTCCAACTCTCTATTTTCTATATACTTCTACATGAGTAAAAATATGATGTTGTGTACAACTATAATTTTGTGGACGAAGTAAGGTGTGCGGGAAGCTCTACTTCTCTTGGTTGCACAGATCAAAGGGAAGCAACAACATTAAGTTGGGCTATTGTATTCTGGAGGTGACGCGCTATAACTTTCTGCATTGGATTTAAAATCTGTTAGGGCACGAATTGTATTAAAAAGATATAATACTCGCCTCAACTCTATCGTACTTTTTGTTGAATGCTAAGTTCGTGCCTTATCTCGTATGGTTCCACATTACTCGAAGGGTGAAAAAAATAGTACTAAGTATTTTCATTTTTATGTGAAATCAACATAAGATTTTTCACATTTTTTTTTCTGGGACTAAATAATTCGAGATGGTATTTGTGATTAACATGTTATTCTTGATGCAAGAACCAACATCATAAAATACCACATCCGCCTTACTCTCTATCACATCCCTATATTTTCTCAACCCTTAAGGCAAAGGAACCCTGAAATAAAAAAGGATAACTCAAAATTTGACCCTAATTAAACCCTTTGAAGTACAAGTTGCAACTTGAATCTAGAGAAAAAACTTCGCTCCAAAAATGTCTACAACATCCATCAAGGAAAAAGACTCATTTGCTCCCAAGGAGTCGAACAAATCCACGATTTTGGTAGTTCGGTGAAATTAATTTCCTACCATCCTTTTTTTGTTGTTTTTATTAATGTTTCAGTTTTTATTTAATCTATTTCTTTACTCATGCGCTCAGTTAATGGCTATAGTGCACTTGTAATTATTTTTAGGTAATCACTCTCCCTCGTGGAAAACAATACATGATGCTCATATCATTTTATTACTTGTCGATTACTGCACTTGCAAGTGTCTAGCAATCATCATAGATTACTTTAGTATTTTCTCTTAATTATGTCACTTTGTTATAGAAGCAATAACAAGCAAATAGAAAATCTCTACTTATTCTCGTCCTATTTCAATGTTTTCTAGGGAAATAGCAAGATGATGGTTTTTGTTGTTCCAAAACCAATAAGTTATAATTCTAAGTATTATTTTTCACAATTATATATGTAATTTATATGTTATTCTATTTGTTTGTAGGCTTGTTTACTGCAGAAGTTAAGAAGATTATAAGAAGTAGTTATCATGACAAAAAATTTGGGTAATTTGAGTTTAATTAAATTTTTATTACAAGTAAATTCAAACTTGGTCAACGCATGATACAACTATAATTTATTAAAAAATAAAAGTGGTATACATAAAAGAAATCAGCAACTTTAGAGTTCGAATTGGAGTTTCTGAATCAGAAATTTTCTTTGAAGTTTTTTTTTCTCAGTAAAAGCAATGCTTATCCTATTACCATCTATCCAATTTGCAATTCACAATGCTTTTCCCATTTACCATCTATCTAATTTGCAATCACAATTTTGAAGATTTTTGTGACTTTTCTATACACTATCCTGACTTCTTTTATCCTAGATGTTTTATAAATTCAGGTAACCCATATTATACAACGTAGACATTTGGAGCGTCTTTAAGTAGATGGCTTCCCTAAGACAATTCAACCGTTATTTGACAGTCCCATGGTTAATCCTTGTAAAAATAAGCTATTTTGTCCTTTTTCAATATTAGCCATTTGAGTTCTTGTAATTTCTTAAGCTCTAATTTTGAGTTTTTGAAATCTTTTTGTCTTGAAACCTGATTTTTGTCCTTTATAAGCCTTATTGAGTACAATTTTCACTGGATTGGGCAAATCTTGTAGAGATTCTAGTGGATCTTCTCTCAACTGACTATTAGATAAGGATACTGTTGTTGACCTCTGAAGAGAAGACAACCATTGTGGTAACTCCATCACATGGGAGCCAAACCATGTATAAATATTCTAGGTTTTGAAGCTCACGAATGGATTTCGGAGTGAATTCAACTCCATTACCCCTTTGATTTAGCCTCTTATAATCTTCACCTAGTAGTTGTCATCATTAAATTTTGTTCTCTTGCTTTGGAGAGAATGATTTCCTGCAAAATGCCATGAACATTGCAATACCTTATGTTTCCATCATGGTCTAATTTTGTCCATTGATACACTCGTAAATATAATATATTTTATGTGTCGTTTACTTCTGTTTTAATGTAGTTTGAGTAAGAATTGAGTAATTATAAGCTAAAATAGTTTATTTTGAGCTTTGTAGGGTTTGAGTGAAGAATGAGTTAAAATGGATCACAATATTGGAGGAAAATGTTCACTGGCATGGTGCAAATCGGATATAGCTTGGAAGATAAAACATAACTCTCTTGTTCCAGCTCTGATTTCTATAATTTTGGATGATTGGAAAGTTAAGGAAGATTTATACAACTTTTATGTTTTGATTTTTCCAGGATTCTCTAGGCATCTCCTTCAAAATTACAAAGTAGAAAAATATGCACCGACGAGGATCGATTATGATATATTTTGGTAGATTGATGATCTATAACTTTTTTTTTCAAGCTCCAATTAAGGTGATTCAAGATGTTTTGGAAAGGTAAGACATAGATATACAACTTTTCCCTTTTAAATTTTACCTGTACACTTCTATTGTCTAAAATTGAAGATGAAGTAAGGATCTTACTGGACCCAGCGCCCTGGTGCCAAGTCCAATAAGGGCACTTATGCTCACTGGAAACAGCGCCCAGGCACTGGTCGACGGGCAATTCGTGTTAAGTGACTTATTTAGCAAGAAAAGTCCTTCCGTGACCAAGTTACGTGAAAAAAATGTGTACTTATCATCTCGGAGCCCCAGAACTATAAAATATCTATCAATACACCAAGAAATGGGAAGGAAAGGGGGGTGACTTCATCATCCGCCATCTATTAGTTTTTAGGTTTTCAATAGTTAGGTCAATCATTTAGCCGTAAGCTAGATTTTTTCAATTGTTCGCCCAAGAATTTCATTCTCTTGTCAAAAATTCAAGATTTGATGATTTTCAACATTAGTTCTTGCTTGTCGTCAATTATTGAGTTTGAATTATTTTTATGCAATTTAATTTTCATTTTTATTGCATTCTTATTATTTAATTATCGTTCTTCTTTTATTGCCTTTAAATTCTTAATTACTTTCGTAGTTTAGTAGTTGGGGTTTTACTTCATTGTTTTTGCTTGCTTTCATAGAGTAGATTACTTTAAATTTTCATTTTGAATTAAATTCTCACAAGTAGGATAGATTGAATTAGGGTATTTATAGTTATTTAATTGCTTTTAATAGGGTTAGAATTTTACATTTTTGTCTTTAGTTTAATTTCTTGCAATTAAATTTTGTTTAAGTTTAGTCAAAAAACCCGCTGATTATTTCGTCTAACTTGTAAATAGGATTGTGAACCTAGTAATTGTTCCAATAGTTCTCGTGACGATTGTTACTCATCCTATATACAAACTCACCTCGTATACTTGCGAGTGTGTGAGAGTTGATTAGGATAATTAAGGTTTTCTTTTATTATTACTTGTTTGTTAGTCTTCAAAACCTAATCAATATCTTACCGAACAAATTTTTGGCGCTGTTGCGAGGGACATTTTTTGTTGGTAACAATATTAGGTGTAGTAAGTCTTACTAGATTAGACTTTTTGTTTCTCTTTCTATTTATTTATTTACAATTATTTCTTGTTCTCTCGAGTTTGTTTGGATTGTGTGTTCGATATTTGATCTTTGGTTTTCTTTTCTTGTAGTTTATGGTCTATACTCGTTCATCCAATCAACCACTTCATCCGATTTATTTGGAGATTGAATGTACTATAAGTAGAAACCGTAGGTAACAAGATTCAAACCTAGGTGACCGTCTAATGGAGAATCCAAATCGTGCTCTTAATGAACAAGAGGAGGTTACAGGCAACAATGGCAACTTGGTTAATGCTAATAATAACTCTCGAAATCTTAGAGATTATCCCATACCTAATTTCGAGAGGGCAAGTTCTGGCATTACTTGACTGCTAGTACAAGCGAATAACTTCGAAATCAAGCCTATTCTGTTGATACAACTGCTCCAAACACATGCTATGTTTGGAGGAGGACCCAATGAAGATCCCTATAAGCACTTAATCAAATTTGAGGAGGTCATTGATACATTCGGGTACAATGGAGTCCATCTCTATTTTATCCGGTTCAGAGCATTCCCTTTTCCCTTACGTGATAGAGCAAGATCTTGGCTACAATTATATCGACAAGGCACTTTTACAGCATGGGACCAACTTGCTCAAGAATTTCTAGCCAAACACTTTTCACCGGCTAGGACATCTAAGCTCCGAACGAGATTACATCATTTAGACAAATCACTGGAGAGAGTTAAGGTGAAGCATGGGATTGTTTAATGGAGCTGTTGAGGAAGTGTCCGCACCATGCTATACCTCTATGGCTGCAAGTGCAAACCTTTCTGGAGACGAGATTAATAGTTGATGCAAGTAGGAGAGGTTCTTTCCCATATAAAACTCCGGAGGAAGCACAAGAGTTGTTGGAGAGAATGGCATCCACTCATTGC
The DNA here is from genome assembly GCA_025175665.1 of Cinchona pubescens. Classification (NCBI taxonomy): domain Eukaryota; kingdom Viridiplantae; phylum Streptophyta; class Magnoliopsida; order Gentianales; family Rubiaceae; genus Cinchona; species Cinchona pubescens. Next base: position 1,054,695 of record JANKKI010000058.1, read on the forward strand.
TATCATGGAGCAATAACTCCCATAGTTGGACAACAACACAAGTGAATCAAGCCAATGTCCAACAAGTTGAGGTATGCCTAGCTATGATTCTTTCTTATCTCAGCAAAACATAATAATGAGTGCCATTACAAACTTGACAAAAGCCGTAGAATTAGGTTGGGGAAAAACTCTTCTTTTATAACTCCATAGGTTCCACAATTTTAAGGGATCTTGAATTGTGATACAAAATCAAGAAATTACGAAAGATGGCATCTGTGAATTTCGTCCATGCAAGATGAGCAAGCTCAATAAGTGTATAATCAAAATTCTAGCTCATATAATTAGCCCACATACTATGGCAATACATACAACCCTTCTTGGTGGAACCATCCCAACTTTTCTTGGACTAACCAAAATAATGTCCAAAATCCTTCATTTCAGCCCAACCAACCACAGCAAAAGTTTTCTAGTCAAACCTCATTATCTAGACCATATCAACCACCTCATCAAAGATATATCCAAAACTTTATTTCATCTCAACAAAATAGCTCATACCAGTCTCCACCAAAAAGACCACCATCTCAAAATCTAATATATCGCGCACAGGTGAATCATGATTCATCCAACAATGATAATCTAAGAAGAGATTTTGGGAGGTTGCAAAGGGAATGTGAAAATTTGCGGGCTACCACAAGAAACCTTGAGTTAAAATTGGCACAAATAGCCTGATAAAACAATGAGAAGACAGGTTGGAGCATTGCCAAGTGACACAATTCCAAATACAAAGGAGCAATGCAATGCTATTTCACTGAGGAGTGGGAAGGAATTGGTTATACAAAATGACAAGATAAAGGTTGATAATGAAGTTGGGAAGCCAAAATCCAAGACAATTGTAGAAAAACTTGAAATTGATGATAACAACGAGAAGATAACCAAGGAGAATGCAATGAATGAGTCGAGAAAGAAGAAAGTGGATGATCTTTTAAATTGGATCCTGCAATAAAAGTGCCATTTCCTCAACGACTCATTGATCCAAAGGTTGTAAAGAGGAAAATAAGAGACAATTCCACAAGTTTCTTGAGATGCTCCAAAGGGTGAATGTAAACATCCTTTTGATTGATATTCTCAAAAAGATGCCCAATTATGCGCGGTACATGAAAGATCTATTGGCCAAGAAGTAGTGATGGGATGACGATGAGATAGTTTGTCTTGACGCCAAGTGCAGTGCCATTGTTCAGCATAGGTTACCCCCTAAGCTCAAGGATCCTAGTAGATTCTCTATACCGATGAACATTGGAGGACACACGATAAATCCTTCACTTTGTGATTTAGGGGTGAGCGTAAACATTATGCCGAAGGCCATCTATGATAACTTAGGGATCACCAATGCAAAACCAACCAACATTACATTCCAATTGGCAGATTTGTCTGAGATAAAACCATATGGCTTTTTGGAGGATGAGGTTGATCGAGTGAAAAACTTGGTGTTTCCTGTTGATTTCTTGGTGTTAGACATCGGTGAGGACAATGAAATATCATTGATTCGGTAGGGAGGTAGTTTTTATCAACTGCACAAGCTTTAATAGATGTTAATAAAGGAAAATTGATTTTGTAAGTTGATAATGAATCTGTTGAAATTGATGTTTTCAATTGTGAGGATAATGTTCCAATATTTGAGAAAAAAGGTGCTAATTATTCCCTTGATTCATTTGTTGATAGGTTTGAAGATGAGGTATATAGGGTGGGTCACGGTAATGCGCTAAAAATTGATGATGACATAAATAAAGACTCCAAGATTGACTTGGAAAACAAACCACCGGATGATGAAAGTGACATGGGAAGATTTCATGGATCGGTTTCACAAGCGTGGAAGGGTGAGAGTTTGGGTAAAAGGACCATGAGTAAGAAGAAGAAAAAAAGTGCAAAGAGCGACTTGAGCCTATCATTTGTGCACCATCTTTGGTAACTTCTTGGAAACAAGGACAAGTTCAAGTTCATGTTGGAAATCAAACATCAAGAGTGATGAAAAATGGTGTTAAACTTTTTTCTTGAAAGATCTTGAAGACGAAAAGAAAAGGATGGTTGACCATCCTTAAGTGCTTGAATTGATTTCATGTGCCGAAGTTGAGCCTAAGAGTATAAACAAGGGCGCTATATTGGAGGCAACCCATGTTTTTTCTTAATTTTATTTCTTATGTTTCTGTTTAGTTTCTTGGTTTTATTGTTTTTCCTAATGGCTTATAGGTTTTTATGTTTTGTTTTTGGTTTTAGTGATTGGTGTTTTCCACCTCGACTCCGGTGTATTTAGTTCAAAATAAACGGCACCAATTGTTCTTCATTGACAGAAAGCTTCACTTTTACCCTTTTTACTCTTTAATTTTGCAGTAGGGATAATGCTATACGTTAAGTGTTGGGTGGGGAGTTTCGTTAATTTTTATTGGTTTGGTGTTTTATTTGTTCAATTTTTTCTTTTATATTTGTAGCTTAACTTTTGATTTAAGAGCTTTTTGAATTTTTGAAAATTTTGTTTACAAATTGCTTGGCATGTTCCTTTGATTTTGTACTTTATATATTTTTTTAGCTAAATTGTGATTGCTTCGTTAGGTAAAGTTCAACTATGAAAGGACAACCAAGCAATAATTAATCACACTAATTCACTATACACTACCTAACTCCTGCAAGTATATGGATGTCAACTAGTAGTAAAGGGACGTAGGGATCGTTCCCACTATGATTGGTCGATAATTACCGGTTATTTGGTTAGATTTCAAGTTGAAGTGATTGATTAAGTGGAAGAGATTTAACTAAAACTAGAACTAATGGAAATAAAAAAGTAACTTAAAAGTAAAAATTAATCACTAAGAAAGTAATTAAAAAGGAAGTATATTTCGAAAGCAAATAAAGGGAACAATTAAAAGGAAAAGCATATTAAGCAAGAAATTAGTTAATCTAAATTATTCATTATCCCTAAGCAAGCACAATTAGAGAAAGCCCCTAACTTATCTAAGAAAGCATGTAAAAAGAAAGTATTTTAAAAAGCAATTAACTAACCTAAACTACAAATTAACATTAAGAAAGAATGCACAACTAAGGAAAACCCATTAACTAATCTACCAATTAAACTAAGAAAGCAAGCAAGAAAATAAAGCAATTAAATGAAAATTTATAAGTTAATTTATCCTAATTAACCAATCTCTAATACAAATCTAAAAAAGTATTTTTGAAGAAACCCCATAAACTAATCTAACAATTCTCTAAGAAAACAAGTAAAAGAAGCAATTAGATTAAAGCAATTAAACTAATTAACTAAAGGAACATGAAATTAAATCTCAACTAAAGGAGTTTTAACATAAACAAATCACTTACAACTAAAAATCTTCAATCTTTAGCTTGGAATTGAAATCTCTTAGACAGATAAGTCCTTTAAGATTCTCAATCTAAGAAATTTCTTCTCCAAATAGGGAGGAAAAAGGAAGAAAATTACTCTCTAATCTAGCTTACTTCTACTAGCTAAGTTCTCCCTCAAATGAGGTTTAAAAGGGGTATATATAGTGCTAGGGCAGTAGGATAATTGTGTAGCAAAAAAAATTAGCCCTGAACAAAGTCATTTTTTGCTCTAGCTGTCTCCAAATCGCGATCTGAAATTTGAGATCGTGATCTGGAGCTGAACTTCTGAAATGTAGCACTTCACAGTTTTGCTTCGAAAATCTTTATCCGACGTTTGATTGATGCGCCGTTTTTTTTCATACGACCTTAACACATAGGAGAATATTATTATCTGTAATTAACACTTAAAATAACACCTAAATATATAAATAAAATTCTTTTTATTGACTGTAGCAGGTGTTGTCCATCACTGGCACCTACGTTGGAATATTGCAAGTGGTGCCCATCACTAGCACCTACATTGGAGTGTTAGCAGGTAGTGCTTATCATTGGTACCTACGCAACTTTTTTTTACGGGTAGTGCCTATCACTGGTATCCATTTTGGAGAAAAGGAAAAAGAAGAAAAAGAAGAAAAAGAAAAAAATGGAGATATTTTCACATGATGTTGGTAAGTAAGGCTGAAATTGAAAAAGTATGATTTTACTTTACTTACCTGTGTTGCCCAAAAATTTTAGGGGTTTTTGGAGAATTAAGTGTGGGGTTACTCGTTTGAAGGATAGGTGTTTTAATGTTCAAAAAGAAGTTTTGTGTTAATGAGGCCCACATTAATTTAAATATATTTTTCTTATTTGTTTATCCTTTTTCCCTTCTTTGTTAGACAATACCCTAGCCTTACATTACTGGCTAAAATTGTTACCTAATTTAAGTCGAGTTGATTGTCTACATTAGTGGAGAAATGTAAGAAGGTAAGCTCTGGAGTGTTTAGAAAAATTCAAAGGGTTTGCATAATTTGATCTAAGTGTCATAAAAGTTATTTTTGTATGGCTATGCACATATCTTCACTTATTATCATTTGACTATTTTCCCTATGATGGTTTGATTCTTGGTTATTCATGTGGATGATTGATGAGATGTGTTAAATATGTTTGTGATTTATTTCTATATTTTGCTTGAAGACAATCAAAAACCAAGTGTGGGGTATTTGATAAATTCGTAAATGTAATATATTTTATGTATCGTTACCTCCGTTTTAAAGTAATTTGAGTAATAATTGAGTAATTATGAGCTAAAATAGTTTATTTTGAGCTTTGTATGGTTTAAGTGAAGAAATAGTTAAAATGGATCACAATATTGGAGGAAAACATTCACTGGCGTGGTGCAAATCCGATATAGTTTGGAAGATCAAAGTTCTGATTTCTGTGATTTTGTATGATTTGGAAATATAAGAAATATTTCTATAACTTTTATGTTTTGAGTTTTTTAGGATTCTATAGGCATCTCGTTCAAAATTGCAAAGTTGGAAAATATGCATCGACAAGGAGCAATTCTGACATTGTTTGGTAGATTGATCATAACTTTTGTGTCTAAGATCCAATTAAGGTGATTTAAGATGTTTTGGAAAGATATGAGATATATCTAAAACTTTCATATTTTGAGTTTTCCCAAATTTTGCTTGTATCAAGGAGAAAATTGAAAATGAAGTGAAAGAACTTACTGGACCCAGCGCCAAGGTATTGCAAAATTGCAGTGCCCAGGCGCCAAGTCTAGTAAGGGTAGTTATGCTCATTGGAAATAGCGCCCAAGCTCCGGTCAACCAGCAATTCATTTTAAGTGACTTATGCTGCCAGAAAAGTTCTCTCGTTGGGCCTGATTACGTGGAAAAGAGTGTATTTATCATCTTAGAGCCCTAAAACCCTAACAATATCTATAAATACACCAAGAAAATGGAAGGAAGGGCTTGAGGGAATCATCAATCAGCCATCATTCTATTTTTAGGTTTTCAATGGTTAGGTCTCGAAGGGTAGATGTCTTTCAATTGTTCGTGCAAGAATTTTATTCTCTTGTGAAGAATTCAAGATTTGATGATCATCAACATTAGTTCTTACTTCAATTACTGAGTTTGAATTATTTTTATGCAATTTAATTTTCGTTTTTATTGCATTCTTATTCTTTAATTATCGTTCTTCTTTTATTGCCCTTAAATTCTTAATTACTTTCATAGTTTAGTAGTAAGGGTTTTACTTCAATGTTTTTACTTGCTTTCATAGAGTAGATTAATTTAAATTTTTATTTTGAATTAAATTCTCGCAAGTAGGATAGATTGAATTATGGTTTTTAGTTAGTTATCTTTAATTGCTTTTTGCAGGGTTAGAATTTTACATTATTGTCTTTAGTTTAATTTCTTGCAATTAAATTTCGTTTAAGTTTAGTCAAAAAACTCGTTGATTATTTCGTCTGGCTAGTAAATAGGCTTGTGAATCTAGTAATTATTCTAATAGTTCTTGTGGCAACGATCTTTACTCATCCTATTTACAAACTCACCTCGTATACTTGCGAGTGTGTGAGAGTTGTTTAGGATAATTAAGGTTTTCTTTTATTATTGCTTGTTCATTGTCTTCAAAATCTAATCAATATCTTACCGAACATCCACTGGATCGAAGTTCGATTATTTAGTTCATTGAGATATCCCCTAGTAACATCTACAATTGTCATTCCTTCTCTTTCCAGTATGAATGCTTGTGTAATCGACTATTGACTTGTGAAATCCACACTTCTTTTGTAATCTTTAGGTCAAATGCTCATATACAATAGACATCTTTTGAGAAACAAAGGTAAATCATTGTAACTCAACAACAGTATCTTTTTTACTTTTTCCAATTTGCCATTTCCTTCCAGTTCACTACCTAGGCTATGAAGATTATCTCCCACTCATCCAGTTTCCTTAGCTATTATTTGGGAAATAAGCTTCCTTTTGGGTTTGAGATGCCTACAAGGTTGGCTTCTTGAAGTAGGCGTGCATTTCCTTTATTGTGAGATTCAATATTTTCACTAGAAGTAAAGTAACACCTCCTTCAGAAAGGCCATAAATAGACTGATATCTCTTATGCCTTATAGAAATATCTTCTATTATGGACTTGATGTTTTCAATCTTAAATGAAATTGATCGCAAGCTCTTGAATTCTTGATCAAGCAATATTAAATCTTATGAACACGGCCACAGAATCCATGAGACCTCTGGCCAGTAACAATCACATTATGAATTCATCTAAAACATCTTTTGTAGCAACATTCACACAACATTGGATAAGATCACAAGGCCTACTATGTGGATAAAAAATAGCTTCATTTTTGTCCATCCATAAGCCCTAGCACATAACAAGAAACAAACATACCAAGGAAGATTAGTAAAAATAGATACTAAGGCAATTTTTTAGTACCTTATTTTGAGCCAGTCCTGAAAATGAAGGTTGGTGTTAGCACAAGGAAGAAAATAGTGAGACTAGAAACTTCTAGCCTTGGAGCTGTTATGTGGCTTTTGTCCCACATTGATTATTTTAAAGAGAGTTATGTTGCCTTGGTCTTATAAATAGAGACCTTAGGCGTTGGGCTTTATGTACCAAGCACTAAACATAAGAAAGCTTAGTGGGCTATTGGGCCTTATTGGTCATTAAGCCTTTTGTCTTTATTTTGACTTTTCTTGTGTTTTTGTACTAGTGCTTTTGTGGGCTTAGGAGCACTCTCCTAAAGCTTTTGTACTCTTCTCGCGCCTTCGCCCGTGGACATAGGTCTTTCGACCGAATCACGTAAATCTGGTGTCTCTTTTATTTTCTCTATCTATTATTTTGTTATCGTTTGTAAGAATGGTTCGAAATTTGTTAGGTTGTCTCCTAACAAATCCTAAAGCACTAGTACCTGTCTCTTATACACATCTAGATGTGTATAATAGACAGCTACCAAACTCTAGCTCCACCTGCTTCTGCGTACATAAAGCCCAACGCCTAAGGTCTCTATTTATAAGACCAAGGCAACATAACTCTCTTTAAAATGGTGTGGACATAGCGCTTCATGGAGTGGAGAAAAAGCCAGAGAAGATGACGGTGGAGGATTTTGAGTACCTTGATAAAAAGGCCAGATCAGGTATTATCCTAAATCTTTCTGAAGCCTGTCTCTTATACACATCTAGATGTGTATAACAGACAAAGGTATGTGGGATAAACTGAAAACTTTGTATATGAAGAAGCCAATTGAGAATCGACTCTATTTAAAGCAAACCCTTTACATGCTTTCTCGAATGACTGAAGGTACATCTATACTCTCACATCTTGATAAATTTGATTCCATTGTTATGGATTTGGGGAATATAGATGTGAAAATTGATGATGAGAATCAAGCCATTTTGTTGTTATGTTCCCTTCCCCTATCATTTAAACATTTTCGTGATATTATGATTTATGGTAAAGAAACAATCTCGTATCATGAAATTAAATCTGCTTTAAAATCTAAAGAGCAAATTGATAGGGATATAACTGGAGAAATTGGTGGAAATCAAGCTGAAGGCTTGGTTGCCAGGGGTAGATCTGAAAGGAGAGACTTTGACAGTAGTAAATCAAAATCCAGATCTAAATCCAGACATAGAAATATGGTATGCAATTATTGTCGCAAAAAGGGGCATATTAAATCCGAATGCTTCAGGTTGAAAAATAAAGATAAGCATACGGAAAAATCTAATCAGAAAAACATTGATACTGCCGAGGCTAGCATTGCAGCTGATGAGAGTGATGGAAATATTTTCTTTGTCACTGATGACAAAACAAGGTCTAAAAATGAGTGAATTTTAGATTCGGGGTGCTCTTATCACATGTGTCTCAATAGGGATTTATTTTCCACTTATGAATCTTGTAATGGTGGAATTGTTTTGATGGGCAATAATGCTGTTTGTGATATTGTTGGTAAGGGTACAGTCTAAATTAAAATGCATGATAGTATTGTGAGGACACTCACTAATGTTAGACATGTTCCTGATTTGAAAAAGAATCTCATCTCTTTAGGCACCTTAGAATCTCTTGGGTGCAAATATGCATTGAAGGTAGAGTTATGAAAGTCCTGTAAGGGTGCTCTTGTTATTATGAAAGCTTGCAGTGTCAGGTACTTTGTATATTTTGCGTGGTTCTATCTCACAGTTCCGTGATCACGCACACTCGCAAGTATACCTGTCTCTTATTCTGACATCACCAAATTATGGCAGATGCGTTTGGGGTACATGAGCGAGATAAGGATTGACTATGTTGAGCAAAAAAGGACTTCTTCTGTGGGCAGAGTACCGGGGCGAAGGATTTTTGTGAACATTGTGTCTTTGCCAAAGCAGAAAAGCCCTTAGATTCGCTCACGTGCTGGTCCCCAAAGGACAAAAGGCAATACTTTAGATTATATCCATTCTGTCTCTTTACACATCAGCACGTGTTCCATCTAAGGGTGGTGCCAGATATATGTTAACTTTCATTGATGATTATTCAAGAAAAATTTGGGTTTACTTTTTGAAACATAAAAATGATGTTTACCTAACTTTCAAGCAATGGAAAGTTTTGATTGAGAAACGACAGGTAAACAGATCAAGCGGCTTAGAACAGATAATGGCCCAAATTTTGTGCAGGTGAATTCAATGAATTTTGCAAAAATGAAGGAATTGTTCGGCACCATACAGTTAGGATGACGCCTCAGCAAAATGGTGTGGCCGAACGTATGAACAGAACTCTTTTGGAGAGATCCCGTTGTATGATCTCTAATGTAGGGTTGACAAAGGACTTTTGGGCAGAGGCGATCTTCTACAGCTTGTCATATTGTCAACCGAGCTCCTTCTACAGCTATTGATTTCAAGACTCCTGAAGAAGTTTGGTCAGGTACTCCTGCTAATTACTCTGATTTGAAAGTTTTTGGATGTCTAGCATATATGCACGTAAATGATGGAAAATTAGAGCCTAGAGCTAAAAAGTGCATTTTTCTTGGTTATGCTTCTGGGGTGAAAGGCTACAGATTATGGTGTTTTGATCCCAAATCCCCAAAATTTGTAATTAGTAGAGATGTAACATTTGATGAACTTTCTATGATATCTTCGAAAAAGGAGCCTTCTAGTTCTTGTGATTCAGATACTGATGATAATACGCAGAAGCAGGTGGAGCTAGAGTTTGGTAGTTCGATTATTCTCGCTTAGCCTCTTCCACTGAAAAATTCAGCATATGCAACTAAATTTGCAGAAGAACCAGTGGTGGAGGAACATTCCATTGCCAAGGATAGACCAAGGAGGGAGATTCGACCACTGCATCGATATGTTGTATATATCTTGTTGCATATGCTTTGTCAGTCTGCTGAAGAAACGGATGGAGTTGGTGAGCCTTCCACCTACTTTGAAGCAGTTTCTTGTGATAATTCAGCTAAGTGGTTGGTCGCAATGAATGAAGAAATTGAGTCTTTCTATAAAAATAAAACTTGGGTTCTTGTGAAGCCGCCTTTAGGTAAGAAAATTATTGATTGCAAATGGGTCTTTAAGAAGAAGGAAGGTCATCCAGGGGTTGAAGATACAAGGTATAAAGCACGATTGGTTGCAAAGGGCTATAGTCAGGTACATGGTATTGATTTCAATGATGTGTTTTCACCTGTTGTTAAACATAGTTCTATTCACATCTAGATGCTTGCCTTAGTTGCCATGTATGATTTGAAATTGGAGCAACTTGACGTCAAGACAGCTTTCCTACATGGTGAACTTGAAGAACAAATTTATATGAGACAACCTCAGGGATTTGAAATTGAAAGAAAGAAGACCATGTTTGCTTGCTAAAGAAATCCTTGTACGGACATTGAAGCAGTCTCCAAGACAGTGGTATAAGAGGTTTGATTCCTTTATGTTGGGTCATGGTTATTCAAAAGAGCATGTATGAAAATTGTGTATATTTTCAAAAATTAAATGATGATTCTTTCATTTATTTGTTACTTTATGTTGATGACATGCTCATTGCTGCCAAGAGTTCTGTAGAAATTCACACTTTGAAAGCAGAGTTCAGTAGTGAATTTGAGATGAAATATTTGGGAGCAGCTAAGAAGATTCTTGGCATGGAAATCAAGAGTGATCATAAAACTATGAAATTCTTCCTGACCCAAAAGCATTACCACCAAATGCTTTATCTGTCTCTTATACACATAATCCAAAGGTAAACTCGTGAGTACTCCTCTTGCAAGTCATTTTCGACTTTCACTGCCAATACCACAATCAGTGAGGAAGAAGGTTTTATGGCACGAATTCCATATTCTAGTGCAATGGCAAGATCATGTATGCGATGGTTTGTACACGTCCGGACATTTCANTCAAACACTTGTTTGGAGTTTTCGTATTTTTGTGTAAAAATTTGATTCGGTTTTGTAGATTAAGATGATAGGGGAAGGGATCTTGACAAAAGAAGATCACTTACTGGTTATGTATTTTAATTCGGACTGTACCCTTCACAAGTGAAATCTACTTTACATCCTATTGTGACATTGTCTATATGGATTCCCGAATATAAAATTCACCGAGGCAATCAAAGAAGCCTTGTATTGGGATCATGTGATAAGAAATATTCCATCTGCATCAGCATGGTGTTACTATAGTTTATTGCGATAGTTAAAGTGCAATTCACTTGACTAAAGATCGATGTATCATCAGGAACATGTCTAACATTAGTGCTGTCTCTTATACACATCTAGATGCATATGCCCTGTCTCTTATACACATCTAGATGTGTATCAGTACCAAAGATAATCCCGCGGATATGTTTACGAAACCTCTTCCAGTTTACAAGTTCAAGCAATGCTTGGACTTGGTTGGCATTCGTTATTGTTGATTAAGCCCATTTAGGCATTTGTGGAGAAGGTAGAGCAAGTTTGCTATTTTACTATTTTGTGGATGTGGGCACACGCCAAGGTGGAGATTTGTTATGTGGCTTTTGTCTCACATTGATTATTTTAAAGAGAGTTATGTTGCCTTAGTCTTATAAATAGAGACCTTAGGCTTTGGGCTTTATGTACCAAGCACTAAACATAAGAAAGCTTTGTGGGCTATTGGGCCTTATTGATCATTAAGCCTTTTGTCTTTATTTTGACTTTTCTTGTATTTTTGTACTAGTTCTTTTGTGGGCTTAGGCGCACTCTCCTAAAGCTTTTGTATTCTTCTCATATACTAAAATTTTTGCGCGCCTTTGCCCGTGGACGTAGGTCTTTCGACCGAATCACGTAAATCTGGTGTCTCTTTTATACCTTTCTCTATCTATTATTTTGTTATCGTTTGTTTCGGATTGGTCTCGAACATTTGTCAATTTCTTGGGACACTTCCTAACAGGAGCAGCTCCTAATAACATGTTCAGGATTTTCCAATTAACTATGATGTAAGACACAGTTGGTATTATCCAATATCTTCCTCTTGAAAAGCAGTTCCTTAGCAGCCAACCTATCTTGTACACAAATCCACAGGAAATGTTTAATGTTAGCTGAGGCTTTAGTTTTCCATATCAAGGTAGTATTTCTTTGGCTGCCTGGCTAATTATACACATCTAGAGGAAAGAGTATAAGAGACAACTCCTATTAAAATATCTGTCTCCAATGACATCTAGCACCATATCAACTACCAGATTCTTCTTATATACATCTAGATGTGTACAAGCCACAATCTTTGAACAAAATCAGTGGCAATACAAAGGAGATCTTGTTGAAGTTTCAAGTTTGATTAGCAAGAAAAACCTGGTTGACAGTAAGGTGCTCCTTTCCAACTTCCTGGAGAGGACCGTGGATAGGAAAATCACTACCTCCTGAAGAACAAGTGCAATTGGTCTCTCTTTTAAAGGAAATTCAAAGACACTCTACTTGGATACCTTTAGATATGCCTGGAATTGACCTTAGCTCACCATGTACCATCTAAACATGGACCCTGGATATAGACTAGTAATTCAAAAGAAGAAAACCCTAGGCAAAGAAAGAAGCCATGCAGTTGAAGAAAAAGTACAAAAGCTTTAAAAGTCGAATTCATAAAAGAGGTCAAGTGCCCCCAGTGGGTAGCCAATGTGGTGCTAATACCTAAACCTGATGGAAAATGGAGAAACTGCATCGGTTTCCCTTGTCTAAATAAAGTTTACCAAAAAGACTGCTATCCCTTACCCCGCATTTATATCTCAATAGATTTAACTTTTGGACATGAATTGTTGAGTTTCTAGACGCCTATAAATGGTACTACCAGATCCTACATAGCCCCAAAGGCTAGGAGAAAACTCCCTTCATCACACATAGGCTCCGGTGTCTACTACTATAGTTTTTTTTTCACCTACTGCTATAAGGTTATGACCTTTGGATTAAAGAATGTTGGAGCAACCTATTAGCATTTGGTGGACAAGCTCTTCTCCAAGTAGTTGAGGCACAATATGGAAGTATACGATAGATGATATACTAGTCACAAGCAAGAATAAGACTGATCATGTTCAGGAACTCGGTGAAACATTCACTAACGTTTGCAAGCACAACATGACACTCAATCTGGGACAATGCGCGTTCTGGGTTTCGGGAGGAAAATTCCCAGGTTTATGGTCACACAACTTTTAAAGGAATTGTGCGTTCTTCCCACAAAACATGTGATTACTTGATATGGAATTTCCCAAAAGCATCAAAGAAATGCAAAGGCTCACGGGTAGATTGGCTACTCTTAGTAGATTTATCTCCCATGCTGGAGAAATGAAACTTACCTTTCTTTAATGTTCTTTGCAATACAAAGAACTTTCAGTGGGCTCTAGAGTGCCAGTAAGCTTTCGAGGACTTAAACCATTACTTGACCTCACCACCACTGCTTACCAAGCCAATTATAGAAGCAATGTTGTATGTCTTTACCTCTCTTTTCTTTCCACAACTGTTAATGTTGTGCTACTGAAACAAGAAGAAGGAATTCAAAAACATGTATACTACGTTAACAGAGTGCTCGTGAATATTGAGTCTCGATATCAGGTTATAGAAAAACTTATATTTACCTTAGTCATTGCCGCAAGAAAGCTACGTCCATATTTCGTAAGCCACCCAGTAGTCGTCTTGATAGACCATCAACTTAAGAAATCTCTTAGAAGCCTATGGCATCAGGATGGCTCGTCAAGTAGGCAGTTAAGTTAAATGAATATGACATGTTAGTTCTAATCACAAATGAATGTCAGTTAATAACTATCGAAACCAGACAGCTTTTGAACATGTCAACTCTAAAGTAACTAATTTAGACTTTATGCTAGATTTAGCATTACATGTTTTCTTAAACAATTTGCATGAAACAAGTTCACCTCCAACAAGAGTAGAAATCTAATGTTTCATGCCACTCTTTATAGTTTGTTTTAACTCATAGGATGAATTAACTAGTCTACACACATTATGTTCTTGTCTTTCAACAACAAATCCCTCATATTGATGCATGCATATTTTTTCCCACTAGATCACCATTCAAAAAAGCAATTTTTGCATCTATTTGCTGTAAAATCGAAATGTATCGAAGGTTCAACAACAAACACCCTAGATAGTGATTTTAGTGATTGGTGAATAGTGTTAAAATAGTTAATGCCTTCTTTTGTGTAAACCCCTTGGATACTAATAGTGGCTTAAATTTATCAATAGAAGCATTACCTATTAAATTTTTTTGGAATACTTATTTACACCGAATGGGTTTGACCTCATAGGAAAATCTACCAGTTCAATAGTGTGATTATTTATTATGGATTCCATTTCATTAATTCTATCCAAAAACTTACATCAACTGAATTTATTGTCCTATGACATGTTGTTGGATCTTCATCAACTACAAAAGTAGCTATGAAATCAAATCCAAAGTTAGTTCCACCCTTGCCCTCTTACTCTTTCATTCTCAATTTTCTTAGTTTCCATACTATTTTGTGTCTTGAATCTCTTGAGAAGGTGTTTTTACAGATTTCTATACATTAATTGGAAAGATATTGCTAAACAACATCTTTAGTTTTCATAGCATGATAAGACTCGAAAACCAAGAACCTATTGACATTATATTCATCATGTTTTTTAAAATCTTATTTTTCTTTCCATGACTATAATTGAGGTTAGTAAGGTACAAGTTCGTCTCATAAATTATTCCACTATGTTCGTAAATTTTATTTAGCAACTTTGAGTCATATTAGCCTCCTCCATCAAGCCTAAGTCTTTAATATTCTTTCAATATGATTTTCAAACTTATTTTTGTATTTAATAAGCATCTCTTCAGTTTCATCTTTTTGTCTTCTCTTATATTTGGTCTATATTTAGTAAGAGACATGTAGGGAGATATAATATATGAATATCACTGATGTATCATACCCTTATGGCTTTGAGGAAGTTCTTGTAGGAATCCCAACTTTAGTTTCCAAATAGATGAATGATCATCTAACTAAGACTGTGGAAGAGAAGAAGATAACGGAGGCAATCTTTTCAATTCACCTTTATAAATCCCCTAGACAGGATGGTATGACTTCCAATTTTTTTCATAAGTTCTGGTATGTTATAGGGCGAGATGTTAGACAAGCCATTCTCAGTTTCTTTCATACTGGTAGTATGCTGAAATCTAGTAATGACACTTTAATTGCTCTGATTCCTAAAACTAATTGCCCTATCAACATCTCCCAATATAGGCCTATCTCTTTATGTAATGTGCTTTACAAAATCATTGCAAAAATTTTGGTTAACAGAATGAAAAAAGTGCTTAATTTGTGCATTAGTGTAAACCAAAATGCTTTTGTGTTTGGGAGACTAATTGTTGATAATGTTATGATTGCACATGAATATCTTCCAGGTATTACTTTAATGGGAAGAGAAAGGGGAACACTGGTTTCATGACTCTAAAACATGATATTGCTAAAGCCTATAATAGGATAGAATGGGATTTTATGGCTCATATTATGGCTAGGATGGGTTTTTGCTCTCTATGGATTAAGTAGATAATGGCTTGCATCAACACTGTTTCTTATTCCTTTAATCTTAACGGGGAAAGGGTGGGAAATATCAAACCTACCAGGGGAATTTGATAGGGGGACCTTCTCTCTCTCCTTATATTTTGTTTTTCTATGTGCTAAAGGCTTTTCTAATTCTATTAAGAGAGTTGTGCAAAGTAAATCACTAATGGTTTTAGAATTTGTAGTGAAAGCCCAATAGTATCCGATCTTTTTTTTGCTGATGACACTCTACTCTTTTGTAAAGCTAATAGATACGAAGCTGGTGTTGTAATGAAGATCCTAAAGAGATATCACGAGGCCTTTGGATAGAAGACAAATATAGAAAAATCAGCTATGTTTTTCACCACAGAGAACGCAAAAGAAGAGTGTAAAAGTCATGTGACTTAGGTGTTGGAAGACAATGTATAAGTCAAGCAGAGTAAGTACTTGTGGGATGCCACCTAGTTAGTAGTAGAATTTAGGTGTTTTATAAATTTATAACTAAGTGTGTGAGGCATCGATCTACCATAGAATTTGGCATATGGACGCAATTCAAATTTCAAGTTAGAATTTTTTTTGTTTTATTATTTTATCATATTTATAATTTTTAAATTGTAGCCCTAAATTACTGTTGTGAAAATAAATAAGTATAATTGATAACTCTAGTAAACTAGAGTTATTTTCCTCTAAATTATGGCATTTTGATAGTGTATATCCCGAACTTTGGGTAGTAATTGATCATTTTAATTAATTTCTTGCTTATGTTTTTATATTTTTGTTCATGTTGAAGATGTTAAGTTTTTATTAAAAATTTTGCTTAATTAATGGCTTAATTATGTTAATTTGGTGCGGGTAAAATTTAGAAGTTAGAGCCTTCTTTTCTGGATAAAACAAAGCTCAAGGGACCAAAATGCAATAATCAAAGAAAATAGAGGCTGCTAGAAGAGAGTCCAGATCCCAGATCGCAATCTGGACTCAGGAAGGTCATTTAAAACATTATCTTGACTCGCGAATGCTTTAGTATGGAGGGCAAATTTGTAATAGATCAGGGACTACTTTCTGGTTTTTACTTGTACTATTTAAGCAACTTTTAGAGGATAGAAGTAAGTAAGTAAGTAAGTAGGGATAGTAATAGTAATTAGTAAAAATAGATTTTAGGATAGATTAGGATTTCTTGAACCTTAAGTTTCAGCTTTAATGAAAATTGCTCTTTATATCTCTTTTAGATCTTGTTTTAGTTTCTTGTCAACATCAAATTTTGTTCAGATAATTATAGTGGGTTGAATTGCAAGTTTATAGATATCTCAATTTTGCATCAATATGTGTCTACTTTAGTGAAATTTCTTTACTTCCATTCTAGGGTTTTATAGATAAGCTAAGGTTCAATTGTTCATTTTTTTGATTTCAGTTAAGAATTTTCACTTCCTTGCTTTAATCTTTAGTTAATTTGTAATGGGCATTCGTGATTACCTTGAAAAATAAATTTAAAAAAATATTTTAATTTTAAGTTTTATTCTTTCAAGTTCTAGTTTAGAATTAGTAATTTCTAGCTTCATAATGTCTCTACTTGGTCTTCTTTTTAAGATAATTTACTTGCTTTTTAATTTGAGTTATGTTTTAATTAGTTTAGAATATAATTAAATGCCTTCCTTTGATTGTTTTTACTAGAATAGATTATGTAGTCTCTAATTTTCATACTTGTTTAGTTTCAATTCCTTGCTTTTTAGTTAATCTAGCTTAGAGTTAGATTTTAATTGCTTTCATTTAATTATGGTTCTTCTTACAGTAGTTTCACCATCCATTGTTTGACTTTTTCTTGACTATTCAAATACCCGTAAAACTTGGTAATTGCTTTCCAACAATCCTTGTGGGACGATACCCACTCATTCTGACATATACTACTACCAATTCCATATACTTACGGAAGTAAGGTAAAGTGAGGTAGAGTATATAGGTTTTGTGAGGTTTCTTATCACTTGTTGCTCTAAATTGATCTCTACCTTAGTAGATAGACAAGTTTTTGGCGCCGTTGCCGAGGATTGTCCTTGAAAATTGGCAATATTATGCGCTTTACAGGTCGTGTAGATTAAGCGTCTAGTTTAGTTGTTAATTTTTCTTATTTGTTCATGTTTGATTGTAGTTTTGAGGAATTGACTTGGCACTCAAATTAACTATTTGCATTGGTTTTGTGTAGTGCACGATAAGAGGAGATCAAGAGCCATTTATTTGCTTAGACAAGGAATGGGAGAAAGAGCTAAGAGAAATTAGAAGATTGAGAAGGGTACAACAAGTCTCTTAAAGAATTGCAATGGCAAATGCTAATGCTCATCAAAGGAATTTGAACATGGAAAACGGTGAAGAAGAGGTTGCTGGAAATAATGGGATTGGTGGTTACTTGAAGGGAAATGGAAATAACATGAATGGGAATGGAAGGCCATTAAGGGAATATGCCTTGCCGAATTTTGATGGAGCAAACTCGAGTATTGAACGGATGCCCGTGCAAGTAATAACTTTGAGATCAAGCCCACATTAATCCAAATACTCCAAACTCATGCTATGTTTGGTGGTAGTCCCAATGAAGACCCCTATACACAACTCATAAAATTTGAAGAAATGTTGAACACTTTCAAGTTTAATGGAGTACGTCCAGATTGTGTGCGAATGAGGTGTTTCCATTCTTTCTTCGGGATAGGGCAAACTCATGGTTGCAATCCCACGCCCAAGGAACATTTACTATTTGGAGTCAACTTGCTCAAGGGTTCTTGGCAAAGCACTTTCCTCTCGCAAGAACCGCCAAGTTGAGGAATGAAATCATTTCCTTTAAACAAGATGTTGGTGAAAGCTGGGAAAAGCTTGGGAGCGGTTCAAAGAGTTGCTAAGGAAATGTCCTTTGCACGCTATGTCCTTTGTGGCTTCAAATCCAGACTTTCTATAACGGCTTGACTCAAGAGACCAAGTCCATTGTGGATGCTTCCGCCGATGGGTCCATCTCATACAAGACTCCGAAAGAAGTTCAATAGTTGCTTAATAGGATGACATACAATCAATATTATCATGGACCGATGACCTCACTGGTAACTCAACACCAAGCTAATCAAGCCAATGCCAATAGTGGAATGTTGCATTTGACCATGCAAGATGATCTTTTGGCACAACAAAATATGCTCATGAGTGTGATGAATAACGTTGCAAAGGCATTGGAGAATTTGGGAAAACCAAGTAGTGTAAATGCCATGTCTTCTTCTCCAACCCAACGAAGCATGGTATGTGATTTTTGTGGAGGCGGCCACGCCAATGTACAAAGTGAGATGCCGTATGGATCTAATGAGCAATTCAATTATGTGGCTAATCAACAATCATTTCCAAGGAACCAATCCAGTGCTTATGGGAACACATACAATTCTGTTCTTAGAGGAATCACCCAAATTTATCATAGAGTAACACCAACAACCAATCCAACCCTCCTTATCAATAAATCCCCTACCTTAAAATACCCAACACACTCAAGTCTTGAATTCCTCACCTAGACCTTATCAATGTCAAAGGAACTCCAACCTAACTCATATCAAACTACCATATCAAAGGAACTTTCAACCTAACTCATATCAATCTTTTCCTAACCCTTGATTTCAAAACCAATAACCAAGGCCTCAATTTCAATATTCAAACTCTCCCCAATCTATGTATCATGATCAATATGCTCCAAGAGAGAATTTGGGTGAAGAAAGTTGAAAAAGAGAAGGCAAGTATTTGAGAAGAGAGTTGGATAGGAAAACGGAAGAGCATAAAAGCGATTATGAGAACTTGAAGGCATCTACAAGGAATTTGGAAATTCAATTGGGCCAATTGGCAAGGATGAATAATGATAGACCTTTAGGGGTCCTCTCAAGTGATACTATTCCAAAATCTCCCAAGGAACAATGCAAGGCCATCACCCTTAGGAGTGGTAAAGAGTTGGAAGAAAGAGTTAGGAAAATTTTGTTGATCTAGTGGGGAAAAGGACAGAAGTTGAGGATGAAGAGAAAGAAATAGGGGAGTCTTCAAATGGTCAAGGAAAAATGACGAATAAGTCTATTAAGCCCAAATCAGCAAGCAATGAAGGCAAAGATCCGAAGCATGATGAACCGAAACATGTTAATGTGTCCTTTCCTCAAAAGCTAAAGGATGAAGAAAAAGCAAAGAAGTTCAAGAAGTTTCTTGAGATTTTCAAAAAGCTTGAAATCAACATTCCATTCATGGGGGCACTCGAAAACATGCCCAGAATCTATGCCAATTTCATGAAAGAAGTTCTTACTTCAAAAATGAAGTTGCATGGGAATGAAATCTTATATTTAATGGAGAATTGTAGTGTACTCCTTACAAAAAGGTTGCCACCAAAACTCAAGGACCCCGAATCATTTTCTATACCATATGAAATTGGGGGGTTTACAATTTGGGAGAGCATTGTGTGGCTGACAGATTTGATAAATCTCATACCCTTTTCGGTGTTCAAGAAGTTAAATGGAGGACAATTGAAGCCAACAAGTATCTCATTGCAAATTGGGGACTAGAGCATAAAGTTTCCAAAAGGGATCATTGAAGATGTGATTGTGAAAATTGATAAACTCTACCTTCCGGCCGATTTCATTGTGCTTGAAATGGAAGAGGATGAAGAGATGTCAATCATTGTTGGAAGACCTTTCCTTGCTACTAATCGTTCACTTATTGATGTTCAAGAAGGGAAGTTAGAATTCCGAATAAATGATGAAATTGTTACATTCAATATTTTTTGTTCATTAAAGCTTTCTTCAATTTTTGAAGATGTCATGAATATAAATGTGGTAGATGACTTAATTGACGATTGTTATAGGAATGCAATGGAGAATTTTTCAATGGAGGAAGAGGTCTTGGAGTCAAATGCTTCAAGCCATGATAATGAAGAAAGCAAGATGAGGAAGGTGAATCAATTGGAGGATGAGGTTTTATTGCAAAAAGAGGATGATGAGAATCAAGAAAAAGGTAAAGGGGGGTTTCCAACCAACGAACCCCCCAAGTTAAAACTTAAACCACTCCTACTCACCTAATGTATGCATATCTTGGTGAAAATGAAACATACCCGGTGATTGTGAATGAATCTTTAACAAGTGAGCAATTTGATAGATTGATTGTGGTTCTTAAAATGCATAAAGAGGCCATTGCTTGGTCCATTGATAATATTCAGGGAATTATCCCTTCCATATGCATGCATAAAATCTTGTTGAATGATGGAAATAAACCAGTAAGGCAACCTCAAAGGAGATTGAATCCTACTTTAAAAGAGGTTGCGAAGAAGGAGGTTCTCAAACTTTTGAAAGCCGGTATTATTTACCCTATTAGCAACAGTGAGTGGGTTAGTCCCACTCAAGTCATTCCAAAGAAGGATGGTATTACCGTAATCATAAGTGAAACCAATGGAACTCTTCCCTTCTAGATTGGTTATTGGTTGGCGAAGGTGCATGATTTTTGAAAGTTGAATGAAGCCACCCGAAAGGACATTTTCGTTTACCTTTTCTTGATCAAATGCTTGAGAGGTTGGCCAATTTTGCATATTATTGTTTTCTTGATGGTTATTCCAATTATCTCTAAATTGTCATTTGTCCAGAGGATCAAGATAAATAACTTTTACAAACCCATTTGGTACCGTTGCATATAGGAGAATGCCCTTTGGGCTTTGCAACGAACCAAGCACATTTCAACGTTGTATGTTTTTCATTTTTCATGACATGGTTGAAAAGACCGTAGAGATCTTCATGGATGATTTTAGTGTATTTGGTGTCTCATTTGATGATTGTCTTGCAAATTTGTCCAAAGTTTTGAAAATGTGTGTAGAAACTAATTTGGTTCTCAATTAGGAAAAGTGTCATTTCATGGTGAGGGAAGGAATTGTTTTGGTTCACAAAGTTTTATCAAAGAGGACTAAACCTAAGATGTTGATAGGGCAAAGGTAGAGGTAATTGAAAAGTTGCCTTCTCCAATTAATGTTAAGGGGGTAAGAAGTTTCTTAGGTCATGCGGGCTTTTATAGAAGATTCATCAGGAATTTTTCACATATTGCTAGACCTTTGTGCTTATTACTTCAAAAAGATTGTACTTTTCATTTTGATGACTCTTGTTTGGAAGCATTCAATGTGTTAAAACATGCTCTTGTGTTGCACCGGTCATTGTAGCACCAAATTGGTCTGTTCCATTGGGCTTATGTGTAATGCTAGTGACTATACAATAGGTGCCGTTTTATGTCAAAAGGTCAATAAGATGTTGCATGTCATCTACTATGCAAGTAGGAACTTAAATGATGCACAATTTAAGTATTCTACGACGGAGAAGGCACTACTTGCTATAGTCTTTGCATTTGATAAGTTTAGATCATATTTGATTTGATCAAAGGTAATTGTTCATACTGATCATTCCAAACAAGATGCCAAGCCACATTTATTGAGATGGATACTTACATGCAGGAGTTTGATTCAGAATGGTCAAAAATAAAGATGTAGAAAACATGGTAGCCGACCATTTGTCTTGAATTAAAGCATCTAGAATGTCAATCATGAAGAAGGAGCCATAGAAGAATCATCAATTGAGAAATTATTTAAGGTGAAGGAAGTGAGTCCATGGTATCCAGATATTCTGAATTATCTTGTGGCAAGGAGACTACCAAAGATGCTAAATGTCAATGGGAAGAGGAAATTCTTTGCAGAACTTAAACATTATTTTTGGGAAGAGCCATTTTTGTTCAGAAGGTGCAGTGATCAAGTTCACAGAAGATGTATTCTGAATGTGAAGTATCTGATGTATTAAGACATTGTCATTCATTTCTGGTTGGGGGACACCATGGAGCTCAACGGACAGATTTCAAGGTTCTCTAAAGTGGTTTTATTGGCTAACCATGTTCAAGGATTCCCCGGACTTTGTGCCCAAATGTGATGAATGTCTAAGAACACAGAAAGGGTAGATAATATTTTAAGGAAACATGAATTGCCCTTTCATGGCATTATTGAGTTGGAGATATTTGACGATACATAGATTATTTTGAACCCTTTCTTTAAAAAACTTTTTAATAAAAGGTTTTCTTGGTTCGGTTCTTTAAAATTTTCAGGCATGTTATATTTAATTTATATTGCTGGCCTGGGAAGTACCCGCTTAGCCGTGGAGTGAAAGGCGTTTAGGGGAAAAGAAAGGCATCATAGCAAGAATAAACTAAATATTTTCATTGACAGAAAATTTTAAGGGTAAAAATTATTGGTCCAAAAACCAAGACTGCTGATTATTAAAAATAATTTTACAAAGAAAGAGTTTGACTTTAATTTATGTATATTGTGGTTAGTGGCAGACGGTCTTGGGCTAACCGCCTGATCTAAATTTTGAACTTAGTTTTAATACGATTTGCAAACCAATACGGATTTCCAATACGGTGCAAAGCCAATACGGGATTCCAACACGGTTTGCACCATGTCTGGGCTTTGTATTAAGGCTATCGATTGATTTTATGGGACCTTTTCCAATTTCATACTCCAATAAGTATATTTTGGTTGCGGTAGACTATGTGTCGAAGTGGGTTGAAGCAATTGCCACCCCAACCAATGAGGCCAAGGTGGTTACTAAATCCTTCGCAAGAACATATTCTCTCGGTTTGGAGTTCCTCGGGCTATCATTTGGGATCTCATTTCAACAATTCCCAATTTGAGGCATTAATGACAAAATATGGGGTGAAACACAAGGTTGCTTTAGCTTATCACCCACAAACATCAGGTCAAGTGGAGGCTTTGAACCGGGAAATGAAGAGAATTCTAGAGAAGATAGTGAATAATGCTAGGCAAGATTAGGCATTGAAGTTAGATGACACTTTGTGGGTTTGTCATACAGCATTTTAGACTCCCATAGGCATGTCTCCGTACTGTATTGTGTATGGAAAAGCATGCCACTTGCCGATGGAACTTGAACATAGGGCATATTGGGGTCACCATTAAAGAACTTGAATTTTGAGTTGAAGGAATCATATCAAAAGAGCATGCTTGAATTGAATGAGTTGGATGAATTCCGGAGAGAGGCATTTGAAAATTCTTTAATTTATAAGGAGAAGACAAAGGCATGGCATGAAAAACTCATCCTAAAGAAGGAATTTAAAGTTGGTGATTTGGTGCTCCTTTATAATTCAAGGCTAAAGTTATTTTCAGGAAAGCTTAAGTCAAGATGGAGTGGTCCCTTTGAAGTGATCCAAATTTTTTCTCTTGGAGCGGTTGAAATAAAGGGGAAAAATGGAGCTTTCAAGGTCAATGGGCATCGGCTTAAACCCTTACTTGGAGGAATCATTGAAGGCGAACGAGAAATTGTCCGATTAACCCAAAAATGAGGGGTCATGCCATAGTCAATCTAATGACTATAAAAGAGCGCTTCTTGGGAGGTAGCCCAAGTTTTTGATTTAGTTGTTTTTGCTTTCTTTTAGTGTGATTTTTGGATTAGATTAATTGATTTGAGCAAAATTGGTTTGAATTAGGTTAGAATTTTTTTTAAAAAAGTTAAGTTTTTGAGTTGAATAAATGTGCTAATGAATCAGTAAAATTTTCATCCTAACTTGTTAATTTTGTGTTTTCGGTGATGCATGGAAGTGAAGAAGAGTGATGATGAATTGAGCAATTTTGGCTAAGTGTGAAAATCCATTTTGCAGAAGCCCAGCTTGAGATCGAGATCTCAAATTCCAGATTGCGATCTCAAGTTCAAACTTCTGAAGGGCATAATGGTCAATTGGTCAGATCGGGATCTCATTTTTTGAGAGTGCAGTCTCAACTCTAAACTTCTGCAAAGGCATTTTTCATGCCGAGTCGAGATCACGATCTCGATTTTGAGATTGCAATCTCAACTCACTCAGGTATTGGTTTAATGATTTCTAGATCGCGATCTCGAGATCAGATCAGATCTCTATCTCGAAGGACAGATGCGTATTTAAATTCCACTTCTTCTTCTTTTTCATAAATCTCTTCTATTCTTCTCCTCTCAACAGAAAACCCTAACACCAATCCCTCAAAATTCTTCCATAATCTTCCCTAAAAATCACTTCAAACCCACACCCATCACTAACATCATCCTATTTTCCTCTAGGAACATCAAAGCTAGCATTTTGTGGGAGGATTCTTGGAGAAATTTGGACTTCAAGTAGAATTGAGACACAAGAAGTTTTGGGATATTTCAATCCCAAAATGGGTAATATCCTTCCTTGGATTCTTTGTTTTAATTGTCAATTTGGTAAAGATAATTGTTGGGTTTTGTGGATTAATTTGTGGTGAATTTGGGGGTATTCAATTGTTGGATTTTGGATAATAATTAATGCAAATTTTTAGGAGAATTTTGATATTGAATTGCCCAATTGTTTGAATTACTATTTTGAAATTTGATTTGGTTTGAATTGGGGTTGAAATATTTGGAAATTTGTTGAAAATTTGTAATTTTGTGGCTGTGATTCTTGATTGGGGCTTGAATTTCTGAATTGTAATGATTGATTTTTGCTATTTAAAAATGCCAAGAGGGGTTTATGGTATTGCAAAAACAAGGGTGAGAATGAGAGAGAGGAATAGGTTCGAGGAAAAGGAAAGCAAGAGAGGGCACTAGAGGAGAAGGGGGTTTGGAGCAACTCGTTTGAGGAAGAGACAGCAGATTGAACTTCAGTTCTCGAGCTATTGGGCTGAACAGTTGTATAAGAACATGAGGTAATTAAAGAGCGAAGCTTTGATCTTTCAATGCATTGGGGTGATTATGAAGATGCCAAAAGAGCTATTGAGACACAAATTTGGTCAAGGCATTGGGGGGGTTTTAACACTCCAGTTGACCCCGGGGATTTCCAATTAGTAAAGGAGTTTCATTGCAATCTGTGTGAACTGGAAGATGGCAAGGTACGAATTCGGGGGTGTTAGTAGACATTAGTGCAGATTTAATTAATGCATATTTCAACATATCTCGTACCTTCTAATCAAGGCAAATACTTAGGTAGACCTGGTCTTTGGCCCCACTATGTAGACCCTATGGTATGGATTAAATCTTAGAGAATCTATGACATCAGCTGATGTAAGCAAGATTCTTTAAGATTTAATCCTGACCACATGGTCTACAAGTGGGGCCAAAGACCGGGTCTGCCAAAGTATTTTCCTCTAATCAATACTTGGTATTCTTGAATAATAAAGAGAAGGACATGAATGTAATTAAGGATGCCATTTGTGATAGGAGGGTTGATTGGATCAAGAGTACTTCATCTACCACTGAATTGAAATTTGCTCGTCAAGGATTTTCATTGATGGCTAAGTTGTGGTTATAGTTTATCAATAGCCGCATTTGGGGGTCCAATGCTGTGAGCTTTATCTAGAAGGACAAAGTACTCTTAGTTTATGCCATCATGACGGGGGTGCCTGTGAACATTGGTCACCTTATTAAGAAGGGATTCTATGGACAGTGGAAGGTCTGGGAGACCTATATTTTATACCCCTAGTCTAATTCACAATCTTTGTACTATAGCAGGTTGCCCAAGCTTAATCCTAAAGAACAAATGACACATCCACGAGGAAAGATCAACCGAGAATATGTCTACGGAATGGTGAGATAGTATGAGAAGCACTACCCAGAGAAGCACCCTACCCAGTCACTACCACCTCAGAGTCCTTCATTGATCCCGATGCCCCCAGGCTTTGTATTCAATGCTCCAATGAATGAAGAAGAAAGGAATGATCTGCAAGGGTACTGGTCGTAAAGTCAAATGGTGATGCACAACAATTTGACTGTCATTGGAGAAGCTCTAAAGACCACATCATTGGGCACATGGATTATGCCACCACCACCTCTGATATGGCATTTTGGTCCACCTTGTGGACAATACTACATACCATTTGCGGCTGCAGAACATCATGAGGGATCTAGCCACGTAGGTGTGACCAGAGATGACATGAAGGATGATCATGAAGAGGCCCAACCTAGTGATGTTGAGGAGGGTCAAGAAGAGATGGAATGAGAAGATGAATGCCACCATTTTCTAACACTCCTGGTCATGGATGAATACCAATCCTGGCCACTGGATTGATTTGATGAATGATGACAATTCTTTTTGTTTTACTGATTGAACACCATGACTGTTGATTACTTTTAGTTACTTTTGTTGTGCTTTATTTTCAGATTTTGGATTTGAAGTATTTGAGTTTTTTTTTTTCTTAAGTAATGTGGCTAATGGCCTTAAGCTGATGCCAAATTTATATATATTTTGATCTTTCATGGATTGAGTCTTTTTGGGAATTTCGTGTTTGACACTTGATGTAGTTTTGGTCATTGCTTAATAAGAGTAGAATGGCTAAGGGCCCTAAGCTGATGCCATCTTTGCATTTATTAATGAATTGAATTGAGTGTCGATTTTGTTCAAAACTTGAATGATGAGATGCATGGCGTGGTTTGTTGCTCTTAGCACTTTTACTCAACTTTAGCTATCAGTTAAAATTATATCATGGTTTGAGTAGTTTTTGTTATTTTTGGGTTTGTCTTTATGTTTAATTTTGGGTGAGTGGAAGGATGATTTATTCATCAATTGGAATAAAAGAGACAAGTTTGGGGATGTTATTTCTTTTGTGTTGGGAATGGTTGTTTTTGTACATATTTGTCACTTGATGTATAATGGATGGAAATTGATCAATTGGGTACTCAATAATACATGAATTTGACATTCAATACTCTAGATATGGAAATATAAAACATTGAATCGTTCAACAGATTTTTGTGTGAGACAGTAGTTCGTTTGCAACCATTACTACTTTTCAAAAAAGAATCACATGAAATTTTAGGAAAATTTAATTGAAATGTTGTTTCTGATCAAATCACTTATATTATTTGGTTGATGATCTATCTTTTGGAAAGAAATGAGTTAAATGAAATATAAGGAATTTTGGGACATTTCGTGTGTTTGCATAGGGAATGTTCTTCTAACTTGTGAATAATTGATGTTCGAGATTTATTTTAGGTACATTTCACTCATTTTTCTTGGTTTAGGATTGATTAAAAAAATTAGGAAGATAAGGCGAGTACAGGATTTCGACATGTACCCATGTTGTTTCTCCGAAATAAGCCATTAGAATAGTAATAAGGCGAGTACGGGATTTCGACATGTACCTATGTTGTTTCTCCAAATTAAGCCATTAGGAATTGCGTTTTAATAAACCAATATGTTATGGAGTAAATATTTTTAATACTTATCATTAATCTCATTTAACTTATTCCTTGTTAGAGGTCTATTCTCGAAATGTGTGATATTTGCATTTAAGTTGATTCCTAATTGCACTTCTATTTTCATGATGTCTAGTCGAGATAGTTGATTAACTTTATAATATTTGTGATTTGAGAAGCAAGGATGTTTTAAGTGGATTGAACTAAAACTTTTGGTGACTCTTTTAAAAGTGGTAAGGTTTGGTGATGTGAAATCTTGTGTAGTGATTAAATGTGTGTTTCTTTATAGGGAAATTGAAATCTTGAATTGATTCATTTAAATACTTCAACTATTATATAGTATTGAAAGTCTGCTTGAGGTGTGTCTTAATTGTTCTAAGTACATCCATAATTCATCAAGTGTTATGCCAATTTTGGTGGTGTTTAAGTATTTAAGTGTCAGTAAACTTCTTTTTAATTTTTTTTTTGTTTTGCTCGGGATTAACAAAATGCTAAGTTTTGGGGTGTGATAACTCTAGTAAACTAGAGTTATTTTTCTCTAAATTATGGCATTTTGATAGTGTATATCCCGAACTTTGGGTAGTAATTGATAATTTTAATTAATTTCTTGCATATGTGTTTCTATTTTTGTTCATGTTGAAGATGTTAAGTTTTTATTAAAAATTTTGCTTAATTAATGGCTTAATTATGTTAATTTGGTGTGGGTAAAAATTTAAAGTTGGAAGCTGGATTAAACAAAGATCAAGGAACCAAAATGCAATAATCAAAGAAAATAGAGGCTGCTAGAAGAGAGTCTAGATCCCAGATCGCGATCTGGACTCGGG
Organism: Cinchona pubescens; assembly: GCA_025175665.1. Taxonomy (NCBI): domain Eukaryota; kingdom Viridiplantae; phylum Streptophyta; class Magnoliopsida; order Gentianales; family Rubiaceae; genus Cinchona; species Cinchona pubescens. The sequence continues at coordinate 1,083,064 of JANKKI010000058.1, forward strand.
AAGGTTGCTTAAAACATTACTGAGTCGATTCGCGACTCTCAACTGACGAATGATTTAGTATGGAGGGTAAATTTGTCATAGATCAGGGACTACTTTCTGGTTTTAGCTTGTACTATTTAAAATACTATTAGAGGATAGAAGTAAGTAAGTAAGTAGGGATAGTAATAATAATTAGTAAAAATAAATTTTAGGATAGATTAGGATTTCTTGAACCTTAAGTTTCAGCTTTAATGAAAATTGCTCTTTAGTTCTCTTTTAGATCTTGTTTTAGTTTCTTGTCAAGTTCAAATTTTGATTAGATAATTGTAGTGGGTTAATTGCAAGTTTCACGTAGATATAATTTTTACTTGCTTTCTAGTCTAATTTAGTGAGAATTTCTTTACTTCCATTTTAGGGTTTTATAGATATACTAGGGTTCTTGTTCAATTTTTTGATTTTAGTTAAGAATTTTCACTTCCTTGCTTTAATTTTTAGTTAATTTGTAGTGGACTTTTGTTATTACCTTCAAAAATCCAAAAAAAAATATTTTAATTTTAAGTTTTATTCTTTCAAGTTCTAGTTTAGAATTAGTAATTTCTAGCTTCATAATGTCTACACGGTCTTCTTTTAAAGATAATTTACTTGCTTTTTAATTTGAGTTCTGTTTTAATTAGTTTGGAGTAGAATTAAATGCCTACCTTTGATTGTTTTTACTAGAATAAATTAAGTAGTTTCTAATTTCCATACTTGTTTAGATTCACTTATTTGCTTTTTCGTTAATCTAGCTTAGAGTTAGATTTTAATTGCTTTCATTTAATTATGGCTCTTATTGGAGTAGTTTCACTATCCATTGTTTGATTTTTGCTTAACTATACAAAAACCCTTAAAATTTGGTAATTGCTTTCCAACAATTCTTGTGGGACGATACTCACTCATCCTATACTACTACCAACTCCGTATACTTGCAGAAGTGAGGTAGAGTGTATAGGTTTTGTGAGGTTTCTTATCACTTGTTCTAAATTGATCTCTACCTTAGTTGATAGACAAGAATATGCAATCTTTTAATTGAATTGATTATTTTTAATAGTAATGATGGCTTGATTTATTTGTTGAAGGATTAAAAAGTTAGTACTTTTAGTAGTTTATTTACATGTTTTAATTTGTCCTTATATTAAATCAAAACTGGTTCTTCAGTTATGGTTTCACGAATGGAGTTATTATGTATTATAGCTACATACAATTTATGTTTTCAGTAATTATAATTGAATTATTATTATTATATTATTATTATTATTATTATGAATAACTTTTTTGATACATAACAAAATTGTTCTCAATTATTCCATTAGATACAAAAAATTAGAAGGAAAATGAAACTTAAAAAAAAAAAAAAAAGTCAATATGTTATTAATTTGGTCTTAATTTTAATTGTTTTATGATGGAAAAAAAATTCATATCATATTTGTAGGGATATTTTCGGCAATCTAATAAAACTATCTTACAAACCAAACACTAGTACAAAAATTCATACAATTTTCCTGTCAAGATTCCTGAGAGTATTTGAACAAAAACAAATTTTTTTTTCCATATAATAACATTCTAAGAAATCTCATTACAGAATCTCATCTAGATATGGAAGATTGGCCTATTTACAGGCCTATACTTCTTTCTTGGTGACTCTAAAATAGGGCTTATGAGTTACAAATCTTATTCTTTCTCTCTCTTTCATTTTTACTTGATTTATTTATTTTTTTTAATAATTTTTCATCATCACCTATCAAATTTCATCAAACTCTATTTATGAAAAGAAAATAAGACATTTTTGGTGTCATGAGAAAATTTTCCATACATCAATAATTTGATAGTAAAAATTTGTGGATAGACTTAAGTATCTTAAAGATAACGTTATAGATTAAAATAATAGTGACTTAAACATTAAGAATATATGTATTTATCAATCTTTTGATTTTGTTTGATATGTTGTCACATAAATTTTTAAGTATGGAAAGATATTGAAAATCAATAGCAAGTAATTAAAAAGGTCAAATCTATTGATTTAATGAAAAAAAGGTACACAAATCTGATTTTATATTTTTTACAAAAAATACTCCCTTGATTCTTATTCCTTTAGAATGTAGATTAGAATAAAATAAACAACGGATCTTCTCAGAATAATTTGCATTGAAAGAATACATTTGTAAGAAAATACTTGAGTAGATCTTGAGGAAGAGGGTCACTCGATCTACGAAAAATTTGAAGATTTGAACACTTGAATAGATCTCGAGGAAGAACAACTCATTATCTATGAAAAATTTGAGAACTTGAACACTTGAACAGATCTTGAGAAAGAACGTCTCTCGATATGAGAAGGATTTGAAGATTTGCCAGTTCTTGAAAAGGTTGAACACTTGAGGATGTTTCACCATTTGAAGATTTCTTTTTAAACACATAAAGATTTATTAGTAGATGAAGAGTTCAGCACTTGACGAGCGCTTGAGGATATCTTAGCCCTTGAGGACTTGAACACTTAAGGAACATGAAGATCTTGATGATTTTGATTAATAGCATGAAGTCACACACTCTTTTAGTGAACCGTCATGAATAGTATTGATATTTTGGCCTTCATGGACTTTTCAATGTTACAGAAATCTACTTGTTGTACTTATGCATTGCAATTGCTCGAAGAATTGCCCCAAAGAACCTAAATTTCAACTGGTGGAGTTAATACTCACAACTTCAACCTTCCGAAGAGAATATTGCAATTGGAACCCTACTTGTCTAAATGGCCTTCTTCTTTGAATTTTTTTATTTTTTTTTTTAGATATTTGCAATTCTTCTATGTGTTCTATAGCAAAAAGAACTTGGCATATTATTGAACTATATACAGCCTGCTCTTGACGGAATTGATTCTCTAGACTACAAATTTCATGAAAGAAGGACTGCCTTGTATTTTCTGTTAAAAGGAAAAGCCATGCTTCCATTTTTCCTTTCACGGTATTGAAGGAATTGTTATTTGCAAAAGCAGAGAAATGACAACCACCAAGACCCTATTTCTTCAACCCAAGTTGATAGTAATTTTTTTGTTGTCCCTTTAACATCTTAATAATTCCAGGCTTTTATTTTTTTTTCTGAAAAATAATTGGCTCAGATTATTTGAATAAAAATGGACAACTGTACTTAACCGCGCAATGCCTCTTGTGGATGTTGTTAAAAGACCTAGTCTTTGTCAACCTCTCAGCATCACTGAAGTCATCGAGTTCTACCGCCGCCCTCCAATTGTTTGTTCCATTGACACATAATTTAAAATTACTGAAGACAATTGCCGGACTGCAACTCCAGTAAAGAAGTTCCATGCGTGTGACTCCAATTTCTCCATGACTAATTTCGGCTTATGGCTTTCAACTTTCAGTTTTGAGTAGCGACTGCCACTGCAATGGACCTACAGCTTTGAATCTTCTTTGTGTGACCGGGATTTTGCCATAACGTTCATTCCACAGGACACGATGCCTCATCTTCTAGCGTGGTCGGCCAAATTTATGAGGTGGTGGTTGAACATTCTTCATCTTTCACAAGCAAAGAAGTACCCATACTATTACTCATGACCACGATCAAAAGGGTCAACAAGTTTTTCCTTCCCTTCTCTCCCAGAAATTTGAACAAAGCTTCTTGGGATGGATTGAAGATGTCCTCTCAAGAAAAAGTGCTTCTGTATATTTACGAGGTTGCCCATCTCACTTTGAGATTTGTACAAGTTTGGATGCCTTCCAATTCATTGGACCCTTTTCAGCGAATGAATTTTGTGGTGTTAGCATTGATAGAGAACTCTGGTTTCAAGAAAATTGTTCTTCTGTAACGAAGATTATTATAAGATCTAGATGTGTTGTAAGAGTTCCAGCGCAAATGTATCTTCTTGAATGATTTTGTTCCATCTTCTTGTTTGTTTTTTTCCTTTGACATCAAGGGTAACAAGTTCTGACAACAGATTTGTCAACATGAAGTAGATGATCTAAACTGTGATTGGATTTTGATGTTGATATGACTGAACTTGAAAATGACTCTAAGATGCCTATGCATCCTCAAAAAAAGGAAATTAAGTCATCCACGTAGTTCAAAGATTTTTTTTTTTGTTCACGGTTTTAGCTCATGTGGGTAGGAGCAACATGTAGTTTAGACTCGTGCTTTATGGGGTGCTTGAATATTTGCAATTTTGAAGACAGTTTAAACTCGTGTTGAGGAGATTTCATACTTGGAACTTGAAGATTTGCAACTTGGAGACAGTTTACACTCGTGTTAAGGAGTATTTAAAGATTTGTAACTTGAAGACAGTTATGCTTGTGTCAAGGAGTACGTGAAGATTTGTAACTTCAAGATAGTTTGGGTGCATATCAAGGAGTGGATTGTAGAGACATTACTCTTGATAATGATACCGCTCCAAGACTTCCACTTTGTTGGAAAAATCTTCATGGTGTTCTTATCTACTAACTTCAATTTTGGAAAGATTTTCCTTAACTTCATCTTTCACAAATTCTTCTAATTTCTCATTTTCTTGATCTTCAATGCAGGCACTCATGTCATGGTTAGCAATACTTAACTCTAGGTCATGAGCTTTAGTTGCCAATTTATCAAATGTCTCTAGTTGGATTCCTAGAAGAATGTATGAAAGCTCTAATGCAAACCTTGTATGCACATTTCAATAGTAAAAAGTTCAAATAGCTTGTCTTTACAGCTAAGATACAGAGTGCGCCAACCATCAATGTAGTCGATGACTGGTTCATTTTGCCACTACCTTGCATTAGTGAGTTCTGTCATGCTAAGAGGTTGACGTGCATTATAGATCTGTCTCTTATACACATCATGTTCCGTCTATTCTCCAAAGTGTTAATTAATGCATATTCTAAATCTGCGTAAAAGTCAAAGGCATTTCCTTTCAAGTATAGCACAAATGCTTCACGAGAAGATCACCTTCAATGCCAACATTGCTGCAGTCTCTATGAAGTGTGCAATATGCTATTTTGGGTTACCTTTACCATTGAACTTCTGGAATTTCGAAGGCTGATAATCAAATGGCATCCTCAAACTATCAATCCTTTTTTGTGTAAGGTTTAGAATAAATAATCAATGATCATGACGGGCCACCGAATTGAGCTCTCACAGTGTTGGCTATCATCTCTTGAAGTTGTTGCACTAAAAGAGTGACTAGACATGTATGTCATCCAGCACCTTGCAAAAAAGTTGACTTATAAGGACTTCCTTCAACATTCTTGCCCCCAAAAATCGGGTTCTTATGCATCATAATTTTTATGGCTAGATCCCGCTAGACTAAGAACTTCTTGCTCGTCTATTAACTTTGTAATTCGAAGATGTTTCCCTTCCACAATCTATTTCAGATCACGGATTATCTTGGATATCCCAGCCACTTGTTATTCCACATGTGAAGCATTCGTTACCATGGATAGCATCATGGATAGCATAATGTTGGAATATGAAAAAGCGACACCTTTATAGTTGATCTCGTGCGGATCTCTATTTGGAACCTTAGAACATGTAAGACTATCTACGAACGAATCCCAAACTTTCCCTAGTTGATGATCCACTACACAAACCATGGAAGACTTTCTTGATCCCAATGAATTTACCGGATCTAAGCGACTCTAATGAATTGCATAGCGGAGTTCACTTATATCCGAGCTTGTAAACTTTTGTTGGACTATTTTGGAAACGAGTGCATTAACTCTAGCACGAGTTATTGGTCCAAAATATGAATCCGCAGACAAAGTTTTGAGCATGATATTCTTTTGAGCAAACTTATGTTCTCAAAAAAATAGCCATAAAGCTTTGAGGATAAAAGATGAAAGGCAAAGTTGGTCCCACTAGGCATGCCAAAATTTGTTTGTGAGTATGGAAAGATATTGAAAATCAAGAGCAAATAATCAAAATGGTCAAATCTATTGATTTAATGAAAAAAGGTACATAATTCTGAATTTGTATTTTTTACAAAAATATTTTTTCATCCTTGTTCCTTTAGAATGTAGATTTAGAACAAAAATAGATGATGGATCTTCTCGCAATAATTTGGAATAAAAAGAAGGCTTGTCTGTAGGAAAATACTTGAGTAGATCTTGAGGAATAACAATTTGAAGATTTATCAAACACTTGAAAACCTCAAGTTTTTCATAGATCGTGAGATGTTCATCCTCAATCAAAGAAATTACTTATCAACTGAGACTCAAGATCAATGTCTTAAGAAAGAATGTCTCTCGTTGCGAAGGGTTTGAAGATTTGTTAGTTCTTGAAAACGTTGAACACTTGAGGATTTGTCAGCACTTGAATATTTGAACACTTGAGGATTTATCAGTAGTTGAAGAATTCAGCACCTAAGGATTTCTCTTCACTTGAGGAACGCTTGAGGTTTCTTGGCCCTTAAGGACTTGAACGCTTGAGGAGAAGATCTTGTAGTACTTCAAACACTTGACGGTCGAAGAGCTGAAAGAGCTTTAAACAAGGGGATACTTGATGTACGCTGTATTATCATCTAAGCAATCTATATCTTCTACTATCCCCTTGTCTAAGGGAGCGTGTACCTTATTTATAGGCAAATTTTGGATTCCCTACAGTAACCCATTATTAAAGACATATAACATTGGGTCGGCCATTGACATAGTCCAAGACAATTTAATGGACTCTTGGACAACTTTATTTAATTTATTGAATCTAGAACAAGTTCAATTGATAATTATTGGGTCATTACTTGAATTACATTTGAATTTAATTATTCAAAAAAATTAGTTTAAATTCTTGATGAATTAAAACGTGAAAATTTTGATGTCTGCAATTTCATAGTAAACAAACAATAATATACATATATACACATGCGCAAGCGCCGCACCATATATCAAAGTAAGGCCCCTATATGGAGAGAAGTTACAAGAACACGCCACGTGACAAGCTAGTTTTTAATTCTTATCTAAGTATCGCAAAGTAATTAAAATTTCCAATAATATTTACATTTTTCACTATCTTCTATCCCCTCACCCTGATTCACCACAACCCTCTTTCTCTCTCTTATGTCCTCCTAAAAACAAAATACAGGTTAACTTTATCTAACGATCTAACTAATTCATTTCTATTTTAAATTGCTTATCCTTGTCAAATCCATCCTTATCATAGCAGATATCCGAGCCATTCAATTCTTTATAGATAACTCTTTCATTTATCAATCATATTATAGTAATTTGACTATAAATATTTATTATAATGATTTAGTGTTCTAAATACTATTCTTCATATTGTACTTATAAATCTTTGTTTTATTCCTGTTGTTCGAATATATGTTGTGCATGCAAGAGTTATTGAATTGGTGAAATTATTTTAGCAGGTATTTGGCATTAAAGAACTTCATATGAAGTCTCATGTCTACTAATACAACCCAATAGATAGCAACAAGAGAATTTTCTACCTTATTGAGATACTTGATATGTTAACTAGTTGATTTCTTGGTAACTTAAAGGGATTAACTAAAGAAGACATCATCAACGACTAATATCGTGAATGAGATGAATGTAGCCTTTATATTTTGGTTTGATATTTTTGTTATTCAAAAACTTTTTTGTTGTAACCTTCATATTTTTTTTTTTCAATTTGATTTTGTTATTTATGCAAGAACTGCATGTTTGTCAAAAGTTTTTTTTAGTTTATTTAAAATTTAAATATTAGTGAGGATATTTAACACATTATTTATCTTATTATCAATATTAGGTAGGAGAATGAATGAATGTATTTAATGTAAAAAAATTTTATTATATAATATTGATTGATTGAATAAGCTAATAATATATTAATTCATGATGTGTTCTAATAGTTAGATATGTCATCTTAACAGCATTGTAAAGGGAGGATTTCATTTTTTGCTTTAGAACCATAGCACGAAAACTCAAAGTAATTATATTCTTTTGAACTATTTAAAGATGCAATGGGGAATAGAATTCGTTGATCTCTATTAATTTTGATCCAATTTTGGTTAATGTGGTGTAATCTTTCAATTTCTTTTTTAAATGCATACTGTGAAGGTTTCAAAATAAAATTAGGTATTATTAGCTTTCAAAATTTAAGTATAAAAATTTGTATCAATATTTTACTTGAGTATTAAAATGCTTATACTAAATATTTGATACTAAAATTAGAAATGCTTACTATCATCTCCATTGTTTTTATTAGACGCAATGAAAGATTACATTTGTCATGGCTACTTTTTCACCTCTTTACTAATTACGTCAAAGAGACTTTTACCCTATTTCCATCTCTTCCCTTATCTTCGACACCTACTTTTTAAAATATTTTTGCTTTATTTCCACCTCTTGCCATATCTTTTACTACCTATACTTAAAAGACTTTTCCCTTATTTCATATCTTTCCTATCTTTAACTGCTTATCCTTAGTTCAAATCTAAAGAATCGACTAACTTTTTCCAAAAGAACTTTTGTATTAAACCTCTCCACTGCTCTTATATATATATATGTAAAATTCTCCAACTTACATAAAAAATACTGTGACTATTTGGAACTCTTTCCCTATCCTCAACTAGCGATTTTTTTGAATAAGACTTATTTCCACCTCTTTCTCATCCTTAACTATCTTTCTTTAAAAAAAAAAAAAATAGCGTCATAAATCATATTTAGCAACTGTCTACATAAATATAATGATAATTGATAGTTCATTCAAAGAATTGACTAATATTTTTGCAAAATAGCTATAGCTAATAATTTTCACAAAAAAAAAAAAGATATTTACCCTAAACATGTCTAACTAATAATTTCTTAGACATAATTATAGAGAAATATTTTTATCACAAAATAAACAATAATAACAATAATAATATAATAATAATAATGATGATGAAGATGATGATGATGGTCATATTAATAATAATAATATATAACAAAAGATAGGAAAAAATTTTAAATCAATTTTCTCTTTGTATCCCCTTATTCGTTGGTACTAACTTTTCGTTAATACATATTATTTTTAACTGGTGATGTAATTATATTATATTAAAAAAAATTTTAAATATCATGTCTTTTTTTTTTTTTGGACATTTTTTTCAGCATTATCACACTTGCTTTATATGCGGGACACCTAAAATCAATTGCTAAAAGTACCTTCTTTTTGGACATGTTTTGTTTATGTAAATTTAATAAATCAAATACAGATTGAGATTTTATTCTTACAATCTCACTTAAACTTTTATTTTCTTAGAGTTAATACATATAATCTTTCAAAAATAATTTTGTTAAAGAATGTGAATTTTAAAAAATTGATAATGCAAATGTATATAAAATTTATGATTTTCCCATGCATAGCATGGGTTGTAATGCCAGTGTGTGTATAAGGCTTAATTATAGTTTGCCTCCTGTAAATAGGGTTCAATTATAAATTAGTCCCTTTATTTATTTTATGTACAAATTGCCCCTAAAATGTAATTAAGTTAGATTTTCCATCCAAATAGAGTTGTAAAATGTCAAAAATACCTCTAATATTTTTAGTTACACTTTGTCACCCCAAAATTAGATTGTGAATTGCAGAAAGGTAAATATCATTATTTTAGTAGTAATGGTCTCTGATTCCAAAACCAACACAATTTTATTGGATTAATTAAATTTACCTCCCTACAGTTAAATTTGACCAATTTACCAAATAAATCTTGATCTATTTGGCAAAATTTCAAATACCATGATCGCGTACGTAACTCCGTCCAAACAGAACTAATGGTGATTGAGATATTACAAAATTGTCCCGTATCCAAAAAGAGAGATTTATCTTCTTCGAAAAAAAAATGTAATGCACTAGTTTTAGGGATATTTTTGTTCTTTTAGCTATGATTGCATTCAGGAGGCTTATATTAAATATTTTTTATTTAAAAAAAATGGGAAGAAGTTGTAAGAAATATTGAAATCCCAGTTCCAAAGCCAATTAGGATGCATGATTTTGCAGACACTGAGAATTTTGTTGTTATCCCCAATGAATAAATGTTTTTGAAGATGTCTGAAATGATTCCATCTTCTAGATTGTTGGTGGTTAAATTCAAGGACTGGCAATTCTACAAGGAGGCCAATCACATTAAAATCTTGAGGATTCATTCACTGCAAAATTACCAATCACATTCTAAAGTCGCGGTCGTGGTAACGATCTTAGAACGTATCGTTAGATTGTATTGAGTCTCATATTGTATCAGTCATGTATCGGGAGACATGCATATTTTGTTATATACGAAGTCTAAAAATTATTAAAAAGAAAATTTAAAAATATACAACACTACAACAAATTTAGTTGTCAAATTGAATTAGAAAAATACAATCACAACTAGATATTAGTTATAGCTGTTTATTATACATAGAGAATGATAAATCGTAACACCACAAAATACCACAAATATATTATAAGAATGTCAGATACACATTTCATATAAAAATAGAGACTCAATAATTCCTAACAATACGAAGCAACAAATTATCTCCAATCTACTAAACAAAGTTTCTCTTGTTTCACGATCAATTTCCTAAAAGGAAAAAAAATATCTCATCATATATATATATAAAAAACAATTACTACAAAAAAAAACTAAGGTCATTAGAATATTTGTCATACCTATCAATACCATGATGAATGACGATGAGGTTCAAAATCATTCTGTCCTAGTGCTTTCTAGCACTGTAATAGGAGGTCCAATATGGCAAGACACTTGGATGAGGTAGAAAAAACGAATTTAGTTGTCCATCTGCTGATTGTGATGACTGGTTGGATGAACCATAATCATTATGTATGGGAGGTGAGAATGTCCTAAAGGTACCATATCACAATTATAGTATCCAAATCCTCTATATTGAACACTATCACCAGCACCAGTAGATGAAGCATGACCTTATCCATAATAGTCAATGCTACTTGAACCAGATAAAGATCTCTCATGATATCTCCTATTGTCAGATCATAATATCTACCAACTATAATAGTACTAGTGGACCTCTCAAGATGTCTAGATTCATCATATGATCTATGTCCAAAATAAGAACCAGTATTAACTCCATATGATTGATCATAGCCATATCCCAACCATTGATTGCTTCGAGTGAAATCTTAGCTACCATAGGCATGTCCAATGTCCAAATTTTGTAACTACTCATTAACTCTTCTATTTCTTTGTGAATGTGAGCATTATGGTAAGAGGAATCACTTGAAAACTTAGTTAATTCATTCAAAAATTGGTGTTGTGCTGCTATACTAGGACAATAACCATGATCAGTATCCTGAGTAGCATAATAATTGTCGTGTCCTTGAACTCATGACATGCCTCCAGCATACTGACTATCCTGATAGTAATCACCACCTCTACCTGGACCTTGACTAGAGTTAGCCCTTCTATCACCATTGTCAGATCCATCACCATTATTATCATCACTACCATTGCTATTAGTTGAAGAATATGACATTGGTGCATATTTGTCTCCTTTTTTTGCCTTACTTATCTTTCATAGTAGATGATTTGGTTATACTTTTCTCATTAGTTTTCTTTATAAATTGTGACAAAGTGTTACCAAAATCATCACTATCATGATCATTGCCTTCTCTAATTTCATCTTCGTCCTGTTCTTCATTTTGACGAATTCCTGATCCAACCAACTCAAGTTGTCTTTAGGTAGTATGGGCTGTTCATTTTCCCTACACCCATTCATCAAATATCTTCATGAAAAATATGATTTAAATCAATTGGGTTGTAAAAATCATCACTATCTCTTTGATACATCAAATTCTTTACCCTCAATTGCATATTATAATGCACAAAAACCAATTTGAGCAACTTCTCAATTGCCAATTGGTTTCGAAGTTTGGTATGAATCAATGACCATGTACTCCAATTTCTTTCACAACCAGAAGATGTACAAGTTTAACTCAAAATTTTAATTGCAATCTTCCTTAAATTTGGAGTCTCATCGCCTTAATTAAACCACCATTCAGCTATAAAAAATAAAATAATAAAACAAATTTATTTCAGAATTCAAATTATGTTAAACAAGTCAATGTTAATTAAATTTTCTTATATGTTTAAGTATAGTTTCAAACCTGGCAAACATTTTGATAATGCTTTAATTGCAACTGCATTTCCAAATGATCCTCTTCTCTCTCGAAATGCTTTAAGCTACAATAAACAAGAAATACATGTGTTGAATAGTTATTTAGAATTTGTTAATTAAGAAAAGCCTTTAGACATTAATAAAAATATTATCAAAATACCTCATTTATTGCATCAACTTGCACGTCGACATTTGACTCTAGTGGCATGATTACTCCTTTTAACCCTTTCCAAACTTTATTTATTTCAAATACACAAGTACCTGAGTACTAAAGGATTGGGTTTACAAAATAAGCTAAATAAAAGAAAATCATTAAGTTTTTAAATTTATCTGCACTGGCATTAAATCTTCAATAAATAAAATAGTAGTTTGTAAAAATTAAATTACCTACTGCATGTAGATCCTGATATAATTGATTATACCATCTCTTATCAATCACATCCCAATACCTTTTCCAATGTTTGATATTTTTTTAATTGACATATTTGCTCTGTCCATTGCCTCATAAATGATTGGTAAGGTTGGCTTATTGTCTTGATCCATAATCTTCAAAACATTCACAAGCGGTTCTATCACTACACATATATTTCTAACATTGCTCCAAAACTCTCACTTAATATCAAGTCAGCCACATTTCGCATTTTTGTCCTTCTTTTAGTAGTATTATTGAACTCTATCTGTTCATTAGAAGTGCACATTCTTTTCAACTGTCAAAGAAGACTTTCCATGGAAATGAACTTGGCAGCAAATCTTGTGATACCTGGTCAGAGTAATTCCTGATTTTTGGTAAGTGATTTCGTGAGATTTACGATCTTGACACTGTTATATATGAAACTAGTTTTTTTTTTTTTTTCCCTTGTGCAATTGTGTCTTTTATTGAATCCATATTTCCAATATCTTCTAACATCAAATCAATGCAATGAGCAGCACATGGTGACCAAAACAAATGCTTTCTCTTTTGCATTAATAGTTACCAGCATTCTCACCTACTGGATTCACATAATGATTATGGCACAATATTTTCTTCTCCTATTTCATCTACAACCTTATCCATCAAAGAAAAAACAAATTTAGTAGTCTTCTTAATATTTGTGCAATCAACAAAACTATGAATATATCATGTTTCTATCACAGTATATCATAAAATTGATTATTGGATTACTCCACCCATCACACATTATTATACAGCCAAAATCTGGTAATTTCAATTTAATAGTTGTAATATACTCTTCAACCTTTTTCAATTCCTCATTTAAGTACTTACCTCCAATTTGGTAACCTAAGGCTCCTTAATTCCAGGTCCAGCATATGCAATTGTATCAATCATTGATTCGTGATAGTGGACCACTGTCAACTGCATGATATGGTATAGCATTGAAATGAAAGAATCTTGAAATCACCTTACCAACATTTTTTATGTTTTCCTTCGAAAACATAGCTTTCATGGATTTTTTCTTAGAAGGAAATAAATAATTTGCTCCTCGACTTGACATTCCACCATCCTCTTTGACACTAAAACTATGAGAAAAATCTATTTTACTTCAAAAAGTTGATGGTTTTGAGTTACCCGTACCAATACTTCCTAAAATATGCCAATGTTCAAAATAAATATAATATTTAATCTTAAACAAAAAATAAATGTAATAAAAAATATAATTTTAATAGTTAATATCACATATAATACCTCGCATGTACAGTATGGTAGGTCAAGCTCCAGATACAGAATGTCTTCGTTGCTCTTCAACAAATTGGAGGTACTGACCTCTTATACCTCTTTTAAGCTATTTTTTTTCCATCACTATCAAATCCTCTTCTTTGATTTCACAAATATCATCACCATCATCATTATTCACAATATTATACAAATTGTCTTGTTGAATAGAATTCAATATTTCTTCTTTTTTTCTTTTTTTCTTTTTTGTTGCAATTCTTTCAGCTTTCCCGTCTTGAGATGATTTTTTAAAAGTTGTGTAACTTCTTCAAGTACTCTTGGACATACTTCAACTTGCCCTGACACGTGGGCCAAATGTTGTTTCATTCAAGTAATTCCACCATTCATGACTTGTCCTCAATAATTACACTTTAAAAGCAATCTATTGCCACCAACGGGTTTACCATGTTCCCAACCAATATCTTCTGCTTTCCATTTAACTACAATATTGACAAAAAATATATATGTTTAAAAACATATTTATATTTATATTTTAATCATTTCAAAGTTGAAATTAAAGATTGATTGAATTAACTTAGTACCAAAATATTAATATGAAATGTAATGTATAGTAGAGGTTAAGAAAAAAACACATCCAAAACAAGTAGAAAAAGAAAGTTTGTAATGTATGTGTGTGTGTGTATATATACACACACACACACATATATATGTATATAATTATATTTATGTACATATATAAATATATATATATATATATATGTAAATATATATAAATATATTTATGTACATATACATATATATATATACACATACACACACACATACACACAATATATATATATATATATATATATATATATGCACACATATTTACACACACTATATATATGTACATACATGTACATATATATATGTATATTCATTACCTATAAATATATAGATTATATTATATTATATTATATTATATTGATATATATATATACATACGTATAATATATATATATATATATATATATATATATATATTATATACAGTTTAGATAGTCTTGTTTTCAACTTCTAAAATTGATTTTTTTATTAAATTTTTGGTAGAATAGATCAGTATTGATACTTCTCCTAATAAGTAATTTAGGTAGTCTTACTTTGCTTTTGCTTTGACAAAATTACTTAACCATAACTTTTAAAGTAAAACTCAATAAAAAATAGAAATTTTTTAATATTAATTATTAAAAAAAATCAAAGTCACCTTTCTCAAATTAGGTGGCCAACTTCTCGGATAATTCCACTATTTTAGCTGCTGCTTCTTCTTCAACTCCTCGGATAATTCCTCTACTCATTCTTTTCATGCCTCCTTACTAGAGCAAATTTCTCCTCCAATGTCTTTCTCAATTTCTTCCCTAATTATTCTCCTTTTCTCCACCAATTTCTCTGCTAATTTCTTCCCAATTTTTCTCCCTATTTTTCCCTTAATTTTATAATATCATCTAGATCTTATACACATCTAGATGTGTATATTAGACGCTAAAATGTCTAACCAATAAAAACAACAATAACTAAAAATAAAACAAACAGAAGATGTTATTGATCAACAAAATTTTTGTACATTTAGAAGGGATGACTTATGTTTTGTAAAATCAAAATCCTCTTTATATGGAAATAAAAATATTATTTGTAATTATTGCCAACAACATGGACATGTCAAAAATATGTGCTATGTTAAAAATCTGAGAAACTTGGAATGAAAGCCGTATGGATTAATAGCAATTTCACTAACTTGGACCCAAGAAAATATGGGTATCAAAAGTTATCAATTGATTTGTTGTGTAGGTACTAAACATCACCAACAATACTAAGTGGTTCATAGATAATGGATGCTTAAGACACATGACGGGTGATGCTTCCCTCTTCACAAACCTCAAATCCAAAAACGATGGAAAAGTAATATTTAGGGATAACCATAAAGCAAAATCAATCGGCATTGGTGATGTAGGTAAAAATGCTGAAACCTTGATTAAGAATGTGCTTCTTGTTGATAATTTGAACTACAATTTATTGAGTGTAAGTCAACTTTGTGATAAAAATTTATATGTGTTATTTACCAACCATGAATGTCTTATTCTTGATAAAAAAAAATCATGTTATTTTATTTAAGGGTGCTAGGCACAATGATGTTTTATGTGATGAACCTTGACAAAATTAGTAATAGCAATGTAAAACATCTTACTGCTTCCATAGATGATCCTTGGCTTTGGCATAGAAGACTTTGTCATTTTAATGTGGATTTAATTGAAAAACTTGCTAAGAAGGAATTGGTAAGATATTTGCTAAAACTAAAGTTTTTGAGAAATAAAATTTGTAATGCAGGCCAATTTGGTAAACAAGTTAAAGTCTTCCTTTAAACCAAAGAATTGTGTGTCTACTTCTAAACCTTTAGAATTACTGCACTTAGACTTGTTTGGACCAACTCAACATGCTAGTCTTGGTGGTAGTAAATATGCTTTTGTGATTGTGGATGACTATTCTAAGTATACTTGGGTATTAATTCTTGTTCACAAAAATGAAACTTTTGAAAAATTTGTAAATTTTTTTTCTAAAATTCGAAATTTTTTGAATTTGAAAGTCACTCGATTAAGATGTGACAATGGTGCCGAATTTAAATTTGGAGGCTTTCCCGAATTTTGTGATCCAAACGGTATTTCACATGAATTTTCCATTGTTACCTGTTCCTCTGCAAAATGGTGTTGTTGAAAGGAAAAATAGAACACTTCAAGAAACCGCTAGAATTATGATTAGTGAATGTGATTTATGGTGTGCGCAAAATGATGCTGTTGTCGAGTTGCAATGCTGTCGTAAGCATCCAAAATTAACTACTCTACTATAATAGTGATGAGTCTGAATTCATCTCATAGAGAACGGGGCTTACCACTACTACAGTAAGTTGTTAATTTTGGGTGCTTACACCGGCATTGCAGCTTGACAGCAGCATCATTTTGCGCAAACCAAAATTTTGGTGCTGTTGTCGGGAAACGGTTTGATTTATTTTTGTGCTTTAAATTTTTGTATTTAACTAAGTATACTTATTACTTGATATTCTTTTGATCTCCATAATGTTTACCAATTTGCATGAGCTTTATTGTTCCGATTTCATTGTCGAGCAATTACCACCACAAACCTTGGTATGATTCCTACACGTATCAATACCATCAAGGATGGATGGATTATCCTAAGCTTGGTTATTCATCACAAGATCTTCTGTGTATACATCCAGTTTTACCACAAAAACCTTACACCTAAACTAGTAAGTCTTTGGAATAATTAATTTATTCTTTAGAAGCTAATGCTTTGCAATTTCAACAGGAAACAAGGACTAGTCTGAAAGCTTGGAGTATCAGCTAAGTCAACTGATGAGTCACCCACTCTTCCATAAGTAGACTAGAATCTCAAGTGATTGAGAGTGGAGAACATGAAGAAAATGAGCGAGAACTAGAGATGGGATCAGTAGACGACAAGCCTATTAAGGGTGACTCTAGTTAATTGCCTCCGATGTCAATGCCTTAAGACCTTCTAGAGCAAGAACCAATCAAGGCTTTAGACTTAGCTATGAAGGATCACCACTTGGCTATTAATAGGGATTGTATTGTGGACCCAGTATACCCCACATTCTGTTATGGATCGATCTTAAAAGCTGAAGATTATGAAGTGGCTTGTAAAGCATTCAATATCTTCGAGTCTAGCAAGGACCATGAGGAAGAGATTAAGTTGGCTTACATAGACGACAATGGGGTTGGAGTTGAGTTTCTAACTAATGGAGTAAAGAAGGAGGTTGACGATAAGTTTATGGTGAGATATTATAAGGAGAGAGCTTATGCAAGATCTCTAACAATTATTGAGCTCTTTTTCCTCTAGTATAGAGATGATATGTTATTCCGACCATCTTGTTCACAGTCAAGCTATTGACTATAAAGGAGCGTTGCATGGGAGGCAACCCATGTCCATTAAGATTTTATTCCGTTTGTTTTTGAGTTCTTTTGTTTGTTTTATTTTTAGTTCTTGTTGTTTTTATTGGTTAGACATTTTAGCGTTAATTGTCGTTATGGTGTGTTTTGTTTATTTTTGCTATGTTTTCTCTTAAGGGAGTAAGTTTTTTTCTTGATTATTGTAGGATTATTTTCTACAATTTTCTTGTTTTTCTTATTGTCTCAAGGTAACTATTTGTTTTATTTTGTTTTGTGTTAATCCAGCTTTCTTTTACGACAAGGGGATATTTATAGCGGATACTGCTCCAAACGCAAATTAAATCCAGATAAGCTTTTCTTTTTTCCAATTATGCTTTTATTTATTTTTTATTTTTTTGCATTGGACAATGCATATTTTTAAAAGTGGTGTGGGAGTTGTTTGGATTTTTTTAGTTGGAATAAGTATATAATTTACTCGAATTTTGCTGCAATTTTTAAATTTTAATTCAATATGAGAGCTTGTCAAAAATTTTGAAAAGAGACATTAAATTATTAATTTTTTTACAAATTTTTGAAAGTTTTTGCTTAATGTCTTTTTGAATCTTTCTTCAAAAATGTCTCTTATACACATCTAGATGTGTATATCTAGACAATGTTAATATTTTTCATTCACGATTTAAGTATTTTTGAGCACTATTGCCATACTTTAACTATTGATTTGGGATATTTAGAGAAATTTGTGTAGACTCAATTATGTTGCATCTCAAAAACTCACTTTATTACATTTTCGAAGATAATTCTTAGATGACTTGATTTAGTTTTAAAATGAGGGCAGTGCTTTATTGAGCCTTTCTAGCCAAAATTTTGGTGTGCAAGCTGATCTGATGTCGAGTTGTAATGCTGTCGTAGGCACCCAAAATTAACAACTGTTAATGTGTAGTAGCGGTGAGTACAGGTCATCCCACAGAGAACGGAGTTTATGCTTGTGCTAAATGGAAAATGGAGGGTTTTGAATGCTTTTGACTAAAATTAAAATAATAAAATAATTGAAGAAAATTATATGTAAGAAAAGTCTTGGTTTTGGTCATATCTACCATGGCAATTTCACTAGTCGATCATGAACACACAAATTTAATTCAATTCTATATCAAACACTAATTGAAGAATTAACCCCAGCAAATTCCAATTCAAAGTTGATTCTTATTCTTTCTAAAGTTTTAATTTTCAACATGCGATCCAATTAACCCTATCCATTAATTTAACCTAGACACATGCCAAAAATCAATTAATAGAAGCATTAAAATCAACAAGAATAATTAGACTAATTAAACATAAACACACGCGGTTATGCCAATTAGATGATTAATTCCCTAAATTCAATAACACAAATCCAGTAATTATCAAATTTAGTTGCTTCATAGATTGAATTAAGAACACGAGGTTAAAACAATCTAGTAGTAGATTAATTCTAATATAACTTAGTATTCTGCATCAATAATAAGTTAAAAAGAATAATCATAAAATTAATTGCAGAAAAATAATCAATACTTGAGGCAAAAGTGAATAATTCAAGTACAAGAAGTCCCTCAACTTTGTAGAATTGACCATAGCTTCAAGTTCCTCTCCCAAGAAAAAAGTTTAGGCATAAAGTGCCATGAAAGAATAGAGAGGAATTTCTACTGCTAAAAACCCTAGCCAAAAGAAAAAATAAATGTGTCAATCCCTTTTCTCTCACCCTAAATTATATATTTATAATGAGTATTTAGGGTTACAATTAATGACTACAATAGGAACGTGAAATCGGGTGAAAAAGAGTCCAACCAGGTGAAGAAATTTGTCAAAAACTCAAAAATACGCAATTTTACTGCTTCGGACGCACATGTGCTGCCTATTTTGGGCGCATGTGCGTGCTAGGCAATGCTGAAAAGTTGCCAGCGCACATGCGCTGCACAACCCCAGCGCATGTGCGCCGGGCTTCACTTTTGGCTTATTTTGGCCCTGATGCAGACCGAATTTGGGAAAACTTCTTTTATAAGCACTTTACCCCCTATCCCTTACTTCTTTATGTTTTGAGACAAAATTGCCCTTACTATTTTAATATTTTTTCATTTTTTCTCTTATTACCAAATTATTTATTTTCTCTCTCATATTTTTCCTTTTATCTTTTTACCCATAATTTCTTGCACTGTTAAATTATTATACTAAAAGTAATTGGTTAGTTAAAAGATATTATTTTTTTACATATTTATAAATAATTTATAGATTAAATAAGTTTTTTTAAATACAAGCAACATATATTAAATAGTATAATATATATTTTATGAGTTTTACAAATGCTCTAATTAACAAATAAACAAAATATAAAAAGATAAAACAATTTTAAAAAAAAAATTAAAATATACATTCTAAGTATGCAAACAAAATTTTTTTTTTTTGTGCCATATCATTCACAGGTCATAGTTTTGTTGAATTTACCGTAACTCCAAAATCTCTTAATTAATTTTAGGTATTCGTAATATTTTATTTCTGTATTTTTTTTCAATATTACATCGTAAATAAAATGTTGTACATATTTTTTTATTCTATAATTTTATTTGTATACTATAAATTTTTTAATTTCCTCTACCTCAAAAATTTTATTTTTATTTATTAATCTTACTATTAATAGTCTAATCACAAACTTTATATTTACAACAAGGTATATTTGTTGTATTATATTTATTTCATTAAAGGATGATTAATCTATAAATTAAATTATTTAGACACATGTGAAAATTTAGAACTTTAATTAATTAATTATTAAAAGTAAAGTAATTATTTAGTAGTAGCAAGAGAGAAAAATGAAAAAAAATGAAAAAAGAAAAAAGAAAAACAGGATAGAGAAAATAAATAAAAGGAAAAAAAACACTAATAATTAAAATAATAGGGATAATTTTGTCTCAAAACATAAAAAATGGTGTAAAATTCTTATTAAATAAGTTCAGGGGGCAAAGTGCAACTCGAATGTAAGTTCAGGGGTTTTTTTTGCATTTAACCCTTTTGGTTATTGAATAGGTATTCAAGAACTAATAAGACACTCACACTTAAATATGACCCTTATTTTTAGTAAAGTGGGTCACTCATCTAAATGGATTCTTTTCCTTAATTATTGGACAACTACTCAGATGCCTAGTAATTGCTGATGACCTATTTGATTATATTTATATGCACATAACTTTTTGCTAATCCATATGTGTAAATATGTATTGTAACAGAAAAATTCTGGTCAAGCTCAAAATCTTTATTCAGATACCATTAGATGTGGTTCCATGTATCACTAATTTAACTAGAATTTGATTTTCTTGAATCTCATTATTTAACGATAGAGAAAAAGGTGGAATTATAATTTTTTTTTAGGCATAGTTATGAATTTTTACGGAAGAGTTATAGATGGGTTGGGATTTCCTTATTATAGAGAGTGGAGTTAAAATAATTGTGTGGCAAATTTCGATTGGTCACCTGAACAAATCTTTTCCTGTCAGATTCATCCTGATTTACTTTAAACTGGTATTGTGAATATAAATTTATGACATTTTGTTGGGAAAATTATAAGAAACCTGCTTGTAGTCTAGTTAGCATTCAAGTTACCCTTATAATTTAAATATCTAAATTTGTAATTGGGCCAAGTTTGGGGTTGCAAATGATCAGCTCATAAAACTTAATTTACTTTTTTTTTTATTTAAAAAGAGGATCAATTTCTACCTACCTAGGCCCATCAACCAATCAGGTCTAGACTTAGATCCAACTCGTTCAAGACTTATAGATCTGTATTCTAGATCCATGTGAAAATACAAATTACCTGGATTGATTTGAATCGATTTAACTATTATAATAAATGAATCACATATGGATTTGGAAGTTTCATATCTGATTAAAATATTTAATATGTAAGTATATATATATATATATATATATATATATCATTTATTGTATATTTATATTCTCCATATTATAAATAGGTATTATATAGTCCTCCCTCTTCTCTTCTCTCTCAAAGCCATGCAAGTCATATCCATGGTAGCCTCAGTTGCCCTCAGCCTATGGTGGAGGGGCAACCTCAGTTGCAGATGTAGTCTTATGTCATATTGGCTCAAATACAAGGAGCTTACACTCTATCGAGGAGAATCGGCCCTTATTTTCACCGAAGAAGAGATGGAACATTTATCAAAACCGTTCAAGCGTGCTCTGATTCGGAAGTTCGCAAAAGGCAAACCAAACATGGTGTCATTGCAAAAGGATTTCCTTGCAGTGGGATTCAAGGGTACTTTTACCCTAGGGTTTCTGGACTACCTCCATGTTCTAATTCGACTCAATTTGTAGGAGGACTATTTAAGATGTTGGATGAGGAAATACTAGACTTTACAGGGTTTTGGCATGAAGATTCTTAAATGGACTCTAGATTTTCATGTTGACATTGAATCTTTAGTAGTCTCAGTTTGGGTCTGTCTCGAAAAATGACTTGCTCAATATTATGACAAGAGAACCTTGTACTCGATGTGCCGATGCGGCAATTGCAACGCTATCTCGGCCAATGTCGCTCATTTTTGTGTAGAGATCGATGTTCAGAAACCTTTGTTAAAGAGATTCTAGTTGGGGAAGGAGACCACGGCAAGGTGGTAGTATATTGAGTATGAGAATGTCCCTTCCCTATTGCACTTCACGTGACAAACTCGGCCACGATATTCAAGCTTGTAAATTCAAGTTGGCAAAAGTAAACCCTAAAGTGGATGACTCAGTGAAAGCCAAGGACAATGACGAGGCCTCGACTAATTTACATAACCCTAAGCCGAACAAAGCTGATATACAGACCAAGGATTGGAGGATGAAGGCTCCTCATGGAAAGGAGTGACAATAGAGACTAAGCAACCAACAATGATGCCCTCTTTCGAAGCACCTGGAACCCTAAAAGCTAAAAGCTCGGTCGAAACTGCCGCACTTGCTCAACAAGCTCTTGACCAAATGTAGCTTCATAGCATCTTGGGAAAATCATCAGAGCTTCTAGGCTAATCTAGCTACCCACTAAAACCCTAGCGACTCCATCAACTGAAACCCAAGTTGGAGCACTTGATGGCCATCCTTAAACTCACAGAATGCTCCATCAGATAGCACCCTAGACCCTGCCTCTACCGAGGAGCATTGGTGAGGAGGGATCAAACCTTCCTCAATTGATAACAGATGACCAAAGTAAGTACTTGTTGAGGCCAGACTATCGGCAATGGTTGACGAGCAATACGAGAAGGGAACAACCCTTCCTAAATTGATAATGGATTATCAAAGTAAGACACTACGGGACACGGGACACACCAAAGTTAACTACGTACCCCCTATGGTGCAGAACTGAAGGACTTTTTGACTAAAATAAACGACTGCATATGGAGCTCAACATCAAAAATTGGTAATCAAGAGGATGAATGGATTCCTGTCACTCACAACTAGAAGCAATACTCAATAACTTGTACCATCCAAACTAGGCTAAGTGCTAAAGCCACCTCAAGCGCCAACCCCTTTTCCTCCAAGGCTGAATAATTTTCATATTTGGAATGTCCAAGGCATCTCGGGTAAGATATCTCAAAGATGCCATAAGAAACTCATTTGGATACATAAAATTTCATTGTTGTCAATAATAGAACCCTTTGCCGGTTTTGATAAATATGATGATATCAGTAAACGGTTAGGGTTGTCACATGTTCTATTTAATGCTTCCAATAAAATTTGTTTATTTTTAATAATGATGTGAAGGTTCTTCTCTTGAAAAATGAAGAGCAATACATGCACGCAATATGATCTGCGGACAGCTTTGCACACCATTTTAGAGCCATTTTTGTAAATGCAAAAAACACTCAGCAAGAATAGTTGATTCTGTGGGAAAGCCTGCGTCAAGTTAGTCACGGATATCTAGGACCTCACCTCTGGGGAAGAGATTTTAATAGGGTAACACACATAGGAGAGTACATTAAGCAATCTTCCTTGGACTCCAGAGCAGTGTTAGATTTTAATACATGCATCCAAGACTGTCACATGTTGGAGTTGCCCTACTCGAGTAACGCCTTTACGTGTACTGGATTTCACCACAAGGGCCAAGTTTGGAAATGGTTCGATAGAGTTTTGGTCAATATGGAGTAGCTGGCTGACTTTCCGTTTGTATCATGCAACATCTATATCTCTCAGCCTTGAACAACTCCCCTTTGCTATTAAACTGGAACGTCACCTCGACGGATAGCTTCCCCTCTCTCTTTAAATTTCAAAATATGTGGGTATGACATTATTCTTTTGTCCAAAGAGTAGAGGAATCTTGGCAGGAGCTAATCACTGGCGGAGGCATGCATATATTGGCTGAGAAATTGAAGCGGCTAAAGCACATTTTCCGTGACTAGAATAAAAGAACCTTTGGCAACATTTATGGTAATATTTTGCAATATGAACATAGTGTTGTCATGCATGAACAGGCCTATCAGAATGATCCATCACCACAGAATCGCGAGGCCCTCCGTCATGCTTAGGTGCACCTTGTATGGTATCTAATGCAACGAGGAAGAATTTGTGGGGCAAAAAGCGAGAGTAAAATGGCTCCGGGGGGGTGACCTAAACTCCAAGTACTTTCATTTATCTTTACATGAAAAACATGCCAAGCTTTCCATACATCGAGTCAAGGACTCTCAAGGCTACTGGTTGGAAGATTATCAAGCAATTCATGATGAAGTAGTCCGTTACTATCAATCATTACTGACTGCTGAGGAGATTGATCAAACGACAATGAATAGAGTTTTGCATAATATCCCAAACATTATCTTTCCAGAACAAAATTCATCTCTAACAAGGATAGTTTCAATGGAAGAGGTTCGAGATGCGGTTCATTAACCAGAAAAAGAAAGCTTGCCAGGACTGGATGGCTTCTCTGGATTTTTCTTTACCGCTTGCTAGGAGACAATTGCAAATGACATACTTAGTGTAGTAAGGGATTTCTTCATAGGGAGGCCTATTCCTAAAAGCATGGCGGGCACACTGATCGTTTTAAACCCTAAGATCTTAACCTAACCCCAACTTTTTTGTGGATTTTAGGCCCATCTCACTTTGCAACTCTGTCTCTTATATTTACAAAGGTGCTATCTAATAGATTGCAGATGGTGCTGAAAGGAATAATTTCTTTTGAACAATTGGTTTTTGCTGGTGATTGGGGCATTTTTGATAACGTCCTTCTAGCACTCCTTAGATTGGAAAGCTAAGGGCCACAACATGGTTTTCAAACTGGACATGATGAAGGCATAAGATAGGGTTTCTTGAACTTTTCTTGAACGCTTGTTGAAGAGTTTTGGGTTTAATGGACATTTTATTTCCTTGATATTGAATAATCTAATATTTGCCTGGTTTTTTGTTCTTGTTAATGGTAGCTCAGCAGGGTTCTTCGTAGCATCTCAAGGAATTCAACAAGGGGATGTCTCTTATATATCTCTAGATTCTATAAGAGACAGGTTCTCAGTCCCAGGTTAAATGATCTTCAGATTTGTGAATTCTCTAGTGCCTTACTCGCTGCCAATGGGATGAAAGAAAGTCGATCACCTCTTATTCGTTTGAGTCAGAATAGGCAGAATTTAAAAACTATGTTTCACTACATGGACGACTACCAAGCTGGCTCAGGGCAAAAAATTAACAAAGGGAAGAGCTTCTTTGTAATGGGCAAGCACTGCCGGGCAACTAGAGCACTGGAGTGAATGACGAGAATTCAATCTAAGACCCATCTTTTCATGTATCTTGTTGTCCACTCTCTAAAGGCAGGCACAAGTCATCCTAGATCCATGCCATTTAAGAGTCGTTTGAGTCTAAGCTGGTAGGATGGAAGACAAAGTTGTTGTCCTCTAATGGACGCCTCATCCTTATCAAGCATGTACTTTTATCCATTCCGACACATATACTCTCGGTCATGGACCCGTTAAAGATCGCCCTCCGTAGCTTAGAAAAGACAATGGCTAATTTTCTCTGGGATTGGGATGTCGAATCACCCAAAAAGTATTGGCGTAAGTGGCACTCTCTTTGTGCTCCAATGGAAGAGAAAAGGCTAGGCATTCGTAGCTTGGAAAATGTAGTGGAGGATTTCTCGCTCAAATTATGGTGGAAATTCTTCACCAAGGATTCGTTATGGGTGCAATTCATGAGGCAGAAATACCTTGAGGGCTCAGGTTCATGGAATGCTAGCCCGATTTAGCTCCGTATGTAGCAACTTAAGGAGATAGCAATGGCAAATATTAGAACCTCGGTAAGAAATGGAAACTATTCCCTATGGAATTCAAACTAGATGGAAGATGGCCCTCTTGCAAGGGGGAAGAATAACCTTGCCTACCCCAACTTGCTATAAATGAGCTGTACACCTACCAAGCCGGATGGCATCTTGATAGAGTGCGTGAGGATCTTTCACCAGAGGAAATTGCAAGTGTATGAAACAACAAATTTTCATATCTTTCCATCTGGATGTATATGCATGGCAGGCCACCCCTTATGGTTTTTCTCATTATCTTCAGCTTACCACAACATAAGGCTTGGCCTCGGAAGTTCATTTTGAGTAAGCGGATTCCGATCAAAATCTCTATGTTCATATGGCATTTGCTTAATGGCCTTTTACTCTTTCCGGACGTACTTATGGATAGAGGCTTTCAAATTGTCTCTAAGTGTTTCTTTTGTCGCTCAAGTGAAACCCTGGATCACGTCTTTACTGATTGTTTTTTTGCTCTAACAATATGGGATCGCTTTTCGAGGACTTTCAATTTACCTTAGGGCTCCTCAGTTTTGACAATAGTCTTGATGGATAAGTGGCCAATATGAGCGGCACTTATAGGATATTGAAACCATTATGCCCAGCTTCATATGTTGAGAAATTTGGAAAGCTCGCAACTTGGCTTGCTTTCAAGATATTTTGCAAACACTATAGTAGCTCATCTATAAGATTAACAATACACTAACTATCAGATATCCATTACCTACCCTTTCACTGACTTCTTGGTCGCAACCCTTGGTTTGGGATTACACTATTTTGCCACATCTCGCGTGTGCAATGTTCAAAGACATTGCTTGGCACCTTCCTCCTACGGGTGGTTTTAAATTAAAATATTGATAGCTCTTCTCTTGGAAACCCTGGTCTAGTAGGGGGAGACGGAATAGTTTGGGACCACAATAGAGCTTTCTGTGTTTGCTTCTCTGAATTTTTTTATTCTTGTACTTCCCTAGAGGTGGAATTCAAAGCACTTCTTGTAGGTATTAAATGGTGCATCTAGGAACACTTCTTTCCATTAGTTATTGACTCAGACTCCAAGGTACTAATGGACATCATTCACAAACAAAAGATATGCCCTTGGTGGCTCTACACTCTCTACAGGCAATATCTCGACGTCACGGCCAACAAGGAGGTTCATCTTCAACATCAATATCGACAATCCAACTCAGTTACAGATGCCTTAGCCAAACTAGCTAGCTCTACTGCTGTAACACAATCCTTTGTTTTCAGCTCTCTACCCTCCAATATCAGGGGACTAATTGTACTAGATTCAATAGCCGGATTTTTCTTGAATTTGGAGATATAAACTTTAACATCTTGCAAATTCAGTAAAGCTTCTCATTTCTTAAAAAAAAAAAAAATTATTGCGTATGCACATATATGCCTGTGTAAATTGCCAATATAATTTATACTCTAATGTAAAACAAATGTATAGCTATTAGAATATGAACTAATTTTTTTACAATTACAAAAAAAGAAATTTCTATAAACAATTAAAATTTTTATATACAAAATTTCAAAGTTTTGAAATAATATCAAAAACTATATCCAGATTCAAATCTAACAAAGTCTGATGGATATGGATATAGATATCTTTTTATAGACTCGATAGTGTTCGATTTCATATTAGATATGATAACACTAAACGGAATCGCGTCTAGATCTGCAAGATCTATATCTATAAGAGACATAACTTTCTTGGTGACTTGTATAAGAGACAGAGTTACAAATCTTATTCGCGCTCTCTCTCTTTCTCTTTCGTTTTTAATTGATTCATTTTTTATTATGATCTTTCATCACCTCTCAAATTTCATCAAGCTCTATTTATGAAAAGAAAATAAGACATTTTTTTGTCATGAGAAATTTTCCACCCATCAATAATTTGAGGGTAAAAATTTGTCCATGGACTTAAATACCTAAAAGATAACATTAGGAATTAAAGTAATAGTGACCATAAACATTAAGGAGAAAAGTGAAATAACCAAATATATATTTCATTAGTATTTGATTTTGTTTGATATGTGTTCACACCAAATTTAAGAGCAAATAATCAAAAAGGTCAAATTTATTGATTTAATGAAAAAGGTACACAACTTTGATTTTGTAATTTTTACAAAAAATACTCCCTTGATTCTTGTTCCTTTAGAATGTAAATTTCGCACAAAAATAGACGACGGATCTTCTCACAATAATTTGGTAATTGAAAGACAGCTTGTTTTGTAGGAAAACACTTGAGTAGATCTTAAGGAAGAGCGCCACTCGATCTATGAAAAACTTGAAGATTTAGTCAACACTTGGAGACTCGAACACTTGAGTAGATCTTGAGAAAGAAAGTCTCACGATCCACGAAAACAAATCTTGAGGAATAATGTCTCTCGATCTACAAAGGATTTGAAGATTTTCTAGTACTTGAAAAAGTTGAACACTTGAGGATTGGCTAGCACTCAAAGATTTGAACACTTCAGGATTTATCAGTAGTTGAAGAGTTGAGCACTTGAGGATTTCTCGACACTTGAGGAATGCTTGAGGATTTCTCAGCCCTTAAGAACTTGAACTCTTGAGGAACATGAAGATCATGCAGTACTTTGAGGACTTGATGGTCGAAGAGCACTAAGAACTTCAAGGACTTGGGAGACTTGATGTATACAATAGATTTATAATGTAGTCTCTGTCTTTTATCATTCCCTTGTCTAAGGGAGGGTACACCCTAGTCAAATTTAGAGTTCCCTACATTAATGGGTTCACTTGTGACTTTAAGTTACTCATCATTAAAGATATAACCATTAAAGACTCTTATAACATTGGGTTAGCCCATTGACATAGTCCAAGACAATTTAATGGATTCTTGGACAACTTTATTTAATTTATTGAATCCAGTACAAGTTAAACTAATAATTATTAGGTCATGACTAGAATTACATTTGGATTTAATTAATCAAGAAAAAATTAATTTAAGTTCTTGATTAATTAAGACATAAAAATTTTGATGTCTACAATTTGATAGTAAACAAACAACAACATATATATAGTGTGTGTATCAAAGTAAAGCCGCTATTTGGAGAGAAGCTATAAGAACATGCCATGTGTCATGTTAGTTTCTAATTCTTATCTAAGTATCACCAACTAATTAAAAGTTTCCAAAATAATTACTTTTTTTACTATCTTCTATCCCCTCATCCTAATTTACCACAACCCTTTTTCTTTCTCTTATATCCTCCTAAAAATAATGTACAGGTTAACTCTAACTAACAAGCTAACTAATTCATTTCTAGAACAAATATATCCTTATCAAATCCCACAATCCTTATTATATGAAGTCTGATGTCTGCTAATACAATCCAATAGATAGCAACAAGAAATTTTTTTGCCTTATTTAGATCAATGATACGTTGACAAGTTGATTTATTGGTAACTTAAAAGAGATTAATTAGAGAAGTCATCATCAACGGCTATTATCGTGAATGAGATAAATGCAACCTGCATTTATTAGTTTGATATTTTTTGTTATCCGAAAACTTTTTTGTTGTAACCTTCATTTTTTTTTTTCAATTTGATTTGTTTTTTATGCAAAAACTGCATGTTTGTCAAAAGTTTTCTTTTGTTGTTTAAAATTTAAATATTAGTGAGGATATATAACACATTATTTATCTTATTATCAACATTATGCAGGAGAATGAATGAATTTATTTAATGCAATAAGTTAATAACATCTAAATTCATGATGTGTTCTAATAGTTAGATGTGTCATCTTAACGCCATTGTAAAGAGAGGATTTCATTTTTTTTCCTTCAGAATCGTGGCATGAAATACTCAAAGTAATTATATTATTTTGAACTATTTAATGATGTAATGTGGACTAAATTTATTTGCTCTCTATCAATTTTGTGCCAATTTTAGTTAATTTGGTGCAATCTTTCAATTTCTTTTATATGCTTACAGTAAAGGTTTCAAAATAAATTTGGGTATTATTAATTTTTAAATTTCAAATATAAAATATTTATATCAATATTTTATTTGAGTATTAAAATTTTACAAAATATTTGATATTAAAATTAGAAATACTTACTATCATCTCCATTGTTTTTACTAGACGCAATGAAAGATTACATTTGTCATAATTACTTTTCCACCTCTTTAGTAATTACGTCAAAGACTTTTTCCTGTTTCCATCGCTTCCTTGATCTTTGACACCTACTTTTTAAAAGATTTTTGCTTTATTTCCACCTCGTGCCATATCTTTTACTACTTATGCTTAAAAGACTTTCCCTTATTTCACATCTTTCCTATCTTTAATTGCCTATCCTTGGTTCGAAATCTATCGAATCGACTAATTTTTGCCAAAAGAACTTTTGTATTACTCCTCTTTCTCTATCTTTATCTATTGCTCTTTTTTTTTTTTTTTTTTAAATGTCAGATTAAGAATCTGCTTACGTAAAAAATATTGTGACTATTTCTAACTCTTTTCCTATCCCTCTAACTTTTTTTTTTTTTTTTTTTTTAAATAAGACTTATTTCCACCTCTTTCCCATCTTTAACTATCTTTATTTAACAAAACAAAAAAAATCATAAATCATGTTTGCCAACTGTCTACGTAAATATAATGATAATTGATAGTTCATTCAAAGAATTGGCTAATATTTTTGCAAAATAGTTATAGCTAATAATTTTCATAAAAAAAAGAAAGATATTTACCTTAACTATGTCTAACTTATAATTTCTTGCACACATAATTATATCCAAGCAATACTTTTCATCAAAAAAACAACAACAACAGCAATAATACTGATAAAAAGTATAATAATAATAATAATATATTATCTAACATGCTCAAAGATAAGAAAATTTTTAAATCAATTTTCTTTTGAATCTCCTTGCAACTTTGTATTCATTGGTACTCAACTGTTTGGTAATACATATTATTCTTAGCTGATGATGTAATTATAGTACACAAAAAATAATTTAAATATCATGTCTTTTTATTGGACATTTTTCAGCATTATCACATTTATTTGCTTTACATGGTGGACACCTAAAATCAATTGCTAAAAGTGGAAATGGAATTGTTAAAAAGGTTAGTGCTGATATTAAATCATTCACTGAAACAGAGTCATATTTTGCTGATGCAAAATTGTATATTGACCTTAACAATGAACAAGGGGCCTTTACTTTAAAAGAATGTTTGACTCGAGAAAAGTCAGATAGAGTATTGGTAACTTTGGATGGATGTGTGGAGAAACTTACGAGCATTGGAATTGCCTCGACACCTCAGAAAGAAAAAGAGAAAGTCGAAGCTACAACACCTCCTCATGTCTTTTGGTACATACCTCGATTGACAATGAAAGGATGGGCAGTCTCCTTTTGCTCAAGAGAAAGTTCCTCAAATGACTGAAGGAAATTTTGTGGTTCCCTTCATAAAAATCTCAACAATTATTACTGGTTTACCTCCCAGTAGAGGTGTTCAAGGTGACTTTTATGCTAAAGCTTATAAATTGCTTGCGAAGGATGGATAAGATTTCTCGAACCCTGTGAAGTTAGGTGAACCAGTGCCAAAAGTTACTAGTGAAAGGATTCATGGGCTCAACGAAACACATCCCTGTTCTTATAATAGGGATACCACGTTGATGCTCCTAGGTCGAGAGTGGGATTTAGACTGAATAAGCCGTATTAATATCTGCAAGAAGAGAAGAAATGCAGCCAATACGCAACACATTACTGCGGAATAAGAGAAAAATGATACTAACGTGCAAAAGAATTCACAAGCTTGATTATCTACCTTTGATCACATAGGAGAATCATCTTCACATTCTTTAGTGTTTGAAAGATTGGAGCCTTATTCGCAGAGACAACTTTAAAGGGGTGGCAATAATGACTATCACAATTCAATTTTTAATAGACTATGTTTTGTATTTGATTGCCTAGGGACAAGAAATTCCATCTCTCTAGGGAAAAGATGTCGTGAGTTTGATGGTGAAAGCTGTCTAAAAGATGTGGATGACAAAGAAATGTGAAGTCTATCCTGTCATGCATGAAGCACTAACCGGGCCAATATGAACAATTATGTGCTACTTGAGTATCAAATAATAACATCTTGTACACAAATGAGGATCTCTTTTGCTCACACTAATTTTCTTTAGTTGAGCCAAGAGTTTTACACTCACAACGTCTCTTTGTAACAACTGTTGTCTCTCCACTCTTACACTTGAAGAACTCTTACACTTCTAAACTCTTTTCATAGTGTATAAAAACTACCTACACTATTACAACACTTGTACCCACTATTTCTCCCAAATAGCTCAAGTATTACTTGTAATCAATGTAGAAATCTCTCAATGTTTAATTCAGGCTAAGAGGTGTATTTATAGTTGTCTAAAATCTGCTTCTAACAACTTTCCAACGGCTATTTTCTGCTTACTGGAAAACTAGCCGTTGGACCTTTAGGAAGGCTAATACAGCAAGTATGCGTCCGAACGAACTAGCCGTTGGACCGTTCGGACGGCCTTTGCTTAACCTTGCGTTCGACGTTGCATCCAGTCTCTGAGGGTATTCGTTCAGACGTCCGAGGAATCGTCCGAACCTGCGTCCGATCGAAGCAAAGTCTTCTGGAAATATGATCGGACACTGTTCTTCGTCCGAAACTGTTCAATATTCTTTGTGTCGGACGAATACCATATAAGACTCTGTCTTTCGGCCAGTCATTTACGTCCGTGGAGTCTTCTGGTTGTTTTGTTCGGACGATCATTTGCGTCCGAACCTACTTGTTTTTCTGCACACTTGTTTTCAAACTATTAGTGCGATTTGGTCATCATCAAAACATGATTAACAAAACTGGGGTTCAACAGCATACAACAAGAAAGTGCGTTTCACCACGAACTTTTCAAGTTGGAGATGGAGATTTGGTTCTTGCAATAAAAAGGCCAATTGTCACCAATCATCGCAGGGAAAACAAATTCACCTCAAAATAGGATGGTCCTTATGTGGTCCGAAAGTTTACTCCCATGGTGCATATAAATTGGTAGATAAGAATGGCATCAAGATTGCCCCAATCAATGGAAAGTTCTTGAAGCGGTGTCATACTTGAAGGTTAACTCTGCAAAATACTACTGGCCCACATGAGTATAAACTATGAATAGCATTCAAAAAAAAAAAAAGTCCTTTAGGCTGAAAATCTCGTAAAAGGTGGGCAAGGGAATGCATCCCTATTTATACAAAAAAAAATAGGGTTTCTTACTCTAATGGGTTACTTGGGACTTAAGTCCATGATTTAAGATAAAGCACTAGGTCAACCCATGACATAGTCCAAAATACTTTAATGGATTCTAGTCAATTTTATTCAATTTATTTGACTAAGCCCAAGTATAAGGAAGTTCAAGCTTACTGCATCCTACAAATTATTGGACCATGATTTGAACTTTCCATTTAAATTTATTAATCAAGACAATTATTTAATTTTGTCTTAACCAATTTAATTAAAAAATTTGATGTCTACATTGTTTATGTAATTTTAATGAATCAAATACTCATTGAGATTTTATTCTTACAATCTCATTTAAAATTTTATTTTCTTAAGTTAACTATCTTTCAAAAATAATTTTTTCAAAGAATGTGAATTTTTAAAAAATTGATATGCTAATGAACATAAAATTTATGATTTTTTCATGCATACGAGTTATAAATGCTAGTATGTATATATGTATGTATGTATATATAGGGCTTAATTATAGTTTACCCCCTGTAAATAGGGGTCAATAACAAATTACCCCTTTATTTATTTTACGTACAAATTACCCCTAAAACGTAAATAAGTTAGACTTTCCATCCAAAATGAATTGTAAAATGTCATAATACTCCAATATTTTTAGTTACACTTTGCCACCCCAAAATTAGGGTGAGCTACACTTTGGTTCCTAACATTATTTGACTATTAATTTGCCCTCCAAAACCGACACTGTTTTTTGGGTTAACTACATTTATGTCACTTGAGGTTTGACTAAATTACCAAATAAATCTTTAAATTTGGCAAAATTACAAATACCGTGACCGCGTTGTACATAACTCTATCCAAACCCAACTAACAGTGATTGAGATATTACAAAATTGTCCTATATCCAAAATGAGAGATTTATCTTCTTCAAAAAATATGTAAGCCACAGGTATTTGATATAAGCCTCCTGAATTTTTTTGCTCTTTTAGCTATGATGTGATTCAGGAGGCTTATATCAAATACTTCTGGTTTTCAAAAAAAAAAAAGAAAATCCTTCTTTTTTGAAAGAGACATTGAAATCCCAGTGCCAAAACCAACTATGATGCATGATTTTGCAGACACTGAGAATTTAGTTGTTATCCCAAATGAATCAATGGTTTTGAACATGTCCGAAATGATTCCATCTTCCTGTGGTTGGTGGTTAAATTCGAGGACCGGCAATTCTACAAGGAGGCCAATCATAATAAAATCCTGTCTCTTATCCACATTATTAGATGCACAACAACCAGCCCTCACCAATAGCTTTCTGGCACTGATTATGGAATGGAATGCTGATAGTTTCACTATTTTCCCCTTTTTATGGACTTTTTGTAATTTGCTGTTGACAATATTGCTCTGATTTTGATCTCCCTAATTAGGACTCACCTTAATTATTTTTTAATATTTGGTTATCAAATTTGGATTTCAATTAAAAACCAAAAGGTACATTATAATACGGTTTCATCATTATTATATCTGAAAAATTAATTGGTTAATTTTGAAATTTTTAGATCTGAAAAAGTAATATGGGCAAAGAATTTGAGAAAGAAGAGTGGAAAAGGAATTGAGGAGACAGAGGAACTAGAGGAGGGGTAGCGGTCTCAGTGGTGGGAGTGGAGTAGGGAATGAATGAGGGGAGTAGGTAGTGGTAGAAATTGAGGAGTGGGTGGTGGAGGATTGGAGGAGGGTTGGCGGAAGGAGTGGAGGAAGAGAAAGTTAAGGAAATGGAGGAGGAAGAGGAGGAACTGAGGAGAGGGTGGGGTAGTGAGGGAAGAAAGGTATTTGAATGAGAATCTGAAGTTTAAAAACACAAAGATCTTGAACCCTCAATTGTTTTATAAAAATTAGTTTGACCCATTAAACATGTGTAATTATCTTTAAGACGTTTTTACCCTATAGAAAATTCATGTACAAATATTTTTGCATTTAATGTAGACTTTAATGTCCAACATTAATGGAATGGGACATTCTTGACAATTTTGAGAGTTAATTGACCATTTCAACAACAAAAAAGTTTAGTGGGTAATTTCAATAACATGTGAAAATTAATGGGGGTGTACGGCATTTTGCTTTATTATTTTTTATATCTAGAATAGAGCATTTAATTTATTTCAACACATTCTTTTAATTAGTTTTCTTAAATTTTACTTTATTACGGATTCCCTAATATTAATAATAAGTGTTTAAAAATCACACTATTTGAGTAAATATGCTGCATTGGAATATAATATATATATGTATATATATATGTGTATATATATGTATTTAAGTATATATACATACATATATATATTTATATATGTGTATATATTGTACATACATACATACATACATGCATATATACATATACATATACATACACACAAATATATATGTATGTATGTGTGTATGTATGTATGTA
Organism: Cinchona pubescens; assembly: GCA_025175665.1. Lineage (NCBI taxonomy): Eukaryota > Viridiplantae > Streptophyta > Magnoliopsida > Gentianales > Rubiaceae > Cinchona > Cinchona pubescens. The sequence continues at coordinate 1,118,739 of JANKKI010000058.1, forward strand.
TGCTCATATACACACAGATTCATGCATATATACACACACACAGAGATATATATGTATCTATTTGTATGTATATATATATATATATATATATGTACATATATATATATATATATTATGTTTGTGTATATATATATGAGTGTGTGTATGCATACATACACACACACACATATATATAGACAAATATATATATGTGTATATAATCCATACGTACATATATATAGACAAATATACATATATGTATATAAATGTATATATATATCTATATACATATATGTATATAATCCATACGTACATATATATATATATATATGTGTGTGTGTGTGTGTGTGTGTCTGTGTGTGTGTGCATATTTGTGTATATATATACGCATATGCATACGTACATACATACATATATACATACATACACAAACGCGCGCACACGTATATATATGTGTGTGTATTTGTGTATATGTATATACATACACATACGTGCATACATACATTCATACATACATACACACATGCACACATATATGTGTGTATTTGTGTATATATATACATACACATACATACGTACGTACATGCATACATACATACATACACACATACATTCAAACACACCGCACGCACACACACATATACTTACGTACACACATATATATAATATGTAATATGTAATATGTATGCATATATAGCATAAATTGATCAATGACCAACACATGGCATTTAGAAGAAACAATAAATTTAGAAAAATAAAATTAGTGTATTTTCATTTCAAGTTAATAGTTCAATAATTTTAATAAATGAAATTCACAGTTATGATTACTAGCATTAATAATATCTAAAAGAACATATTGTTAACCATAATTTGACAATGTTGATTAAATGGGAATATTATAGTACACATTATGAATCTGTTATTTAAAATAGAAATAAAAATTGAGTTATAGTTTTAAACTAAAAGAAGATATTCTAAAATACAGAACAAAGTAATTGAGAGAAAAAGAAGGATGTGAAAGTGGTGGCATGACAAAATTTAACGAAACAAGAAAAAATATTAAAAAAGAAAAAAATTGTTCATGCACATAATATTGAAGGGTAAATTTTTTTTTTAGATGACGTTGAATGCAAAAAGTAACTACCCTTAACTTTGAAAGACAAATTATTTGAAGTAATGTTAGGATACTAAAATGCACCTCACCTTATTTGCGGGGATGCAAAATGTTTCTAAAAATATTGAGGGTAATTATGACATTTTACAACTTCATTTGGATGAAAAATTTAACTCTATTAAGCTCCCTTATATATAGCGGCAAATTATAATTATGCCCATAAAGAACTGATAATAATTAATATGAAATTCAAGCTCTTCATCAAGGTCATAGACAATGGAAGAAGAGAAAAAAAAAAAAAAAAGATAAACTTTTATGTAACTTTATTTATGAAATAAAATTGGCAACACATAAATCTTAAGTAGGTTTTATGTAGTATCATCTAGCGTTTACAATTTGTATATTGTCAATTTTATTCTTGAAAAATGTGAAATATGATTACACATGCGATTATTTTAGGCAAATATGGGCGTAATTATATTGAGGGACCAAATCGGAATATTTTAAATTTGTAATGGACAAAAATGCATTGTTTTAAATATGATGGACAAAAAAAATGTGAGGGACTATCGTTTTCCATTTAATACCTATTGCAATTTTATGGAATACGACAACTTGAATTTTGAAAGAAATAACATTGCGATTTGTAAATAAATATTTTATTTTCAGAAGACTATTTAATGTAATAAGGATGTGACAAGAAGCAAATTGCACAGGTTTGGTAAGATGTTTTTCGGTCAATTTCTTTGAGGGGAGGGTCAAGAATTCTCCATATAATATTTATCAAATCTTTCACAAGTTTATACCGATTTAGAATTCAAAATTCCTTGTTATTACAACATAAAGAAGTTCAAAGGTAAAGAGCCAAAAAGATGCAATTAACGTGGTGACGTTATTAGTATACTACTAAATAATTGAGCAATTGAAAATCCCTTGAAAATTTTAAATAAATACATTTAGTACTGCAGAGAAAAAATTAATATGGATTTATCATTTCTTTGCATTCATCTCAACCATGACGATCTTTTTGTCATTTATTTTAGTGTTTTCTCGTGTACTTTTTGTTCGCAAGCAATAATATAGATCCATTTTTTATCATTCTATTCTTTATTTCTTTTATAGAAAAACTAATAGATTATAACGTTGCAATATCACATTTCCGCAATTTTACTACGTAATTTCTATTTGTTGTATTTTTTGTGGGCTTGTGGAGTGTAGAAGTTGAGAATATCAAGAATTCGTTCTCATGAGACACAATATGGGTAATTGGGTACAACCAAATTTTTATTACAGGTAAAATAAAACTTGTACTCATTACATGTATCTTTTATAAATTATAAATAAAAAAAATGAGGTACAAAACTTATAAATTGAAAAAAACTAGTGACTTCAGGCATCAGATTACAACAACGTTCAATCATAACTTGTGAAATATTTTATCGCCTTACAATAAATGCTTATCCCATTTACCGTCATCTGTCCAATTTGCAATCACAATTTTCGGGATTTTAACAACTTTTTGGTGCTCGTCGCTTCCTTTATCCTTCAACTTCGTTACCAACTCATTACCCATGTTATACAAACCAAGAAATTGGAGTTTGTTTAAGTTTTGGATATCCCAAGGCAATTCATGCACTAGTTTACAATCTGTCCCATGTCCATGAGTAGATGTTGGATACAAGGCAGCGCGTCCTTTTCCATTCTCACCCATTTTAGTTGTTGTAATCCGTGGAGCTCTAAACTCTTGAGCTTTTGCAATCCTCTAGCCTTGAAACACAATTGCTCTCCTTCATAAGCCTCATTGAGTATAATCTTTAGCAGATTAGGCAAATCTTGAAGGGACTCCAATGGATTTTCCCTCAACCCACTCCCACGTAGGTATATTCTTGTCAAGCCCTGAAGAGAAGACAACCATTGTGGTACCTTCTCTAGTTGCCCTGACAATCTTAGCATTTGAAGAGCTCCAGGAGTTGGAGATATGGGATGTTGAAGATCAAGGATCTCGTCTTCTTTGATTGAATCAACAAACAATTTGCGGAGATTGGTCAACTTTCCAAGAGAGGAACAAAGCTCCTTTCCATCTTCTCTTCTAAGTTTTGTAATGCTTAATTCCCTCAATTGAGTGAGTTTTCCCATCTCTCTTACTGTTTCATCATTAGTTCTGCATCTATTGAACGTAAAACCTCCAAGGAAAGCAGTCTTCCAATTTCACGTGGAGCCTTGAAACCACGGACAGCAAAGTTCTTTGAATAATCACTTTGATGAAATACTAACATCTCACGAAGTTTTCTAAGCTTTAGGATGCCAATTGGTAGCTCCATCACATGGGTGTCAACCAAATTCAAATGTTCTAGGTTTTGAAGATTACCGATGGATTGCGATATGATTTCAACTCCAGTATCCTGTAGATTTAGATATTTGAGATGAAATAATTTGAAAACTTCCTTTGGAATATTCTTCAATTTCACTCCATCTAAATCCAAAACATTGAAGAAGCTTTGGACCATCACTTAAAAGCTTAGATAATGAGGATTCAAATAACGAATTTCTTGTATTCAAAGATTACCAAAGACCGAATATGCTTAAAGCGGCTGTATTCATGGTGATTCTCAATGAATCCATGAATTCTTATACGCCTAATATTATCTGGTAATCTTGCAAATGTCTCCATTGTTAGTGACCGCCACGAAATTTTGTTCTCTTGCTTTGGTGAGAATGATTTCTCGCAAAATGTCATGGATATTGCAATATTTTATGCTTCCATCATGCTCTAATTCTGCCACTTGGATCAAGCTTCTATTAATGAGTTCATTGAGATATCCCCCAGCAACTTCTACAATCATCATTCCTTCTCTTTCCAATATGAATCCTTCTGCAATCCACATTTGAATTAAAATAGGCACATTTATTTGCAAATCTTCTGGATAAATGCTCATATACAATAGACAACTTTTGAGAAACCAAGGTAAATCATTGTAACTCAGCAAGAGTATCTTCTTAACTCTTTCCAATTTCCCAATTCCTTCCAATTCACCACCAAGGCTGTGAAGAATCATCTCCCATTCATCTAGTTTACTTTTGTCTTTTGAAGCCAAAACACCACCAATCGATACAATCGCCAGAGGCAAGCCCCGGCATTTAATAAGTATATCTCTTGAAACATTAACTCCAAATGAGGAGGGCAACATTTATCCCTGAATGTTTTACTGCAAAACAGAGTCCAAGAAGCTTCTTTATAGACAAAAATTGCATCTTATGGACATAGTCGTTGGATTTGGTGCAACATCCAGAGGCTGTGTCCGCGATTCGTGTAGTGAGCAGTACACGACTACCATAATTGGCTTCAGGAAAAGCATACCTGATTGCCTCCCATGCCTCCAATCTCCATAAATCATCAAGAACAATGATGTAGGAGTACTTTTTTTCTTGTAGAAATTCTTTGATGAATGCTCTTAATTTGTCAGCATCCATGGACTCCACTTCTTGAGGGACTGGTTCCTTTATTTCATTGTGGAGTTGTTGAATTAAGTCTTTGAGGACTACCTTCAAGTGAAATGTTTGAGAAATAGTTAACCAAGCATGGAGTTGGAACTGTCTCTTCACATTTGCATCTTCATAAACTCTTTTAACCAAGGTGGTTTTCCCCATTCCCCCCATGCCAAACACCGAAGGCACAACTTTTAAGTTGGAACTGCCATCTAATATTTGTGAAATAAGCTCTCTTTTGGGCTCTTCAATGCCCACGAGTTCAGTTTCGTCAAGTAGGAGTGCATTTCCTCGAAAATGAGATACAACATCTTCCACATCAGTAGAGCAAGAGCCTCTTTTAGATAGACCATAATCAGACCGATATCTGTTATGTCTTTCAGAAATATCTTTTGCTCTGCACTTGATGCTTTCAATCTTAGAAGAAATGCAATTGCGAGCTCCTATATTCTTTATCGACCTATAGAAATTATGAACGTGACCACAGAATCCATCAGGACGGTTGTACGCAAACCGCATTATAAATTCATCTAAAACATCTTGTGTATCATAAGCAACCTCTCGAACTTGCTTGATCCATTCTTTAAGCTCAGAAAAATCGTCCTCTTTAAGTTCAGCATCTCTGAGGAAAGCTCTCATGCTTCCCAGTTCGTCTCTGATGAACTGCATTTCTCGTTCAAGTCCTCCTTTTCCTAGACGAGTACTCTGAGTAAGAAGAAAGGTAGAAAGCTCTTTGAGTAGAAAAGCTACCGCACTCTCTGCCATTGATTCTCACTCTGTGTTTGTGGAGGTTCTAAAAATCGTGATAATTGGGAGAATAATTATTGATGGCTGGTTGATTTCATTAAAGGATAATTGGTGGTTACTTGATGATTAAGGGATAATTGGTGGCTGCTTGATTGATTCAGGATGGTTTAAGACTTGAACTGGGTTCTATATTTTATAACCATCCGGGCAAAACGCGTAATTATCTGTCCCTTTTCAAAGGTCTTTCTTAAAGTTAGAAATAATTTATTTTATATATGATGGCCGCAATTACGACATTGAATTTTGGTTGACAGCTTTATTCTGTTTGAGTTTTGCACTCCCATTTGAATACTTTTTGCATTATTTGTAAGTATATCTTATTGGACAATTGGTCTTTCTTTTTTAAGTAAACTTGATTTAGTATGAAGCATTTAATAATCTTTCCGATATATATATATATATATATTTTCATTGAGATGATATTTGATTGCACTGTATATTAAACCCAACTCCACAATTGAAAGAGGAGGACAAGAGAGAAAGCAAACGGTAATGACAAGTAGAAATTTTCATAATTTTACTGATGGAGGACAATGGACCTTGGGAGAAATAATTTATAGTATGCAGATGAATACTTAATGTCTAGAGGCAGAAGAATATTGAACAAAATGTAGAAAGTTTCCCGGCAATCTCTTGACCCTTCAAAATAATTAGATTGCAAAAATTAAAATACCTAGTGCATTTCCCTGGAAAGTGAAGGCTTGACTTTGGTGAGAAATCGTAATCAAAATGTGTCATCGTTTGTAATAAGGAAGAATATTTAATATCTAAAGACAAGGACGTTATAAGAAGGAAATTGCATCAAAAGTGTTTTTTTTTTGTCCTAAGACGTTTTCCAAGCAATTTCGTTGAACGGAAAGGGTCAAGTTATCTCTGTCGTGAGAGTTGAATTAATCAAGGAAGAATTAGTTTTTGATAAGGCTTTCTGACCTGGAATGATTTAAAGAAGACTGATATATGTGATTGGAAATGTATTTTTTTTTTTTTTTTTTATATCAGTTTACTTGTATATAAACTTGATTGTATTGATCATTTTACGTGAATATTATGAGAAGAAAGAATTCACAGTCTTATAATTGTTGAAATGAGAAATACTATAGCTTAAAGATTGATATATACCTACATATAAATGCAAGAAAATATAGGTTGAAAATTCAGAGAAATTACGCAGTAAGTCAGAGTTTATTGTTTTGACAAAAATTAAGCCATTTGTACTGTTTGTACAAATGAAAGTTTTGTATTTACACAAAAATGTCTAGAAATACCCTAGAAGAGACGACGCAAGACCTTAATTAAGAGAAATAATGGTAATCAATATTCAACAAACTAACTAACAAGCAAGGAACTTTAGTATTTAAGAATTTAAATTTTTTATATGAATTCATTTTTCAACATTTTCATTTTCTATTCTTGTCATTGAGGAAGAATAAGCCGAGTAGCGAAGAAAAATTATGAGCATCCATTGGAAATATTCAGGGAAGGTAGCTACTGACGTCAAGTCGTTATCATAGACTTGTCACACATGAATGCCTCCTCTTGAGATACAATATTAGATTTGGCTGAAGTCCACTGTCCACCTATATGATTTATCATGAAAATGTGAAGAGCAAATTTTATTTTGATCCAAGTAATAAAAAAATTAACCAATTTCATTTACTACTATATAAGGTGTATCACATGAACCTGGTCCACAGCCTCAGGTACTGGATTATAGTTAAAATAAAAGTTACACGAATTAAAGGATATATGTTGATATAAGAAATTGATAGTATAATTTATTTTAATCATAAAATTCACCGATAAATTCGTGAACCAAGTACTATAAATATAAGGTCTACATCACACCTTGTATTACATGAATCCTGATAATTTTTTGAGAAAAGTCAAAAAAATAGCTTTGTCTGTATTGCTTATTATTCTTCATTTTTTTCTTCAAATAATATTTTGAAATTATTTTTTTAAATATATTTTTTAACTACTTTTTATTCCACATATAACACATTTCAAAAAGTTACTATTGCTATAAGAATTATTCCAAATAATATTTTGAATAATATATTAAGTAATGGTTGTCTAAACTCGAAAAGGATATATACATACATATATATATATATACATACATATATATATATATATAGATATATATAAATATATATATATCATTTGATATTGAGTCTCCCATTTGGAATGAAAGACCTACTAATTAATGAAATATGCCCTCTATTTTGTACAAAAGTAGGCCAACAATTTTAGATGGGGCTTCTATCATTTGATATTAAGTCTCCCATTTGAAATGAATGACCCACTAATTAAGGAAATATGCAATCTATTTTGTGGAAAAGTAGGCCAACAATTTTAGATGGGGCCCTCTCCTAACTTATTGAACAACTACATATGATACCTAATAGTTGTTCAAGCCTAGGGTATAAAAGGGTCTAACTATTAAAATAAGGAATAATTTCAGAAACCCCCTTTGAGGTTTCAACTAACATCACGTAGCATTCTCGAACTTTAAAAAAAATATCACTTTCAGAAATAAATTCTACTTTTCTTGTATCACTATCAGCCCAATAGATTAAAAATTGATTTAAGGAGAGTGAAACTACTTTTATCCCAACTTTATTCCTAATTTTAGTTAATTAGAGTGGTTTGAGACTTGAAAAGAAAATTGAAGGATGTAAATATAGTCATTAGAAAATATCATTGGGTCATAGCTTTTCAATTCCTTCACCCATTAATATCGAAACATATATTTTAATTTTTTATTTTAAAAGTTTGTGGTTACCAATAAAATATTAACAATATTTTTATTATAATATTTGGTATATATCTACGTGTTCTAATGTTCAAATAACACATACAAGCAAATTAATGTGCACATAAATATTTGTATGTAATTAACAAAAAATTATCAAAAAAATCATTTACTTATTTTTTCTTTTACGTTATAAGTTCATGATTTTCAAACAAAATACCAATCATATTTATTATTACAATATATAGTGACTTTTTATGTGTTTGAAATTTTTCTTTATATTGACATACATAAGCCCTTTACATGCGCATATATTATCGTTGCTAAATTTGTAAACGAATTTACATACATATATATATATATATATATATATATATATAGACAATAGATATATATTTGTTCATTTTAAATTTGTGATTTTCTAAATAAAATATTTATCAAATTTATTTAATATATTATATGGTGTGTTTTTGTACTTTAAATTTTTATTCAAATAAATCCACACAAGCACAATAACATGCACGAATTTTTGTAAATTAGTTGACAAAATTCATGGAGATATTACATTTTATTTTTTTGTTTGTGAGTTTTTGACGTCTCATAAAATATTGATAATTTATTCAATTGTAATATGTGGTCTGTTTGTATGTGTTAAAATTTCTATTTCAACATAAAACACAAATGCAACAAATTAATGGGTGCAAATATTTTTATAAATAAGTTGTCAAATTGTTAAAAAATTAAAGGGTGCCTAGTGAAATTATCAAAAACTTTAGGGAATGTCTGTGAAATTACCTTTTTAGCAATATGGCTTGACAAATAAGGGTATAAATGTCATTCCATACACTTTAATACTAACTCTCGGACCAATTGACAATGAAGGAAAGGTAAGTGATAATATTTAAAGCTCAAGAGTATTAAATGATACTAGCCTAAACCTTAAGATGCTTTAAGAATTATTTTTTAAATTACCAACTTACTTTTGGAGCTCCATGACTCTAGTTTGTATTTTGCAGTCCCATCCGAATACTTCTTTTCTTCCTGTGAAAGTATCCCATTGCTGGATCTTTCTTTTTTGGTAAATTGTCGTAGATCCTTTTTTGGTATGGTCTGCATATCCATAGGTCCTACGTGTTATGTAAATATATCTTAAACCTCTATGTGGTTTAGATTGAATAGTATCAAATAGATGGAAAGCATCCAAACTGACGGTTTTGATTAAAATTACGTTCTTACTCTGATATTTAAATTAGAATAAATTACCACAAACTGTCATTTGGTAAAACCTTCAGACCCATAATTCCCATGTATTTTAAAAATATACCTTAAATTTCCATGTAGTATGGACTGAAATGTAAAACAGGCACAAATCATCAAAAATCACGATTTTTGTCGAAATTACATTTTTACCTCGTATATAATTTAACATCAAAACCTTTAAATAATTCATCTTTTCCTACGTTCAGATATTTTAGCTTTCAATTTCTATGATGAAAAGACGAAGAAAATGACATTAATTTATTATTCCAAATAAAGATCTGTAAATTAATGTGCCAAAAAATAAAAAAGAAGAAAAAAAGAACTACTGAAAAATATCTTATACAACCTTGTTGTTCTTCTTTTTGGTTGTAGATGATGGATAAGTGTAGTAATTAAATTTGAAAATAGATTTATGCAAGTAACAATAATCTAGATAGTAGGTTGGGCATAAAATAATTTTTTGGGAGAGAAAATAAATTTTCAGGTAACAACTTGCAATAAGGCATGTGTGTAGTAAATAGGATTAGTTTGTATAAATTTTACGTATGCTTTATTGTTTAGTCTAGACTATATGAGGGTTATGGATCCGAGATTAATATCATATGGTGTTTATAGTAATTTATCCAAAACCTTTTTTAGGAAAAACTATATTTTTCATTCAACACTCGTTCGTAATGCGTGCTTTTCAAACATTTTTAATTTGGATGATTTCCATCCTCGTTATCTTGAGACACAAATCATGTAGTGGTTTAAAGTATATTTCCAAACACATGATAGTCATAAATTAAAAGATTATACCATATGAAAGTTTATTGTAATTTATCCTTCTTTTTTTATTTAAACTTGACTTAGTACGGAGCATTAAGTACTATACTGGCAAAGTTGTTACATTTTTAACTTTTAACATCTCTTATTCGGTTATAATTGAATCGTCTTTTCATTATATCTTTTTTGTGTAATTTCATAGAAGAAAGGAAATGGAATTTCAAGAGAAATATCAATTGAAATGTACAGTGATTATTGCTCTAGATGAATATTTAAGTCTATATGCATAAGACAATAAAAATAAACATAGAAAATTTCAGAGCAATTTCTTGACCCTCTTCAATAATTAGACTATACAATTTTAAATGGCTAGTTCATTTCTATGGAAAGTGAAGGCTTGACTTTGGTGAGAAATAGCAATTCAGATGTAGAACCATTTGTATGTGAACAATATTTAATATGCAAAGACAAGGACATTATAAGATGGAAATTGAATTTTTTTTTTTTTTTTTTTTTGGTGGTAAGAGGGTTTCCAACCAATTTCATGAAATAACGCGTCCATCAGATGCTATTAAACGCGGTCGTCATAATTAGGCTTTTCACGAGTATTCATGATCAACACCAAAGCAAAAAGAGTGATAGGATCCTGATTATGATACAGTACAAGAAATAATCAGATTAACAAGTTATAGTAACAAGGAAACCCTTTAAGGTAACTGGAAATAACGACGATTTCTAAATCATAAACAAGAATTTACATCATCCTCGTGTACACATCATATGGTGAAAATTCTGATTTCTTGTACATGATCTCATAAAAAAGCTGGAAAGAAATAAGGAGAAAACAGAAAAACTGTTGAAAAAGTACAGAGAGAGAGCTTTCTGAGGAGATTGTGACAATAGACATCTACCCTGTAATTCTAAATTCCAGATTCTTCAAGCAACTTAAGGATGTAATGCTTCGGGGCAATGGTTGATGGCAGAATCACATGGCGGGGAGGGGTCGAGGCTTAGCTCCAGGGCCTCGGGTTCTAAGGAAGCCCCTTTTTGCATAACTGGCAGGTCAGACCTCCGTGCTCCAGCAGACGCTTGCTCCTTCCATATTATCCCACCAAATCAAAAGTTAAAAGTGCATTCCACTAAAATCTGTTAGTTCACATTCTTGAGAGCACAACTTCAGCAAAACATCTGGTATTTTCCTATAGTCATATATATATGGACAAAAAGCTAAGCTCAAGAACAAATTGCATGGCGAAAGTATACTACCTCCAGCAGTAAAATTTCTTCCATGATTTCCAAAATGTGACACTGATATTGTGGAAGGCTTTTGTGTTTTCATTTACTCTTTCTTTTCATGGTTAAAGGTTTTCTTTAGGAAATTCCCTTATGACTTCAGAGTAAATGGGTAAAGAAATATTCAGATGAATCATATATTTATTTTACTTCTTCAGAGAGAAAAAAGTACCCTATCATATAGTTTATCTAGCGAAGCACTACAAATGCTCAGGAGTTCAAAAGTTCTAAATCTATCAGCACATTAAATATTTCTTTCTAATGCATATGGAAAGGGCAAAAGAAACTTATTAAAGAAGGGAAAGCAAAATGTAGAGGATTGTATACTTCTAGCATTGGAACTGTTAAACATTTCAAAATCTATCCATAATGCCAAATCTTATACCAGCAAATGATCAAATCATGTATAATCGTTAAATTCTTTGTCTAATCTTCCGGCATGATCTACGTGGTTAGTTGGTGAACACCGTTAAAGGCTTTTAAAATCATAAGTTTTTCTTTTCATAATCGCAATCAGAAATCATGAGTTTTAGGATATTGTGATTGAATGGTAAAAGACTTTTGTCAAAATAATTAGTTTTTGCTAACAAAAGATAGCAACAACTATTGAAAAACCTCAAGATAAGACAACAATTACCCTTGCTAATTTAATATATCAAAGGATAATACGATCAAATATCTCATAATAAATGAAAAGAAATGTTGACATTTACCTTTTCTGATCTAATATAGCAAAGGATGACAAGATTACACAACTCATAAGTTAGATGTTCCAGTGTAGGATGCATATGAAATCTGCGCCAAGCACATGATAGATTTTAACCCTTTTGGTTTTCACCTTTTCTTCCTTGCGGGGATAGGATAGGTGAAGATCGAGTCTTTGGGTACAACTAACTGAATAAACTTGACTGTTTTAGAAACTGAACATAACATATTTCCAAGCTGCAAAGGCATAAGAGATGATGCTTTATTTCACTTGGTTCTGTCACAAATTGGTCACCACGAGCTCAAAAAGATAAACAAAAATTGGTCACCACGAGCTCAAAAAGATAAACTGAAAAATCCAAATTAGACAGAAATATCTGTATAACCAAAAGGGCTATTGATTTCGATTGTACCTGTCAAGATGTCATAATACTTGATCACTAACATTAAGAAAGAGCACCCATGACATAAATAATACACAGAAGGCTGAATACCACGTATTTGACATTGGTGGGGACTGAAGATTGACACAGGATTCTTTTATAACATCAGAAGCCAAAAAAAATGACTGCTGGATGAGGTATGCAACCAACTACTATATGAACAAAATCTTAAGCACATACGACCATACTTAGGATGAGAATTGAAGGTTCTGTGAATTGGTCTGCTGTTGCCAGGTGGTTCTATCGGGTGGTCTACGGGCATAAATTCAGTTAGCAATCCAACTGCAATTTCAATCCCATGGTTGGTAGCAGAGGTTGCTCCTGCAATGGTAACAACCGCGTCATTCGTTACATAATCTCAGAAGTTCAAACAGCCGCGTCCCCCAAAAGCAAAAAGAAAAAGATTAAAATTGCTAACAACATAAACTACAGGGATTGAGAGATTGTCCAGGTTGCTTAACGCAGGTTGATCCTTTGTCTTCTTGCATTATAATTTATACAATTCCAAATCAAAATTATTTATGATAGATTTTGAATCAACAAATTTAAAGTCAAGGAATTTGTCAATTATGAATTTTTTAAGTCGGTATCTCCAGTCTTTAAGTTTTTTTATCTAAAACTTTACATAATGCCTTAACATTAGGTGTGGACTTCTACATATCACAAAGTGAATTACACATACCATTAAAAAAAATATGGTTCTTCCAGATGAAATCATTAAGATTCCATATATCCACAATTACCACAATAACTACATGAGATTCCTTACCTGGGAGTTTAGGTACAACGGTTTCAGTCAAGAATTTAGCCAAATCCAAAGTAGTTAAAAAGACCAATAACTTTGGTGTCACTTCTTGAAATTCAACTTATTGAATTTTTTAAGTTTCTCCCCAAGCACCAGTGTGAGTGTCGGTGAAATTCTCACTTCATAAGAGATTGATGTCGTAGCATTTTTAATAGTTGTTATACTAATATATAAAAATAAATAATGTTCATGAGTTGATTTTGATCAAGAATAGATATATTGACCAATAACCAATATTTTTAATAAATAAAAACTATGGTTAATAATATGCAAAATATTAACAAAGAAAACAAATAGTAATATAATTATGCCTTAAGATTGTTGAAAAACAACAATAATATTGTTTTCTTTACTTATATATAATTATATGTTATAAAACAAAACATTAAGCATGCAAATACTTAGTTGTTGAAGATAATTCAATCAATACGAACCAGTTGATATAATTGTTGTCAATTATTGAATCCTTTGTCCTTAAGCATGACAATAATTGTCTGTCACTTAGTGCAAATGGATTCTATGTGCAACTCCACTCTTACAAGTTGTACTACTTAACAAGGTCTACAAATATTGGAATATAGCTAATTTTCTCTATATGAAACATGATTTTCAAAACTCTAGAATAGGAGTAGAAGATCAATAAGAAAGAATGAGAATAAAACTCTAGAACTTGAATATTTGTGTATTCTCCAACTTCTTTATAACACACCTATTTATAGGATTTTTGGAGTCAATTAAAAGACACAACATTAATACATAAATAAACATTTATAGTTCATGAATACACATAATTTATTAACATAACATTAATCACATATGAATAATTCATTAACATATAATTAATCACATATGAATGAATCTCCATAATTCATGAACGTATAAAATTAATGAATACATCATTAATTAGCTGTGGATATAAATCCACAATTAATGAATATATATAATTTATGAATACAATATTAATTACACATGTATGAATGAACTTTCACATTAATATTATACATAATTCATGAACACAAAATAATTCATTGAACAAAATAATGTCTTTATGTTTGTTTTCAGAATTAATGTCTTATTCATGTATTAGAAAGTAACTAATCAGATAGAAACTAAACTGGTAAATAAATTACCATTCAAAGGTCATTGAGATCAATTTCTCACTTATCAATTATAACATCTCTTTCTAATTCGAGAGTGTTCCTCTTCTCATGTAGAAGCCCTTTAACTTTTCAAAATTCAGAAACTTTTAACCTCCATTAGCTTTTCTTCATTGATTATGTCACTAATGAAACTACCTAAACCAAATACTTAATACACTTACCAAATACTTAATACTTAATACACTTACCTAAACCAAATACTTAATACACTTACCCATACCCCCAGATCTACTCATTCCTTGTCTTAGACCCTTTATTTGTTACCGCCCCCATTCTCGAGGTAAGCTATCCCTTCTTTGGTTGGCCATTAGCTCCTTCTTGACTGTAACGTAGTTTATCTAGCTTTTTTATTTTTTATTTTTTTTTATGTTTTGTTATTTTCCTTGGCTTATTATTTCTCTATTTTCGTTTGTTTGCTCTGACCTGGCTGATTTTTACTCTCCTTTCTTTTGTCCCAACTTATGTCTACTAACAGTTCTCTTTGAAACCTTTGCTTCAGTAATTTTTGTCTCAAAACGGTGTGGTGATAGGTTCAAGCACCTGCAGTTTCTTCTATTAGAAATCCTCTCAAAACCCTCAGAATGGCTGAAGATCTGGAAACGGTCATGAGGAAAGTTTCCTTGTCTGGTACTGAGTTAGACGGAGAGGATCTATGCAAGGATGATGCGACTAAAGGACTTTTCGGCTGTAAGAATATTCTCATTGGTAACATGATTGGAGACAAACAAGTGAATTTTGCAGGAATTAGGAATTTCAGCAACCAAGTTAGGGCTTTCCCAAGAACCTTTAGGTAAATGAACTGGGCTTCAATCTTTTTCCAGTTTAGTTTTGAAGCTAAAGTAGACATTTGAGTCCTAAATGGTAGACCTTGACTGATAGATAATTAATTAACTTCTGGTGTTTAGAGAATGGGCTGAAAACATAAAAAAAAATGACATAGCTTTTAGTTATGCTCAATTCTTGGTTCAGGTTTGGAACCTCCCCATTCCCTGGATCACTAAAGATACAGGTTTTAAAATATGCAAGATCTTTCATTCTATCAAAGAAGTTCTGGTTTCAGTTGGAGGGCGCAAAGATGGGGACACCTAAAGATGCTTGTGGAAATATGTACTAGGAAGCCTTCACTTGGAGGATCTATGGTGAATTTTAATTACGAAAAATGCCCCGACTTTTTACTATTGTGGGATTATTGGTAACTCCAAGACATCATGTGCAAAGAGAGGAATGGGGCAAACAGAGAAACAAGAAGCTCAATATGGAAGCTGGCTTAAGGCAAATTTAAGGCCAAAATCCTTTCCTAGATAGAAAGGCCCCAGCAAGAAACATAAGGAACTAAGAGACTGGTACACCAAATTCAACCAAGAAGTCAACCTCAGTGCAAAAATCTCCTCTCAAAGTACTTGGTGCTGACGGGCATTGTGTGTTGGACCAGTCTAAAACACTTCCTGCCTTGAATGTGAAGAACCAAATGTTGATTACAAAAGGCTTCAACAAGGTGCAAGAAGTGATAAAGATGGTACGGAAATAAGGGAAATGAAATGAAGCCTATGCCAGACGATACCTGTGATAGTAAAAAGAGGATAAAATTGGGAACTCAAAGGAGAATCTGGATCCTAAACCTGCTTGCACTGGGGAAGAGAGTTCAACATCAAATAAAAATTGTAGCTTAAGGGATTGGACACTGGATCATGTGCTTATTGACATTAATCATGAAGAAGGAACTAAGAAAGAAAAATGTAAAGGAAGACAAGCTCAAAAAAATACAGGAAAATCACCAAGGTTCTAAGAGACCCTTAGCTGAAATCACAAACTATAACAATGCAATGGAGCTAATAGTTCAGAAAAGGAAACATCATGTAGTGGAGGAGGAATCATAATATGAGCTGGAAGACATTGCTAACTTCAAAAAAGGAAGGGTGGGCCAAGGAAGTGAGGAACTGCATGAGACTGGCTCTAGGGTAGAGGGGACAAACCCAAATGAGTTCCAAGGTCAACAAGAAGCAGACGGTGTGGAATTGTGAAGGGGTAGGGATCTCCTTGACATTTCCCCAGATTAAGGAGGTGTCTTCTCTTTACTCCCCTAAGTAAGGAATTATCAAGGAACCTAAAGGCTCAAGAATATTCAGAGTCAGCAACAAACTAAAAGCCTGCAAATTAGCCCTCTAAATTGGAATAGAAGTAATCATAGGAGAGCTGATGTTAGGATAACAAAGATCAAAGAGGAGATCAAGGAATTGGAAACTTCTGGTAATCCAAGAAAGAAAGGAAAGAGAGCTGCCTGGATGCTAGACATCAGTAGAGCTTACAAAGATGAGTTGTTTTTGTGCCAAAAAGCTATGGTCTATTCTGTAGTGGCTCAAGGATGGGGATAGAAATACTTCTTACTTCATGCTGGTGTCATTGCCAAGAGGAAAAAGAATAGCATTAAATTTTTGTAGAAGGAAGATGGGGAATTCTGTAGCAAAGAAGAGGACATAGCTACTGAAGGTTGTAGTTATTATAATAGGCTATTTACCATTTCTAACCTCAGTCAGTTTGAGGATATTTTGAATGGAGTTCAATGCAGAATTACTAGACAAATAAATGAATCTATCACCAAACCAGCTGATGATAAAGATATCAACTTTATTCTCTATGAATCAAAATAATCTCCTGGCAGTGATGGAATAACGCATTCTTTTTCAGAAGTTTTGGAATATAATAGGTAGTGGTGTTGTTAAAGCTATTCAAACATTCTTCCATTTAGGTTATCTGCTTAAATCCATCATGAAACCATCATCAGTCTAATCCCTAAAGTTGATGCTTCTTTTAAATTACTTATTTTAGACCTACTGCCGTCCGTAATGTTTTGTACAAGATTATTTTAAAGTGCTTGTCAATAAAATAAAACCTTTTTTTGGGTAAGGTTATTAGTGAAAACCAATCTTCCTTCTTTGTTGGTAAGCAAATTTTTGATAATGTCATACTAGCTCATGAATGCATGTATTTTCTAAAAAAAAATAAAAATAAATGGCACATTTGATTTTTAAGCCTTGAAACTTGATATGGAAAAGGACTATAACGTAGTTGAGTGGCCTTTTCTTGGTGCCATTATGGCTAAATTGGGCTTCTGCAATACTTATATTAACTAAGTTCTTTCTTGTATCTCTATTGTCTCTTATGGGTTCAGCTTGAATGGAGGAATTATTGATTACATTGAACCCCATAGGGGTATAGGCAAGGGACCCTTTGCCCCCTTACCTCTTCATCATCTTGGCTGAATAAACCAAACTTGTCAAGATAAACAACTCATGGGTCTGAAAATTTGCAGGAATGATTCTCCAATCTCACATCTATTCTATGCAGATGATGAATTCCCATTATCTTCTGCAAGGCTACTGGAGAGGAAGCAACAAGAATGATGTCCATCCTTAACAGATATGAATCTGCATTTGGACAGTTAGTGAACCTGGATCAATCATCAGTCTTCCTGAGTAAAAATACTAGTCAAAATTGCTGACAAGAGGTTTGTGCTATCTTGAGAAATTTCAAGTGTGTTACTCAAGGAAAATATCTAGGACTCTCATGGCGATTTCAAAATCAAAGAACCAGATTTTTGGAATTGTTAATGAGGAGGTGCAGTAGAAAATTCAAGACTGTAAAGATAGATTTCTAAGCCTTGCAGGGAAAGAAACTATACTAAATTCAATTGCATAAGTTATGCCTGTCTACACCATGTCTTGCTTTAAATTATCAAAAAACTTTGCAATGACATTGTAGATAATGAAAATTACTCCAAGTATTTTAATTTATTTAGTCAAGATTAAATTAAATTAATTTGTCTTGATTGATTAAATTAAAGTTATAAGTCCATTAAATACATGTTTGGACTTTTAAATTGAGCTATGCATTATCAAGCCTTAAATTAAATTAAACATCTTATGACCATTTCAGTGGCATGGACTAATTAATTTAAAATGGGCTATTAGCCCAACTCATTTACTAAGGTTTCAGTTAAATGGGTTTTGTGGGCCATAAATAGCCCAAGTAGCATGGAAGATTCTAGAAGATTTCCCGGTAAATCCTAATTTTTTGTTATAAATAGGGTTCTCCCCTCCAAAGTCAATTCATTCAAAATCCCCTAGCTTTTGGAGAAAACTTCATAAAATTCTCAAGAGTTCAATCTCAATCCTCTCAAGTCCAAGTCTAAGTCCAAATCAAATCCAAGTCTTGTCATTCCTAAGAAAGATTTGAAAATTGAAGATTCAAGTGTTTGAGACAACGTCGTCAAATCATGGTTTCTTACAACCAAATCATAAGTCTTGTTTGCTACTAATCCAATAACAAACCCTTGACCCTTAAATCAAAATGTGTGAAGAAAAGGATCAGTGGATTATTTTCTTTGATTCAGAAAATCATCCAGAGATTGTAACCATTTTTCTTAAATTAATAAATTTAATATTTGTTCTCGTTTTTTCTTATAATTTATTTGCAGACACGAAATTTGCGTTGTACAAATTTCTTGCATGCCTAGTGGGACAATTTTTGCCTCTAGTTTCTTTCCTTCTGTGTAAAGTCCTATTTGGAGAACTCAATAATGGAATCTTTTATGCAAGTTCAAAGACATCTAGTTCTGAGAACATATTTGGTCGGATCACGAGGATCGAGGCAAGGTCTTTGGAACAAAAGACTAAGAAGGATGCTGTTGCCATTCCAAAGATGGATTCCTCGTCAAGGAAGCATGATGGTCGCAAGGCGTTTCTTGATAATCCAGGCGACTCAATGTCTCATGTGCGATGCCTATTATGATGACAAACACCATAACGTTTGAAGATCAAATTGCGAATATGACCAAATAGATGGAAGGATTGGTAATGCATGTGCAAAGTCAAGATACTAAAATTGCCAAATTGGTGAAAATTTAGAATGTTGATGAGAATAGTTCACTAAAATCATAGAACCCCGATACGCATGATGAGGTTGGACTTCATATAAGCCAAAGGATCCTCTAAAGCAACATACGAAAAAGGACATCCCGATCTCTTCTAATGGTACCATTAACATGAAAAACCTCAAGGAGTTCATCAAAGGCATAATGAAAGACAAATTTGATGGAAGTTCCAAACTCTCTCATGCATATACCAAACCATACATGTCAAGGGTTGACAGTTTGAGGATGCCTACTAGATACCAACCGCCAAAATTTCAACAATTCGATGGTAAAGGGAATCTAAAACAACATATTGCCCTCTACTCGGAGACATGCAATAATGCTAGCACTGACAGAGATTTGCTTGTGAAGCAATTTGTGTGCTCACTGAAGGGTAAAGCCTTCAGACTGGTACACTGATCTTAAAGCTGGATCAACTGACAGCTTGGAGTAATTGGAGCAAGAATTATTCTCAAGCGCTTCTATATCACTAAGAGAACTATCACCATGACGGAACTCTCAAATGCTCATCAATAGAAGGACGAGCAAGTTAATGATTACATCCACCATTCCAAAACCCTAAGTCTTAACTATAGAGACCGATTGACTGAGACATTCGCTATAAAAATGTGTATTCAAGGGATGAAATAGGGACTTTGTTATATCCTACAAGAGATACAACACCCAACTTTTGAGAAACTAGCAATGAAAGCTCATAGTATAGAAATCGTTCTTGGAGATAAAGAACCATCTATTCCTAATCCTCAAAAAAATAAAGAAAAGCAAGAGACGAAGAAAGGAGGAAAGTTTCCTACAAAAAGAGAAAAAAGATCCTTTGGCTATAAATATAGCACCTATCAAAATAATTCCCATGATGGCAACAAAGAAAGATGAAAGGGTTAATAATCATCAAGAACAAGGAAGAAGAAAATTAACCCCTAAGGACATGCTAGAAAAAGAGTACCCATTAAGAGACAGCAATCCACTTAATTGATTCTGATGTCCTTAGTATCTCTGATGACTTGCTGAAATTAAACTTAATCACGCTTTTTGAGATGAAGCAGCCTGAAGAGGCCAAGAGGGCAGACAATCCAAACTACTGCAAGTACCATCGTTTAGTTAGGCATCCTATACAAAAGTGCCTTGTTTTTAAAGACAAAGTTATGGAATTGGCTAGACAAAGAAAAGTGTTGCTAGAAGAAGAAAAAGCAACCGCTAATCAAACAACTATTGTGTTTGGTTTTTTAGCAACTGTGGAGTTTGAGAGGGCTATTAAGAGGCTTGAAGATGCCAAAGCACGGCTTCTATGTGTGCCGTTAACTATCCAGTTTGGATTGTTGAATTCCATCAAAGTAAAGTCGATAGCCTTTCCCTTAGTTATTGGGGAATTCTTGGATTGAGAAGATGTAAAATCCATATCGTCTGAGTCAAGTGACTTAGAAGGTGAAGGATGGACTCTTGTTACTAGATGAAGAAGGCAAACATTAAGATCTTCGCCAATGATAAAGCCAAATGAGTCATTGACGAGGAGCAAAATGTTGCAGAAGCGAAATGTGAAGAAGGTAAGAAAAACAATGGCATTGCCAATATTCAAGTTAGTCATGTAGCCAAACAAGGGTCCCAAGTCCCTATTATATTAAAGGAATTCATGCCAAGTTGGACCCTTGACATTGTTATTCTTTCATGTAACAAAATACAAGTAGGAGACGAGTTTGAACAAGGAAAAAATCCTTGTGAATTTGATGTTTCTACTAATAAAGAAGTGAATGTATTTGAACATCACGTTCACTGATGAAGATTTGATACATGGGTCTAACCCGCATAAGGTCGTGGTTTGTGTCTAGTTATACTAGCAAACAAAAGATGAATAAGATCTTGATAAATGAAGGCTCAACTGTCAATATCCTACCCTAGAAAATATTGAAAAATCTTGGCATTCCAATTGATAAGTTGTCTAACAGCCGCTTGATGATTCAAGGCTTTAATCAAGGAGGCAAAGAGCTATTCTTATCAAGAATATGGGGTAATAAGGCTTGACATGACAATCGATGACATGCCTTCAAAAGCATTATTTTACATAATTGATGCTAAGACAACTTACAATATGTTTTTGGGTAGATCGTGAATTCATGAAAATAGAGTGGTACCTTCAACCCTCCATTAATATTTTAAATATAACTGCAATGGTCAAGCAAAAAGAGTGATTGCTGATGAAAATCCATTTACTGAAGCTGAAGCACATATTGCTGATGCTAAGTTTTATCTTGATGTCCATTATATGATGAAAATTCATGATTCACTTCTAAGCACGAGCAAGGCTCGAGATTCTCAAAAAACAGTCGTAACGGAGGACAAAGGGAAACAAGTTATTATACACAGCTAGATTTGTCATAGCAATTGTGTTGCACTATACTTCAAAGTCAAAAGGACCACAGAACTAATGTGAAGATTCTCTCTCCTATTTCTACTCTGGACATCAATAAGGACATTTCTCCAGGATTGCAGACATAGTGGTCTAAAGTTCACGGGAAATGCCCAAATACTTGAAGGGCACATTGCCTTAGTAGGTAGCATTTAATCTAATCCAGAACATAAGAAAAATCAAGGGACAAGGAACTTGTTAATGTCATTGATTCTTCGAAGAGAAGTGACACTCAAGAAATGAGCAAGAAGTCAAGCCAAACTTCAAGAGATGTGGGGAAAATTTCAAAGGACAAGGATAAAAGGATTTCTTCTCTCGAAGCAGACATTGGTAAGGAAGTACCTCTTGAGAACACATATGTTGCCTTTCCTCCATAATAGTGAAAGGAAAACAATTCAACATCTCACGCTCTAATGCAAAGAAAAGGTATATTTCCCATGTTGATGATAATGAGCATTCTAACTATAGTGACCAGCATTGGATGCGTAAAATGAACAAGGTAATGATTTATGCTTTGGATGATAATGACTTGATCCTAACCAAATCTTCAAGGACATCCTTGATGTATTAAAGCCTAATATCAATCTTGCACATATTGTAAGAGTTTTCATTCTACTTTTTTTTTTTTTTTTTTGCATTTTGAAAAATTACTTTACGAGTTTTGTCTTACTGAATTGCACAAATAATTCTCTTGGCATCATTTTTGTGCAGTTCAATGATCAACAATTGAACTTCATTAAGGATCAAGAACCTATTCAAGGCTTGGTTGAGGGACCTACTACTTACGAACTCTTGGCAAAGAAATGACAAACTCCACGCAACTAGAAGATACATGAGATAGTATCATAAAAGAAGTGGCTGCAAAGAACCAAATTCATGAATCAACTTTTGTACCAGAAAAGTTGATAAGTCTACCAACTGTTATGGAAAAGAAGAAACTCAAAGTGTTCACACCGCGAATATGGCCGAAGGCACCACAAATGTTTGAGTTTTGTAGTGAAGCTGTTGATTTTGTCTTGCCAAAGAGAATATGTTCAAACGCTTTGGAATAATCTCAATGAGACAATATCCCAAACACCATTGGAGCACATGTTTTCCTTGAACATAAAACTAATGACAACACATGAAGGAAATGTGCATTGGGAACATCATGGATTTTTCAGCCTAGTAAGGGATTTTGAAGGCTTTTTTTACAAATGTTGCACATTACAATTCAGCAAAGTCTATGCTCTCAAATAAGATTCCAGCTGAGTCATATAATGAACTAGTAACGTTGGTGACACAACGCCTTGGGGATGCTGAGACTTTAGAGAGGGAACAAATTGCCAAAATCTTGCACAAGACTGAACTTTCGAACATGGACCATGAGGAAGCAGAATTGAAGAAACAACTTGGCCTCTTAGATGCTCGAAGAAAAGATACATTTTCAATTCTGAAGAAAGATCAAGAAGAACACTCCCAAGTGGAAACTAATCTTACTAACTTAAAAGAAGAAGTTAGTAAAATTGACAATTTCACTACTTTGCATGCTAAAGAAAGCAAGATATTTGAAAAGATAAAATAGCTGCTTGAGACCAATCGCCAAGAATTGTTAGACTTTAAGCTCTAGATTTAGTTGCAATTCCTGCTCATTTTCTTTTCTGTCTTTAATTTAAGCAGACCTAAAATTTTTTTTTTGGAACTTTGCATTACAACTTCATTTCTTTCCTTCAATTCATTTGTAATGGAAACTTTTCTTTTAGTAAGAAAAACGTTATTCATTCTTTTCATCTTGTGAGTTTATTCTACACACAATTAGGAAAATAACTAGTGCTAATGGATTTTGATTTGAAATTTGTTTCCACAAGATCTCCTAAGGAAAAATAGGCTGGTTTTGTTGGGGTGTAACTGAATTTAGAATTCCCTCTAAGCTGCCCACATATCCCAAAAAGAGAATCAAGTCACACGTAGTTCCTTTTTTTGTTGAAAAGCATATGGGGGGTTACCGTGCATAGTATAACCTCTTGTGGGTCAGGAGTATCTATTCATTTACCATCTTAGACTTGGTAAAGTGTTTCAGCAATATAACCATGTACTACACTATTGGTGGTTTCCGTCCAAAGTTTTAGCTCGCGTGGGTCAAGAGTATCCATTTGTTTACCACCTTAGACTTGATAGAGTGTTTCAGCAGTTTAACCATGTACTACACTGGTGGTTGCCATCCATAGTTTTAACTCGTGCGAGATAAGAGCAACGTGCAGTTTATTCTTATGCATCAAGGAGGATTTCAATTTGCTATGGAAAGTATAACTTCAAGATCTTTCCGTTTAATGCGCCAACTTTCACACCATCTTTGTCAACCAATTTATAGATAGCATTTGTATAGACTTTTCGAATGACATATAGTCGATCCCGTTTAGACACAAATTCATCTTTGGTTTGATGAGTCATGACTATAGGCCTTTGAATAGCGAGAACCATATCATTAAATTGAAAGGAATGATGATGAACATTTTTATTAAAAACTTCAGGAAGGCAAGCTTGATAACACTAGAGTCTTTGTTATGCCTCTAAACATTTCTCATCCAGAGCTTCAAACTCTTCAAGGCGTAGACATGCATTTTCTTCTTCAGTGATTCCTTCTTGGATGGCGAACCTTGAGGTCTAGAATAGAGAAAGAGCTTGCTACTCAAGAGGTAAGATGGCCTCCACACCATAAACCAAGGCATAAGGCATAGCCTGTGTAAGAGTCCTATGTGTAGTGTGATAGGCCAATAGAGCTTTGCCAATTCCTTCATGCCAATCCTTAATGTATCGAAGGACTCCATAACAGTAGATAATATTCAAGTGAATGAAATTCATCACATTATCCTTTCTCACTTGCTTGAGTGGCATGACTTCTGCTCATCTGGAAAAGTAATCATTAGCGGCCAATATATACAAATGTTGAGCAGATGACTTTGGCAGCAATCCTACAACATCAAGTCCCCAAGCATGAAAAGGCCAAGAAGCCACAGTTAGCTGCAAAAGCTTGGGAGATTGATGAATATAATTTGCACAGAATTGGCAGGATTGGCATCTTTGACAATATTTCATGGAATACTTAACCATGGTTGGCCATTAGTAGCCTATCTTTTAATGCAAAAATGCAACTTGGGACTGGATTGATGAGTGGCTACATCTCCACAAATCCCAGAATAAGCCTCCTCTATAGCTTAACTTGCTTTTTCTTCTCATAAACAATGCAAGAATTCACCATCAAATGATCATCGATACAATGTATCCTTTAGTAGATAAACCATGGTACACCTTCGTAAATGTCAGTTCTTTGTTGTGGTTCATCAAGAAGTTTCCTGTACTTGAGGTATTCAACTAGCAGTTGTCTCCAATCTTCCTCTTTGGTTTCATAAATAGAGATAATATGAATTTTAGTTTCATCAAAATCTTCTTCATTGAACAATGGTGGAGCCACCCACTTTTTGCATACATGAACTTGCATCTCTTGATTAGGTAAAGCAAGTGTTGAAGTTAGTGCAACCAAGGCATCAGTTTGCTTTTTTTCCTTTCTTAGCACATGCTCAATAGTGATACCTCTAATCAATCCCACAAGTTGTTTCATATATTTGCAATATGGAAGCAACTCAAGTTTCTTAACTTCATATCCACCTAAAAGTTGGTTCAAAACGCTCTAACTTTGAATTTCCATAAAATTTTAATTCTAGTAGCTTTCTATCCACAGCCAATTTGAGTCCGAGTATAAGGGCTTCATATGTAGCAACATTATTTGAACAACACTAGGTCAATGTGAAGGAGTAAGGTAGAAATTCTCCATCAGGTATTAGAAAGATAACTCCAACAACAGCTCCACTATTATGAGCAATGCCATTGAAGTATATCTTCTAAGGTGGATGTACTTCAATCAAAACTACATCCTTATTAGGTATATCTTCACACAGCTCCTATTCCATAGGTACCGGATGATCAACTAAGAAATCTGCCAAGACTTATTCCTTTATAGCCTTTTGCATGACATAGATAATCTCGAATTGTTGTAGTTAGAGATATCATCTAGCCAAACGATAAAAAAAGAACTGGTTTACTCACTACATATTTGACAAGATTTTCTTTAGAAATAAGGCAAATGGTATAAGCTTGGAAGTAGTGCTTCAACTTTTGAATGGAGAAAATAAGGGACAGCTAAACACAATTTCTCAATTCATGAGTAGTTCAGCTCACTGGGCGTCATTATTCTACTCAAGTAATATAAATCAATCTCTTTATAGTCATCACTTCCTTGAGCGAGCACTGCTCTCACGGATTATTCTTGAGCTGCAATATAGAGAATTAACAATTTTTTGTGTATTGGTGCAGCCAAGATAGGTGCCTTCATAATATATGCCTTTATGCTTTTGAAAGCATTCATGCATGCTTCATCCCATTCAAATGGCATGCCTTTCTTCATAAGGTGACTAAAAGGTTGGCATATCCCAGCTAAATTTGAAATGAACCTCCTAAGATAGGCTAGTCTCCCTTTTAGGCTTTTCAATTCAGGAATATCATGACGCTTGGGCATCTTAACGATGGCGTCTTGTTTGGCTTGATCAATCTCAATCTCTTGATAACGTACCCCAAACCCAAGAAATTTTCCTAATACGAAACCAAAAGTGCATTTTACAGGATTCACCTTGAGTCAATATCTTTCGAGATTTTTAGTCGATCGAATATTTGTCTCAAATCCTCGAGATAAGTACTCCTCTTCCTTGACTTAGTGACTAAGTCATCAACATAGCATTCCATATTCTTGTGAAGCATGTCATCAAAAATGCTTTGCACCATTCGATACGTTGCACCAGTATTTTTTAATCCAAAAGGCATAACTTTATAGCAATATATGCCTTTTAGAGTACGAAAAGTATTAAACTCTTCATCTTTAGGTTCCATGCGAATTTGGTTGTACCAGAAGAACAATCCATAAATGATAGAGCCTCGTGTCTAGTGGCGGCATCAACCACAAGCTCGGTTATAGGCAAAGGAAATCATCTTTGGGACATACTTTGTTAAGATCCCTAAAATCAACATAAACTCGAACTTGTCCAGTTTTCTTCAGCATAGGCACAATACTTATAATCCATGTATGATATTTGACCTCGCGAGTAAAACCTTCTTCGATGAGTTTATTTATTTTAGCTTTAATTAATGGAACTAAGTTCATCTGGTTCTAAATCGCTTTTGACTTTGTTTAATAAGGCGCACCGCTTGC
The DNA here is from genome assembly GCA_025175665.1 of Cinchona pubescens. NCBI lineage: Eukaryota > Viridiplantae > Streptophyta > Magnoliopsida > Gentianales > Rubiaceae > Cinchona > Cinchona pubescens. The sequence goes on from JANKKI010000058.1 coordinate 1,145,881, forward strand.
TTGATAGCCAAGAGATGTATTGTGAGCTTGGGATCTAAACCAGCATCTCCTTGTACGTCCATGCAAAAACATCATGATATTCTTACAAAAGCAACATACATCTTTTCTTGATTTGGGCTCAAATATGTACTCACATATATTAGGCGTGGATCGTTTTGAGTACTCAGGTTAACTTATTTCAACTCGTTGAATGTAGCACGCACACCTTCTTCAAATTTAGGTTGAGCCTTCTTAGCATATTCTTCCTCTACATGACCGCCATCAATTGTAGTTATATGGTTGCATGATGCTACCCTTTCTTCATCTTCCTCTTTAACTCTTGTATGCATTATAGTATGTTCCTTGACTTCTAATACACTTTTGTAGTGCTTGACAAGGTTTGTGCATCTCCTCATTCTTGATGGGATGAGGCTGCCACACTGATGAGAACTAAAGTTGTAAGTAGATGGCTTTTAAATAACTCTTCAAGAAACTTCCTAACTTGATATTTTATTTGGTAAGAATTTGTATACTTTCTTCTCCTTTGCAGTCCTAATCTATCGAAAACTAATACACGCGTAGTCTTGTCCTTAAATCTGCTAAGGACAAGTGGCTTATAAACAATTGCTGAGGCTTCATCTTCAATACTAATATAATGGTTATTAACCCTTTTGATCTTGATTCGAACTAGTGCAGGTGGAAAATATCCAAGACCAATTTCAGGATTCTCTATGGCATATCCTTTCTCCTTTAACATCTTTTGTGTAGGGTTAAGGCGATGTGCCTTGTTATCAACAACTTTAGAAGGTAGAGTACCTAATGAAGTAGACTTTATTGGGTCATATCCACCTTTCGCGAGAAGTCTATAAGCATTAGAGTCAAATCCCTCCTTAGTTCTTGACTTAGGCAGCACATTATGTTCAACAGCTAGCTCTTGAACTGGACGCACACATCTATCAAGTAAGGATGGAGACATTTTAGATAGTCTTAAGTTTCATAAGTGAATGTCAAGTCCTTCAAAGTTTCATGTTAAATTGGAGATGGTAACCATTCAAAAATTTTTTCAGTACCCCCTCTTTACCCCATAAATGAACACCACTCACTCCTACAATTTCGCCCCTCATTTAACTACCTTTCACTCTTATATCTCCAAATAAATGTGTTCAATAAATCTCTTAAGGGACATTTAGGTTATAAAATTAAAGAATTTATTATGATTATAAAGGTAGGTAAAATGAGTTTTAATGAAAGAAAGCGAATGGTGTTTCTTTTTATTCATTACAAATTAAGGCTCAAATAAAGTACTAAAAATAAAATTTTCATTAAGGGTTGGACTGAAAGGCTCAAATGTCCAAAGAAATGCTTTATCCTCATTTTAAATCAAATTAACCTGTCTATAAGATGTTTATAATTTTGTTTCAAAAATGTAAGAAAACAAGGTTTGGGATGCAATATAAATGAGTCAACATAATTATCTCTAAGTGAGATTGTCAAAAATAAAAAATAATTTATGGCAATTAGTGCTGAAGAATTCTCTGAAATCATGCAAGGAAAATATTAACATTGACTACCCACTAAAGACAGTTAAGCTCAAAACTATCATGCAGAAAATCAAAGAGACATACTAAGCCATTGCAAAATTTCCAAAAGTTTCAAAAATTCAACTAATTAGCACAAAATTTTTCAAATATTTTCAAAAATCTTGAAAAGGTTTCAGATCAAAAGAAAAACTAAAATATTGAAGCAAAAATTGAGCAAACTACACCAAGCAAAATTAAATCCAGAAACTCTCCACCCCACTCTTAGAAATTAACATTGTCCCTAATGTTAAAGAAAATAAAAGCATAAAGAGGGAAAGGAAAAGCTTCTCTGGCAAAATAGACCGGTTGGTATAGTGTATTTCGACATAAATATCCATGAAACGAGTTGAAACACGTCAAGAACACTAAAACACAAAAACAACGCTACACCCATTAAGAAATTAAGAAAAAGAAACTAGTGCAAATAAACACAACCTAACATATTTAACTAACTAAATGTAAATATCAATATGAAAGCAATGAAAGCTTGGGTTGCCTCCTAAGAAACGTCCTTGTTTATAGTCTTAGGCTTGACTTTGGCACTTTAGATCATTTGAAGCACTTAAAGATGGTCGGCCGTCCTTTTCTTTTCGGCTTCCACGGGAAAAATTTAATACCATTTTTCACAACTCTTGATGCTTGATTTCCGACCCTAACTTGAACTTGCCCTTCGCTCCACGCATTTGTCAAAGATAGTGCATAAATTACAGCATCAAGTTGATCTTTGGGCTGCTTTTTCTTCTTCTTGCTCCAAGTCACTTTGCTGAAACCGTCACTTTTCTGCTCTTGTGAAACCATTCCATAAGACCTTCTCATCTTACTTTCCTCTTTCGATGGTTTGTTCTCCAAGTCCATTTTGGAGCCTTTATTCAATTCAACGGCCTTTTTGAGTGCATTATCTTTACCCACCTTGGTTTCCTCTTACTTTAAACCTATCAACAAGTGAACCAAGGGAAAAATTATCACATTTTTCTACAAAATTGGGACATTATCATCATAAATAAAAACATCAATTTCAAGTAATTAAATATCAACTCACAAAATCAACTTTCCTTTATTAACGTCAATTAAAGCAAGTGTGGTTGATAAAAATAGCCTCCCTAGAATCAATGGAATTTCATTATCCTTGCCGATGTCCAACACCAATAAATCAACAGGAAATACCAACTTTTCCATATGAACAAGTACATCTACCAACAAGCCATATTGTTTTATCTCAGACAAATTTGCCAATTGGAGTGTAATGTTTGTTGATTTTGCAGTAGTGATCCCTAGCTTATCATAAATGGACTTAGGCATGATATTGATTCTCGCCCCTAAATCACAAAGTGAACGATGAAACGTGTGTCCTCCTATGTTCACCGGTACAGAGAAACTACCAGGATCCTTGAGATTAGGGTGTGATCTCTGTTGAACAATGGCATTGCAAACACACACTTGGCTTCGAGGCAAATTGTCTCATCATCATCCAACCGCCACTTTTGAGCCAAAATATCCTTCATGAATCGAGCATAATTAGGCATCTTGTTGAGAACATCATTCAAATGGATGTTTACATTAAGCTTTCTGAGCATATTGAGGAACTTGTGGTATTGTTTTTCTTTTTCCTCCTCCCTTGGATTACTGAGTCATTGAGAGAATGGTACTTTCGCCGCAGGATCCAATTTTAAAGGTTCATCCACTTGCTTCTTCCTCAACTTGTTCATTGCATTCCCTTTTCTCATTTTCTTTTCCTTCCCTTCAACTTCAAGTTTATTTTCACTTTTCTCGGATTTTGCTCCTTAACTTCCTTATCAACCTTTTTCTTGTCATTGTGTACATCCAATTCCTTTCAATTCCTCAATGAAATATCATTGCATTGCTCATTTGGATTCAGAATGGTGTCGCTTGGTAATGTTCCCATAGGTCTTTCATTATTTTGTCAAGCTAACTATCCCACCAGTCTTTGCATTTCTATGTTCCTTGTAGAAGCTCGCAAAGTCTCATGCTCCCTCTGTAGAGCTTCAAAGTCCCTCCTCAAATTATTCTCAGTGGATTGATCATGGTTTACATATGGAGAATAATTAGGATTTTAAAGTAGGGTCTTGGTGGTGGAGGTTGCTATGAGTTATTTGGTTGAGATGGGAAGTTCTGGAAATTCCTTTGATGAGGTAGTTGATACAGTCGAGGAGATGATGTTTGATTGGAAAAATTAGATTGTGCCTATGTTGGTTGGAAGGACAGATTTTGAATATTATTTGGATTTGTCCAAGAAAAATTCGGATGGTTGTGCCAAGATGGATTATATATGTTACCATATGTACTAGGTGGATTCTTTGACATTGAATTCTGATTGGCATTGAATTGGACTTGCTCACCTTGTGGCATGGTGTTTCACAAAAACTATTTTGATGGTTTCCTCCACAAAAATCATGTTAAGATTCTGTGAAGTGGTGAATCTATGGAGTTCTCCACCTAACTTCTCCCTAAATTCTCTAGGGCCTTTGTTAGATTGGTCATCATATTCAACATCATGCCTTGTTGAATTAAAAAGGCATCATTAAGATTAACCATACCTCCTTATTGAGCACTGACTTGTTGGACTTGCTATTGTTGCCCAACCAAAGGAGTGATCGTGCCATGATAGAAATGCATTGATGCCATCCTCTCTAGCAGCTCTTGTGCCTTTTCTGGAGTTTTAAGAGGAAAAATGCCTCTTGCGCTTAAATCAACAATCAATCTCGTTTCAAAAATAATCCATATTAAAATGTCTGTACTTGTAGCCATAATGGAATGGTATAATACAGACACTTTCTTAGCTGTTGGCTTTCTCCAGTAATTTGTTAGAATGATGTGAATTCATTGTGTTTGAAACATTTGGATTAAAGTTGACTTGATTTCAAAGTTGTTGGCCTGTATGGGTACTCGGGAAATGCTAGAACTTGCCTTCTCAAAATTTGGTATGACATAATCTCTTATGGGGTCGAAGATTAGCACTACCACCATTACCATGATTACCCGTTACTTCTTCTTGATCCCCAACATTGCGATTTGGATTTTCCATTAAATTCTCTCCATGGCTTGATTCTTGTAGTTTCTTGCAATTTTTGGTTATAGTTCGTTCAATCTCCAAATCACCAGGAAGTAGTGGTTGGTTGGAAGAACGAGTATTTACCATAAACTACAAGAAAAAGACCAAAGTTCGAATATTAAAGCAAAAATCTGAAAGAAAAATTGAAAACAAAAACAATTGCAAATAATTGTAAAAAATAAAAAAGTCTAATCTAGTAAGGCTTGCTAAACCTAATATTGCGCTGAGAATACTCTCCGGCAACGGTGCCAAAAACTTGTTCGGGTAAATATTGATTGGGATACACAAACAAGTAATAATTAAGCCTTAATAACCCTAATCAATACCTATACTCGCTCACAAAGATACGAGGTATGTTTGTAGATCGGGTGAGTAAGGATCATTCCTACGTGGAGAAGTATAGGACAATTACTAGGCTTCACAAACCTATGAACTAGTTAGACAAATTAATTGCAAGAATTTTGTTCTACATAACTAAATTAATTTTAACCACTAAGAAATTAAGAACAATTATCAAAACTAATTAATACTACAGAAATTAATAAAATTTATCATAAGCAAACTTAAATTTAAATAACTAGAAAATTAAATGCAAGAAAATTAAATTAAAACTACGAAATTGGAATAAGAAATGAAATTAAATTGAATATAGATCAAGAAAGCAAACTCAATAGCGTAGCTGAAACAAGAGTTGATGAACTTGAAGTCTTGAACAAGAGCATAAAACCCTAGCTATGGTTTTCCTATTCTAATGTTTATTATATCTAATAGCTACTACTTATACTCAACTCTCATCATAATAGGGTATTTATGGGGGTTACATCCGGGTTTTAAACCCCGAAAATTATAAAAATACTCCAAAACAAGAAAAGAATTCCAATTGGTTGAAGAAAATCTTCCAAAACAAGTAATTTACGTCACTAGTAGCTTATCATGAGCTCATGCATAGCCTTTTCTTGCACACGTGCACAAATTCCAGCAGCTAAATTTCTTTTTTTCTCGGCTCGCGCACATACGTAAGCTTTTCCTTGTGCACATGCGCGCTCTGCACTCTACACTCTGCTTTAAATTCAACCTCAATTTTGACCATGATGCCGGAAGAATTTGAGAAAATGTAAAACTTGAAAATTGTATTCTTTATCTTTAAGCTAAGTATTCTAAACAGTGTCCAAATTCGCTATTCGCCAGAGCATGTTTTGTACCCTTCTAAGTTTTTTCCAACTTTTTGATTATTTTGGCTCCTTTTTCATGCAAGACCTTCACAAACTCAAAACAAATCAATTAAGTTCATAATTAACTGAATTATTGCTTGAATTACATAACAACAGAGGTGAACAACACATAAAATACACAACATTTATAAGCTTATCAAGCATTTCTCTAAGATCTTTGAGTCCTCTTGGAAGCCTTTCAAATGAACTCTTGGACAGTGCATACGGTAGAGTATGCAGCAAAGTCACTAGGGAGATGAATGAAAAGCTCATTCATCCTTTTACTCCCAAAGAGATAAGAGATGCGCTCTATTGCATCGCTCCCCATAAATCCCTGGGCCCTGATGGTTTTAGTCCGGTCTTTTATAAAATTTTTGGTCTTTGGTAGGTAAAGATGTTACTGCTTGTGTTTTGTCTTTTCTTAATCGTGGTGTTTTTCTACCTTATTTAAATTTCACTCATGTTGTTCTCATTCCTAAGTGTGATAATCCCGTTGATATCACTAAATTTTGTCCTGTTAGTCTTTGTAATATGGTCTATAAAATTGCATCCGAAGTCTTGTCCAATAGATTCCATCTGGTACTTCGGCTAGTCATCTCCGAAACCCATCTGGCTTTTATCCCAAGTAGGCTCATCACTGGCAATGTTCTTGTTGCTTACGAGTTCAAGCATTTTATTTGCTCCAAGTCTTGGGGTACATCAAGGAGGGCATCATGTCGATTAAGTTGGACTTGAGTAAAGCATAGGACCGTGTGGAGCAAGGTTCAAAGACTCGGCCGAGTCGTAACCGGAACTTACCTTTCCGTTTCGATCCCGCACCGTTTCATGTCGGATATTTAAAATCGGCGGCAACTCGGTTGGAATCGGGCGATTTCCGGCGAGACAACTTACTGAGTCAAAAAATCGGACAGATTCGGCCGAGTTGACTCACGATCCAGAATCACCAACTTTTAGCCCCAAAAAAAAAATAGAAGAATGGGAGAACATCTTACGGAGTCGGCTGCTGAGTTGTTTTATTCAATCCTCTTCCATTTCTTCAATATCTTGTTCTTTGATTGCCTTGCTTTTCAACCCATCAACCAACTCAATTCACATTTACCTTCGATCGCTTCAATCTTGTGCTCTATGCTTTTAGATTCTCAGAAGTAGATGACAGTTTTTGCCAGAGATGGACGGCATTTGGAATTATGCTGTGGAGCTTCCGAAACCCTTTTCATATGTTGGCACAGTCTGTTAGTATAAGGGATCCTTGCTAGTATAAGGGAAAATTGCTATAAGGACCAACCTTTTCGGAATTTGTAGAAAGGTCCCAATATTTATACTTTCCTTCCCTATAGCATTTGTATAATTCTATTAGTATTTTTTTTTTTTTGTGAAATTACCTTGACATAATTAATATTTTCCTTGAAATAAGAAAGAATATTTTATTGGAAATTAAAAATGTATGAATGTCAAAAGTAGTTGATAACATGATATATTGGTGACACAATTCTTATTTTTCAAAAGGTAAATGTTTTTTGTATTATTATGTTAAAAGGAAAATATTTTTTGTATTTTTTCAATAATGTTTTAATAACAAAATTGGTATATCAACCGATACGCGACCGATACATTGAGACCGATGTGGAACGATACGATCCACGACCGTCGCCGCGACCGCGACTTTGAACCATGGTGTGGAGTGGACTTTTCTTGTTTGCACTCTTCATGCTCTTGGTTGTTTCACCCGAAATTTGTATCACTGATTAATCACTGTATTTTAACTGTTTCTTATTCATTCTTACTAAATGGTGGTCAATATGGGCTTATTCATCCAGAGAAGGGTATCTGTCAAGAAATCCCCTGTCTCCTGGACATTTTTTATTGTGCTCGGAAGTTTTCTCTTGTCTTTTGTAGGAGACGGCTAGATGTGGTAAGATCCACAGAGTATCATTGGTCAGGAATGCTCCAAGTGACTCATACTTGTTATTTGCTTATGATACCCTTTTGTTTGGAAATGCCAAGGAACAAGAGGCTCAATCCATCAGGCAAATCATTGACATTTGTGGAGCTGTATCGGGCCAACAAATTAATTATGAGAAGTTGCTAGTTGTTTTTAGTAGGGGAACTTCCCCAGAGATCAGGGCAAAGGTGTGTGATCTATTAGGAATTCCTAAAGCAGAATAACATCATAAATATTTGGGGATTCCGTCAGTGGTGGGAAGGTCAAAAAAAGAAGTTTTTACATCAATTGAAAGTATTAAGGTGAGAGTATGGCCGAGAATTCAACGATGGAATGAGAAGCAACTATCGATCGCCGAGTACGGCCAAGAATGGCCGAGAATTCAAGGTCAATTAAGGAGAGAGTATGGCCGAGAATTCAAGGTCAATTAAGGAAGTCTTGTTTAAGGTGGTCATTCAAGTAATTCCCACGTACACAATGTCCTATTTCTTATTGCCAGATGGACTACTTAATGACATCCTTTCGTTGATGAGTCGGTATTGGTGGGTAGACGGTACAGAGTCCTTTAAGCTCAGCGTAGGGTTTTAAGGTTTCGAGACTTGAAAACTATTAATTTGGCAATGTTGGCTAAACAAGCGTGGAGGATCTTGGATAATGAAGAGTCGTTGTTACATAAAATATACAAAGACAAATACTTTCTTGATTCTAATTTTTTTAACGGCTCAGGCGAATAGCATGGCCTCCTTTACTTGGCAAGGGATATTAGAAGGACGGCGTGTGCTGATATTGGGATGCAGGTAGTGCAGTGTCCATAGTTTCGGAACTATCGGTTCTGATTCCAAAAAAAGGTAGAACCGAAACCATGGGAGCCAGTTTCGGTTTTGATTTCGGTTCTGGAACTGACAATTCTAGCCGGTTCTGTCCGGTTTCGATCCCGGTTCGATTTCAAGTTTTTAAAAATAAAAAATAAAATAAATTATAATACAAGTTAATATGAGAAACAAAAATATATTTTATTTATATGTCAATTGTAGATTTTGTTTTTATAAAAAAAAAGTATAACTAAAAGATAATTTATTGAGCCATTAAAAATTGAAGTAAAGATACATTTTGACTAATCTATAACTAAAAGATAATTTAAAGAAAAATTAAATGTATCAATTACATTGGCCTATAAGACTATAATAGGCTAAGGTCATTAAGAATTTCTTCAACGTCCGAGTTTGCTCCACTTGAAGAAGTAACTATAGTACTCTTGTCACTCTCATTCATATCTGCTTCAGTCTTAATCTTGATCTCCTGATCCCTTATACTCACGATTGTACCAATCTGGTAATAATGCTTGAATTCCAAATGGTCGGGGCTTAATTGAGACCGTCTCTCGTCTAAAATGCTCCCACTCGCACTGAAAGCTTGTTCGACCACTACAGTTGATGCCAGTGTTGCTAAAATCTACTTTGTAATAAGAGAAAGGATGGGGTAAACCTTTGACGTACTGCACCACCATTCCAGTACCGAGAATTCTTTGCCTTCCACTAAATCCTGGCTATCATCATCTTGGAACTCAAAAGAAGTAGTTAGATAAATATCAAGTTCCATACTACTAGCGCTGCCCTTGACTTTTTCAAAGTATATAATATTTTTTTAGATGGGGGGATATCTATAGTATGAGTAGTACTAGTAGTATTCCGTGGACTACTACTAGCACTATTATCACTAATACCGGCACGAGTATACGGAATTTGAGTTTGATAATTACTATATAATGTACGAATACACTCTTTAGTCATTTCAACAACTTCAATTGGATCCACTACATTGTCGAGTGTATAAAGAACAATATATTCTGACATTTTATTTATTATAGTACAATATGCTTCCAAATATTGCATCAAACCATCAATTTTAACACGAGGATCTAAAACAGAAGCAACTAAATAAATAGCTGGAATATGATAATAATAATTAAGCCATTTTTGTACACATCAATAATTCCAAAATAATATCATTTACACTATCATCTAAAATACTAACTATATCATATGCTTAGGGTATAAATAAATGAGATGTAGGAAAATAAATACCAAATAAAGTACAAGTACAAGTTTTAAAAACATGTAAAACTTCTACCATTTTTCTATTAGTTTCCCATAGGCTAGGATGCAAGTCAAAATTACTAGGATATCTATTTCTAAAAAATTCACATAATAAATAATTATATTTTAAAGAATTATTAAGAAAATCATAAGTTGAGTTCCACCGATTGGGAACATCATGAACAAACTTTTTATGTTTCCTTCATTTCTCAATACAAAATTTAGATCATTCTTTCACCTTATTTTTGGATGGCCAATTAGATAACTAATTGCATCCTTAATAGGTTCAACCGAAGTATTAAGTGTTCTCAAACTATCTTGAACACTTAAATTTAAAATGTGACATGCAAACCTAATACGAAAAAATTTACCACCTATTTGTGGTTCACAATAATTTTTTAAATCTCTAATCGATGTAGTATTATTAGTAGCATTATCAAAAGCGATTGAAAAATTTTCATTTACCAAGCCATTTTCGTCTAAAATCTCTTTAATCATATTACTTATATTTATGCCTGTGTGACTTTCATTAAATATACGAAAAGCAATTATCCTTTTTTTGCATAATCTAATTATCATCAATCCAATGACTAGTTACACCCATTTAAGAATTTCCATTCCTATGATCACTCCAAATATCACTACAAATTGAAATACAGCCTTCTAATTTTGAAAAAATATTTACCAAAATCTTTTTTTGTTCATTATAATATTTTAAAATTTTACGTGTAAAAGTTATTCTAGGCATACGTTTAAGTTGTGGATTCACATACGTTTGTTGAAAATGTATATATTTCTTTTTTCACCAAAACTAAATGGTAAATATTCTCCACAATCAAAATTAATTAATCCAGTTTTATATTGTTGATCAAAATATTTAAATATAGGATTAGAGTTAGAAGATGAAGATGCGTACCTGGGTATTTGAGATTGCCTCTTGTCAATGCCGAATTTCGTCGGATGTTCCTTTGTCAAGTGTTTCGCTAGTGTTTCGTATCTGCTTCCTTTTTTTCCAACTGTAACTAGCCTTGCAATAATTACACACTGCATTAATAGGATTCCCTTCGTTATCTAATTTTTTTGTAAAATGTTTCGTAAATATTTCAACATTTTGGAGCCTTAGAAATAGGAGGTTTTGTTGATTTACTTGTGGAATCGGGAGTTATTTCAACATTATCTTCAAAATTAATAAAAATTTCATTGGAATTTTGACTATCCATTAGAAATAGTAATTTGAAATTTTGAAAAAAAAATTATTATAAAAAATAACTAATAGAATTTATGAAAATTAAAGAAAATAAATGACACTTGAAAATAGTATAATAAAAATTAAATTAAAATTATAAATATAAAGACAATAAACAAAAATTGATAAATAATATTAGAGATTATGAAAAAATTGAGAGTATTTGAGAGAATGAGAGAGGGATTGAGTTGAGAGAATTGTGTTGAAAATGGTAAGAAGAAGGGGTTTTTATATATAAATTTTGAAAAAAAAAAAAAGAAGAAGAAGAGAGAAATAGCTTATGGCTGTTGGAAACGGCCATAAGCTGCTAAAGAAGTCCTCCTCCAAGTCTCCAATGTTCATGTGACCGTTAGTGTTGGTGTGCTACTGTAGCATGGCAGCTACACCAAGACAAACGGTCATTGTTTTGAATATTTAATTTTTTATTTTTTTTAAAATTTATCTGGTTCCAAAAAATATTGAACCGAAACCTTGTATGTGGTTTTGGGATGGTGCTAGTTTCGGTTTCTGTTTTGGTTTCGGAACCGCCGTGGTCACCCTTAGATGCAGGTTGCGTGAAGGGGTGGGGAATTCAATTTGGATATGGCAAGATCCTTGGTTGCCCTCTTATAGATCGTTTTGAGTTCTCCGCTAAGTCATCTTCAGCTAAGAAACACTGGCCTGGTAGGGCTGTTAGTGTATGCCCTAAAGCCAATTAATTTTAGGGATAAATTACGCTTTTATATTTATGTATATTTTGTAATATGGCATTTAACGAATAAAATATTTATATGTAAAATCATAAGGAGTTATGATGTAATTATATTTTATTCGTGTATATCCCTAATCGTAGTGTATGACACTAGTATATTAGCACATAAGAGTATGTGGATGCTTATTAAGAATAAGTGCATCGGATTGATCCGCTAAGAGTATTCCACATGGATTATTATTTAAATGCCAGTGGATTAATCTCTTTGTGATAGTAGTGTAATGGTCCTTTGACTTGAGGTCATGAGTTTGTCTTGACTGTGGATTATACAGAAATAGATTCAAGAGTGTCTTAAATCCTATTTCAAGTGAGTTGTATTTTGGTAAGAAGTAAAATTTGATTAATTCGATAAGAGTTGGCATTACATCTGTATTCTTGAATTAATCGGGATATAGGTTGGTGAAAGAGATATTAATTAAAACTAGTCACGGATGGGTGATGTCGAACCATTTGACATATCTCGACACTTGGGTGGTCATGATGCTTTGCTAGAAGCCAATCTTGATCTATAAGTGTAAATTAATTAATTGGAGAATTAATGATAAATTAAAGGTGTTTAATTTATCTAATCCTAATTAATTTAGGATTATATTTAATTTATACTTATTACCAACGTGATTGGGAACCTAAAGGGTCACACACTTAAGGATAATTAATTCAGATTAACATGATTTGATAAGTATGAGATACTTATGGGTTAATTTATGAGATAAATTAACTTTTGGGTTTAATTATAATAAGTTATAAATATTAAGTTAATATGTAAGACATATTAAGAGTTCTAATGGTTTTATAATTATTCATATACCCATGACCCAAACTGATTAGAATTATAATTCCCTAAACCCAATTGGATTGGGATTCTATATATGATGTATTATAATATATATATGGAGAAGTAGTAGTAGTACATATATGATTTGTACTAATACTATGTACGTTTTTTTAAGAAAAAAAGCCAACAAAAGTTTTCTTAAAACGTGAGTGTCACGTTTTTGGAAAAAGAAAATAATTTAGGAGCTAGCACTCCGTGGTTTGGGTCAATCAATCTTGTGAAGATTCCTGATTTAATTATCTGTGTGGATACCATTAGAGAGCCGGACACCTGTGCGGCTTGTGGATCGACATCCCAAACATATTGGAGATTTTACTGCAATTTTAAGGTACAATCTCTATACTTTTCTTGTACTACGTATAAATTAATCAAGGTGATCCGTGATAGGAAAGTAAGAAGACTAGCTTCTCCCATTAATTAATTTCTGTCTCTTATACAATTCTAGATGTGTATGAGAGACACCCTTACTATTTAATTTATGATGTAGTAGTATTTAGTTGTCATGAATATTGAATTATTCAAGCCATATGAATTTTTGAATTTTATTTATAAAATATTGGAGAAATTTAAAAAAAAAAAAAAAAGATATGAAAACGCTAGACCCGTGAATTTGATTCACGGGTCAAGCATGCAACTTGGTGATGTCATTGTGATGACATCATCATGATTGCATAATGTCACTTTTAGTGACATTTATCTTTAAATCGCTAAAAGTATTTAATTAGTTAAATTACTTTTAGCGACAGTTATTTAATATTTTCATACAAAAGTTTTTCTAAAGGATAATTTTGATTTTTGAAATCACCTATTAATTTTCACAATTGTTGTTTAAAATTAATTGACATGATTTAGAAACTTTCTTTGTTTTAATTTGATTAAAATTTGGAAAGTATAAAACCTTTGAAAATATTTATTTTATACACATCTAGATGTGAATTAGGTAATTTGTTTAAATTTAGAAATTTATTATTTTTCAATGACATTGGAATTTAATAAATGTTCAAAAATTGTTTAGAAATTGTTTCTAATATAATTTTTGAAATTCTAATATTTAAAGGATTATTTTCTAATGCGATTAGAAAATAATAATTTTTCTCCATCAAATATTTTTGGCTTTAGGGCATACATATCTGTCTCTTAGATTGAAATTATGAAATATAGTGATTCAAGATTAGATACTAAATACGTATTTATGCTTTTATTTAATTATTGAATTATTTAATTGCATGATGGATGATTATGGATTTAAAACCAATTTGATTGTGTTTGATTTATATGGTTCAAATATTCAATGGTTGTAAATTTTTAAAATAGGGCCTGCGTGTCCTGCCTTTCTTTATTATTCTGAATGTAATTCTTTTCTCATCTCAATCCTCTCGAATGTAACTCGAGATTTCTTAACCAATCATGTACTGTACATAGATGTAGGTTAGTGATAGGATTGAATATCTAAAATGTTTAGATAGAATTACATTTGTAATGTACAAGATGATGGAGACGGCGGAAAAGTGCAACCTAAAAGGAAATTTTCAAGAGTTGAAGATTACCCTTAGAATTTGACCACCTAGTTTCCTTCGTGACTCAAGGAAACTAGTTTAGTAAAAGTTCATAATCATCCATAGTTTTATGCATGTTTATTTATTATATGTTGATATGATAATATTGCATGCAATTTGATGAGACCTAATAAAATAAATAAAAGAAAATCCCTCAAATTAATATTAAGTCAGTAAATAAGTTGCCTTCCATTATTATAGCAACAAACGAGAGTTCTTCTTAGATTTAACTATGTTGGGCTAACCCAAGGTTACTCTACGTTGGACATGTTTGAGCTATGAGATGTGATCTCTGAATAATGGGTATGACTTAACGGAGGCATATAATTTGTTGGGTAAACTCAAGGTTATATGTCTTTGAGGCAAAGGTTAGGAGTCGCATATGATGTGCTATCAAAGAGTTGATACCTAACTATCTAGGAATTACAAAGAGTTGTAATTGGTAAGAGTTACCTACCTTTCGAAATTGTTTTGGTTTGTTGGGTAAACCCAAGGTCAAAATAATTAGATGGGATCCTAGCCCACTAGGGGTTATGTGATAGCTCCCGAATCAATATGTGAGGGTTATTGATTTGAATTAAAATAGTGGGAGCAAAACCAAAGAAAGTCCATATTATATTTTGGTTTTGTCTATGCATAAATAACAAATACTTATACTATCTTTATTTATGTGTTGTAGAATATGAGTAATAACGTCAATTTACGTCCCATTTTATATGATAACAAACTCACTTCGTTAGGGCCAAATTTTCCGGACTGGCATCGTAACTTGAGAATTGTTCTCAAGCATGAGAAAATTGGCCATGTTCTTGATCAACTTGATTCCTGATGTCCCAAATGATGATGCAAATGAAGCGATTGAATGCTTATCGTAAGCACATAGAGGATAATGATACTGCGCTCTTGTATCATGTTGGCCTCTATGAGTTCCGAATTGCGAAACAGATGACAATATGGATGCTCACTCTCTTATACACATCTAGATGTGTATAAGAGACAGCCTTGTAGATCTATCTCATATATCTTACCTCTAAAGAGCTATTCCGTTGTAAGATGGCAGAGGGTTCTTCAGTAGCAATTCATGTATTGAAGATTATCGGACTAATTGAAAAATTAGAACGATTGGGATTTAAGCAAAATCATGAGTTAAATGTTGACTTAATTTAGAGCCTGATAGCTTTTCACATTCGTGATGAATTACAATATGAATAAATTATCCACAACTCTCACCGAACTCGTTGATCAGAGGCAACTATTAAAAAGGAAAGGAAACAAGTGATGGTTGTAGATTCTTCTAATAAGAAGAAAAAGAAATCCAAGATTGGTTTTAAGAAAGCCAAGTCTGGGTTAAAACCAACATATGTGATCAAGAAGGATAAAGCCAAGGGTAATTGTTACTATTGTGGAAACGAAGGGCACTGGAAATAGGTAATGTAATCCTTATCTATTGATACTTTGAAGCAGAAGAGGCTTAATGAAGCTTCTACTTGGAATGTTTATTGAATCAGATCACAAGATTGATTGACCCAAACCAGATTGCTGGCTCTAGATCTCTTATACACATCTCATTATTTGTATAATAGAATAATCCACAGTCAAGAGAAACTTGGCTCAAGGAGACATTACACCTACGCGTGGGAAATGGAGCAAATGTTGCTGCATTAAATAAGGGACTTATTGTCTTTCTTTGCCTAGTTAAATTGTTTTAGAATTTAAAGACTGTTATTATGTCAACCATCTCTTATTAGAAATCTGAAATTTCTATTTCACATTTCACGCCTAAAGTTTAATATTATCAATTTTTGAACATTTATTAAATTACATCTAAAATAAGTTGTGTATGGAACTGCTATTTTAAATAATGGTCTTTACATTCTAGACATGGAAAATCCAATTCTCAACATAAATTCGAAAAGGTCCAAAATTGATAATTTGAAACAATCTTTTCTTTGGCATCGTAGATTTCGTCATATGAATGAGAAACACATTTCCAAATTACATAACAATGGTTATTTGGGATCATTTGATTATGAATCATATGATATAAGAGACATAGTATTAATTTAGTTCACATAATATGACTCAAATACACATCTAGATGTGTAAAAGAGACATTATTTACAAATTGCTGGGGGGCTAATACATACTGATGTTTGTTATCCTATGTCAATTCATGCTAGAGGAGGTTTTTCATACTTCATTACTTTTACGGATAATCACTCTAGATATGGTTATGTATACTTATTGACAAGTATAAGTCTGAAATCTTTGAAAAGTTCAAAGAATTCAGGAATGAAGTTGAAAAATAACTTGGTAAAAGTATTAAAATACTTCGATCAGATCGATGTGGGGAATACTTGAACCAAGAGTTTCAAAATTATCTTAAGGAGAATGGAATTCTACCTCAATGGACTCCTCCTTATACACCACAGCTAAATAGCTTATGGCTGTTGGAAACGGCCATAAGCTGCTAAAGAAGTCCTCCTCCAAGTCTCCAATGTTCATGTGACCGTTAGTGTTGGTGTGCTACTGTAGCATGGCAGCTACACCAAGACAAACGGTCATTGTTTTGAATATTTAATTTTTTATTTTTTTTAAAATTTATCTGGTTCCAAAAAATATTGAACCGAAACCTTGTATGTGGTTTTGGGATGGTGCTAGTTTCGGTTTCTGTTTTGGTTTCGGAACCGCCGTGGTCACCCTTAGATGCAGGTTGCGTGAAGGGGTGGGGAATTCAATTTGGATATGGCAAGATCCTTGGTTGCCCTCTAGCAGGCCAGCAGATCGTTTTGAGTTCTCCGCTAAGTCATCTTCAGCTAAGAAACACTGGCCTAGATGTGTATAATAGACAGGTATAAGAGACACCGGTACGTAATCTGAGGAACTACCTAGACTAATAAAATAAGGCTACCCTTCCTGAGCTCAAAAGAGAATAAGCAACTAGTGGAAGAAAATTTTTGGCTGAAAACGGAGGAGACGGTGCTGGCGATTCCTCTAGGTAGTTCCTCAGTTACGGACAGGTAGGTCTGGTATTTCCCAAGGCATGGAGAATTTATGGTGCATAGCGGCTGCCACGAGGCGCTGTCTTCGGCAGGAGAAGCAAATGTTATCTGGGAAACAGATATGGAATCTTCAAGTATCCTACAAAATTAAGCACCTGGCATGGAAGATTTGCAATAATGTTTTACCAACTACGGTTTGTCCCAAGTTAAAGCGGGTTCAAGCGGATCATAGGTGTTTAACCTGTGGGACGAAGAGGAAGATATTAAGCATATATTTTTTCAAATCGGTCCTTTGGCTATCCATGTAATACCTGACTTTTGTGATCATTTCACACATTTTCGTATTTGATTTTATACTTTTAAATACTCATTAATATTCCTTTCAAATATTAAATAATCGTTTTAATCATTTTAAATATTTTCTAAACTTTTCGGGTAAAAGTATAATTTTATAAAATTTGAGGGACTAAAGTACAAATCTTGAAAGTTTATTCAAACCTCATAATAAAAAGTTCCATTGTAGTATGTGATTAAACCTCCAGGATTGAAATCTTTCTTGACTTTCTAAACTTGATTTTTAGGTGATTTTTTGCTCTCTTTTTTTTCTTAATTTAATCTGCAAAAAGAAAAAG
This sequence comes from Cinchona pubescens, assembly GCA_025175665.1. NCBI lineage: Eukaryota > Viridiplantae > Streptophyta > Magnoliopsida > Gentianales > Rubiaceae > Cinchona > Cinchona pubescens. The sequence goes on from JANKKI010000058.1 coordinate 1,163,781, forward strand.
GCATAAATAATTATAAAAAAAACTCTCGAGTACTAATGTGTTTATTGTGTTTTTACGACGTATTTTCTATCAGTATCTATAATTATTCATTTGTATAAATTTTCTGTTCCCCTCATTTTCATGTAGAGAAAGCAATTGTTATGTAAATGAATGAATCATGTGTAATATATGTGCATGCACAAATTTCTAATTATACCTCGGTTATACAGGATTTGTGCATTGCATGCAATCTGCATTTACTTAAATTGATAGATGATTTGATTCATATATAGGTTGTTCAGTGGTATTACAAACATTTTATGTTAATATTTTACCACGTTTACACTTTCATCTGCTTAATTCCTAATTTTTTTTAGCAGTTTTATTTGAATGTTTTGTTGTGATTGATTCTTAACTAACAAGCTTTCTGCCAGACCCCTTAGTTTGGAAAGAGTTCTCTTCCTTTATTCTCTTTGTTTGATTGATGGCTTGGTGGATATTTATACATGGTGTAGAAGGGTTTTTTAACCCCTTTTACTTGGGTGTGATGATTTTCTTTTTTTAAAAAACAAAAAAATTTAAAAAGTAAGATTGTGAACTTTTTTTTTTAACTTGGCATAGTAAAGTCTAAGGGTTTCAATGAGGAATTTGAAGAGCGCCTAAAGCAAAATGGTATTTTTTGAATAATTTGTCCATTGTTTCTTTGGGTTTTATATGATTGTTGCTATTTAATGAATAATTATTATAAAATTTTTCTTTTTGCACTGCACTTTGTTTCCTGCCATACTTAAGTACTCCTTAATTTTTTTAAATATTGTTAAGTTTGACAGGTGTGACAATAACAAAGTGGTTAGAATGAGGAATTATGACAATCTTGATTCTTTAAGTAAGGTGTAATTATTTTTATTTGGTATGTTTCTTTGTGTTTAGGTATTGTAATATTGTGCACTTAAAGAATAATTTAGTTTCTTGGAATAATCCACTTATTAATTGCTTAAAGGATATTTCGATTTCCATATTTAATTATCATTCTGTTACCTTTAATTGTCTATGATACAAACCTTTACAAACTTTTTGCTCATTGAGTACCCTTTACTTTCTAGGATTTGCGCATTGTAAGAAATTTGTATCTACTGAAATTGATTGATGTATTTTTGTTCGTATATTGGCTGTGATGGTATTAAACTTTAGGCGTGAAATACTATTAATTTGATCAGTTTCTTGGCGAGCAATCTTGACAGTATTTTTGGAAATTTTCCATTTTAATGTGTATTGATTTGCAGCCATGTTGGACCAATACCTTTTTTGCCTGATTTTAAGCATGTCTGAGCCTTTCTGTAATCATATCTTTACCAGGTATTCAAGCTAACTAAAGGGGTCTTGGCCTTACATAACATTTTATGAATTGGATTGTGCTAATATATTGTTGTTCAATAAAAGTTAGAATTTCGGACACTATGCTTTCTGCCTATTCAGAAAAATGATTTAGTGAAGAATATTTATTTAATAGAGAATGATATTGTTCTTTTGTTTCATATGTTATTACACCTTTATTCTTTTCATGTATTGAGCTCTAACTTTCAAATTTATCTTGTTTTCAGAGTTCTTTGGTGAATTTTAAGTTTTACCTCGCAGTTCTATTTTAAAATATGGAACTTAGGGTACGTATGTTAATAGACTTCATGTTTTTCTTTGTTGGTTAGAATTGAATAAGCTTATGTTAATATATTTGTAGTTCTTTATAATTATGTTTGCTCTTAAAAGAATGGGTTGTATGCATTTCTTTTGTTTGTTACATTCTATTGATGCTTAAGTTCTTTAATCATTTGATTCTTGATTTACTATGATTTTCTTTTGTTAATAGCTTGTAGATTTTATTTTTTAATAGGATATAAGAAATAAGAAATAAATAACTATGTGACCTCTGGAATTTGATGAAGTTTCTTATGCTTACTATTTTATTTAATCTTTTCAGATTTTATTGCAAAAAAAGAATTGAAAGGTATATGTGTTTCTTTATTTCTGCCTGCAACTTTTAGAAGATCCAATGACCAAATGCCTGTCAAAAAGGCTGATTCGTCCATCTATCTTACTTATATAACTTCACTTATAAATTCTTAAGTGTAGATTTTCTCATCAACAAGTCTGCAACAAAAGATTTTATATTGTTTTATGAATTCTCTAATCTTTTTGAGGAGAATCATTGGAAGTAGCTAGCAATAAAAGTGTGATTTGATGTGAATATCTTTTTCTTTTTATAAAATGACAATGCAAGTTATTTTGTGGATACTGAGATAATATTGAAGGTGATGCAAGTATCTGTAATATGGAGACATTGTGTATTCTAAACATTGTTTAGCTTTAGGTTATATATATATTATATATATATATATATATAAATAGTTTAGCTTTAGTTATTGTTAGTATTATAGAATATGGATGCATTTTGTAAATTTTTAAATGTTCAAGAAACCAAGATAGCGTGAATTATAGAGTGAATTTTTTGCCATAATGTTTATTTTCTTTTGTACTTTAATATTTGGTTTAAAGAATTAAATCGTTTAACATTTCACTTTTTGAAAAAAAAATAGAGGGCATTGGTTATGCCTTGCACGGTTAGGATTTCCTAGTGTGGTATACATATATATACATACTATAATGGAGGCCTCCAAGCAGTAGAGGCTTCAACGTGTCAGAGTCTTTTTTCCAGACAAAAACGCTTAAGAGACAGCCGTAATATTGGTTTCAAAAGTCTATCATGACTCTGCCGATAGTCGTCATTTGTCAGGAGTTATTACTTTTGAGGATTAAACCTTTTTTATTATTGGCTAAAGACCTATTAGTATAAGTCTACCGATTGTGATTAAGAGTTGTTACCCTTCATTAATAATTACAAATGGTTTCAATTCTTCATTGCGAACATTCTCTATTCTATATATTACACCCATTGGATGGGATACGTACCCATACAGTTAGCGAAATGCACTATCATTTGATTTTGTTGATGTTTCAGTGCAATAATTGATCTTTGATTAAAATTTTCAATTCGTATCGTTTGGTTGCGTGATTTTTCAAAGCTCATTTGTAAAACTGACTAATGCAAATTACTTTTGTTTGGAATTGCAAATTACTTTTGTTTCGAGCGTCATTAGTCACAGAGGAACTCTCTCAAGTCTCAAGAGAGATAAAGGCAATACTAACTTATACATAAATGTGAAGGTAAGATCAATAAAACTTAGCGTATTATCCCAAATTCAATCTCAATTACAAAAATTTTCCTTTGCCCGTTGAATGGGCATTTAATTGTGAATCTGTATTTGGGCAAACATAGTTTATTTTCTATGCATGGATCAAAAATGTTTGCATGGGTAATGTTATGTTGTTGTTGTTTTTTTTTTTTTTTCATTTCATATCTTTTGCAATCAAATTTTTCAAACGAACTTAATCTTCCATATGACAAAAGTAATTTAAAGTTGTGAATGAAAACATAGTGGTTAAGAAATTTACCATATTTAGAATAATATTGCACAGGAAAACTAACTATTTGAAAAAACTAGAAAACAAAGGCCCCATTTTGTACAACTATTATTTAAGATTTATTTATAATGATGTATGTGAAATAAAAATATATTAGAAATATTACAACTTTTTAATTCTATTTTTAGTAAGATGGTTGTTAACCATACTATTTGTCATTAACATTATTTTGAAAATAATAAATAATGCGAGAGATTGTCCAAACAGAGCTATGAAGTAGTCAATTTACTAAAAGTTTTTTGTTAAGACGTTGCATGAGCATAACTTCTTTTACGTCATTATTTTAACTACTTAATTATATTATAATGATCGTGATTTAAGAATGAAAATATTATTTTTCCCGTGGTGAGCACGGGTACATAAATCTCTCTGTGTGTGTACACACACAAGTAAACTTAAATTGATCAATTCACCTACTCATCGTATTTAGAAAAAAGAAAAATATTCACAAAAATAAAGTTAGTATATTTTCGTTTCAAGTTAAAGAATTTTAATAAAAGAAATTAACAGTCATGAGCTACTAGCATCAACAATTTCTAAAAGAACATATTTTTAACCAAAAATTGACATTGTTGATACAAATAGGGACATGCCAGTACACATTATGAATCCATTATTAAAAACGAAAATAAAAATTGAGTTATAGTAATAAACTAAAAAAGATATTCAAAATTTTAAAAAATAAATAAAAATTAAGGTCATTATAGAAAGAGAAGGATGTGAAAGTGGTGCATGAAAAAAGTTGAATGAAACAAGAAAAAAAATGAGAAAATTTTAAGCAAAAATAGTTCATCCACTTAATACTCAAGGGTAAACATATATTTTATAATGATGTTGAATGAAAAAATTAATCACTGATAATAGTGAAGGACAAATTATTTGTAAAATAATGTTAATGTACCAAAATACAACTCAACTTAATTTTAGGGTTGCAAAGTGTAAATAAAAATATTGGGGGCAATTATGACATTTTATCACTTCCTTCGGATGAAAATTTAGCTCAACTGAACCTTGGGGAGTAATTTGTAAATAAAATAAATATAGGAAGCAATTTAAAACTAAGTACTCATCAAAGTCACAAACAAAGGCAGAAGAGAAAAGAAAATACAATTCCCATTATAAACTTTTATGCAAATTTATTCATAGAGTAAGTGTATTTCTAGAGAAAAAAACAAATCTAATTTGCTCAATAATTTTCTTTTGGGATGAATGAATCACTATGTAAAGACAAAAATATGAAACAAAAGAAAGTTGAATAAAATTAGATAGTTTTAGAGCAATTTCTTGGCCTCCAAAAGGGAAAAAGACCAATTTAGTTCCTTATCTTTGGAGGTATCGATCAATTTGGCCCTTTATCTGTCACAACTAAACAATTTGGCCCATTATCTTTAAAAATTAACCAATTTAAGGCCTATGATTCAAATTATGGGCATAAAAGATATTCTAAATATACAAAATATAAAAACTGAGAGAAAGAGAAGGATGTCTTTTTATGGTGCAAGAAAAAATTGAACGAAACAAAAAATTCTGTATGAAATAAAGAAAAAAAAATTGTTCATCCACTTAATACTCAAGCGTAAAAAAATATTTTATAATAATGTTGAATGGAAAAATTAATCAACTATAACTTTGAAGGATAAATTATTTGTTGAATAATGTTACGGTACCAAAATGCAACTCAACTTAATTTCGGGGTTGCAAAGTCTAACTAAAAATATTGGGGGCAATTATTGACATTTTACCACCTCCTTTGGATGAAAATTTAACTCTATTAAACCTTGGAGTAATTCGTAAATAAAATAAATATAGGGAGAAATTTAAAACTAGCTTCTCATTAAAGTCGTAGACAAAAGGAAGAAGACAAAAGAAAATATAATTCCCAATAGATTTTTTTTTTCTAAATTTATTCATGGAGTAAGTGTATTTTTAGAGAAAAAAAAAATCTAATTTGCTCAATAATTTTCTTTTGGGATGAATGATCACTGTGTAAAGACAAAAATGGGAAATAAAAGAAAGTTGAACAAAATTGGATGGTTAGCAATTTCTTGGCCTCGAAAAGGGGAAAAGACCAATTCAGCCCCTTATCTTTGGGAGTATCGATCAATCTGGTCCCTTGTCTATTATAGTAGACCAATTTGGTCCCTTATCTTTAAAAATTAATCAATCTAAGACTTATGATTGAAATCATGGACAAAAAGATATTCTAATTGTACAAAATATAAAAATTGTGAGAAACAGAGAGGATGTGAAAGTGGTGCAAGACAAAATTGAACGGAACAAGGAAAAGTATGAAAAAAGAAAAAAAAATTGTTCATCCCCTTAATACTAAGGGGTAAAAAAATATTTTATAATGGTGTTGAATGGAAAAATTTACCACCAATAACATTGAAGGACAAATTATTTGTAAAATAATGCTAGTATACCAAAATGCAACAAAACTCAATTTCAGGGTTGCAAAGTGTAATTAAAAATGTTAGAGGCAATTATGACATTTTACCTCTTACTAAACCTTGGGTAGGAATTTGTAAATAAAATAACTATAGGGAGCAATTTAAAACTAACTTCTCGTTAAAGTATAGACAAAGGAAGAAGAGAAAAGAAAATATAATTCCCATTAGAAACTTTTATGTAAATTTATTCATGGATATAAGTGTATTTCTAGAGGAAAAAAAAATTAATTTTCCCAATAATTTTCTTTTGGGATGAATGATCACTATGTAAAGATAAAAATGTGAAACAAAAGATCTAATTTGAACAAAATTGGATGGTTAGCAATTTCTGGGCCTCCAAAAGGGAAAAAGACCAATTTAGTCCCTTATGTTTGGGGATATCGATCAATCTAGTCTCTTAACTATCACAACAGACTAATTTGGTCCCTTATCTTTAAAAATTAACCAATCTAATGCCTATGATTGAAAGTATGGGCAAAAATGATGTTTTAAATATACAAAATATAAAAATTGAGATAAAGAGAAGGATGTGAAAGTGGTGCATGACAAAATTGAACGAAAGAAGAAAAAGTATGAATAAAAGAAAAAAAAAAATCGTTCATCCACTAAATACTTAGGGGTAAAAAAATAATTTATAATAATATTGAACAGAAAAATTAATCACCGATAACTTTGAAGGACAAATTATTTGTAAAATAATGTTAGGTACCAAAATGCAACTCAACTTGATTTCGGGGTTGCAAAGTTTAACTTAAAATATTGGCGGCAATTATAATATTTTACCACTTTCTCTGGATGAAAAGTTTAACTCCATTAAACCTTGGAGAGTAATTCGTACAAAAAATAAATATTGAGAGCAATTTAAAACTAGCTCCTCATCACAGTTGTAGACAATAGAAGAAGAGAAAAGAAAATATAATTCCCAATAGAAACTTTTATGTAAATTTATTCATGGAGTATGTGTATTTCTTGAGAAAAAAAAATCTAATTTGCTCAATAATTTTCTTTTGGGATGAATGATCACTATGTATAGACAAAAATGTGACACAAATGAAAGTTGAGCAAAATTAGATGGTTCATAATTTCTTGACCTCCAAAATGGAAAAAAACTAATTTAGTCCCTTATCTTTGGGGTTATTGATCAATTTGATCTCTTATCTATCACAGTTGACCAATTTGGTCTCTTATCTTTAAAAATTAACCAATCTAAGGCCTATGATTGAAATCATGGGCGAAAAAGATATTCTAAATATAAAAAATATAAAAATTGAGAAAAGGGGAAGGATGTGAAAGTGGTCCATGAAAAAATATCTTGAACGAAACAAGAAAAAATATGAATAAAAGAAAAAATCGTTCATCCACTAAATACTCAAGGGTAAAAAAAATATATTTTATAATGAAATTGAATAGAAAAATTAATCACCGATAACTTTGAAGGACACATAATTTGTAAAATAATGTTAGGGTACCAAAATGCAACTCAACTAAATTTCAGGGTTTCAAAATGTAACTAAAAATATTGGGGATAATTATGACATTTTATGACTTCCTCTAGACAAAAATTTAACTCCATTAAATCTTGGAGAGTAATTCTTACATAAAATAAATGTAGGGAGCAATTTAAAACTAGCTCCTCATCAAAGTCATAGACAAAGGAAAAAGAGAAAAGAATTTATAATTCCAAATAGAAACTTTTATTTCGATTTATTCATGGAGTAAGTGTATTTCTAGAGAAAAAAAAATTAATTTGCTCAATAATTTTCATTTGGGATGAATGATCAATATGTAAAGCCAAAAATGTGAAACAAATGAAAGTTGAATCAAAATTAGATGGTTAGCAATTTCTTGGCCACCAAAAGAGAGAAAGACCAATTTAGTCCCTTATATTTGTGGGTATCGATCAATCTAGTCCGTTATATACACAGTAGACCAATTTGGTCCCTTATCTTTAAAAATTAATTAATCTAAGACCTATGATAAAAATCTTGGGAAAAAAAGATATATTCTAAATATAAAAAAATACAAAAATTGAGATAAATAGAAGGACATGAAAGTGGTGCATGACAAAATTGAACGAAACATGAAAAATATGAAAAAAAGAAAAAAAGTTCATCCACTTCATATTCAAAAAAATTATTTTATAATGATGTTGAATGGAAAATTTTCTCACCGATAACTATGAAGGACAAATTATTTGTAAAATAATATTAGGGTACCAAAATGCAACTCAACTTAATTTCGGGGTTGCAAAGTGTAACTAAAAATATTGGGATAATTATGACATATTACCACTTCCTTTGGATCAAAATTTAACTCCATTAAACCTTAGAGAGTAATTTGTAAATAAAATAAACATAGGGAGCAATTTAAAATTAGCTCCCCATCAAAGTCATCGACAAAGGAAGAAGAGAAAAGAAAATATGATTCCCAACACAAACTTTTACGTAAATTAATTCATGGAGCAAGTATATTTCTAGAGAAAAAAAAATCTAATTTGCTCAATAATTTTCTTTTGGGATGAATGATCACTATGTAAAGACAAAAATGTGAAACAAAAGAAAGTTTAACAAAATTAGATGGTTGCAATTTCTTGGCCTCCAAAAGGGAAAAAGACATGGTCCTTTATCTTTGGGGGTATAGATCAATCAGGTCCCTTATCAATCACAGTACATCAATTTGGTCCCTTATCTTTAAAAATTAACCAATCTAAGGCCTATGATTGAAATCTTGAACCAAAAAGATATTCCAAATATACAAAATAAAAATTTGAGAGAAAGAGAAGGATGTGAAAGTGGTGCATGACAAAATCGAATGAAACAAGAAAAAATATGAAAAAAGCAAAAAAAATCTTTCACTCACTTAATACTCAAAAAAAATATTTTATAATAATGTTGAATGGAAATTTAATCACCGATAACTTCGAAGGACAATTTAAATGTAAAATAATGTTAGGGTACCAAAATGTAACTCAACTTAATTTCGAAGTTGCAAAGTGTAATTAAAAATATTGGGGTGATTATGATATTTTACCACTTACTTTAGATGAAAATTTAACTCCATTAAATCTATAGTAATTTGTAAATAAAATAAATATAGGGAGAAATTTAAAAGTAGCTCCTCATCAAAGTCATAGACAAAGGAAGAAGAGAAAAGAAAATATAATTCCCAATAGAACTTTTATGTAAATTTATTCGTGGAGTAAGTGTATTTCTAGAGAAAAAAAAAATCTAATTTATTCAATAATTTTCTTTTGGTATGAATGATCACTATGTAAAGACAAAAATCTGAAACAAAAGAAAGTTGAACAAAATCAGAAGGTTAGCAATTTCTTGCGTCTCCAAAAGGGAAAAAGACCAATTCAGCCCCGCATCTTTGGTGGTATCGATCAATCCGTTCCCGTATCTATTGCAGTAGACGAATTTGGTCCCTCATCATTAAAAACTAACCAATCTAAGGCCTATCATTGGAATCTTGAACAAAAAAAATATTCTAAATATACAAAATATAAAAATTGAGAAAAAGAGAAGGATATGAAAGTGGTGCATGACAAAATTGAACGAAACAAGAAAAAATATGAAAAAAAGAAAAAAATATTTTATAATGATGTTGAATGGAAAAGTTAATCACCGATAACTTTGAAGGACAAATTATTTGTAAAATAATGTTAGGTTACCAAAATGCCACTCAACTTAATTTTGGGGTTGCAACGTGTAACCAAAAAAAAATTGGGGGCAATTATGACATATTACCATTTTCTTTGGATAAATATTTAACTCCATTAAACATTGGAGAGTAATTTGTAAATAGAATAAATATGAGGAGCAATTTAAAAGTAGCTCCTTATCAAAGCTTCATAGACAAAGGAAGAAGAGAAAAGAAAATATAATTCCTTACAGAAACTTTTATGTAAATTAATTCATGGAGTAGTGTATTTCTAGAGAGAAAAAAAATTTAATTTGCTCAATAATTTTCTTTTGGGATGAATGATCACTATGTAAAGATAAAAATGTGAAACAAAAGAATGTTGAACAAAATTAGACGGTTAGGAATTTCTTGGCCACCAAAAGGGAAAAATACCAATTTAGTCCCTTATTTTTGGAGTATCGATCAATACATAGTGATCCTTTATCTATCACAGTAGATTAATTTGGTCCCTTATCTTTAGAAATTAATCAATCTAAGACCTATAATAGAAATCTTGGGCAAAAAAGATATTCTAAATATACAAAATATAAAAATTGAGACAAAGGGAAGGATGTGAAAGTGAAGCATGGCAAAATTGAACGAAACAAGAAAAAATATGAAAAAAAGGAAAAAAAAATTCATCCATTTAATACTCAAAAAAATATTTTATAATGATGTTGAATGTCGAAAAATTAATCACCGACAACTTTGAAGGACAATTTATATGTAAAATAATATTAGGGTACCAAAATGCAACTCAACTTAGTTTTGGGGTTGGAAAGTGTAACTAAAAATATTAGGGGCAATTATGACATATTTCCACTTCCTTTGGATGAAAATTTAACTCCATTAAACCTTGGAGAGTAATTTACAAATAAAATAACTATAGGGGGCAATTTAAAAGTAGCTCCTCATCAAAGTCATAGTCAAAGAAAGAAGAGAAAAGAAAATATAATTCCCAACAAAAAATTTTATGTAAATTAATTCATGGACTAAGTGTATATCTAGAGAAAAGAACAATCTAATTTGGTCAATAATTTTCTTTTGGGATGAATGATCACTATGTAAAGACAAAAATGTGAAACAAAAAAATGTAGAACAAAATTAGATGGTTAGCAATTTCTTGGCCTCGAAAAGGGAAAAAAATCAATTTAGTCCCTTCTCTTTGGGAATATTGATCAATCTGGTCTCTCCTTATCTATCACAGTAGACCAATTTGCTCCCTTATCTTTATAAATTAACCAATCTAAGGCCTATGTTTGAAATCACGGACAAATTAATGGACCAAGCTTTGTGATAATCATTTGACCGTTAACCTGCAGTTAATGTATTATCAACGACTCCGCTAGTTTATCCACATTTCTGCCATAAGTCTTAGTTAGTTAATTTTTTAAAAATGAGGGACCAAATTGGTCTTTTTGATAGAGGGACCAGATCGGCAAAAGTTTTTGATGCAAAATTGGCAACACAAAATTTATGTTGGTTTTATGTAGTATCATCTACTGTTTAGAATTTGTGTGTTTTTAATTTTACCTATGAAAAATGTAATATATGATACACATGTGACTGTTTCAGACCAAATATATCCGTAATTATGTTGAAGGACTAAAATGATTCATTTTGAATTTGTGAGAGACGAAAATGTATCGTTTTCAATGTGATGGACTAAAAAAAGTACAAATACGAAGTGAGGGACTCTATGGTTTTCCCTTTAATACCTATTGCAATTTCATGGAATAAAACAACTTGAATTTTGAAAGAAATAACATTCATGTGTAAAATAATAAGTACTTTTAGAAGACTATTTAATGTGAAAATAAGGATGTGAGAAGTAGAAAACTGCACATGCTTGGTAAGATGTTTTTGATCAATTTCTTGGGAGAGAGGGTCAAGAATTCTTGTAAAATATTTATCAAATCATTCACAGGTTTCTACCAATGACTATATTTTAGAATACAAAATTTGTTTTTATTACAACATAAAGAAATTCAAAAGAGCAAAAAAGATGCAATAAACAGTGGTGTCGTGATTAGTCTGCTACTAAATAATTGAGGTTTTAAAAATCATCTGAAAATTTAACTACAAGTAGTATAGAGAAAAAATTAATATGAATTTATCATTAATGCGTGTTCCACTCAAGAACCTTTTGTCATTTATTTTAGTGTTTTCTCTTATATACTTTTATTCACTAGCAATAATATGCGCTGCAAAATAGAGATCCATTTTTTGTTATCCTATTCTTTATTTTTGTTCTAGAAGAGAAATTTGAATATCACATTTCAACAATTTTACTAAGTGATTTCTATGTTATTGTATTTTTTTTATGGGCTTGTGGAGTACAATAGAAGTTGAGAATATAAAATATTTATTCTCTTGAGGAAAAAATCTTTGTTACGTACTCTATAATGTGGATTGAATATTGCAGGCCGTTGGATGATTGAAAAGTAGTGGGACCATCCTGCTTTTCAGTCATGTCTCTGTCCTACACATCTAGCATTGTGGAGTGAGTAGCTAAGACTTACTCTCTCTTGAGACACAATATGGGTAATTTGGTTCAACCAAATTTTCTTTACAGCTGAAATGAAAATTCAAACTCATCACATGTTTCATTTATAATTTATAATAAAAAGAAGAGGTACAAAACTAATAAATTGAAAGAATATGGTGTCTTTAGACATTAGATTACAACAACGTTGAGTCATAACTTGTGAAATGTTTATCTCTTTAGAATCCTTACAAGATATGCTCATCCCATTTTCCATCTTTCCAATTTGCAATAACAATTTTTGGGATTTCAACAACTTTTTGGTACTCCTCACCTTCTTTATCCTTCAACTTCATCACCAACTCATTACCCATATCATAGAACTCAAGACTTCGGAGCTTGTTTAAGTTTTGGATGCCCCAAGGCAATTCATTCACTTGTTCACAGTCCATCGTGCTTAATGTTTGGAGACAAGGCAATGCGTCCTTTTCCACTCTCACCCATTTCAGTTGTTGTAATCTTATGAGCCATAATTTCTTGAGCTTTTGAAATCCTTCGCCTTTAAACACAATTGCTCTCCTTTATAAGCCCGACTGAGTAAAGTCTCCACCAAATTGGGCAGATCTTGAAGGCACTCCAATGGATCTTCCCTCAACCCACTCCCACACAGGTCTACTCCAATTAAGCCATGAAGAGTGAAGAGAATACAGCCATTGTGGTACCTTCTCTACTCTCCCTGTCAATGAAACTAATCTAGTAGCACTTGAAGAAATTGAGTTGAAGATGTGGGATGTTGAAGATCAAGGATCTCATCTTCTTTCATTGAATCAACAAACAATGTGCGGAGATTGGCCAACTTTCCAAGGGAGAAGCAAAGCTCCTTTCCATATTTCTCTTCTAAGCTTTGTAATGCTTAACTCCCTCATTTGAGTGAGCTTTCCTATTTCTCTACCTGTTTCATCATTATCTGCAGCTATTGAATGTAAAACCTCCAAGGAAAGGAGCCTTCCATTTTTACAAGGAGCGTTGAAACCATGGACAACATAATTGTTTGAATAATAACTTCGATGAAATACTAAGAGCTCACAAAGTTTTCTAAACTTTAGGATGTCAATGGGTACCGCCATCACGTGAGTGTCAGCCAAATTCAAATATTCAAGGTTTTGAAGCTTACATATGGATTGTAGGAAGATTTCAACTCCGGTTCCACTTAGATTTAAATATTTGAGATGAAATAATTTGAAATTTTCCTTTGGGATATACTCTTCAATTTTGATCCTTCTAAATTAAAAACATTGAGCAGCTTTGGACCACCAACTAAAAGCTTAGATAATGATGAGTCGATGAGCGGATTCTTGTTTTTGAAGATTACCAATGAGCGAATATGCTTAAAGTGGTTGTATTCATGGTGATTCTCAATGAATCTATGAATTGCTAGGCACCTAATGTTATCTGGCAATCTTGTATTCTTGTATAGTCTCCAATAGTAGCTACTGTCACTAAATTTTGTTCTCTTGATTTGGTGATAACTTATGCTTCCATCAATGTTTAATTCTACCACTTGGATTAAACTTCTGTTAACGAGTTCATTGAGATATCCCTTAGCAACTTCTACAATTAACATTCCTTCTCTTTCCAATATGAATCCTTCCGCAATCCACATTCGAATTGACAATTCCACACTCACTTTCGAATCTACCAAATAAATGCTCATATACAATAGACAAGTTTTGAGAAACCAAGGTAAATCATTATAACTCTCAACAAGATTATCTTCTTAACTCTTTCCAATTTTCCCATTCCTTTCAATTCACTACCAAGGTGTGAAGAATTCATTTGGTTTGCTCCTATCCTTTGAAGCCAAAACACTACTAATTGATACAATTTGAAAGAGGCAAACCCTTAAATTTACTCAGTATGCCTCTTGAAACCTTCTCCAATTGAGGAGGGCAACATTTATCCCCAAATATTTCACGAAGAAATAGAGTCCAAGACTCATCACTAGACAAAAACTTCATCTTGTGGACATAGTCGTTGGATTTTGTGCAACATTCAGAGGTTGTGTCCACGATTCGTGTAGTAAGCAATATACGACTACCACAATTGGCTTCAAGAAAAGCATACTTGATTGCCTCCCATGACTCCAATCTCCATAAATCATCAAGAACAAGGATGTAGGAGTACCTTTTTTTTTTTTTTTTGTAGAAAAATTTTGACAAATGCATTTAAGTTATCACCATCTATGGACGTTACTTCTTGAGGGACCATTTCTCCTTGATTTCTTTGAAGAGTTGTTGAATTAAGTTTTTGAGAACTTCCTTCATGTGAAATGTTTGGGAAATAGTTAACCAAGCATGGAGTTGAAATTGTCTCCTCACATTTGCATCTTCATAAACTCTTTTAACCAAGGTGGTTTTCCCAATTTCACCTATGCCAACCACTGAAACTACTTTCAAGTTGGAACTATCATCTGATATTTGTGAAATAAGCTTTCTTTTGGGATTTTCAATTCCGACAAGCTCAAATTCTTCGAGTAGGAATGCATTTCCTCAAAAATGCTATACAATATCTTCCACATCAATAGAATAAGAGCCTATTTCAAGAAGACCATAATCAGACCGATATCTGTTTTACCTTTCAGAAATATCTTTTATTCTGCATTTGATGCTTTCAATCTTAGAAGAAATACAATTGCGAGCTCTTATATTCTTTGTCCAAGTATAGAAATTATGAACGTGGCCATAGAATCAATCAAAACGGCTACGTGCAAATGAACTGCATTATAAATTCATCTAAAACATCTTGTGTATCATAAAAAACCTCTAGCACTTGCTTGACCTATTCTTTAAGCTTAGAAGCATTATTCTCTTTAAGTCTAACATCTCTAAGGAAAGCCCTCATGCTTCCTAGTTCATCTCTGATGAACTGCATTTCTCATTCAAGTCTTCCTTCCAGATGAGTACTCTAAGTAAGAAGAAAGGTGAAAGCTATTTGACTAGAAAAACTACTGCACTTTCTACAATTGTTTCTCAAGGTAATTGGGAGAGTAGTTATTGGTAACTGCTTGATTGAATGAATGAATGAATTAATGATGTTTTAAGACTTGATCGTTGGATTTTACCTCCAAAATACACTTTAAATAAAATTTGATTTCCCTTCTTTGTGATAGCCTTTGTCCCATATTGGAAACTAGTGATGGATTTCTTTAACATATATGCGTTTAGTGTTTTGTTTTTGAAAAACACTAGTTAGGAAGCTAGCTATGCATGATTGGTGGTTATAGAGATGGGGATCTTTTTCAAATATACACGTGTTCGCCGCCTGGCACATTGCGGTGAGTGCGTGTGATCCATTAGTGTTTTACTCCGCGTACTAGTTTTTTCCTATTTTTAGTCTGTTCTTATCTGAATTTGTTTACCAATTTCATTTGAAACTTGTTAATCTCTATCCTATTTTAGATTTCACATTGAATTGGTTGTTCGTTTGTATTCGGATACTTGTTTCTTCCTACATTTTCTCCCAAGGCAGAAGAAGTTCTATCTATTTGACGTGCCATACCTATATTTTCTCTCCATATAGTGTTGTGACTTCTAAACTCTGGCCGGATTGGTTACTATAAATAGAGGCCTTGATATTCTCGTCAAAACACACCAAAAATCTTTCTTCTTCTCCTTTCTCTATTTTTCTCTTTCTTGGTACTAGATAGTCCTGTGTTGAGCTCAAAGCCTTGCTTGCAAGTGCATGTGACCAAGGCAACCGTTGAATCCTAAAGAGTGACCGCCCGGTGATCACGCCATTTGTATCAGCGGATTACAATTCTGTGAGAGGCAAAATTAGTTTCAAGGATAGTGATTACATGCCTCGGTAAATTTTGTTCTAGTTTCTGTTTCATTCAGATTTTCTAACAATGTTAATTTTTCTATGTTGTGCAATGGATAATGTTAGTGTTCCTAACATGTCAAAATTGTAACTCTTCGATGGAAAGCACTATAAACGCTGGTTCGAAAGGTTCTATTTTATTTGCAAACCCTCAAAGTGTATTATGTCCTATTTGCAGATGATGCCCCTTCCGAATCTACTAGGGTTTATGTCGATAACAACCGAACCGTTAGGGGTCACGTATTGAATTTCACGACAGATATCCTATTTGATCTATACAGCCCATAAATGTCTACCAAAGAAATATGGGTGATCTTGGAGAAGAAGTATAATTCTGAAGATACTGGAAAGAAAAAGTATGTGGTTGCCAAGTTCCTGGATTTTAAGATAGTGGACGACAAACCAGTCACCGACCAAATCCATGCATACCAAAGTATTATTTTGGACATCACTCAGGAGGGCATGAAAATTGATGATGCCTTCTAGGCTGCTGCACTGATCGAGAAACTGCCGCCTTGGAAGTAGAACAGGAATACGCTAAAACATGACCAAACTACCATGACGTGTGATAAAGTGATATCTCACATCTAGATTGAGGAAAGTAATCGTCTAAGAGACAAGTATGATCTAGCTTAGAGTTTACGACCAAAGTAAATCTGGTGGATAGCAAGCCCAAAGAAGCTTCTCAAAGGTTCAAAGGCAAAAGTCGTGGATCCAAGAAGGCTTGAATAATAACTATCAAAATCAGGACAACAAGCAGTCTTGTAAGTTTAAAAAGTTTGGTAAGATTAATAAAAAGTCTAAAGGACCTTACTATGTTTGTGGAGTTGTAGGTCACAAGGCAAACAAATACAAGTTTCACAAGGGACAAGAGCAGCAACTAGTCAATCAAGTGAACCTACCTGAAGGCGATGAGAAGGCAATTGTTCATTAGCTGTTGTCTCCGAAGCAAACATGGCTGATAATGTAACCGAATTAATTGTGGACACTTGAGCCACGAAGTATATCACTGTTGACGAATGTTACTTCCTTGAGTATGAAAGAGTGAGCAATGGGGAGTAAGTCTTCTTTGGAGATGCTTGTGCTGCTCTAGTTCTAGGTAAAGGAAATGTCCTTTTGACTCTTAGCTCTGAAAAAAACTATTGCCTTGATCAATGTGTTGCATGTTCCATCCATGAGAAGAAATTTAATTTCTAGTTCTTTGCTTAATAAAGTTGCAATTAAACTTTTTTTTAGAGTGATAAGTTAGTTTTGAATAGGAATGGGGACTTTGTGGAAAAGGATTTTTACTGTGGAGGCTTATTTGTACTTGATGCTACTTGCAATGGAATGAATAACAATGCTACTTTTGCTTATATTGTTGATTTATTGATATGTGACATGCTAGATTAGGGCATTGAATGCTGACTCTTTAAGAAGAATGAAAAATTCTAACTCCTGATTCCTAATCTGACTGATCATAAACTCTCAAAATGTGAAATTGGTGTGGAAGCTAAACATCATAAAAAACCCTTTAAATTTGTTGAAAGGTTTTGTTTTCTTTTAGAGTTAATTTATTGTGATCTTGGGGACTTTAAAAATAATATGAGTAAAGGTAGAAAGAAATATTATATTACCTTCATTGATGATTACTCAAGATACACTAAATAATATCTCTTAAGTAAAAAAGATGAAGCTGAGGAAATAATTGTTAAATTCAAAATAAAGTTGAAAATTAGCTAGAGAAGAAGATTAAAAGACATAGGTCTAATAGAGGAGGTGAATGTGATTCCAAACTGCTCAAGAATTTTTGTGAACAAAATAGAATAATTCAAGAGATTACTTAATCTTACTCACCTCAATCAAATAGGGTTGCAGAAAGGAAAAATAGGACTCTTAAAAATATGATGAATGCAGTGTTAATAAGTTCTGGGTTACTTACTAACTCGTGGGAGGGAGGATGTTCAATTTTGTCTGCTTGTCGTATTTTGAATAGAATACCTGACAAGAAAACTTTAAAGACACCTTATGAATAATGGAAAAGTTGTGCTCCTAACCTTGGATATCTTAAAGTGTAAGGGTGTCTAGCTAAGGAAGGGATACCAAACTTTAAAAGGAATAAAATTGGTTTAAAACTGTTAATAGTGTCTTCATTGGGTATGTACATCATAGTGCTGCCTATAGGTTCTTGGTTTTGGAGTCTAATCATGTTTTGGAAACTAAAGATGCTGAATTTATTGAGAATGTTTTCGAAATGAATAAAAATTCCCTAAAAATGTTGTCTCAAGAAATTCAAAATTTAGAAGAACATAATAATGAAGAAACTCAAGAATTGAGAAAAAGTAAAAGGACAAGAGTGAAAACTAATTTTGGTCCTGATTTTATAACTACTTTCATAATTGAAGAAGATCCAAAAACATATAAAAAGGCTATGAATTCAATTGATGCTAGTTTTTGGAGAGACGCAGTTGACAAAAATGAATTTGAATCCATAATGAGTAATCACACCTGGGAATTGATAGATTTACCTAGGGGGTGTAAACCCGTTGGGTGGGAGTGGATGTTTAGAAAAAAATTAATGCCTAATGGTTCTATTGATAAATTTAAAGCATATTTAGTGGCCAAAGGTTTTATACAAAAGAAGGCATTGATTACTTTGGCATTTATTCACCTGTTGCTAGAATCATTACCATTAGGGTGTTTGTTGATATTTCGTCCATATTTAATTTGATTGTGTACCAAATGGATGTGAAAACTACTTTTTTGAATGGTGAATTCGATGAGGAAATTTACATGCATCAACATAAGGGTTTTTTGCTGAATGACAAGAATATAAAGTGTGTGGACTTGTTAAATCCTTGTATGGTCTTAAACAATCTCCTAAACAATGGCAAGAAAAATTTAATAAGACTCTTGTTTCTAATGACTTCAAAGTAAATGAATTTGATAGATGTGTCTATAGTAGATTTCATGGAAATGTGGCTCTGGAGTCTTGATATGCTTGTATGCTGATAACATGCTTATTTTTGAAACTAATGAAACTGTTGTTAAACAAACCAACTCTTTTCTTACTTCTAATTTTGATATGAAAGATATGGATAAAGCTGATGTAATTTTGGGTCTTAAATTAACTAAATTTAACAATGCTTTCATGCTTTCTTAGTCACACTATGTGAAAAAAATCCTAAAAAGTTTGATTGCTTTGATTTGGATTCTATTAGTATATCTTATGATCCTAGTATGCACTTAAAAAAGAATAAAAGTGATAATATCTCACAAACTGAGTATGCCAAAATTCTTGGAAGTGTGATGTATTTGATGAATTGTACTCGTCCTGATATTGCATATACTGTTAGTAGATTGAGTAGATACACACATAATTCTGATTGGAGTCATTGGAATGCATTATATAGATTACTTAGATATTTAAAAGGCAACATGCATCTAAGACTTTATTTTCCTAGTAGTCCTTTTGTACTAGAAGTTATTTATTGTGATGCTATTGAGTGTCTAATAATGATGAGATTAACTCTACAAGTGATTATATTTTTACTCTTGCTAGAGGTGCTATTTCTTGAAAATCATCTAAGTAAACATGTAATACTAAATTTACCATGGAATATGAATTTATTGCTTTAGAGTTGGCATGTTCAGAAGTGAAATGGTTTCGTAATTTATTGACTGATATTCCTTTGTAGCCAAAGTCTGTTTCTTCTGTTTCTTTGCATTGTGATTCACAAGCAGCGATCGCTGGAGTCAAAATCAAATTTTACAATGTGAAGAGTCGGCATATCCATTTGAGACACAATATTGTGAGATAGCTCATGAGTAGTGGGGGTCATAGCAATGAATTTTGTGAGATTTGAAAAGAATTTGGTTGATCCTTTGACTAAGAGACTAAACCGGAAATTAGTCCAAGATATATTGTGGGGGATGGGATTTAGCCCACTTACATTAGTGGAGATCCGATGAAATAGGTTCAATGGGTAACTAACAGTCACAAAGATATTCCATTTGTACTAAATGTGGTCCCTCCCAATGGTGTAGATAGTGCTTACTATCTATAAATTATGAGAGTTGAGTTGATAACTCTTAATGAATTTATATCATTTTTAGGTGGTATATAGTATTATATATTTGATTAGCTCACCTATATAAGTGTGGAAGTAGGAGCCGCCTCCTATGAGACTAACGGGTATGTCATAGAGCACTTATGAACATCCAGGTAGGATGCATAACCCAAAAGGCACCAAACTGAGAGTTTACGATGAATTGAAGTATAACATGTTCTCAACTATAGAAGTATGCATTAAGGAGGAAGGTTCAAGAACTTGGTCACCTATCTTCTGTATACTTCTCCGTTAAATGCACTAAGTGCGATTCAAGTTCACAAGACATCGTTATTTATGTGTTAATTTATTTATTCAGTACCACCTTTGTATTTTCATGTCATGTGGGGGATTATGGAATTTTGCCTCCAAAATACATTTTGATTGGACTAAAATTTAATTTCCCTTTATTTTTGTTTCCTCTTTTGTGATAGCTTTTGTCCCACATTGAAATTGGTGATGGATTTCTTCAACATACATGTGTTTAGTGTTTTGCCTTCAATTAATATTACTTGGGAGTCTAGACTATGCAAGGTTGGTGGTTTGGAGATTTTCCTCAAACATACACATGTGCGGGCTAGCTTGACGCAGTGTGGTGTCCAAACTCTGACCGGATTGATTACTATAAATAGAGGTCTTAAACTCCTCATCAAAATACACTGAAAAGACTCTCTTCTTCTACTTTCTCTATTTTTCTTTATCTTGGTACTGAGTAGTCTTGTGTTGAGTTCGCTTGCGAGTGTATGCGACCAAAACTGCTGTTAAATCTAGAGACTTACTGTTTTGAATCAACAGAAGGACAAAATGACTTTCAAAAACAATAATTACACGTCTCGACAAATTTTGTTCTAATTTCAGTTCCGTCCAAATTTCTAACATTGATATGGGCATTCTAGAAGTTATACCAATCCGCTCAAAACGCGTAAAGTAGGAAGTTTCCGAGCAATTTCTAGTGCATTTACTCCATGGAACTGATGGGACGTGATAAATAGCGAAGTCTATGTAGAATCATTTGTTCCTGCCAATTTCGTGCAACTTAAAGAGCTTGACTTGATTAGGAAAGACTTAAACATAAATACATAATAATGGGCTCAAAAAAAATGCCCAAGTATAAGGCAACAGTATTATGCTTAATGAAAATCAGCCCAACAAAATATATACTGTAAAAATGTTGAACGATAACGATGACGATGACGATGACACGCTTTGTAGATACAACACACAAGTGCGAAACTTGTTGATTACTTATTCTAAAAAATAATGTACAAAGTCACAAATTTATAACCATTTATTAAAATTATCTCACGCAAAATTATAAAGAATCGTCAATTCTTAATTTTAGATATTCGATCGGATTTCGTTTATTTTTTTATAAATCTAATGACATCATTCTTATGAATTTGTCATTTTGTATGAATGCAATGCTTTAAAAATATGAATCACTTGACAAATCTTTCATGTCACATTTAAGAAAAAGCAAAATCACTTTCTTTACTATTAAAAAACAATAGAGGTTACGCACTTTGTAAATGCAAAACATATATTTGAATGAAAAATCACTTTTTTCTTAGCTATTAAAAAAAGGTTTAATTATACTTTACCCACTGAACTTGTATCTTTGTTGCACTTTACCTTCGAATTCAAATAATATATACTTTACCTAAAAGATTTCATAATATAAATAAGTATAAAAAGATGACATGGATATTCGCTTTGACAAAAATACCTTCAAAAAAATTTGTGTACAAAATTATTTTCATTTTATTTCATTTTAATGGTTTTATATAATTTTTAAATTTTTTTATTTCGTGACAAAAAGAGAATTTGTCACATGTTCTATAATCAATTTTACAACAGTTTACTTCCTTTCTAAAATGAAGTAACTATTGTAAAAATTGATTATTGTGAGATACTAAACTTAAAAATATATATATATCTGCACTAGTACAACTACATTTTTTCTCTTTCCTTTTGTACTACTTGAAATATTAAAAATATATTACTTAAGCTAAATATTTTTTATTTGAAAAAATTAGACTTAATTAAAAAAATTTGTCCATATGAAAAATTGTACTAATTTACTTATTTATATAAAGTACATTTTATTTACTAATTTCATACATAATATGATTGGTTCCTATAAAGATTAAATGAACAAATGCTACATTTGAATGGAATCTAGATTTGAATCAAAATCTTTTTTTGTTTATCCAAATAAATTAATGAATTTAGTTGTGAATTACTATATAACATATAAGTAGATGTGTTCAGCAACTATACTATGTAATTTCTATGTTATTCTATTGTGTAAATGACTCTTATAGTCCCTAAACTTTTGTTAATATTTTTATTTGGTCTTTCAACTTTTAAAAATACTTATTAAATCTTAAATTTTAAAATTAGTTTTAAATAGTCTCTCAATGTCAAATTAAAGTTATCCCCAGGATGAGTAACTTCAAGTTTTACATGTAAATTTAAAATTTAAAATTTATCGAGTCAAATTCGAGTTGATTGAACTCAAAATTTAATTAACACTAAATTTTGTTCAATTTTTATTTGATAACTGATGAATCAAAATCGAACGGATAAGTTCTATTCGAGTTATGTATACAACTCTACATTAATCTCATTCACTCACACGAATTTGAGGGTTATGTAGGTTTCGAAAATGGTGGAAATTGGGGTAGTAATTATTGTTGGCTGCTTTAAAGGATGTTTGAAGAATTGATACGGGTTGTATACATCAACCAGTTCTATCCTAAAATTAACCAAAAAAAAAGAACCATATGATGCCAGATTGCCAGCAATAACGACATTCAAAATCAAGCGTCAATAAAAGAACAAAATATGAGTGGATTACGTATGGGTACAGCCATTAAATCTGGGTTACGTGGCTTTACTCAGAACTCCATTTTTTTTTGCTCCTTTTTTAATTTTGCACTCCCTTCGGAATTCTTTCTTTGAAAGTAATTTTTGGTTCTTTTTTTAAATGAACTTGATTTGTATGAAGCCCTTAAGACTATTGTTGCAAAGTTGTTTAATTTTTATCTTTTAACTTATCTTAATAGGTTATAACTGAATAATAGTCTTTCCCCATCTATTTTGTTTGAGATAACATTTTATTGCACAGAAGAAACCAAACTAATCACAAGAAATAGGGAAACAGTAAAGAGGAGGACAAGAAGAGAAAGGAATGTAATGACAAGTGGAAATTTTGTCTAATTTCACTTGAGGAGGATAATGGACCTTCAAGAGAATTACCAATTGACATGTAAGGTCATATTTTATCAGATGAATATTTAAGTCTAGAAGTAGAAGAAAATTGAACCAAACGCAGAAAGTTTCCAAGCTATTTCTTGACCTCCACAATAATTAGATTGCAAGGAAAGAGAAGGCTTGACTTTTGGTAAGAAATGTTAGAATTATTTTTAATTATTTTGGCTACCACTAATTAATTTTTATTTTATAAAAATAGATTAAATGAAAATCGATAAAATCTATTTGGTGTGATTTATAAGGTGTAAGACTATCTTCTAAATCTTATTGGATTTAGGGTGACATTAATAGGAGATCCAATTACACTATTTAACCTAGGTCCCTTTTTCCCTTCTATAATATATATATAGGATCAAGGGTGTCAGTCGTGTTGTATCGTCGGTTATCGTGTCGTATTATAATCGTGTTCTGGTCATAAAATCTCAACGCTAACCCTACCTAATTAATAATCGTGTCGTGTCATGTATGACTTGTTTATTCTCGTATCATGTCGTCTGTTACCTGTTTAACCTATTTACTATTGATAATACTGAATTAACCCAATAAAATGTATTTAAGATATGTAACAATAACTATCTTAGGGTTCTATACAAGTACAAATAATTTTTTCCATTAAGATTGCAAAGTCACATTGATTTTAAATACTTAGAATTTTATACGTAATTTCACATAAAAATATTATATTACATTTATAATTTACATTTTTTATTCTGAAGTCAACCTTAAAAGTCTTCCGTAATAGAGGCTGTTAATATAAATAAATAATAGAATGCAAATTATACATAAAAGTTAAAAAAGTTACAATATAATTTCAGAAATATCGTAATATATTTTCATATTTATAATTGCATACAACACAGTAAACGTGCCAATCGTCTCGACCTGTTTACTTTCGTATCGACCTATTTATTCTCGTGTTGTAAATGTGTCGTGTCATAATCGTGTTCGTATCATGAAACCCCAATCCTAACCCGCTAAATACCCCAAATTTCATGTCGTGTTATCGTATCCTATAATATCCTTATATAGGATGCTAGAGATGGTTTGGCCTATTAATAACCACTATACAGGACTTGGAGAGAAAGGGAACTCCTGAATATCTAGCTATGTGATCTTCAACGTGC
The DNA here is from genome assembly GCA_025175665.1 of Cinchona pubescens. Lineage (NCBI taxonomy): Eukaryota > Viridiplantae > Streptophyta > Magnoliopsida > Gentianales > Rubiaceae > Cinchona > Cinchona pubescens. Next base: position 1,188,283 of record JANKKI010000058.1, read on the forward strand.
TGATTGATCTTCTTTGAATATTAGTTATTACAGTGAACGATATATCGCAATTTGATTTTATTATCGTATTCAAATATATGATATTGAGATTTGCACAAATTTAACAAGTGCTATTAGAGCCACCATTTAAAAATTTGAATCGATTATGTTTTTGATTGATTGTTTTCTCCGTCGTCAAGTCAAACGGCCATGTCTGCGGGGGTCAAGATCATAGGATTTCTTGCTTTGATTTCAAGTTCTTTTAAAGGAAAGTAAAAGAAAGAATTATTATCTACCTAGTATACAAGAAAACAAATAGGTTATTGCAGCAGTCTCAATGATTGACACATGGCGCTTCATATTGAGAGCTTGATAATTTTCCTTAGCTACCCTTAACACATAGGTTTGAACCATTTATTGGATCAATTAAAAGCATAAAACTCCAAAACCTTTGGTATTTGAGACACCTATTGGCCCAATAATTGGTCAGGTACATATATTTGCCACATGGTATAGGAAGGGTCTCATTTATTGGCCCAACAAATAGCCGAATACATTGTTTGCCACATGTGTAGGGTAGAGGAAGGGTCTAAATTTTATGATGAAGCATGGAAGAAACGTTGTTTTGGCCATTAATTGATACATGACTGTTACAACCTTCGATTTCCAACAACAATGAAGAGGTATTGATTCTCCAGTCCAGTCCCAAAAGTCTTTTCCACTAATTCTCATTAATTTATGGATGGAAAAAAAAATTCTCATTAATTTTTAATCAATACCCTTTTGTTTTTATTTAGCCTTTGCTTGTAATTTAGTCTTCTTTTTGTGTGTGTGTGTGTGTGTTTGTATGTCTTCCTAGCACGATTAAAAACTAAAACATTAACATTTGTGAACAAAATCTTCTGATCACTATTTTAAACCCACAACTAGCTCTTTGAACATGGATAAGGAATACAATATAGTGCTGTTCTATTATGAGTTGGTATGTATTCCACTAATTGTCCAAAATATGATCTCATAGTTTAGTTAGCCTTCCTGGAGTGTATGATATTGTGAATGTATTTTCCCAAATTTATCTTTTATAGTTCTTTGTTTTAGATATTATACAGATTTATAGTGCATGGGTTTATACTTCCTGAAACAAAAGTTGGATATGCCTTATTGTGATTTATTTCACCATTTGTAATTCTATTTCATTGGGATGCTTTTTATGCTATTCATATTAATTAAGACATGCATACTATTTTAAGTTTTCATTTAAATAGGGTAATCTTCTATTCTTCTAGCCTTGGATGTTGTAAAGAAAAGTATCACTAACTATACGATTCTGTACCATTTTGAGCTTATGGAAGAAATTAAAAGAGTTGATGCAACTAACTGCTTATTTTCTGATTCTTTGATAATATAGCGAGAATGTTTGGTTTAGACTTTAGATAATTAGGTGTTTTTGACTCATATATAATTCAAAATTCGATTTTGAATGCTTGAATAAACAATGGTACCTGAAATTTGTTATTGGTTTTGTAGGTTATTTTTGAAACAAAATATGCTTTGAATGGCTATCAATTGTGTTGCAGTTAGTAGTTCTATCTATAGCATAAATTTTTGGATATTTTTATAATTTCATTGAGAGAATCATTCGATTTGCTTTAAAGGTAAAAATTCTTTACTTTATGTGAATCTAGACTCGGTTGCATGCATTTTCTTCTCTCGCAAGAAATCATTTGCTCTCCTAAGCAGAAACCAAGGTAATTAGAATTCTAAATTTTACCCCAACACCAAAATGCTAATATCCAAAAACCTTAGAAAGGCAAACTAAGAATATATACCTCATAAACTACAGGCCACAAAATCAATTGGGCACAGCCTAAGACACCTAGTTAAAATAAATAAAGCTAACGGAACAAGGCTTACTTGTTTGTTTCTTTCTAGTGTGGTCAATTAAAGAAACAACATGAAAAGAAGATGGATTTTAACTCTTGTTATTTTAGTTAAATAATTTACTGAATTATTATAATTAGTACATCAAAGTAGCTTATTATAGTTCACAAATTTATTTAATAAGAATCCTGAGTTGATGGTCGTCAATATTGAAATTACTATTAACATAGTTACCTGCCCAAATGTGGTAATTATTTATATTAATTTTAAAAGGGTTGAGCGGTCAGTGAGGGCTTATTTATAATATTAGATGATTTTATCTGCTTGAACATCATAAATTCTTATAATGTTGTCTCATTGATTACTTGTAAGGGATTTATATTATATGCTATTTATTTTGCCTGAAGATGAATATATAGTTATACTGTTTAAATTCTCATGAGATTATATGCCATTGATTGTTTATTATATTTCATGCCTTATTTGATTATATATTTGGTATATAGTTATTTTAAAGTTTGCAATATTTATGTAGACAATCTCTCTTTTACTAAGCATTTGGTGGCAATAATGCTTTGAGATGGAAAAGTAATTTTGAGTTAACACTTGATTTATCTCACTTTGATATATCTGTACTTGATTTTAAGTGCCCTAAAGACCATTATGTAAAGATTGATAAAATAAAAGCTCATTATAAAATAAGATAATTTATGTAATAAAAATTGAGCATTAAAGTTATAAAGGAGTCCATCTTCGACTTCGAAAAGTTTGGTTTCAATGTGACAGTGTACCCATGAAAGGGGAAGATATGCAAGGTTCATGGGTAAACAAGTATTGTTGCCTCACATTTATTCAAAAGAAAATAAAGAGTGCCTAATATGCAAGAATGAGTATAATCTTTTACGTCAAAATTATATTGCTTTCTTTATTTAGCTTCCCAGTATTGTTCTACCTGATAAGGTTATTCTGAGTATTGTGTTAACTCGTCCTATCGTTGATTGTTTTTGAAATCCAAATAAAGTAATTTTAGGAACTTTAGAAATTAATAAAGTTAGGATTCTAATAGAAAATCAGGCAACATGGATAATTGTTGAGTCATGGGAGTCAGAGCAATTGTTTTGAAAAATGCTAGTTTTAATATCATCTCCTTGACTGTGTTAAAGTGCTTTTATTGTTAATTTTCTTATTCAATGTGCAATAGAATTGTCTTTCATCTTTTTCTTATCTCTAAGACCATAATTTAAGGTTTGCCTAAATTGTGTATAAACAAAAAAATGGCGTTTGTTTTCTAGAGGAGGTGAAAGAAAACTCAATGTAAAAGAAAGTTTGAATATTGTATTTTTAGTTGCATATGAACAAAGTGAAAAATCATAAATATACTTTCACCACTATTAAACGAAAATTTTCAAGCAAGTTAAGGTCCTACTTGTGAGGTTCTAAACTCGGCATTAAGAAGAGGACAATTCTTGATGTTTATGTGATAATAGTAGTATGACAATACTAATGGTAGAACACTTGTTCTTGATATTATTTTTATTAAGGGATTTATTAACCAATTAAATCAAATAAAGAGGTGACTTTTTTATTCAAGAAAAATTGCACTAAAGTACACTTCATTTTCTTAAAACATTGTTTCCTTGTTTTAAAACTAACCTTTATACCATTTACGAATTGCATTTTGACTCGTTAAATATGTTTACGATTTGACACAGAATGATGTAATTCTCAAATTTGAAATGATATAAATTCAATGTTTTATTTTGGCATTAATTGAAATGAGTACTAAGTAAGTTTTAAACCATGGGGTTTAAAGTATTAAATGGTTTTTAGGTTTTAGTGCATACTCATATTTCTAGAATTTCGTCGCTCATTTTATGTGGTAAAAGGTTTTTTTCACTCATATGATGAAATACATAATATTTAAAACACATTTGAAGGAAAATTAATATAAATCTCTTGAGTTCATTAACACTGTGTAAAAACTTTGTACATGTTAAAGAATATCAAGTAAAGTTGTTTCAGATTCTTCCCATAAGATTTAGATTTACAAAAATTTAGTTTCAAACATTTTTTGTTTGGATTTATTCAGCTTAAGTAAAATCTCTCCTTAAAAAGTATTTTGATAACAACACTATTTATGGTTCTATGTAAATGAGATGTTGGATTGTCTATAAATATGTACAGTTTTAATTTCCATGTATTGTGCATGAGATATTTAGTTGTTAGTTAATTACTAACATTTTGAATAAATAATATGGATGAAAAAAAATTGTTTTAAGTAAAGACCATTCTCAACGTTTGTGGGAGTTTTACTCATTCTATATGTTGAGTTTTGCTCATTCTATATGTTGTTTTCTACTTATTAATTAGCCGTGATTAAATTATTAAGAATTTTTAATGAATATTTTGAAGATATTTGGAATGAAAAATTTTGAGAGAGCTAGCTTGGTTCAACACATACATCTAAAGATACAACTGTTGGCCCCAAATGCAGCCTAAGAGGGGGGGTGAATTAGGTTATCTCTAAAGACAAACCTTTTTTAAGTGCTTAATAGAAATTCAAACTTTATGCAACAAATGAATACTTAAGCACAAATGAATATAATAGATATTCAACAGTTTAAGCTTAAAGAACAAATAAGAATGAGATAAAGAATATCAAACCAAACTCCCAAGCTTCTCAAGCTTGGAGTACATGCACTAGTAGTGCCTCTTCAAAGAAGGTGAGGCAATAACCTTCTTGTACACAAAGTAGGCTCAAATGAAACCCTTGCACCAACTAAGTTCCTCTAGTTGAGCCAAAGGGTTTTACACTACAACCTCACTTTTGTACACTTGTTATCCCTCCACTCTTACACTTGAAGATCACTCACTAGTCTATTCTTGCTCACACTAAGAGACACTAGTTGAGCCAAGAAAGCTAGACTTCTCAAACCAATACAACCCACAATATTTTAGCCTATTTCTCCTCAAATAGCTCTTACAAGTGTTTGTATTGAATGTAGTCTGATTTTACTTAATTCAGACTTTGTGTACAAGAAGGTTATTGCCTCACCTTCTTTGAAGACTTCCCAACGGCTATTTTCATCTCTTGGAAAACTAGCCGTTGGACATTGACGGCCGATGCCGGCAAGTGCGTCGAGACTAGCCGTTGGACCTTTCGGACGGCCGCTGAACCTGCGTCCGACACTGCGTCCGTTCTCGAGGGTGTTCGTTCGGACGTCGAGATGCGTCCGAACATGCGTCCGATAGAAGCGAAGTCTTCGAAATTTTGACTATAATAAGTCACTACTTGCAAAAGAAAGGGGGAGCATTCGTGTTTTTATGAATGTGTTTCTACAAGATTTGCGTCCGAACTTCCCTGTTTTTCTGCACACTTGTCTTTAAACCATTAGCATGATTTTGGTCATCATCAAAACATGATTAACATAACTGGGGTTCTTCAATCTCCCCCTTTTTGATGATGACAAATCAATTGGACAATTCAAAAAACTACACAAGAGAATTTGTCCATTAGTCCATTATTTCTCCCCCTTTGGCATTATCAAAACATAAAAAGAATAATTAGATTAAAGCTCCCCCTAAGTTTATTCTCCCCCTTGAACAGTGAAGCACGTGTGATGCAATTCTTGTAGAAACACATTCATAAAAACACGAATGCTCCCCCTTTCTTTTGCAAGTAGTGACTTATTATAGTCAAAATTTGGGGATACAAATATCCTAGCATTCTAAACAAATTTGAACACATAGATGGGTAATATTCAAGAGAACATAGTTCAACTTGATAAATGAAAGCACACAAAACTTTAGATGTTACCCATTTCAATATGATCTTAGCTCATATGCCTTGAGCACCCTTCATAGATAATTTATCTTGAATTCCTTGGTGCACTCCAAGCATACCTACATACAAAGTTAAGCAACAACTTTTGGTACCCAAACTTTCTTGGGTCCAATTGGATGTATAAGTAGCATGCTTAATGTCTTAAGAAATAGAATTTAGAAAATAATTTAATTTTTCATTTCTTTTAACATAACAATGTTTCTTTATATGGCCGTGTTGATGACAATGATTACAAGTAATGTTCTTATTGCCATAAAAAGAAGATTTAGATTTAACAAAGCATAAATCATTTTTTCTAAAGGTGATAAAATTTTTGTTCAAAAACATATTTCTAGTTCTTTTCTTTTCAAAAACATTTTCTTTCTTTGTTTTTAAAGTAACATCAAGATCATCTAATCTCTTCTTCAATGAAGCTTGTTTCTTCCATGATCTTGGTTTTTTCAACGAATTTTTCTTTCAAAACATCATTTTCTTTTGTCAAAGAATTATTTTTATGCACAAGTTTTGAGTTGGCACTCAATAAAGTGTTAACTTTAATTTTTAACTCTTTGTTCTTAGCATATGATTCTTTCAAACATTCATGCATTTTTAAAATAAATGATTCAACATCATCATTATCATCATCACATGAATCATCACAAGAATCACAACTAGAGGTTACCTCATTATCGCCAAGTGCCATAAAGGCCATTTGAGCCTCCTCATATTCTTCTTCAACTTCTCCATCCGAATTGCAATCATCCCAAGTGATTTGGAAGTTGTTGAAGTGAGGCTTCCTTGAGTCTTTTCTCCCTTTTGATGAAGCTTTAAATGCTATGCTTCTTTTTCCCTTTGCCTCCTCATCTTGTAGCTTGTTTTTCAACTTTAATTCAAATGAGGTTAGAGAATTGATCAAAGAATCAATAGGCATAGAATTTAAAAGGTTTTTTAGACTCTTCTATGGCAATGGATTTAGGTTCCCATTCCTTAGGTAAAGCATTCAAAAATTTTCTATTCTTTTCACCCAAGGAATATTCTTTACCCAAATCTTCCAAGTCCTTTACCATATCATTGAACCTCAAATACATCTTGTCAATGTTCTCATGAGGTTCCATTTTGAAGGATTCATATTTAGCCACAAGAAGTGACTTCTTTTGCTCTCTAATATCTTCACTTCCTTCATGGATTTCTTTCAAGAAAGACTATGAATGATCTTCATTGCTAAGTGGATGTTTAGAAAACTCATCTGCATCCAAAGCATTATACAAAATATTAATAGCTTTAGCATTTAAAGATAAATTTATTTTATCTTGTGCATTTAACTCAAATCTGGTTTTAGGCCTTAATCTATGAGTATTTTCATCAAAAATATTTGCCTCAATAGGACCTTCATAAATAATATACCATAATTCAATGTTAATAGATTGAACAAAAATTTTCATTGTCTATCCCTCCAAAAAAACAAAATTAATGCCATTAAACATGGGAGGTCTAGTGATAGAATGCCCCTATAAAAACAGAGTATTATTGGTTGCCATGATATTTACTCTAATGCAATTTAAGCAAGAATAAAGAGACCAATGCTCTGATACCAATTGTTGGCCCCAAATGCAGCCTAAGAGGGGGGGTGAATTAGGTTATCTCTAAAGACAAACCTTTTTTAAGTGCTTAATAGAAATTCAAACTTTATGCAACAAATGAATACTTAAGCACAAATGAATATAATAGATATTCAACAGTTTAAGCTTAAAGAACAAATAAGAATGAGATAAAGAATATCAAACCAAACTCCCAAGCTTCTCAAGCTTGGAGTACATGCACTAGTAGTGCCTCTTCAAAGAAGGTGAGGCAATAACCTTCTTGTACACAAAGTAGGCTCACCCTTGCACCAACTAAGTTCCTCTAGTTGAGCCAAAGGGTTTTACACTACAACCTCACTTTTGTACACTTAAAGATTATCCCTCCACTCTTACACTTGAAGATCACTCACTAGTCTATTCTTGCTCACACTAATTCCCACTAGTTGAGCCAAGAAAGCTAGACTTCTCAAACCAATACAACCCACAATATTTTAGCCTATTTCTCCTCAAATAGCTCTTACAAGTGTTTGTATTGAATGTAGTCTGATTTTACTTAATTCAAACCTTGGGGTATTTATAGTTGCCAAATATCTGCTTTCAACAACTTCCCAACGGCTATTTTCTGTCTACTGGAAAACTAGCCGTTGGACATTTCGGACGGCCGATGCCAGCAAGAGTGCGTCGAACAGATTAGCCGTTGGACCTTTCGGACGGCCGGAACTCTGCGTCCGACACTGCGTCCGTTCTCTCGAGGGTGTTCGTTCGGACGTCCCGAGGACGCATGTTCGGACGCATCCTCGGACGTCCGAACGAACACCCTCAGAGAACGGACGCAGTGTCGGACGCCTGTCTCTTATACACATCTAGTGTAAGAGTGGAGGGATAATAAGTGTCTGTGTGGTTGTTTTGTTCGGACGATCATTTGCGTCCGAACTTCCCTGTTCGTCTGCAACTTGTCTTTAAACCATTAGCATGATTTTGGTCATCATCAAAACATGATTAACATAACTGGGGTTCTTCAACAACTGTCTCTAATAATATAAAGGGACAATATTAGAATAAGAGCAAAACCCTAAAATCATTTTCTTGAGAAAATCCCATGAGAGAGATTTGATACAGTAACACAGTGGGTTGTCTAATATATACATATATAAACTGTCTCTAATAATATAAAGAGACAATATTAGAGTAAGAGCAAAACCCTAAAATCATTTTCTTGAGAAAATCCCATGAGAGAGATTTGATACAGTAACACAGTGGGTTGTCTAATATAATATATATATATATATATATATATATATATATTATAGTTTACCTAATATTGCCTATGCACTAATGGTATATGGAAAATATTTGGCAAATATAGGTTATGATAGATTTGGCTAAATGTTAATGACATAATAAGGTATGTAAAAAAATTGAAGATTATGTGCTTCTTTATAAGCATTTTAAGGATTTAAAGTGATTAATTACACAAGATACTAATATTAAAGGTTGTTCAATGATGGTGTGAACTAAATGTGGATCTTTCTATTTGTTTTAAAGTGAGAGCTCAACTTAATGAACTGAAATATTTATTTCAGGAGTTAAAGATTTTATTTAATCTTTGGATCAATTGAGTTTTGTTCTAATATTTCCATTGTAATTTTCTCTAAAAGAGGCATGGAAATTTAATTAGCATCGATAGAGGTATATAAAGCTTCTTATGCTTTTGAAATAAGGGAACGAGTTGCTAAAAGTGATGCAGTGTAGGAACGCATTACAATGATAAATTATTTACTGATTTATTGACCAAGTTGTTAAAACCTTAAACGTTTGAGAAGCATCGTTAACACGTGCTAGTAAATTATATTTGATGTACTTGGTCACTAGGAGTTATCTATGTATGACTCTTATATATGCGGCCTACAGTTATCTGTAGTGAATAAAGTTTCATTCCCAAATTTATGAAGTTATTGATATGATGTATTCATATTATGTGCATATATAAATGTTTTATGGATTGATTATTTGAGCTCATGCAGGAATAAAGTGAAGGATGCACAACAATTATTTTGTTATGAAGTGGCTTCGAGTTAGAGGCAATCAAGTGGATGAAAGTCCTATAAACAACTTCCTTTGCGAAGTGACTTCGATTTAGAAGCGCTATGGTGGACGGAAGTCTTGTTTAGGGTCTTTTAAGACTGAGGATTGATTGTGGTTTTCACTTGTTATTTTTGCTGGTGGATCATGTGTCAAACTACACTACACTTTATCACATTGTAGAATTCATGCAATGATGCATCTATATTTGTAATTATAGGGGTCCTGAATGGATAAATAACATATTGACATCTATAGTTTGCTCCTGGTGTTTTCATAGAAGCGAATTCTCTACTGAGATTTTATAGTGGCGGCACTCAAGTTGTGTTTAACGTGAGAGTCATTTTCTTAGATGTTTTTCTTAAAAAACCTTACAATCAATTAGTGTTGTCCAAGTAGAGAATGTTAGAGTTATTTTCTTATTTGAACTACCATTAATTAATTTTTGTTTTATAAAAACGGATTAAATCAAGATCGGTAGAACCCATATTCTTATGATCTATTTATTTGGATCTAGGTCTATTTCAGTTATTTATTCGGTGTGATATGTAAGGTGTAGGCCTATCTTCTAAATCCTATTAGATTTAGGGTGCCTTTAATAGAAGGTCTAATTACACTAGTTGAGGTAGGTCCCTCTTTCCCGTCTATAATACTGCATTTTATATATATAGGGTGTTAGGGTTGGTTTGCCTATTGATAACCACCATACATGATTCGGAGAGGGAAAGAGAATGCCTAGTCAAGGTACGTAAATCCCAACGTGCCAATTGATCTTCTTCGAGTATCAATTGCTGCGGTGAACAGTATGCAATATCATAATCTACAATCGTATTCAAATATTTGATATTGAGGTCTGGTCGAGTTTAACAAGAAATAGCAATTCATATGTGCAATCAGTTGTATTGGAAGAAAATTTAATAAGTAAATTTATAAGATGGAAACTGCACAAAAATATATTTTTGTCGTTATTCGTTTTCCAACCAATTTCATGGAACTTAAAGAGAGAGCTCTTGAATTGAGAGGGAAGAATTAACATAAATATTTTTTTTTGACATAAGATGTATGTCATATCTAAACCATTTTAAGTTTCCTATGCAGAGTTGGTATGATGGAGTGGTTTAAATATGACAAAGTACAATCATAAAAAATTGGATGGCAAAGAAAAAAGTATTAATTACACTTTACCTCCTTATAATTTAGCATCACTAACAATTTAGTTCCTAAAGTTATCTTTTGAGCACTTTAGTCCTTCCATTATGTCAACTAAATTTTTTGACCATTTTACCCTAATTCGATTATGATCTTTATTTTTTGTTTATTTTTGTTTAATGAAACAAATTTTTATAAGGATTAGACTTAATTCATATAGAAATTGATATGAATAGATGGTTAGAAGTATAATTCAGCATTTTTATAATTTTTGGTCTGATAAATTAAAGAAGTTGACAAAATCTGGCCATTATTATTTTTTAAGCACATATCTTTGTAACTTACTATTATATTTTATGTACATATCTTTGTAACTTACTCTCAATTATAACAGTTTCACATATTTTGATTATAGTGGCTTCATTAACTTCAAATTTAGCTAAATAGAAAGATAAACTCGTAAGTTTAGAAATTTTCACTTAATTTTTATTTTAAATTTATTTGGCCAATCCAAATAAAAAGAAATATTAAAAAAAATAAAAAAAATAAAATGTATTATTTTTTGTTGTTGTTGGTAGTAGTAGTTAATAGAGGGATGGAGAGTAAATGAAGGTAAAAAAATAGAATAGAATGGTCAAAATGCTGATTTGACATAACAGAGGGGGTTAAGTATTCAAAACACAATATTAGAGGACTAAAGTGGAGTAAGACTAAAGTTTAAGAGATAAAGTGTAATTAACCAAAGGGTATATTTATCTATTTAGCAAAAAATTCAGATGGCATTAGTGTTGACCGTTAGTCCAGATACTTTAGTGCTCAAAAGATAATGTTAGGGATTAAAGTATTAATGAAGCTAAAGTTAAAGGGGTAAAGTGTAATTAACCCAAGAAAAAATTCAGCAAAAAGATTTTATTGTCTTGAAAACATTGGATGTGGATGTTCCATTTAACTTACATACATCCTATTCTATTTATCTATCAATGAACCTTTAATGTATCTACTTATGAGATCAATATACCTATCCAAGAGTATTTATTACTCAACTATCAAGTCTTTTGATGTATTTCATGTATGCCTATAAATGGATGCATTATAATTTTTGTTTGGTACAATTGAAAGGAATAAGATAATAGCTCTACTCCTCCCTCAATATTCTTGTGTCTTCAAAATTATTTTTATATTATTTTATAATAGTTCATATTCGTTATCAACATGAGGCTCTAA